>OX297867.1:10000000-10620000 GCA_946478455.1 Eupithecia vulgata
AGTTCAACGAACAGTAGAACTCGCGAGCACACTTAACTTTTAACTAACTTAACTACTGCTACAAATTAAAAATCTTCGAAATAAAATCTCATAAATCACAGATATTCTTACCTGCGCATAAAAAAACATAAAAAAATGGTATTTCTTTTTTTTTACCTGAAATATAATATTTTTTAATGAAAGCCATCAAAATACGTATTTTTACGTTATGACTGACGAGGATTATAAAAACCACTTTTTTTTTACCTTTACCTCAACTTACAATGGTCCACTGCTGGACGCAAGCCTCTCCTGATCATTTTAGTCCAATAGCCTATTGCAGCTGAACAGAGCATTCTACAGAACTTCGTTATCTTCACACTGATCATTCCACCCGCAATTTTAAAGCAAGGATTTACTGCCCCGTCACTTTTAATACCCCAATCCCAGTGTAGGGGTCGTTTCAATAAAAATGTTTTTACAATTCCACATACTCTATAAAATGGGGGTGTCCGGGTGTCCGAGTGCACATAAAAGTGAGCTCGACATCTGCGCCCTCGCTTACTACGAAACATGATGTTTACATAAAAATGTTTGGATCTTTATCGTTTTAGTGGTTATACGGTACGTATGTAATATTATGAGTCTCGCATTTCACAAACAAACAGCTTTTTGTATGGAAAGTGCGCCCCAATCACACTAATAATATAAATGCGAAAGTTTAGATGGATGGATGGGTAAATGGATTTATGAATCGATGAATGGATGGATAGATGGATGTTTGTTGCTCAATCACACCAGAACGGATGAACGGATCTGGATGAAATTTGGCACAGAGATAGATTATAGTCTGGAATAGCACATAGGTACCTACTTATATTATAAAATGCGACAAAGTGTTTGTTTGTTTGCCCTTTCTTCACAACCTAACTACGCAACCAATCGACTTGATTTTTGACATATGTACAGTTAGTTGAAAGAATGGAGAGTAACATAGGCTACTTTTAATCCCATAAATCAGTTCCCATGCGAATCCGCGAAGCGAAGCCGCGGGCAGCAGCTAGTTATATTATAATATGTGCGGTTGGTTGGATCGAACGAAATGGCTGGACAGTGCAATTTGCTGTGCGGTCTTCTGTTGCACAGATCGCACCGTTCAGTGCAGTGTTACGTTCGCACCTGTTCGTCTGAATTAGACCATTTATAAAAGTTAGAAGGTCAAAACAACATACCGCAACCTCAACAGCCTATAATGGTCGACTGCTGGACGCAGGCCTACCCCTGATTTTCCTTTCTTTTCTTAAGCACTATCGCTTGGCACTACTAGTAGTGTGAAGGGAAATTTTACTTTCCCGTGACACCACTATTCTTATTGGCTGATGAAACGCATATTATAAAATCTCCCATGGATTTTCTCATTACCAATGGCACTACTACTAAGTATATCAAGATAAACAAAATATATTTTTTATCGTAGGGGGTAATGCACTTAAGCACGTGCACGTGGTAAATCCCCACGCTGGAAATGGGGGTTGGGGATCGCAGTTCAGTGGTAGATATATTCTGCAAGAGGCGCTGCTACCACCTTCCGTTGTATGTCCCTTAGTCGCCTCTTACGACACCCACCAAAACCCTTTCTTGTGGCATTGTGTCAGTTACAAATAACCATCCTCAAGTTTCAAGTATAAAAGGATATTACACCCTCAAAACCGTCAAGTGCAAGTAAGCATCCCATCGCTATGAAATCTCTAATGAAATGCAAACGCAACGGCTTCTTTATTGCGATTCATCAATCTTAAGGATACACTTTTTCAAGGCGCCTACTTTGTCTGTAGCATTCGTCATGATTTCACTTCTTTCCTTATTTGTTACTTGTAGGTCATGTGGGCGGATTAAGGGAACTCATAAATCAGAAAGGGGATGTTTTTCTTTATCAACTACACAGTAGGTACATCGGAGTGCGAAGATATATGTAAGCATTTCAGGTGTCTGTTAGAGTTGACCCCGAAACAGTTTTTGGTTAGTTGTGATAGCCAGATTATCCCTATATGAGTTGTAAATGACCCCGTTCTCATACTTTCTAAGATATAAACGCAAAAAATGCAATACTCCTCTCAGTTTCAGACCAAATCTCTCAGTAAACATTTTAGATAACGAATAAAATCAACGGCATACACAAAAAAAACAATGGAAAGCTAATTAGAAATTTGCGAATGTGCGGTCCAACGTAGTGAAAAAATTCTATATCTATGGGTCCAACACGCTCTTGACATTTGCTATTGCCAGCTTCAGAGAAAACCTATTTCATAGTACCTTATTACCAAAAGTGGAAACACCAGAAATTCAAAATGGCGTATTCAAAACAGTCCTCACTGACCACATCCCTCTGGGACTGCCATTGTTATAATATCGCGGTGACAATAATTGATGAGTGTGTGTCAGGCTATTTGTTCCTCTGACGGATAATGATGGGCCTCTTATGTCTTGGCTTTCCACAATTAAGCATGCTACAGGCAGTCTGGTGCCGTGGTCCATGCCCATATCTCATTAAAGCATAAGCTATGAAAGCTTTAAAGTAAATACCGCATACGGAATTTACTTTCTACAAAGATTTACGGAGTAGGTACTCCATCTTTCTTTTTTCTCCGTCAAACATGTTTGACGATTTATATAGGTAGGTACTACTCTGCTCTCTCTAGACTCTTCCTTACTGAATAATCTGCATTTATCGATTCTTGCTCTATATAAACTCGTGTTTTGATAAATATTTTTATAAAGGCATAAAGTGAAATGAAAAATACCTATATATAAAACTCCTATAAATGTATCTTTATACACTGGAAGTTTTCGAAAATCTTGGTTCATTAATACTACAAGAATGTCTGAAATTGTTGATTGATAAAATTATTCTCACCCATTTACTGTTTTCCAAGGATAATCGAATCCAATCCTGTCAATCAAAGCTCCAACAAGAAATACCACAATGTTCAATTTCTGAGAAATGATTAGAACTAAATTCTGGAGTAATAGTTCAACGGTTCAAATATACTCATAACAAAATTATTACCCCGAATACAATTTAGGCTGGTCTCAAGTCGCATCTGACAGTTTTCGAACTTGATACCTTCTAAGTAACCTAGGTAAAAGGTACGAATTTAGACTTATATGTTATTAATGATGTATTGTTAAAAGTCATATATTATTTAAGTGGACACAATCAATAATACCTTATTTTCTTCATTGATAATAATTACATTTATACACCAGTTTATAGTATTAAATTTGACTGGTTTAAGTGCTTATTTTGAATTGAAATGTACGTTACCAGACTAGTTCGTATATGTACTATACTCCGATTTAGAATCTAAACTGACACTAGGTTTTTTCTCGATGCAACTCCTACCAGATGGCCTTCCCGTCTGTAGGATTTCTAAAACCAGATGTCATCAACCACGGTGCTGGCTTATATGTAAGTCCATTAGCTAGGTTTCGCATCGGAAAACGCTCGGAGTGGCTATAGGGTTCCGTAATGGCAGTTACGGAAACGAATTGTTTCAAGTCGTATAGGTTTGCGTTTCGTTGGCAAAATTCCGCTATTTTTTGTAGAAGCGAACAACGCACAAAAACACTTTTATGTTTTTTTGGTTCATTGAACTTGTCTATACGAACCTACCTAGCCGAAATAAAATAAATTTAAGCATATTATATGGAAAGCATTTCTGATAGAGGAAAATAGTGGTTTTCATTCTTTGTAGTATTTTTAGAATATAAATAAATAAATAAACAAATAATGCTGGACAATTCACACAGCATTATCTATCCCCAAGCTAAGCTGAGCTTGTGTTATGGCTACTAGATAACTGATATACATAATATGATATAATACATAGATAGATATTTTTTTTATTATATAACGACCAGAACACCCTGAACAAAATGTCTGCAGATCGTACACATAGGCATTTACTTTCTAAGCATAAACATGACACTCTAGCATTGTTACTCAACATAAAACTGACAGAGTATAGGTATTACTGTTCATTTAATTAAACCACAACGAAACAACCAATTGGAATCAAAATGTGACTTAACTAAGTATTAGTCCCGAAATAGAGCATTAAAGCACAATATTAATTCACATTATTTAGCTTTGTAACGTTATATTGAGCGCAAAATATAGTTTCATTAGAGTTGGGCCTAGACGAGGGGTCGCGACTGCGCAGACAGAGGTATTTTATTGCAACATACCAGCCCGACCAAGGGTCTACCCATCTAATAATGTAAATGATGAATTTAACACTGATATACAAAGCATTATGCTACGTTCACACGGCATTCTCTACAATTTTGGATGGATTCAACTAAGTAGTATAAATGTTATCTTGAGATTAAAAACGATAATTGTCCAGGAGTGGGTGAATTTAGTTTGGCTAAGCTGTCTTTTGAACCATGCTTATGAATTTTTTTTACAGTAAATAAACCTTCGTTTGACCACAATCTCACGACCACTTACCGTGTAAATCATCAAGCATTTATAACAATAGACAAACGGAAAGCCTGCAGTGCCATCCGTAAGCGCCGCCGGCGACAGCGGGTCACTATAATGCACGACCATTTATTGCACGACCGAATAATGTACATCTTGATAATCCGTGTCAAAACCTATTAAAATTGGAAGCCGGGACACGGGTTATCAAGGTGTACATTATTCAGCCGTACAATGAATTGTCGTGCATTATAGTGACCCCCCCGGCCGGCGCGCGCCCGCCAAGCCGCCACGCTTGTGCATTTTGTATTTATTTAAATATAGTGATTAAGATAATCATTTTATCAAACTCTGCGAGTTCGTTAAGAAATATGTGGTGTCTTTAGTTAAGTACAATTTTTTTAAAATATTTTATACTTCCGAAAAAACATTTAAAAAAGGGCAAAAATAGCAAAATTTTCTCAAAATTTTCATTTTTACTACGAAAAAGCAATTTCATTTACTAAATAAATAAATATTGCTGGACAATTCACACAGCATTATCTAGCCCCAAGCTAAGCAGAGCTTGTGTTATGGGTACTAGATAACTGATACACATAATATATAGATACAATACATAGTATAGAAAACGACCAGAACCCCCTGAACAAATGTCTGCAGATCGTACACATATTTGTCCCGAGGCGGGAATCGAACCCGCAACCTCCTGCGTCGCAGTTACTAGTTATTTATCACATATATTTAAATGAAATGTCGTCTAAATACACTTTACTTAATAATTTAATTTAGTTTAATTATTTTGAAAATAGTTTTATTTTAGAGCAACAACAAATTTATAAATAAAAATCAATGAAATTGCTCGGGGGTCTCTTCCGATTTCCGGTTTTCGAAAACGCGAACCTATTTTGTCTTAAGCTCTGGAAGCTTATATATATTATATTCGTAGTTTAATCATAATACTGTGGGTGTGATGTCTTGCAAAACTTATAATTAGAAAACTCATCACCGAGCTGCTAAGTCTCGGCGAAAACAAACATTTGGAACCTCTAAACTCTCAAATTTAAAGGGTGTTTGTATTAGAAGGTATTTGAGTAGGATAATAGCTTCAATTCTATTGTTATAATATTCAAACCCTACTAAAAATCTTTGGAAATCTGTTATTCTATTGTTTGAACTAGGACAGACATCGACGTTGATTTCTGGGGCTTCCTTTAGATCAATGAGTCGAAAATAAAATGGATCAATGTTTGATTTAGTAGCGAGATGCCTACTATCGGACTTTTTATCACTCGACTAGCTGCTCCCCGCGGCTTCGCATGCGCTTTTCCGAGATAAAACGTATCCAATGTCCTTCTCCGGGATACAAAATTTCTAAATTTTATTGAGATACGATCAGCAGTTTTATAGGTATGAAAAGGTTACAGACAGACAGAGATACTTTCGAATCACACTAATATTATAAATGCAAAAGTTTGGTTAGATGGATGGATGTTTGTTACTTCTTTACGCCTAAACTAATGAACGGATCGTTATGAAATTTTGCATAGATGCAACTCTAAACCTGGAATGAAGCATTGGCCACTTTTAAACCAAAGACAGCTCATGAGATATAAATAACCTTTCTATGTTTAATAGAAAAAACGCAAGCGAAGCCATGGACAGAAACTTGTAGGTATACAATATTACTAGCTGTGCCCGTGCATTCGCCTGCGTATTTTCAATCTTCTATTCGGGGTGTAAAAATATAAAAAAACAAAGATCATTAAAATCAGTCCAGCCGTTCTCGTGTTATAAGAAAACGAACTAACACGACTTTGTTTTATATATCGGTATAACGTTTTTACTGCGGTAACCTAAAAAAATCTGTTTTCCTTTAATTTGGCCTTGTATTATACCTTTAAAATAATAAAAATCATTCATTTTAGACCATAGAAAAGTTAAACATACCCTAGTACGACTTTTACGCATTATCTTCGAATACTTCCATCGATTTCGAGTCCTTCCTATACATTTAGCGCCTTGTAGCGCCCCTATCAGATCGAGTGGAACTACTATCGGTATGACAACGATCTAATAATTTTTTCAACTCGATGATAGTTTTCGAATGATTTTGAGTGATTTGTTACACTTTGACATCCAGAGGTAGTCGCGTTTGCGGCCTTGATGTTATAAAAGTAGATAGAGCACCTACAACATAGCTTGTTCACAAAAATGCCTTCAATTGGTGCATCAAGAAGAATAAGAACGGACGGGAAACAATTCTAGTAGTGAACGCGTGAGACGTGGAGCTGGGTAGTTGGTGCTTCCTCTCGGAACCAGAGCTCAGGTCTTTCGGCCCAGTGCCACACTGGTTTCGGCTGGTGGGCTTACTGCTCTTGTGAACTACCACGTTGAAAATGATTTTATTAATTACTATGATAGTTTTTAAAGTTTTACCACAGTGAATTCCTCCGCATCACAGGGAGGTTTGAGGATTCCTAGGAGCCAGCGAAGGTGCACTACGTGATGTTTCCCAGCTTCTTCTTTTAGGCTGCGAGTGCGTAGCGGGCGTGGCTCAGCCCGCGGTAGCGGCGGGGTGGCGGCGAAAATGGATGCGTACGCGCGCAAAGGGGAGCTAAATTATTTCACGTTTGTAGTCCTGCAAGAAGTAGAACGTACATATTTTTAGTATCGATCAGTCAGTCCGTAACGAGTAATGGCCAAATGAAAGCGATATGATAATATACAGACAGATAGTAAATAAGTATGGTACATGATAGATTTTTCTAAAAAGGTTTCTTGAGTTTGCTACAGACTCTTACTGGAGCTAATAAAAGGGTATGAAATGACCATGTTTTATAGATTTGCAGCTAAGACAACAATTTACAGAAATAGCATCATATTTTGTAAAGTCTTTAAAATTGCGAAATTTATGAGCGTCCTTAATGCAGGCTCGACGATAAAATAACTGAGCAAAAGGTAATTTACTTAATCATTTCACCTCAATTTCACAAAGGTTGGATGATAGGAATAATCAAAGGGTCAAAAAGGGACGGGAGTTAAATGGTTGACATTTTATCTGAAGTGGATATAAGGGCAACAAATTGAATAATTATCGTGCGTATTGTCCCGCCGTCATGTCGATAATCGGTTTGCTGACCCCTTGCCTATTGTTAGGTGTTGCCAGTAGGTACCTACCGATTAAGAGAGATGACTGTAAAATAGTGACCGTTCGGTGCTAATAGGCGCTTCATCATCATCATCATAAATTGTTTAGATTAGTACTTATCTAATTCTATTATATACATACTTACTTACATATTATACCATCACCTTAGGGTTAAAAAAAACCTGTAATGATGTTATACTGGCTAAAAAAATAAAAAAAAAAAACATCAGCATATTATCGCCTATGTCCACAGCTGGACATAGGCTTCCCCTAATGAGCGCTCCACATAGGCGCTTACTGATGGCGAATCAAAACCAATATTTCTGGAACTATAGTAATAATTTTTCGTGAAACAGTAAGTGTCAACAATTTTTTGCTTCCGTACAATAAACTAAGCTGCAATTTGATTGCGGCTAAAATAAATAAAGATAAAGATTCATTTATTTGACTCAACAAGAACAGCACAGACATTCTTACACATACAAGGATAAGGTAGGTAGATTACAAAATTGAGGAGATGTGACTTAGGTAGATCGATGACAGATGTACCTACCTATCAGCGAGAAGTTAATTAGAATGTAGGTATAGCAAAGATAGAAAGAACAAAAAGCTAAGGTATAAAGATAAAAAAAATATAGAGGTACCCAAACAGAAATAAAATAAAATAATTAAGCTGGACTACATACTTTTATTCCATAAAACTAATAAAAATAGCACGTTTAAGCTCACAGCCTTAAATAACCCTTAAGCCGACGACGTGTCGTCTAGTGCCCTTGGCATTAATTGATCAAAAGCTGCAGCGGAAAAAAGCTGTTCTGCCATTCCATGCCATTGCACATAGTGTAGACAAAAGGATATGCAGGCAAGGATTCGCTAAACGGCTTGCTGGTACTCAACCTCAACCTCTTTAATAATTACTAGCTGTTCTCCGCGGTTTCACACTAACAGAATTTCACATTTCTAAATCTCAGATTGGAATTTCATGTTTTATCAAGACAAAAAGTAGCCTATGGTATTCTCTATCCTTTCAACTAACTCTATGCATAAAGTCAAATCAATTAGTTTCTAAGTAAGGGCGTAAAGCAAGGACAAATAAACAAACACACTTTCGCATATGTAATATTAGTTAGGATGTTTAATACTAAGGCCACACAAGCTCGTTAGTAAAGTAGGAATAAAATAATACATAACATTGCAACGTTGAAAAATTCGGATTTGCATGCAATTTTCCGGAAATATTGAGATCCGTTTAGCCGTTTCGTCGTGAAAATGTTACAGACACAGAGACATATTCTTTCGAATTTATAACAATGAAGAGTGAACGGCGCGCAAGGATCAAAAGGACGTACCTTTCCGGGTGTTTTGTTTTTATTACTCTCAACAATAGTACATGTACTCAACATAGTACATGAATGGTGGTCCTAGGTGCCTACTGTATGTATGTGTGCTCATTATTACAGTTTCATCATCATAATCTAAGCCCGTTTACAACCACAGTTCAAAGCCGCATCCAATGATTCCCAAAAACACTTTCCGGATGACTGAAACCATCTATCGGACGGATCAGTAATTACAGTTCACTTAAAATAATTTCCTTATAAATCTTATCATATAAGCCAGTTACGGAAAACGCGTACACTTTTCTTTTCCAATTGTCTAGTTTTGCGGCTAGCTAAGCCGTGAGTTCAGGCCGATTAATTTTAATTAGTGAATACGTCCCTTCTACTCGGATTTCTTTTAGGATAGGGTTTGTTGATGTACTCGTAAAATAAAACGGGTGTATTAATTGAGGGTTAAAGAGATCCTTCAAGTCTAGGCAGTTGTTGTGAGCTACGAAAACGTGGATAGGAATATTATTTTGTTTATTTTTTTGATATAATCATATATCATTTATGGTCTTAATTCCTATACTTCGCATTAGTAATAGGTACCTCCGGTACCTTTGAATACCGGTGGTATTCAATAATCGTTCGTAAGAGAGGTTTTATTTGAAACTTAGCTGAAAAACAGCTCTGCCCTGAATTAACAGTGGGTATGGGAGCGGAATATTGGTCTTTAGTAACTCGTAGGGTTCCAGACAAAGGTATTTTTTCATTTTGTATCACAGGTGATTTATATATTTTTTTAGAATTAAAACCTGGCTTCTTTACGAACATTTTCGTGATGATGGGCAGAACCTGAAGTTTCCGTAGTGTTACTAATTTACCTATGTATAACCCTGTATAGATACTCGCCTAAAAATCTGAAATTCATGATCAAATTTTTTTATCTTGTTTCTTGAAGCTTTTTACATTAACTTGTCTAACATGTCTTTGTAACAAAAAAGACCAAGAACGAAGAGAAAATGTAAAAAAACAACATTACCCTGAGAACATCATAAGATAACGACTTCTTAGAAAACTTTGCAGCTTGAAATTGGCGGAGGCAACCCACCGCGGAAGTAATACGGGATTAAATGTGTTCAAAATATGGAAAATTGCATGCTAATACAAGTGCCACTGGCAGCTTGCAACCGCATCGCATTCGACGGGGTTTCATTAAACTAATCTCATCTGAGTATCTTTTGGCTGCAGGAGAAGCAAAGATACTGAGACCATATTCATAACGAGGTCTACCCGCACGGAAATAGCCGAGTATAGCCGAGTATAGCGGCGGCATTCTTTGAAGTTAGTTATTGTGTAGGTACTGCTAGTGCAAAAGTTTTGAAGAATATTCGGACGCTATTGCGGTAGTCTTGCTTTGTTATTATGCTTTACTGTACTTGCACTAAGATGTTATGCTTGTATTTCATAATGCGCATTCTTTTACACGTAAGTAATGTTTCTTTTATAATATTTTTGTACACTATCTACGATAAAATGTCTACGACGGCGTAGCGCGTAGAACTTAGGGAACTTTTACGCGCTTGCTACGAGACTTGGCTTACTCAGGTTTCTCCTCGTTTGTTTGGTACTTATTTCATTACCTTTTCTATGTCTTCGGCGGTTTGTTACTTATTCGATTGTTGCAAAAAGCGAAAGAAACGTGTGGAACTTAACTAGCTAGTTTTGTTGTGGAATCTACTAGAACTATGGACACATTGACTTGAGCAATTTGTTTTTGGGACTAAAAAGGGATTCTCCATTCCTTAAAGTAAAATTAATCTTCTACAAGCATCTTTAGAAGTATATGCATGCATTAACGACAACAAAATTTAAAAAAAGAAGAATGTACGGTCATACTGACACGGAGGCTCACTAGTACTACTGGTAGTACTAGAGACACAAAGGTGTGTCACTTGTACTATCAGTTGTACTTCTTAGTAGTACTACTGGCACGGAGGCCATTTGTTGGCGTAAACAATACTACCAAAACTTTTATTTTACAGTCATTGTCGCCCAAAAACAATTAAAATGTCGTTGTAAATTCATAACACACTATTCAATATTTCCATTGAATTTTAACGGGAATAAAACAATTCCAGTAAAAGCATATTTTTCTTCCATACACGGTCCGCAAATTATGTTAACTGCTATAATCCACAAAGGGAGGGAAAATATAGCCAAGTGTTTGCGTAGGTCTCTCACTACTTACCTTTGTGGCGGAGACGAATGATGTGCTCTTTACGGACCTTTTGTCGGGTTTTTAATTTATACAAAGAGTGAAGATGTATTTTTGCACCCAATTTGAAAATATAAAGATGAAAATATTTAGCAACAATTCCGCGCATAGCCTTCTCCGATAAGCTCTAAAAAAATGTAGTCAGCGTTGTAGAAGAAAAAAACCACACCAACTACAAAATTAAAAGAAATCTATCACAAACTCCAAATTCGCTCAAAGAACAGGAAGTTTCATGAAAATTCGTCTTTACAACAATATAGCTAAAATCTGTCAAATTATGAGCAAAAGTGTAACTGAGGCTAAACATACAATAAAAGATTGGCTTAGTACATTAAACTATCATAAAACAGAAGAGATTCTACAAACTTCTAACTAGAATACTTAACTATTTTTATTTTATTATTATTAATTGTTATTTTTTCTTTTCAATTTAATTTACTACTGTACTTACTATAAAATTAATGTTGTAATATTTAGTACTTCCTCATTTGTTTATTTTTGTTATTTTCACAGTAAACTGTCCGTAACGAATTAATCAATGTTCAAAACTTTCGCATTTATGATTTCTTCGATACAGGCTTAGCCTAGTGAAGAAATCAACAGACAACTTCAATACTAGGTATTAATAGCTGTCTGCAAATGACATAAATATTGTTACTCTTCTTTTGTATGTACGTTAAATGTTTATCTTCCTAAATACGATACCTTTCTTGTTTTATTCATAAATAAATAGTTAATAAGGATGTACACTTGATGTAATTGTCTATGTCTTTTGCTGTAATAAATACTTTTTTACTTTTATCAAAAAAACTAGTTTCGTCTCTCCACGAGACATCATCAGGACACCACAATACTCGACCTTGACATTAAGAGCGCCAAGCAACACCGCAACTGTAGCTCCCATATCATCAATACCAGTCGGAAGCGTGCCCAAGACACTGGCATCCGAATGAAAATGCGCATGATGCGAAATCGTAGTCGTGATAGGGCTTACTGTTAAGTATACAAATATTTCTAAAATTATTTTACCTAATTACAAAAAAGTTACTATATTTTGCAATGGATTTCCCCAAAGTAACGCCTGAATCTATTTCTTATCTTTAATTTAAAAACGAATAAAATTAAACTTGATATATTCAGTAAGGATATTAATGTACCAGTGTTTTGTCGCTAAATCAAACCCTATTTTGTCGCCGGGTCATGGAGGCAGAGCGTTTTTGTGTCAATTTCTATGTAAATGTTTCTGTTTGTTTGTTTTATACTTTTTTGTACCTACTTGTTAATGTTTATTTTTCTTCTTCTTCTTTAGAACTCGATTTAATTCCATTATCCCTTCCTAAATCACATTTTAAAAAAAGGCTTTAGTACAGTAAAGCGTATCTAGACGTATCGACATAGCGATGAAACTGTCGAAAGAATTTAATATTTGAAATCGGTTCACTAACCACGTAGGCCTTTTAGCTAACAGAATAGAGTGTAAATTGATTGGCCAGTCGTGCTCAGCAATATTTGACGTGGAAATGGTATTAAAAACCCGGAACGGTCCGCACGCGGCTGTTCGTTTGTGACGCATCGTGATTTTCACGGTCTGACGCCGGCGGATGTGAAATATAATGTAGATCTATAATTTTTTATTAAATTTGCTAAAGATTTTAAGTGTTAATTCATACAGCAATATGTATTAAATAAATAAATAATGCGGGAAAATTCACACAGCATTATCTAGCCCAAGCTAAGCAGAGCTTGTGTTAATGGTTACTAGATAACTGATATACATAACACAATAAATTACATAGTTAGATATTTTATTAAACATAGAAAACGACCAGAACACCCGGAACAAATCCTGCAGTTCGTAAAAATATTTGTCCCAAGGCGGGAATCGAACCCACAAACTCCTGCGTCGCAGGCAGATCTTCGCACACTGCGCCACAGAAGTCGTTAAGCAAGCTTTTTGAGCGCCTAGAAGATGGCTAATGATATTCATAGTAGTTTTGTTTTAAGAATTGTAAGTTTTATTTTAAGAAGCAATTACAAGACACACGTACCTAAGTACAACGACTATTCCCGACAAGTCAATTTTTTGCGTTCACAGTAAAGTTCCTTCGTAGAAACCGTACCCCAAAAAACTTCGTTATTCGAGATTTGTTCTTTTCAAGTTCTCTCAATTTAATTATGCCCACACAAACCACTTCAAAGCCGACGCTGTTCATAGCCAGAGAATAATAGAAGTACTAATTCAAATACCATGTACCTAGGCAAACATTTTGAATCTGCGGAATACATTTAGGTACGTGAAAGTGAGTCTTGAAAACAGGAGGTGATAGGTCAAATTGGAATCACCAACTTTATTTGAAGATAGACTGCCATTACAGAGTTACAGAATGATATATCATAAAGCTGGTGTTCAAAGTTCATTTTCGATTGATATAAAATGGACCAGAAAAAGTGGAGCCACGTTCGTAGAGAAATATTTGTTTAGGCCCTTGCTCGGTCTGTGCTCATTTTTTTTGCGGTTCTCTAAAAATATGATTTCAGTAGAGATTGTAAGGCTTTTCTATTGTAGGTATTCAGTTATATTAACGTCTAATTGTTGACGCGTGATTCGCAGATATATTTTAGTGTAATAATTAAAAAGCGCAATACACCCTGTATTGCAAAAATCAAGCAAAATGCGTATTTTTAAACACTTACATTTATGGTAACGGGCGTAAATGTTTTGATTAAAAAAATACGGTAGGTAGAAAAAAAACCTGTAGAAATCTGTAAATCAATGAAATTGAACAGGAGTCAGAAAAAAAATCGCTTAAAAAACTGTTTTAATTGAAATTCTCAAAATTATCTGGGACAACACCACATTATTTTTTATGATTTACATAGCCAGACTAATGTTTTATTTAAGTAATCGTGTAGTGTGTCTATTTAATGCTTATATTTTGAATAATTAATAAAATATAAGCAAAAACTTGATTTTTGCACTGACGTTGCTTACCTCTGTCCCGCTCCTATGAACGCGTAATAATATGCCTATCCTTATCAAAAAAAATTGCAATAGGCCTGCTCTTAAGCTATAGTTTTTAACGTAGTATACGTTCAAAATTTTGTTAGGATCCCGATATCTACAGAAAAACGATGTTAGTAAAATACGAGACTAAACCAAACTAAGCTCCAGCTTTTCCGTGTTTCCTTTTGATCCTCAGTTCCTTGTACAAAGTTTATTCGCGACGAAGTGCGAAGGTGTGAAGTAAAGTCGAGACTGTGATCTAACACAAACTCCTCCAACGTTGCACGTAATGAAAGGTGAGGTACCGCAAATGGAAGGATATTGCAGTTCTGTCGACAAGCTTTGATTAAGTACCTGCAAACTGCAATGGCGGGAGTAATTCTAGACTTACGAGCTATAACGTCGCTGCTTTGTTTGTGTTACATATAACGAAATGAAATTAGCTCTGCCCGTGCCTAACAAGCGTTTTGTTTCGAAAATGAGTTTATAAGTCAAACCGAATCTAGAGCTACTTCGATGCAAAATTTCGGCACGATCCATAAAGTAGTTTTTGCGAGAGGTAAAAAACTCCATCCAAATATCTAATCTTTTAAAACCATCATGGTTATAAAAGAAAACTACCATCAAATAACATTATTAAATTGAAACAATTACGCCAACTGCAGACTGTTGCAAACAATCTACACGTAACTCAACTGGTTTCATGGTTATTAACATCCATATTGACGACCTCTGTGGCGCGGTGGGCGAAGGTCCGCCTGCGACGCAAGAGGTTGCGAGTTCGATTCCCGCCTTGGGACAAATATTTGAACGATCTGCAGGTATTTGTTCCGGGTGTTCTGGTCGTTTTCTACATATAATAAAAAAATATCTATCTATGTAATGTATTGTATTATTTATATCAGTTATCTAGTACCCATAACACAAGCTCTGCTTAGCTTGGGGCTAGATAATGCTGTGTGAATTGTCGAACATTATTTATTTATTTATTTTATATAATGTAAATATCCCGTTAGAAATGACTTTTAAACACCCAAACAATATATTGTAGGTAACGATGACTGTCAAGATGTTTATCAAGTTCGGTTCCGAGATCCTTGAATTAATTTTAAAATATAGATATCAATTTAGAAATTTTCCGTCTTACTTATAAATGTTTGAAGAGAAGGTAAACATGCTGCGTGGACCAATAACTTCGCACCTATCCCTATCGATTACGTTATATCGAGGGATGGCATCAGTGAAATGAATCTAGAAAGGATTGGCGTCATCCATCATATCACGTCGGCCTACATCACTGCAATCTTTCCATCTCAATCCAATATCATGTTCGAAGTGTTCGCGGATCCAATAATAAATGTTTGTATTCGTTTGTACGAGGTTTGCACTGTCACAGTAAATACAGTAAGGAAAGTCGCATTTGTGATTATGGATATAGGGTTCCGTTCCTCAACAGGAAAAAAGGGCCCCTAAAGGATCACTTTGTTGTCCGTCTATTCGTCTGTCTGTTTTGCCGTCTGTCAACTCTCTTTTCTTAGGAACGCGTGAAGGTATTGAGTTGAAATCAACATCAAACACAGGTTCATAACCTCATGGAGCCTTGTTATAAATCAAACTTCAAAGCCAACGCAATTAAAACTTACAACCATTTATGCCAAATTTTTAAATTGCAGGGATTTCCAACGGAATCACATGCACACAAAAACTTCTAGTTGACATAAAATCATGAAATTTGAAAGAAACAAGATAAAGTAACACAAGTAAGGGGCAAAATCAGAAATCCTTTAATAAATCTCTTGTTTGTTCACATGTAAAGCGATATAGACCAAAATACATATAGGGTAATTTCCGTTGACATAGAATCATAAAATTTAGCAAGAATAATCTACACTTATAATATTACCTATTAAAAAGAGAAAAGATGTATTTTTGTATGTAACGAATATACTTAAAAAGTATTGGACCAATTTCAAAAATTCTTTTGCCTATAGAAAGCTACATAATCACTGAACAACATAGGCTATAGAATATATGCGTGCTAGGGCGGACCGCTAGTATACGATATAATCGATACATGCGTGCGGAGGTGGACCCTTACCTTCTGTTTGATAGTAGACTGTGTACGCAGCTACGATGTCAAAGCGTTGTTTTATTGGTGGGGAGAATTTGATGGATCTAGAGGCAATCTGTTTTTGTTTAGCCGTAACGATAGTTTGACCGCTAACGGAATAGTGCTCAAGTTACATTTTATGCTATTGGCATTACTTTAGCTTTCTTTGTTACGTATTGTGGAACGGAGGTTGTCGTTATTGGATGCAGCGACGGATCAAATCGCCTTCGGCCGCGTACGAAACCGGAGGTTCGTAACCGGTTGCGGTAGAAGAAAAATTTCGACGGAAATCCGAAAAGCAGGGTTGTGGAGTATTCTTTATACGAGTTCGAATAATATCAATACGGACGGATGATCATTATTATATTTTGTATCTTCTTTCGAGTTTGGCATTACAAAGAACATAAATAAATAAATTTGGGTTTCTTATTGGCTCAATTTCTTCAAAGCATTGTCTTGTACCAGTTTTCATACTGTTTGCCAAGAATATTAAGGGATTAAATTATTTGAGAGACGTAACTGTACATTTAGGTATGTAGATGAATTATTCCATTAGTTTTGTAAGTAATAAAATTATAACAAAGGCAGCATGGATGTAAGTAACATTGTAGTAACTTCGTGGTTCGCATTTCGATAAAGATTTTCGCGAGCCTTTGTTTACGAAGAAACCAGGCAGCAAGCACCTACTAACCAGCCTTAGTGGATATTATGTGTATTGATTTGACTAAATTGAAACTTTTTAAGGGATGTCTATGGGACACAAAGCAGACTTTAACTTTCGTATCAAAAAAATAATAATAGGTAAGTAATTTGAATAGGTATCAGAAATATCTGTTTTCTCAGTTAATAGCGTTTTTCTCCTAAACTATCAATCACATTTTTTTTATTATCATCACTGTATTAAATTAGATTAGAATACCAAGGGAAACTTTGGCTTATTTTTGCAAATAAATATCCTGAATAATTGATGATAATATAATCAGCAAAATACTTGATTTTTCCGCTTACGCCTCTCTGTTCTATTCCATTGCTCCTAAAAACGCGAATTCCTATGCCTATACTTATCACAAAATGGCGTCTTATATCACCCTTAAAGATCGAGCCGTAGGTAGCAACGTAGAAATAAAATAAATATTTCAGTTTTTCTGTTTGTTGTTGCAATACGTAGTGAAAAAATTCTATGTCTATGGTTGCAATGAGATTCCTTTGTCACATTGCTTTTTGGTTTGAACACTGTACCTACCCTAATTCACTTAAGAGCGGGCCTAATGCAAAAAATTGTGAAAAAGATAGGCATAGGATTTCCCGTTCATAAGAGCGGGACAGAGTAAAGCAATGAAAACTACACGATTACTTAAATAAAACAGTAGTCTGGCTATGTAATTCGTATAAAATAATTTGATGTTGTCGCTGATACTTTAGAGCATTTCAATTAAAACAGTTTTTTTAAAGCGATTTTTGTATAACTTTTTATAAAGAAACCAGTTTATTTTTCAAAATTCTATTCGTTTACTCGACGACTTCTATGGGTTTTTCCCCTACCTATCGTATTTTTTTAATTTGAATATTTAAGTTCGTTACCATAGATGTAAGGGTTTAAAAATACACAATTTGCTTGATTTTTGCATTAGGCGCACTCTTAGAACGAACGCGCACACATCAGCACTGCAAGCATGCATTGCCTGCAATCATTCTATTTCTGGGGTTTAACTGAAATTCCGCGGGTTCGCTGCCGACAGGTGCGCGACGCTGCATATTATTTCATAGGTAACTATAAAGATTACTAATAGATTAGAAATTCGGCGACACCAGGCAATGCCGCGTTTGCCGCGCCGCCAGGTGCGTGTTAAGCTTTACGATTATTTATCGGGTTTATATCGCGTATCTTGTGCTTTTATTTCCCTTACTCCATCGGAGGTAGATTTTCTTCTCCACCACAGGTAGGTTCTCTCATAGCCAGCTAAGCATTGTTTATGTCGTATGGAGATAGCGAACGCATTCGCTGCCCAGCCTCGGTGGTGCGACCCGCAGCAGCGTGTCGTCGACCCTGGTGCAACTAGACTTGTGCATCTCGGGCCATGAAAGTGTTAAAGACTCAAAGCAAGCATCTCATGCAGGACGTACACTATAGATGTTTCTGTCTTCAGAGTTGGATCTCTGTTTCCTTTGCAAATGCGCCTTTACCAGCAATATAAGATAATACGCGGCGCGACTCATAACGAGTAGACTTAACAGGATTACGCTGATGAAAATGTATCGCCAACTGTGTGAGAACTCGCGGCTACTCTGAATTATTGTCAGGTGGGGACTCTAGTACGGATTTTTGTAGTTTTGAAGTTGGTAATGTTAGCTTAGTTAAATAAATAAATAAATAATAAATAATGCTGGACAATTCACACAGCATTATCTAGCCCCAAGGTAAGCAGAGCTTGTGTTATGGGTACTAGATAACTGATATACGTAATATTATACATTACATAGATAGATATTTTTTATTGTACATAGAAAACACCCAGACCAACGGAACAAATTTCTGCAGATCGTACACAAATTTGTTCCGAGGCGGGGATCGAACCTGCAACCTCTTGCGTCGCAGGCAGACTCTCGCCCGCTGCGCCACTGAGGTCGTCAAAGTTGGGTAGATATTTGCTTAGTATAAGTAATTTGGTTTATAATGCTTATCTAGCCCCAAGTTATTCAGAGCTTGTGTTATGGGTACCAGATTGATGGATAACTTTAATACAATACACTATGTACATAGATAAAGAAAGAAAATTACAATCAAATAATATAATTCAATTAAAACTAGTATTTACAGTTGAGGCAGGTAACTGTAGACTGATTCAAACAATCTACAGGTACCTAGCTCAACTGATAAATAATAATAATAATATATTATATAATTTGTATATATATATAATTAATAGAGAAATGTTTTTATTTATTTTACATAAAAACACAGAACGCCTAGAACAAATATTTGCAGTTCATACAAACAATTGTCCTGAGGCGGGAATTAAACCCTCTCGCGCCACAGAGGTCATATAGGGTACCCTGTGGTGGCCTTCGTCATTTAATGAAAAAGCTGAATTGAATGAAACTGGACGCTTTGTTTGGAGAAACTCATTTTGCTTTTATGAGTATGGTTTAGTGACCTTTTCTGACGACTTCGACGTCTACCTACTTTTTTCTAATGATCGACACAGGCGGACCCCTACTGTGAGTGAGTGGTTGCCACTCTAATTTTGCATTAGTATTACCTAACTTTTTGAAAAAAGTGTCTCTCAGTCCGCACGATACTTCTTTCTAAATTAAAAAGACAAGTCTCGCCATCTTTGGTTCCTTATTCCAGAAGAGTAAGATTAAACAACTAGGTAATACTATATTGCGGTAATTTAAATCACTTATTTTCTTGACTAAATAAACAAATTTCCGCCCGCAGTTTCGCACACTTTGCTTTAGGTTATTTCATATTCCATGAGAACTAATTTATAGGATAAAAAGTAGCAATTTAATTCAATTTAATAACGTTTATTTCTTTAAGACGAATAGTAAGGCAAATGACCTTGGACCTTTCCGCGCGCCTTTATGCAGCAAAGAGTGCTTGTTTTCGGTTCAGCATACTATGTAGTGCCATAATCAACCAAATAATAGGATCCTCTGCGGTTGGGCGACGTGTAACTGGTCAGGTTTGAATCACACATTTTGTAGGTGCAAATACGTTTTTACGTTTGATTTCATTAATTTGACTGCTTTTCGAAGCTAATGGACCTCCAAGCGGTAGGGATGAACTATGTGAATCACTATACTGAATTTGGTACTAATCGAATTTGAGACGCCGATAAAAAGTGGGTTCGAAGCCGCTACACATACACTATAACTAACAGTATAAAAACTACACTATGATTAACAGCAAATATTTGGAACCTCCAAGGGACCTTTCAGGATGTGTGTTACAGGATATATCTATTGTGAACTGTGTTACATAGTTGGTCTTATGAACTGTTATACATTCTTCAACAGTTTGTCCTTTCGGACATACAATAATTATTATAAGAATATACTTAAAATTAAAGTAATTGCACTTTTTAATCACATAACAATAGGAATCCAATGTTATTATTAATATTATTATAATTATTATCTAAATTATTATCAAACCCAACCTATGTTTTATTTTAATAAAACATTGTATAACTTTTTATCCCAATAATGTAGTAAACCTGTATGCGAAATTTCAATCCAATCCGTTCAGTAGTTTTCCATAAACTTTCGATGACAACTTTTAAGGATATTACTGTTAAACGCAATATCAGCAATTAAACAAGAGGCAAAGTTAGGAAATGAAAAAAAAAAACCAAAGCCAGCTTTACTTTTCAGCAGATATCTCTAAGCGCTATGAATAATGGATTCACTTTATGAATTTAAGTTTCAGCGGAGCAAAGTTACCTGAGACATTCTCACTTCATACTGTCTCTTTTGAACTGAATCTCTAAAGGTAATTTAACTAAAACGTGTTGGAAATAAGGTTCAAAATGAGAAATTTATGAAATACTCAAATTTTAGACAGTGAATATTCCACCGACGACGCCTCAAATTTTACGGTCGAGTTAACAATACCATAATACGTTTATAGAACTTCGACGAAATTAATAGATCGTGATTTTCGGTAGATAGGTACCTATTTCGTAAGTTGATATTATTTCAAATTTTTAACTCGATTACTCAGCGATCCCGTGTTGATTAGGTTATGATACAACCTTCAGTTCTGTAAAAGCGTTTTATTCAATATCAAATATCAATAACGTTTATTTCTTTAGGCTTACAAAATAAGCACTTAGAGAAGTCAAATTTTATACTATAAATAGGTTTATAATATAGTAATCATTACCAATTATGTAGGTACTTAAGGTCTTATACAGATATTCTATGACTGCAGTTACTTTTTGAGTAGCAGTCTTATACAGAATCTGCATAAGACTGCTACTAGAATATCTGATATTCTATGATTGCAGTTACCTTTGAGTTTAGACTCGTTTGATTCACCTTGACAATTAATTTCGTCTAGTAGGTCTCGTAGGTCCAACGAAATATTGATTTATCTTATTTTTTTTTCTCTGCGTATTAGGCTCTTTATCAAACTTATTAAACTGTTTATATCTCAGTATATCAGTACTTTTATTTATTGCATTCACACAGTCATCCATCAGGTCTTAATGATTATGTGAGTGTAGTGTGAGTGTTAATGACATATATATATATTATATATATATATATAATGAATAGACGACCTGAGTGGCGCAGCGGGCGAGAGTCTGCCTGCGACGCAAGAGGTTGCGGGTTCGATCCCCGCCTCGGAACAAATTTGTGTACGATCTGCAGAAATTTGTTCCGTTGGTCTGGGTGTTTTCTATGTATAATAAAAAATATCTATCTATGTAATGTATAATATTACGTATATCAGTTATCTAGTACCCATAACACAAGCTCTGCTTACCTTGGGGCTAGATAATGCTGTGTGAATTGTCCAGCATTATTTATTTATTTATTTAATAAAAATGTTCAGACTATGTACCAATTTAGGGTGTTGCAATGGAAGACTGGCCTGGCCAGGTATCATGCCTTCCTAATTATAATGAAGTTTTTATATTATTAATGTATTATATTATACCTATTATAAAATATTATTATGAGTCGCTAAAATTTTTTTGGATGGTTTTTCATTAATGCTTTTTTGAATGTGAGTGATTCCGAATTGAACATACTAGATACTAGATTATATAATTCAGGTTTTTACTTTAATATTTTTGTTATAAACTTTTTATTTAATTTCCTTAGAGAAACTAAAAATTGTTTAAAAATATTTTTGTGGTCAGGATCGTCAGCCGTGTGGACGCACCAAAGGTTCTGCCAGAATACCAGCGTTGCTCAACTTTCTGTGGAGCAACATTAAGCTGAAGCAGGACCTAATTGGTTCACATATTAAGGTTATAGTTTAATAATTTATTTTATGGTTTTTATATAAGTTTTGTGTACCTATTGTATGTGCCAATAAATTTATTTTCTTTTCTTTCTTTCTTCTTTCTTAAAATCTTGATAGCTATATGTCTGCAGATGACCATGATACCCCATCAGTGATCAAACGGAATGCGAAGGCGTCGTGCTCGCCTATTATTCTGCAGTTAGGCAGACAGGCTGCATGAGTGAGCACCTAATTGGTAAAGCGTTCACGGGCCATGGATGCCAAAGTATTCGAGACTGACGGCGCAGCTGTTCTGGTACCGTTGGTTCAGTTCAAAGAACAAACACGAACTAAACGCCCGACTCTGAATTTGCTTATGCATCGGATAATAATAATATTCTTGCGAACCTCTAAATTTTTTAAGATTCATTTGGAAACTAAGTCCCTACTTTTAATGAAATTTTGTACACATCGCTAGAAATAGCCATGTTTGTACCGTTTTAGTGTTTCAAAATACATGTTTATTATTAAATGAGAACGAAAATTCATTTTAATTCTTTTTAAAACGATTTTAGTACTTTCGCTCTCCTTTATCGGTGCTCTAAAATAATACTCTTTCGCAAAAAAATAAAACTATGTTGCTCTTAAGTGTTTGGTTAAGTATTTTTTAGACGACATTTCATTAAAATATGTTAAATAACTAGCAAATGAAACGGGTTTTCCGTAGTAAAAATGAAAATTTAGAGGAAACTTTGCGATTTTTTTCTATAGAGTCAAGTTGAGTCAATTGTGTTTCGACTTATATAACAAACTAACTAAAATCCTGAATTTCGAGAATTATAAAAAAAGATTTAAAAAAATAGTGTTTCCTTGCCTTAAAATGGATTTTTCGTACAGACAAAACCTGGGTTTTTGGTAGCACTTCATCTCTTAAGTTTTTAATTGGATTAAAAAATATTTGAAGCTAAATTTTGTCACCTAAGATTTCCAAAGCGTGCTAAGCCGCGAGCAGAAGCTAGGTTGACATGCTTTTCTTAAGAAAAATATTTAGGTAACCAGCCTTCTTCTAAGACAGATGCCCAGAAGGAAATCTCCTTTCTCATTTCCTTCTAGGCATCTTCTAGGGTAGATTAAATTGAGTGTGGTTACTTAATTTAATAACATATAATTTATTGTGAAGGTGAGACCTATGTAGTAAAATTTTAGTAAAACGCGACTCCTTCAAGACTCCATTCATTGGAGAAAATAACAGTTTAAACAAAACGACGCAAATGGAGACAGTAAAAAAGTGCCATTACTTAAACATAAACACTAATAAATTCTTTCCTTGGTGCTAAAACACAAAGAATTGATGGTAGGTACCGAGAGCGTCTCGTCTTCCAATTAGTACTTGGAAAAAGGTTTGTGCTTAAAGAACCCTTACAACAAAAAATCTTTAAGTTTATCTTAATTATGGTACCTACAAACATCGCCTTTACCTATCTACATAGTAAGTTTAACTCGTAAAAGACTGAGAAGTTTGGTGCATTAATTTGAATGGTTAGTTCATCTAGTAAGTACCTTTGTAGATGCTGAGGTAATTTAAATAAAACCGGCCAAGTCCGAGTAAACTGGCACATGGAACCCTGTACCATCGTACAAAACTATTTCGAAAAAGGATCTCTAAAAACTAGAAAAAAAATAACACAAACCCATCAAGCCGCGGTCACCCATCCAAGTACTGACCGCACCCGACGTTGCTTAACTTCATTGTACTAAACTTGGTAGGGACGTTAAGCCGCCTAAATTATTAAATTTATCTTTTTGGTTGTTAAAGTGGCATAAGTCATCTACACCCTGGACAGACGGACGGACGGACGGATGGACAGACGGACGGACGGACGAAAAACAGTTAATGCAAGATCTTTATGCTAATAATGTACTGATGAATCCCACTACATGATTAGACGTGTTACATATTCATTACATAAATTTATCTTTTTGGTTGTTAAAGTGGCATAAGTCATCTACACCCTGGACAGACGGACGAACGGACGGATGGACAGACGGACGGACGGACAAACGGATAATCGAACTAGAATCCTACTCTAATTCGATGTTTCTGAAACTATTTAACTATAAAATCAGATTTTAAAAATACCAGTGTATTGATATGGATAAGTTTGCAGTCTGCAGTTACCTCAACTTTTTTAATTGTGAAGTAAAGACATTTGTTTTTTTTTACTTGATAGTAATATTCTTTGTTCAATAAAGGTTTGGACCTCGTAATTTCAAGAATTCGATATTATGGAAGGGATAAAACTTTGGTATTCTTTTCAACAACAAACAGGTTCCTAGTGAACGCGCTTATATTAATGTTTTTTTCTGAAAATTCTAATAAAACTATTTCATATTCGGGTGTGCTGAGGAACAAACCATAGAAAAGTGGTGAGGGTCGAAGAAGCCCAACCTTGTTACGACCAAAGACAATTTTCTCTTTGGAGCTTCGACAAATGTGATTACCTAGCTAACGGGCTTCATGTTAAAACTTCTATAATTGCGTTCCACAAGTTTTTGACTATGTAAATCTGAATTTTGTATTTTTAAATGTTATATTCGTTCATTATTTGCAGAGAGCACTGCTGTAGTTTAATTTTTAGGGTAACCTAGGGATCCTTAACATGAAGTTATATGAAAGCTCCCGCTCAGTTTTATTCCAATTTTGTTGGCTGAAATGAAGTTAACTACTGGGGTTTATATTTAAAAGTTTCGTTGTTAATCCTGTTATAAAAAGAAAAGAGCAACTTTCCCAATTTCACTTAATCAATTTTATCGGGGAACTGTCATAAATTTTACCTCTTTTGTAAGTAAACTCGCGTATGAATACAAATATGACTTCAGAATACCACCTACGTAATCACATGAAAGGGTATTTTACCACTCAGATATAGACAGAGATACGATATTGTCTATATACTAGTTGTTATTGTAAAAGAAGGCAGCAAGTTTGCAGAGGGGAAAAGATTTGTAACGAAATGCAAACATACCATATGGCAAACGGAGGAAGGTAAAACCTAGCCTAGGTTTGCTAAACATTAGCCATGCCTAGAAATTTATACAATCCTATAAAACAAAAACCTATGTATATGGTTATGTTTTGAAAAATGTTTTCTGCGCAGATGGTTAACAGTACAAAATTACGTTGTAAAAATAAAATTGCTTGCCAGAAGCGAGTAATTTATAAAACGCAATCACTCTGCGCGCTGTAAAACCAATAATTCGAAATAAAATGTAGGACCTCTATCGGTAGAATTTAAAATGAATGCCCTAGTATTTCCTCTCGCTCCGAGCCAGTGAAGAATTTATCAATCGCATTCCTCGATTCATTTAATCAATACAATAGTAATCGCAGATAAATAGCTTTCGTTCGAGAAAAACAATTTTTTTCGGAGCACCCTTCAGTTCAGGAATAGGTGACGGAAAGATGTGGCATTGTTGTCTGATGTTTTTCGCCGAAATGCGGTAACACGTACGATATTCGGGGTTAGATTTTTATAGTATTTATGGGTATTGAATCGCATTTTCAGTATTTCTCAGTTGGTAATTTAGGATGTGACTGTAGTCGCATTCTAAATTTCTAAAAACACCGTTCGTGATTTAGTTCCGAAAAATTGGTATAGTATGCATTTACATTCGGAAAAAAAATTAACAGATTTATTACTCATATACCGTGGTGGGTTCCTATAGTCACAAAATACTTAGAACTTTTCACTGTAAGCTCTGCCTTGCAAAAGCTCTACCTAGCTTTTTGTAACTTCATGGCTTCACTACAAAAATGCTATTACGGACCCTTTGCCTAAGAGCACTCCGCTTGCCGACGTTTCAATCCAATTGAACGTGCCTTCGCGATGTACCCGCTATACAGGGCCCTTCGGAGAAAAACGTCCACTTGCCCGCATTCTCCCGCATTGGATGCAACGTAGAAATGAATGAATGAATGAATGAACACTTTATTGCACTGAAAAAAAAAAAAAAAAAAAAAAACCTTACCTATACTCGTATCTAAATTTAAAAAATATCAGTACAATTAGGTGGCCTTATCGCTGAGAGCGATTTCTCCCAGACAACCCAGGTGGTAGTGTTGGTAGTGTACAAACAGTTAAAAAATTAAATAAACACAACAAAAAAAATTACCATACTACATTCAACACTAGGTATTAAAAACAATACTAAAAATCCTAGACCTTATCTACAAATAGCTTTATACAATAAGAAGGTACCACAGAAATACATTTTGAGGAAAACGTCATCATCTCGTCACTGATGAAACTAAAAAGGAATTTCATAAATACGTCAATTTTTAATGATGTCCTCCTAGCCTAATTTCTGACAAGTCGTAACGGACACTAGTCATGTGCGCAGGAAGTCCTCAGTGGGGCGTAACACCGCCAGCGTACTGACTCCGGGCTGCTGCAGTACATTTTATTTCATGCTTGAAAAATACCAATAACAATTTCGGCCAATCTTATGTCAATTTTTAATAATACCCATGTATCTAACGAAACTCTATTGGACACAAAAATAATAAAAATAATTTACGAAGCAATTTTTGCAAAAATGCAATACGATAGCACTAATAAAATAAAGGCGTAATAATAGAATGTTTTACTAAACCACCCTATACAGGGCGTCCCACGGATATGCCACATGGAGGGAAATTATCTTGAATATTGTAGATGGAACATTTTACAGAAAGAAGACATTATTTTAAATTAAAAAACAATTTCAACTGCATTCATAGATATTTAAATAATTACTTGGTTGAACCGGAAATCGAACCCGTTACATGAGAAAAATAATCACCCTGCAGCCTTATCATACCGCACTGAGAAAAATGTAATTTTTGGGTAACCTTAAATAAGATGACGTTGGTCTAAAATAGGTGCGTTGTCCTAAAATAAGCAGATAATAAGTCAATATAATGATGTACTGAAAAGAGTAAAAACGTTATCGAATTATTTGAGTAAATAAGGTAATATTATGATGCTCGTAATCGTAAAATAACGTCACATAAAATAATGTTCTTGTCATCATATAATAACACTTTGTAATAGAAAATTACAGAGTTCCTGTAAATTTTGATGATACCCACAAATAAGATGATAATGATAAAACACAATGAAAGTATCCCCTTATTTATAATGATTTCTTATTAAAATAAGAAGAAGTATCTCTTAAAATACGATGAAGTCATCATACCGTATTATGATAAGAATGGCATCATAAATAATTTTACAGTCATGCTATTTTATGTGACTACCTAATATTTATACGTTACGGTACCTCATTTAAGAATAAGTAACAAATTTGATCGGATTGTCATACCAACATACGATGACAGCACGACAAATGAATGAATCATTTAAAAGTTCACTCTGCTAGTTCGTTCATATTCATTTCGTGACATCGCATCGTACGTATTGGTTGAAAATTGGGTCCTGCCTGATTGTCAATTGAATTAAATTGTGTACAAGTGTATACAGGTGTGTGATGGATGAAGCTAACAGCAATTTACTAAAAAAATGGAATTTAGCCCATTATATTCAAAATTTTGAAGGTAAGTTCGGGCGAGCCCCTGTCGACAACTAAAATTTATTTCTTCGTCAAATATCTTTCTTCAAGATTTTCTAATATGAGTTCCAATTAATCATTTATTAACTACAACCTAATTCAATTTGTTTGTTTTTTTTAATTTGTAGGATAGCACATGCAACTCGTCTCTCTTGAAAGAAGTTCTAGGAGGTGAATTGGATCTTGAATATAACTTGGAGACGTGTAAGGAGCAACAAAACTTAATAATCAGTGGACCATCTGAGTCTAGCTGCCAGAACATCCCGACGAATTTGGTAAGTTATTTGAATTTAGTTTGGGTACCAACTGTTTTTGTTTCTAGAGCAATCAGTAGCACTCGTCGCGCCGCCGCCATGCAGCGCAGCGGCGAGCCCCTGGGGGTCGTCGCACCGCCGATTCTGGGCAGTGAATGTATTAACTTGGGTAGCTCATAGTATTTTTCGTACACAAAAGCAATTTCTGTTTTCTTCCTCTTATTTTTTAGCGAGGCAGTTGATGTGTTGTTTCAAATTGATTAATTATTATTTTCTTTTCAGATGCAAAACCAGAGACAAAATTATCGCTGCCATATACTCGTACTCCTCGGATGTTTATTCGACATACCTCCTTGATAAAGTGTTAAATTAGGTACTTTGATAATACAGTAATTGGTAGGTACTTCGTAGGGACTGCGTTCTGCACAATAATAATTGTGTAGTAATTAATTATTGTGTATTATGAATAAATGTTATTTAATGATTCAAATTGCTGTTTTTTGTTTTGTGAGCATTCCGTATTCTGTTATTTTACTTCTACCTATTATTTTCGTACGCGTTCCTCTCATTTTTGAAGCTCAAGTATGGTTCCTATGTGTATATTTAAAACATGGTCAGTCAGTTCCTGACTGAACATGTTTAAAATACAAAGGGAATCATACTTGAGCTTCAAAAATAAGGGGATCGTACTACGAAATTGTAGGACGTAAAAGTAAATAACCCGAGGTAGGAGGACGTCACCGAGAAATGGTAGGAATATTAATAGGACATAAGCGAATATATGAGGATATCATCAATAAATAGTAGGAAAATTAATAGGACGTAAGCGAATATATGAGGATATCATCAATAAATAGTAGGAAAATTAATAGGACGTAACCGAATTTATGATGATGTCACCGAAAAATAGTAGGAACATTAATATGACGTAACCGAATATATGAGGGAAGGAACCATATCTTCTACGAAAGCCATGGTGACCTGTCATTTTAAACACCGTTATCATCATAAATAGTAGGATCATCGAACTTTTTGCGGATATCACTATGCTCCTCCATTAAAGTGATTCCTCAAATTATAAGATGAATTCACCTCTTTTATGATGGCCAGTTTTCTCAGTGCGATCGAAAGGCTTCATCATAAGAATTATTTTTTGCTAAATAACTTAGTGTCACAAATAAAAGGAACAACGTCCGCATATTTTGTTCGTTTGGATTTACGTACTTTCTTCCCTTGTTTCAAGTAAGAACTAATATACTTTCCGAAAAGGTGTAGTATAAAACAGTTTTTTATGTCAGCAGACACAAGGCATGACAAATTAAAGTTGAGGGAAGAAATCACCTCCTTGATCGTTGAAAGGCGTTCTATAAGGCGTTCTAAAATGAATCGCTAAATATGTTACTGGACAAACATTTGTAAATTTTATGTTAGTTATTCCTGAAAGTTCGAAGAAGTTTCTTAGCAAGAGAAAAGTGCCTTAACGTATCTAAATGAAATTTCTGAAGGAGATAAACGGTATCCCGAGAACAAACATCGACTATTACTTAAAAACTGCATGCGAAGTCGCAAGTAGAAGCTAGTTTTCAATGAAACCTCTTAGTTTGCAATAAAACCTCCTGCGCTTGGATTCAATAAATGCCTACTTCACATTTATATCTAACAATACTATTGGTCAGTGATTGGTCAAATTCCCCCTTGATTATATTTGTATGGCCGGGGTGAAAATATATTTTCTAGAAAATCTTTCATTCTTTCCTCAGTCGGATCTCGATATATTTCGTCCTGTAGATTAGATTGTGAGATTTAAGATTTAGGTCGACGGGTAATGCGTTGGGCTCAAACCTTTTCTTGTAACTTGCGTAGCTATACATCATGCAGGAATTTCTACTAGGTAAAGTTCTATTTTGTTATATTCCTTGGAGGACTGGAGAGATGGATATCGCGTCGTTTATCCTGGGTACATTGTAAGTCCTGATTTGTATCTTATGTGGTAGGTAAGTGACGTAACATACTAACTCGTACTATTGTAATTTACTTAGTGTAAATCTGCGTTACAGGTTGTAGATAGTATGAGTGAGTTATTCCCAACGTCTCACGTGATACGTGCTCATTCCCAACGTCACGAAAACGCACTAGGTAGGCTTAGTAGGTATGTTCACAACTTTGTTATTCCGGTGATGATTTGGTAATTATGACAAATAAATGTATTTCATTGTAATTTGGTAACAATTGTTGCTTTGACGAAATAAGTATGTAATTTAATTTTACCGAAGTTTAGTCGAAATTATAAAGTTGAACAAAATGTGAAATTTAACTGTTAATGTACTCTGATAATCTTTTGAATAATTGCGTAAAAATAATTAATTTGAAAGGTACCTGGGAAAAATAAAGCTAAATTTTTTAAAACAAATGAATACATAAATTACATACACGTCGTCAGAAAAAATCTTCACTGTATTAAATACTAGATTCTGCCGGTGACTTTGTGTTCTATGGCAACGTTTTATGGTTATTTCTATTCCATGAGAACTAATTTATGTTATTAAAAGCTTATGTTTGATTCCAGGCTAAGGGTTATATGCAAAATTTCAGCCTGATCAAACTGGAAAGGGAGAACTAGGTAAAAAATATCCAACCAAACTTTCGCATTAAGGTATATTATAAGTGTGATTTTCCATTTTGCAAAAACAGTCAATAAAAACTATTCCGAGAGAACTATAGCCACCATTCATCAACAGAGTAAGCCGGCAATATATTTCAGAAAACAAAATACGCTGAGTGCGAACCAAACAACGATAAATTATTGGCGCGGCATCGTTCCATGCGCTAATTATTATTTCATTGAATTATTCCTTTATAAGCTTTGCCGTTGAACGTGTCACTAATTTACAACCAAAATTGATTTTAATAATTAAAGTTGGGTAATTAAAATAGCGGGAATCACGATTATTTTGTGCTTGAAATCCCAAATAAGTTTTGGTGAACTTTAATTTCTACTTGTTGTGCTCAAGGACTTCGTTATTTTTGCAAATTGGTGTCTACGCTGTGCTGCTTATACTTTTTGCTGCTTGCTATAGCCAAGCCATGGTCATTTGCCATTCTTTGATTAAATTCGTTAAAATACTTTACTTAGAATTGTTAGTAATTTCAGGCATGCTAGGCATGGCAAGTTTTTGTTTGGCTAGAAATTTAGAATAGAGAAAATTGTGCACATATCATTAATTAATTTCTATAAAAAAATATTCATTACGGATGTAAGCGGGTTAACTACGAACCTTATTTGTGTTGGAAGAACACCAACCACCTCGTTAAGGGAAGAAAATCCCTTAACGAGGGACTTCTTCAGGGTGAGTGCAAAAACACAAATAAGGTTCGTAGTTAACCCGCTTACATCCGTAATGAATTCGTCAAACTATGATAGTTTTTATAGTAAAAAAATAGCGCTAATGATTAAAGTTGAAGATATGAAATTCATGTCCAGGAAGACGATGCGATATATTGATCTATTCTACCCTAAACAAAAGTCGCAGTCCTTTGCCGACAGGTCAGATCATTGGCGGTGACAACGCACGTCCATACTAGTGACAGCTGTCCGGTAGGCGTCGACCTCAATAGGCTATTGTATTCTATCCGAGAAAAAAAATTAAAAATACATACATATTATTGAGATGCAAAAATCAATTGGATGTTCGTTTTAGTTCACAAAACAAAAAAAAAAACATTTTAAAATTCAATTCAAATTTTTCAATGTTTTATATCTGTTTTTATACTATGAATTCCTGGGCTTAATTTTATGACGTAATACGGCTGTGTAGGTAAACTAAGATGTATCAACTGTCATCAGCAACATCAGCGCATTTAGTTTAGGTACTCGGCCATCTGACGTCACGACGACGACAGAGCAATATATTGCGTCCACTGCATCCAGCGTTTTTGCACGCAACTTGAAAATGTAACTTGAGTACATTAAACAATTATTCATTAGCAATATAAAGTAAAAAAGAAAATTACAATCAAATAATGTAATTAAATTAAAACTAGTATTTACAATAGAAACGATTGAGCTAACTGCAGACTGCAAACAATCTACAGGAAAATAATAAATAAAATAAAATCAAAATAAATAATGCAAGACAATTCACAAAGCATTATCTAGCCCCAACCTAAGCAGAGCTTCTGTTATGGGTACTAGATAACTGATTTAAATGATACAATACACTACATATAAGATGTTTTTTTTATCATACATAGAAAACGACCAGAACACCCGGAACAAATTCCTAACATAAAACCTAATTAGGACATTTTGAAAATGGGTGTAATACCCTATTTTATTAGCGGATGCTGAATGTGACAGGATTAAGTTGGGGTTATCTGACTGTCTTTGCGGAAAAATGTCACATACAATGGAGGCCAAAACCAAGGAAAATGCGAAATCCTGAAGATCCCAGCGAAAAACGTAGGTAGTTTGTATGATTTTCAAAATGACATGTGGATAATCTTTATTAATACCTCCATCGTTTAATATCACCAGCGTTATACATTGTGATCACATAGACTACAAAATATGTAGGTACTTCTGTTTTTATGGAGAATTTTTACTGCACAAAACATAGCACCCTTTCGCGAATTATATTTGTAGTGTACACAAGCACAAGTGTTTGGTCGTAAACTGCCACTAAAACTTTGAAGGTTAAAAAGGGCCCACAAAAATCGAGGTCGAGGCTGTGTTAGCCACAGGCGCTATAAAACGAAGGCAATTTCCTAAATAGGGCTTGTGAGGATTTCCCTAATGTTGGACAAAAAATGGATTGTCGCAAGAGATATAAGTTTCCAGCGGTTGGGATGTCAACACGTTTCGTGTTAACTTTTTCAAGTGGATAAATGTAATTTTGCAAAGTGCTGTGGCTTTTAATAGCTAATTTGGTGGCTATACCAGTTTTAACTTGATAATTTTCAACGCTATTTTGAGTTGGGCTGGATGGGGTCAAAATATGAAGGAGGACTAACCACTTCTTTATGAGATGTCATCAATTCCGATCCCTTTGCTAGCTGTTTTAGAATTTAGTGGCTCCATTAATTTCATAATCTCTTATGAAAACTGAATAATTTACACGAAGGTCACCAGTGTTGTGAAAAATGTAGCTGCTACGTAAATCTGAAATTTGTAAACAATTATTCGATTCGCAATTTGCAAATTCGCTGTGAAGCTCAACAATATCCTTGAAATGTGATAGCGTTGTTGAAATGAAATCGTTTGCCGACAGCAAAATAAAATAACAATTGGTTCAAATATCATTACGTACAAAATAAACTGTAACTTTTATTAGCAAAGAAAATTACAGCTTAATAATACTTAATAGTAGAAACGTAACAAACAAGAAAAACTACATATAATATTAAGCAGAGTCAAGTTAGTTACACCACAAATACCTAACTCAAGACCATCTGGGCCGATTTAAATGATCTTTGATTAGTAGGATTTGTCTCCGTCTCGAATAGCAGAATAATTAATAAAAAATTCAAAAGGGGAAATATATGAAGAAAATCGTTTTCTCATACATTTTTCGTATATAACGCTGCCGTCTCTGATTGTAAAGCAAAACGAAGTTTGCTGGGGCCAATCTATCATAGGGTATTTTACTCTACACGAGAAAAAAAAAAAGTTATTGAGATAGGTTGGGCAAAGCAGTAGTAAAATGTCAGTTTTAGTTCATAAAATAACAATTATAATTAATATTTAAGTTTAGGCTTTCAGTTTTTTTAATCTATTTTTAGACACCATAAAATAGTAGGCGCAACACCATTATGTAATTAATACGGCTGTGTAGGTATGCTCACCTAAAAAGTATCAACTGCCATCAGCAAAATCATCATCATTTTGTTGCGCCATTCTGCTCAATACAAGCATTTCTAAGTACTATTAGTGTTGTAATAAGTGCTTGCGTTCTCGTCAAATTTCGCCAGCAACTTGAAAATTGAAATGTAAAATGCGTTTTTATGGCACCTTATCGTTTTAGTTCTTTTTATAAGTTTATACTTTATAATTTAATATAACACTTTTCTTAAATGGGTGTGATACCCCATTATAAATGACGACCGATGTGGCGCGGTGGGCGAAGGTCTGCCTGCGACGCAGAAGGTTGCGGGTTCGATTCCCGCCTCGGGACAAATGTGTGTACGATCTGCAGACATTTGTTCAGGGTGTTCTGGTCGTTTTCTATGTATAATCAAAAAAATATCTATCTATGTATTATATTATATTATGTATATCAGTTATCTAGTACCCATAACACAAGCTCTGCTTAGCTTGGGGCTAGATAATGCTGTGTGAATTGTCCAGCATTATTTATTTATTATTTATTTTATTTATTTATTATAAATCATTATGGTTATACTATGAAAAAACAAAAACAAATATTTAAAAATACAGTTGTAAATTAGCTCACTGCACCGAAACCTTACTAATCGCCGCCCCCATACAATCAATCCAGCGCGCCTAATTTTCCATCCAATAGCCGTAGGGAACCCGTTCAAAGTACCTTATTAATTGGACAACATATTTTTCCCGAGTCCGCTCACGTACTAGCCCAGGTGACGTCATGATAAATCCTCTCGAATAACTCCTGGGGTTATTCTGTAGCTTTACCCTCATCAGCAAACTAACTGGTAATTTTTTTTGACGACCTCTGTGTCCAAGAAGGGCGGAAGAGTCAGCATAAGACAGTATGAGGTTGCAAAGAGTTTTAAGGTTTATACCCAGCAGTGGGTAAAATCGGTTTGCTGATAATCATAGTGTTGTTTTATATAAATCAGTACAAGCACTGATTTCTCTGGGGCGAGATGATGTTGTGAGTTTTAATTGCATTTGGTTAACGTTGAGCTTATATACCTAACATCTTTGATCAGCTCAGTCAAACATAAACCGGGGGTCGAGCAGTAATGTCCACCTAACTGCGATCCCCAACCCGCATACCCGGCGTGGGGATTATGGGCATACCATGGGATAAAATCCAATAAAGTGATTATCAGAGGAACGCCTGCGTCCAGCAGTGGACTATTATAAGCTGTTGATGTGAGGTTGAGGATCAGCTCAGATGTGCAGATAAATGTAATAGTTAATACAAAAATAAACATTAAAACAGAATGTTTGACTGTCGTAATAAATATGCATCATACTCTTGCAAAATTTACCATCAGTCTCCTCCAAAAAACAGCAGAAGTCGGCAGAAATCGGAACTTTGCAAAGATCCCTTAATGAAATTGTGAAAGTTGAAGTATAAGGTTTTTGAAAGTCGGCACCCGCATTTCTGTAGCCTTTGTCAGCTCGTTTCTCATATTCTGATTGAGATGGACTTCCTGGCGTAAATCTAAAAGCCCCATTTGCCTAATGGGTCATATTTTGTGGCAAATACTTCGTAAGAAAAGAACTCGTTCTGAACTGTTTGCGGTCCCTGAATCTTTAGAGAAACACCACGACTTTGGCCTTATTAAGGGTGAACTGTGATATAGTTTACTCAAACTTTGGATAAGCTACTTTCCCACGGGAAAAAGCCAGCTAACTTTATGTCAATGACTGAGTCAACCTTAATCGCTCGGTTGCTCGGGGTCTACAATATTCAGGAGGAAGCAGTTTGGAAGTTTATCTTCTACATTTTGTCGTTTTGAAAAATATTTAAATCTTTTGCTTCTGTTTAGATAAACGGGTATGATATGAGAATGAAATGACATACACCTTAAAATACGATTCAATACAAGCTTCTTTATTAACTTACATCTTCGATCAGGTGTCCCCCCGCGCTCCGCGGGTACCTTGATTGACGACTTATCTACATCAATAAATTCAGTCTGCGTGCAACTTCCATGTCGTTTTGTCATTTTAACTCGCTAAATCTTGGTCCAGACTCCACCAAAGCTGGTCTGAGATAAGCGAAGATGATAATGTGCTTTCAGCTTGAATGGAGAGCACCGAGTGAAGATCTATCTAATTTATATGCGAAGAAAAAAATAAAAGATCAAAACGGAGATGTGTGCTGTACCTCGCAAACTAGTAACGTCACGCAGCGGAGACGAGAAGAGATAGCAAAGATGTGTGCTGCAAAACCAGCGTTGCTCAACTTTTTGTAGAGCAACATTAAGCTGAGGTGGCCTATTGGTTCACTGGGCGGGCACTTGTTTTTGTTTAAGATAGTTTTTTAATTCTGTAATACCTACCTGTTTAAAGTGTTTGCCGTTGTGAGCTAATAAACTTGTTTCTTCTTCATCTTCTGTGCATCCGACGCTCGCCACACGCAGCTCAGCCGCTTTTTAACCAGCATAGATCTCCGCTCTAGTCTAACCTGTACGAATTTCCTCAAAGCTTCGTAAGCTTCCAAAAGTCTCTTCTCGTTCCGCTACGGACATGTCCGTACATGTCCGCTTCGGTGGAGTCGGGCCCTAAGTAGGTATTATCATTATCAACTCCTAACAACAATATCAAAGTACAGGGTAGCTTAAGCTTGTATACATAAGTTCAAGATAGCTGGAAGTCATACCCTGAAACAAATAATTGTTCATAATATTGTGTGGTATGAATTCTGGTCACCATGTTACCAATACTCCTAGCTTCTAGCTATTTGTTGTCGTTGGGTGTAATCCAACGAAGTCCAACAACGCCAGAAATAAAACTGAGTTTTACAGTTCCATCCTTCATAAATTGAGCTCTTTTAGCTCAGCATAGAGCGTCTTGGCTCTATTGCCAACGACGATAAACTGTTTGGTAAATCGGTTAGATCTAGTACTTAAGTCATTTTACTAAAGGTATCATAACTTTCTTGAGAAATATTCAGCGTTTAATAAGTTTTAGTATTATTTAGCAGTATGAATACAGTTATAAAATAAACGTCGATGAAATCTCACACAACGCCATTCAGAAGCGAAGCATAATAGTTGTTTTGCAAAAATAACCTCCACAATCGTAATTACACCTTTATACAAAAAAAAAAAATATGATTGCTAATGGCTGTTGTTTGTTAAATGTTTCATTGCGTGTATTGTTGGTACTGCCTTAAAAAAACAAATCCTCCTCATCCTCAACTGCTTATACTGTCTTAGTCGTCCACTGCTGGACGCAGGCCTCTAACGGATTTTTTTATCCCATGGGGGTAATGCCCATAACCCCCACGCTGGGCATGCGTGCTGGGAATCGTGTTCGGTGGTAAAATTATTATTAAATTAATTTAAATTAACAACTCGACTCTAAAGTTGTCTAAAATTTGAATTTCGAAAGATGTTTCTCTATGTTTTCTACATCCATAAATAATAGGTACACATTGATAGAGTTTACATTACTGTTTTTTTATAATTCGAATCTAGACCTTGCAACGTTTACGACTTTTAAACGTTGCTCAACATTGCTAAATAAGTGCTCAAAAGAGGTTTTATACACTTCGATTATAATAATAAAGTTTCTATACAAAAAGCACCTGTGGATTATCAACGTGACTTCGCGTGACCGCTTGAATGGGTCGTCATATCGAGCACTTAAGCTTACCTTACCCCCAACCTAACGACCTACTGATGATCTCGTGTGTAAAGACCCTTATTTAGGATAGATATTTGGGCGAGGGTGTAAATAGATAATGATGTTACTGTGTTAAGGTCAGGGTAAGATTGATAGTGAACTGATTTTTATAGGGTTTAATAAATACTATCTTTTGGCGGTAAACATTTTTACTTGACCTCGAAAAAGTCTTTTAATTTTTCGGGTTAGTACACTCACAAATAACGCGGCTTTTTATTGGTAAAATAATTTGCAAAATCGATTCAGTAGATCCAGAGATTACACCCTACAACCTCATAAACTCACAAACCACAAATGTTACCGAAGCGACGCGTGGCCCGAGAGCTGGTGTGGTGAGTATCTGGCACAGCGCATCATCATTGCCATACAGCGGGGCAATGCAGCCAGTGTCTTGGGCACGCTTCCGACTGGCATTGATTTGGATCAGTTGAGCTACCTGTAGATTGTTTGCAACAGTTTGCAGATAGCTCAATTGTTTCTATTGTAAATGCTAGTTTTAATTTAATTCTAAATTATTTGATTGTATTTTTTTTCGAAACAAAGTTTAATAATAATAAATTATGTTACCTCTTCATACTATAAGTTGAGATTTTAAAGATTACTTTTAATTTTTTAATATTTAATAAACCGTATAAAAAATTGTGAAGATGCAGAAAGCTTCACAAAATTTTACCTTACCTAAATATTTGCCACAAAACAACATCAATACTACAGTGCAGTTTCTGAATCATTATAAAGGCTACTTTTTATGCGAACGGCAAAAGCCACGGGCAGAATCTAGTAGCTAGCTGATAAATTAGTCAAAATATAACAAAGATTTAAGGCTTTTGAACGAAAGGCTTAAATGGCAATAAAAGACTAATGATGTTTTGGCAATGTTACAATGTCTTAAAATTATTAAAGTCTACCTAACATAGGTAAGCAAATATGAATTTTTAAATTAACCAATATCAAAATTTGCCATAATGTAATTCCTAAAATAAAAAAAAATGTATGATTAAATAAAACTTCCAAATAATCTATATCTATACTAATATTATAAATGCGAAAGTGTGTTTGTTTGTCCTTCCTTCAGGCCTTACTTAACTAAGCAACCAATCGACTTGATTTTTAGCATAGAGTTAGTTTCAAGGATGGAGAGTAAAATAGTCTACTTTTTCTATACTATAAAGAGGAAAGATTTTTTTGTATTATTTGTATTGAATAGGCTCTGAAACTACTAATAATATATAAATAATAAATAAATAATTAAAGTCATTAGAAATTGAAACCATTAGAGTCCTACATTATCTCTGACGAACATTTAGGCTATAGTATATACCCGTGCGAATCCGTTAGTACCTATTCAATAAATGAGTTCTCATGGGGTAGAAATAAACAGAAAGCGTGCGAAGCCGCGTGCATCCTCCTCCTCCTTGCGTCGATAACCTCAATGCTGAGGGTCGGGACCTTTATGTAGGACCTTGGAATGCACGATGTGTCTCCATCGGGGACGGTTTTCCGCAGTGCGGATAGCGTCGCTCATGCTGGTTTCAAGCGTTGAACGAATTTGATCACACCAACGCATAGGGCTCCGTCCTCGCGGTCGATGCGTGCATCAGCTAGTTATAAATAAACATCACCGAATATATTCGAAGACCTTATAAGCTCTTGTGATCGACCCAAATTTAATCTCAAATAAACCTAAAAACAAAAGAGGTTAGTTCATAAACAACTGACCCCGACACCATCCGCTGATCCCGTAACTAATTATTAATAGGTATTGTGTCTCAGGTTATTATTAATTATACACTGTCAGATCTATGATTGTTCAATTAGTCAGTAATTCCATGACATGACACACACCTGAGATTACTTGGATTAGCACCTATTTAAGTGAGCATGAATACTTAATTGCAGGTCAAATGGTTTGTGCTGAGCTCTTCACTTGTTAAACTGACAGACGGTAGGTATTTTGTACAAAAATAATTGAAAAAACGGTTTCAGTATTTGCGATATTCATTAATAACTTTTAATTACCTTTGCCCGGCAGTGCGACAGACTCACAGTATTTATTATTTCTACGAATTTAATAATGGCCCAAATTTTTGATTTCAGCAGGATTCGAACCTGCTCCTCACTCTCAGTACGGATACGCCAACTCGTTACACATTTTGGGAAATTATTAAACTCACTGGGGCAATTTTCAATATTCTAAAACCTTTATTATTTGTTGAGAAAAATATACAACACCTCAACCTAACTTGACACCAATATTAATGAATGGGAAAGTTCGGATGTTTGTTACCTCTTCAATTGACGCCGAAATTTTACAGAGGATTAGGCTGAAATTTCGCTCTAGACCGGATTAAGCATATGGCAATTTTTTAAGCCGTAAAACGCGTGATAAGCCCCGGACAAAAGCTAGTATGATTAGATCATTATCTTGGACCATGTCTTCGATTATCTGCCTATAACAATACATTAATATATAATAATGTTCGTCATTGAGACCTCTGTGGCGCGGTGGGCAAAGTTCTACCTGCGACGCAGGAGGTTGCGGGTTCGATTCCCGCCCCGGGACGTATGTGTGCGATCTGTAGACGTTCAGGGTGTTCTGGTCGTTTTCTATGCATAGTAAGGAAATATCTATCTGTGTATTGTATTAAATTATGTACTTATATCAGTTATCTAGTAACCATAAGACAAGCTCTGCGTAGCTTGTGGCTGGATAATGCTGTGTGAATTGTCCAGCAATATTTATTTATATTATTGTTCCATAAAAAGATTATTCCTGAGCAATTAATAGGTATTCGTGAATTGTCCGTCAATATTATTTTTATTATTATTATCTAGGACTTTGTCTTCGATGATTTTCATTTCAATATATATTATATTCATCATGTAAATATCCGCATTGATTTATCATCAAACACCGACTCCTGGAAACCCGCCAGAGAAATCCCTTGACACTCGTATAACGACTATCGCCAACCCATGTAATAAACTCGATAAAATCCCGATTAAATAGTAAAACTGATATCTAAATACTTATCCATATCGAAGGAATAACCAGTAAAATCGCTAAGTTCCTTAAACCACCGTTCACCTATCTTGCTTCTAAATCGACCTCGTACAACTCTATTTGACACCTAAATACTATAAGGCGAAATCCTTGGCCGTTTTAAGGGTGCGAATTTGTTGGGAGGGACAGCTATTTTTAATGCTCTCGAAGATACGGGATGAATACAAATGAGTGGGTATATTTTGTTATTGCTTTGCGCCTATATATTATTTCCTTGATAGATTTACTTTTTAATGTTTCACTTAGTTATTGCTAAATCAATATTCCATGAGAAGTGATCCTAGTTTTCAATATCTAGTACATTGTATACCTTTAACTATAGGTTTACTTATATTTTAAAAAAGGAACGATTTGTTTGTTTGAATTGAAAAGGCCCCGAAACTACAGGACCGATTTCAAAAAATCTTTTACTTTTAGAATCCTACATTATCTCTGATGAACATAGGCTATTGAATATACCCGTGCAAAGCCGGGGCGGACCACTAGTACCTAACAAAGTATTGTCATCAAGACAGTAGGTATAAATACTTTCAAGTTTCAACTTCTCAGAACAAGGTATTGCTTGCACTACAGTTTATTTCTCCGCTGCCGCAGCCGCCATTCTTTCCTAACAAAATCTCACCTCAACACTACAAACTCAGAATAAATCGTACCGTTACACTTCGTAATGGTCCTAAGGGGTACCGGCGAAAAACTTCCAGGCAGCTATTAACTTTATTTAAGGGTGTTATAAACCGTTTTCATCGTTATCATCATCCCTTGGGCCTAGTGATGTCCTTCGGTTATTGGCACCCTGGGAGGCGATTGGATAATTTGAGCACCTGGAATGGGTACCTAGTTCTGTGATTTCTTTTTAATTTATGTGAGGCTTTTCGATCCCTGTCTTTTTTCGGAGGGTTAGGGAAAAGAGCAATGCCCGGTTTAAAGGACTTTTCTAAAGGGTTTAATCTAAAAGTTTACAGTTACGAGCTTATAGCAGACTTTATCAGAGTAAAACCTACACTTTGACTCTTTTTATTTAAGGATTTCGTATCTACAAATAAGTATTTAAAATGCTGGGGTAATATTAGACCCTGTGTAATCAGCCGCAACTCGAAATTGGGGTTGGTTTTTATAGGTAAAATAAAAATAAACAAAATAGTTTTCTACGTTGATATTCTAGAACTAATTCTCAAAAAAAAAAAACAGAAGTTCGTATTTAACCTGCTCACATCCAGCCATTCTACATAATATCCACTCGGCCTCCACGGTCGTTCAATTGCCGGTAACTAGTTGTATCGATTTTCTATAACGATAAAGGTCAATGGTAGGGTAAAGTCTTATTTCACTTTTGTGAATCGGTTCCACCGGTCTAACCGGACACCATAGAGGAAACAGAAATGGAATGGGACGTTGAAGTAAATTTAATGCCTACAGACTACGTGACAACAAATGCACGGAAATGAGGAGCTTCCGACGATCGGCACCTAGATCCAATTTGCTTTGTGACATACGCAGCCCTTGTCACAGCTTTTTCATTTGTAAGTATTCGTGAGGACACTGCATTCGTTATAATAAGCGGTCTTCTAACCTGGAAAATCTTACTCTCTTCTAGAATTCTAGGTAGGTATTTTTGTAATAAAAGGAGTTACAAACGCCTGGTCGATCACTTTGTTTTTGGTCTGTTTTTTTTCCGTGTTCTGTGATTGAAACTGAACCACCCATGATAGTATGGTCCTTCATTTTTTTTAATACAGATTTAACACAATGGGCATAAGATATTTCGAATGCAGCGTACTTATAATTATGCCCGCCCCGCACGCGATATCTATTTTGAAAGCTGTCAAAATTCATTCTCACTTTAGCTCCCGTTTTTCATCGAATTGACGACCTTTGTGGCGCGGTGGGCGAAGGTCTGCCTGCGACGCAGAAGGTTGCGGGTTCGATTCCCACCTCAGGACAAATGTGTGTACGATCTGCAGACATTTTTTCAGGGTGTTCTGGTCGTTTTCTATATATAATAAAAAATATCTATCTATGTTTTGTATTATATTATGTATATCAGTTATCTAGTACCTATAATACAAGCTCTGCATAGCTTGGGGCTAGATAATGCTGTGTGAATTGTCCAGCATCTTTTTTATACCATCAACGTATCTTCAAGCATGCGGCTCGCCTGATAGAAAGCGTTTATCACAGCCTGTAGACCCCTGCAACATCAGGGACATTACGCGCGCGGTTTCGAGCCTTTAAGTCTTAGAAGACCCTTGAATCCCAGGTTGTAAATGCAGCCATAATTTATCGAAGGCATAAAGTACATCAGCTGGCTCTCTTTTCACTACGTCCTCATTATAGTTGTTTATATTTAAGCTGGGGGCGCTCGGGTCGGATTTAAAGTTGAAAATATGGGATTTTGGAGACAGTTGGAGCTTAATGATTATTGTTATGTTTAGGAGCTCTTATCTTTCAGATGCCAACACTATTAATGACTTGAGATTTATAAGGTCACGTTCTTATTGTATTTAGTAGGTACTCCATTAAAAATTTAGGTTACAATTAAATATCTTTTTATGCACAGTACCCACTTTTATGACATTGTCTCTCTATCTCTCTCTCAATAAGGTTACTACGAAAACTCCATTATCTTTCTGTTTCTTTTTTATTTCGTACAATAAATGATTAATAAAGTTCTATGAAGGTTTGGTGTCAGAATGATATCGTAAATAACATCGGTTATGTACAATATAATAGCAAAATTCTATTCATGAATTAGGTAAAGAATTTATCGTGGTCTATAGAAGTAGAAACAATTATCAGCAATAAAACTTGAAACTAAGAGTCAATTGACGGTCTTACCGGTCAGAAGCGATTACTACCAGGCACCGTTGAATGGAAGGATCCTTGGATAGTATAAAAAGTATGAGGTTCTCTGTGCGTGATATCAATTAAGCATTTTTTTCCGGTTCCACCTTCGTTAAATTTGATAGGCCTATTTGAAATCATAACACTACAGATTGAATGTAAATAACTGGACAATTTATATTTTAACACGAAAGCAGGTTTTTTTACGCAATAGCGGTAAAAACGGAACGGAGTAGTAAATAAGGTTGCAATAAAAAATCACAATCAATAAGGGGCTAAATTCTTTTCAACTAATTACTTCACCAATAGTTTTTCCCAGAATAATATTTTTTTGGCATTTTACCTTTGAAAAAATAAACAAGAGATGTAAGGGCATATCAATAGTGACAAGGCTCAAACCATTCTGGCAATCTCTTCGTGCAAATATGTATTTAGATTTTTTTCACCTATAGACGTTTATTTGAGGAAAACGTACCAAAAGTTTATGGATCTCTGTGCGTGATACCAATTAAGCAATTTGTATTTCCGTTTCCGCATTCGGTAAATTTAATAGGCCTTTTTTCAAATCATAACACCACAGATTCAATGTAAATAACTGGTAAATTTTACTGGACAGTTTAACTAGAAAGCAGGTTTTTTCAATTGCGGTAAAAACAGAAAGGAGTGGTAAATATAATAGGCATTTTACCTTTGAAGAAATAAACAACAGATGAAGGGGCGCATATCAATAGTGACAAGGTTCAAATAATACAATACAATAAAACATCAGGACCTGATATTAAAAACAGGCCAAGTGCGAGTGCAACTCGCGCACGAAGGGTTCCGTAGCATTTTATACAAAAACATAAAAAAACATGATTGTTGTATTGGAGCCACCTATTTTTATGCTTTTGTTGTAAGAGCGGCAACAGAAATACACCATCTGTGAATTTCAACTGTATAACTCTCACGGTTCATGAGATACAGCCTGGTGAAAGACGGACAGACAGACAGACGTACGGACAGCGGAGTCTTAGTAATAGGGTTCCGTTTTACCCTTTCGGTATGGAACCCTAAAAATATAGGTTACATTTTTATTCTTAGAAACGCGTGCGACGCCTCAAACAGAAGCTACCTATAGGTAAATACGTTTAACTCACACATTCGTGTGGGTTACGTAGCTACGTAACCCACACATTTATGTACGTAAATAGATTACTTAATTGAACGGACTGTAGCAGAACTTGCTCCATAGGAAACTCAATCGTTTGGAAGACGTTACTTGTATTTTCTACCGAGTAAAAGTATAATTTTCCGAGTTCTAGGAAGGACTCCCAAACTTCTCTATTTTTTCTTGGAACATCGCGCCCATAAATTGATCAGAGTTAGCAAATTAAGAAGTCGTATTTCTATCAAAGAATGCTCTTTACCTTAAAAGGATTTTTTTCTTTAAACTTTGTTTTATCGTTTTTAGGGTTTCAAAGATCGGTTTTGAAACCCTTATGGTCTCGCTCTGTCCGTCCCCGCTCTTTCTTGAATATCTCAGTAACTACTGCAGCTATTAACTTGAAATTTGAAATAATGATACATTTCGTGCGCCATTACTGATTTTAAGAAAAAAATATATAAATAAATGAAAAATGAAAATGAATATTTTCAGTACAAATTTTGATGTTGAAATTTCAAAAGAGACCTAGGAAGGCAAATGGGGTATCAAATGAAAGGTATCGTTTTGTACATTTCAAAACACTTTTTGAAATTTCTGTAAATTTCATACTTTTTGAAATATTTCAAAAAAAGACGAAAAATTGACCATTCCCCCCCCCCTAGCTCCGAAGATTGCAGACCAATCCATGTACAATGTATTAGGCGTTTGTAGATATCAATCTATATTTTACAGGAAAAATATAGAGAAGTCTGTAATAATAATAGTTTTTGAAAAATGGTCAAAAAGGGGGAGAATTTTTTTTCAAAAGGGGGGGTACCTACCTATGTGGGGTATCAAATGAAAGGTATCGTTTTGACCATTTTAAAACACTTTTTGAAATTTCTGTAAGTTTCATACTTTTTGAAATATTTCAAAAAAAGACGAAAAATTGACCATTCCCCCCCCCCTAGCTCCGAAGATTGCAGACCAATCCATGTACAATGTATTAGGCGTTTGTAGATATCAATCTATATTTTACAGGAAAAATATAGAGAAGTCTGTAATAATAATAGTTTTTGAAAAATAGTCAAAAAGGGGGGGAATTTTTTTTCAAAAGGGAGGGTACCTACCCATGTGGGGTATCAAATGAAAGGTATCGTTTTGACCATTTCAAAACACTTTTTGAAATTTCTGTAAGTTTCATACTTTTTGAAATATTTCAAAAAAAGTCGAAAAATTGCCCTTTCCCCCCCCCCTATCTCCGAAGATTGCAGACCGATTCATGTACAATGTATTAGGCGTTTGTAGATATGGATCTATATTTTACAGGAAAAATATAGAGAAGTCTGTAATAATAATAGTTTTTGAAAAATGGTCAAAAAGGGGGGGATTTTTTTTCAAAAGGGGGGGTACCTACCCATGTTGGGTATCAAATGAAAGGTATCGTTTTGACTATTTCAAAACACTTTTTAAAATTTCTGTAAGTTTCATACTTTTTAAAATATTTAAAAAAAAGTCGAAAAATTGCCCTTTCCCCCCCCCCCTATCTCCGAAGATTGCAGACCGATTCATGTACAATGTATTAGGCGTTTGTAGATATGGATCTATATTTTACAGGAAAAATATAGAGAAGTCTGTAATAATAATAGTTTTTGAAAAATGGTCAAAAAGGGGGGGAATTTTTTTTCAAAAGGGGGGTACCTACCTATGTGGGGTATCAAATGAAAGGTATCGTTTTGACCATTTCAAAACACTTTTTGAAATTTCTGTGAGTTTCATACTTTTTGAAATATTTCAAAAAAAGACGAAAAATTGACCATTCCCCCCCCCCTAGCTCCGAAGATTGCAGACCGATCCATGTATAATGTATTAGGCGTTTGTAGATATCAATCTATATTTTACAGGAAAAATATAGAGAAGTCTGTAATAATAATAGTTTTTGAAAAATGGTCAAAAAGGGGGGGAATTTTTTTTCAAAAGGGGGGGTACCTACCTATCTGGGGTATCAAATGAAAGGTATCGTTTTGACCATTTCAAAACACTTTTTGAAATTTCTGTGAGTTTCATACTTTTTGAAATATTTCAAAAAAAGACGAAAAATTGACCATTCCCCCCCCCCTAGCTCCGAAGATTGCAGACCGATCCATGTACAATGTATTAGGCGTTTGTAGATATCAATCTATATTTTACAGGAAAAATATAGAGAAGTCAGTAATAATAATAGTTTTTGAAAAATGGTCAAAAAAGGGGATTTTTTTTTCAAAAAGGGGTACCGACCCATGTGGGGTATCAAATGAAAGGTATCGTTTTGACCATTTCAAAACACTTTTTGAAATTTCTGTAAGTTTCATACTTTTTAAAATATTTCAGAAAATTGATTGTCCAAATAATTGGCAAATGTTTGAAACCCTCGGCGCGCGAGTTCCACTCGCACTTGGCGAATCTTGTTTAAGCTCGTTTTTCTACTAATACCGTCTTCATCCGCGTTTTTTTAGTTATTTATATAATGCAATATTTCATAAAACATATTTCTTTTTAAAAACAGTACCTCACTCACTCAACAGCCTATAATCTGTGCTATAATGGTCCACTGCTGGACGCAGGCCTCCCTCTGAATTTTTTCTCATGGTGAGTTATACCCATAATCCGCACATAAAACTAAAAAACAAAAACTAAAACTGTACCTCGTTACTGCGAATCTGCTATATTGACTAACGAATTTATGTAACCGGCAGATTACCGTATCTTTAAAGCTTCTGACCGCGGCTTCACTTCAATAATAATATATAAATAATATATATATATTATGTAAGTTAAGCTATGTTCAAATTTCATTTTGATCCTATCAGTAGTTTTGGAGAAAGTTTGTGAAATATGAATTTTATTTTATTTTTTTATTTTATTTTATTGATTACACAAAATCCACAGCTCTCTTAAATAAAATTAACTTAACTTAAAAATATCACTTACAGCCAATAACAGGATTTAAATTTTATAAAATTAGTAATATTTAGTATTTAAGACGACAGTCACCAAATTTAGTCGACATGACATTTAAGAAACAAGAAAAACAAAGATTTAGACAAACTGCTACCCATTAAGAATACATACATACACAATACTAATTGCCATGTATACACCAAAAAACAATAGATTGTGCACATAAACAAATGATTACACAAAACCTACATACAATAAAAATTTAAGGTTATTTTGTAATATTGGGTATAATACAAAATATAATTCAAATTTCACAAACTTTCGGGTTTATAGTATTAGTAGGAAAGAATGACATTACTTCATTCAGCCAAAGAAAATAATCGCGTAGACGATCAGACCAAAGTGCATAAGACTTTGGTCTGATCGTCTACGCGATTATTTTTGCATTGTGCAGCTAAAGAAATAAGAACCCAAAACAGGTTTCTTATTACTTTAATTAAGTGACATTATAAGACCTCACAAATCGTAAAATGAATACAAAATAATTTTAGTATGTAATAAATCTTTTTAGTAAACCGTGTTATATTTTAAAAACTATAAAATCAGTCTTGGCGAAAAGGCATTTAGGACCACCATCAAAAAGCACCTCACTGAGAGATATCTCAGTAAGGTGCTTTTTGATAATTTTTTTATTGATGATTTCCTCACTGATAATTATATACTACGACATAAACGGATCAATAGATTACAATTTCTGGAACGTCAGCACTTAGATAACTAGTTTTTGTTTTATACAATGTATAATGTACCTGTTATTATAATTTACGTTTAAGACTTTCTTAGGTGCAATGTAACGTGCCAATGAGAAATAAATGAATGTAACTGAATCTGAGTGCTTTGACAATCACACAGGATATCTTTCAGCAAATTTTAGACGCATTATAATTATTAAATTATGATGACATGTCCTCTGTCAGCTTAGAATTCGGCCACGGCGGTTGCCAGCCTCAACTGGGAGGAGACTAAATATATTAGGAGAAAAATAATATATTATCTAATATATTATTATATACATATATAGATAGGTTAAGCAAAAAGCAGGAAAATATTAGTTTTAGTTCATAAAATACATATAATAAAATAATTTCAAAAATTCACTTTAAAGTTTTCAGTCTTAAAACATTAGTCATTACTAAAATAATATATAATTCTGTTTTAAGTACGATGCAATAGTAGTCTCTATGTTGTTAAGTTGTCTATGTTCTATAAGGCTGTGTAGGCAAATCAAAAAGTATCAACTGTTGTAATATTTTATTTCTGTTCTAGCTCTAATTTTGTATAACAATGTAAATATTACCTTCTATATCCAGTTTTTTATAACATCTGTAATTATTGTATCCATTTTGGTCTCTTTTTCTACTTTTTTCTTAAAATTCTTTGAAAATATTTGTTTTGGTAAAGATTGTTGTGACATAAATGCCAATTTTGAAAATGTCAAAATTTGCTCCGATCTGAAGCAAAGAGGAAAGGTAACATAGGTTTTGGATGAAACCTCGTACGAAATTATAAAGAAAATCGTACAAATTTTGAAAAACGTACATTATTTTGAATTCTCAATTCTGGAACTACATTGGAACGGCGGAATATATATAAACAGTGCCAGAACGGCCAAGGATGAGTTTACCTCTGACTTCGCGACGAATATCTTCTAAAAGGCCATTTCCCGGGCCCAGCTGGCCCGGGAAACTCAAGAAAGCCCTTCAAACCTTCAAAAACCTAAACGGCAAAGTTCCAGACCTGGCGTAAAACTCAAGAAAGCCCTTCAAACCTTCAAAAACCTAAACGGCAAAGTTCCAGACCTGGCGTAGAGCTCCACCACCTGGTGTCGACCTCTACGCCCAGAAGAGCATCCATTTAACCTCAAAACCTTTAAAACGTCTCATCTCCTCAACCTGCAACGTCTCCAGCTTCACTCAAAACCTTCAACATCTCCTCAAACCTGTAACGTCTCCAGCTTAACTCGAAACCTTCGCATTAAAATTTTATAAAAGTCTGTAAATAAAAATTAAAATTGTACATAATTTCTAATATTCTTTAATTTGTTAGGATCTTTCTGCCTAGGAAAATTAGGTAGGAAGCTTCTCGAATAACTTGGTGTTACACAAAAGTGTAACATTACAGTTTGGCGCCCAATTAAATCGAACCCTCTGTTCTTCTAAATTCTAAAAAATACTAATACACGTACCTGGTTAAATTTGGATGCTCTTTCGACATATCTTAACTTTACTCTTTCGCTACTTCATACATCACTCTAAACGTGACACTTAACAGTACACTTACTACGTTATACTGCACCCCACACACATGCACCACTTACCTGATTGCCTAGTGTGATCTACATCCTTTCTTCTCTTTGAAGTGTTGAAAACCCTTAGTGGTCACTGATAAGTTGGAGTTTGGAAGACTATACGGCGTGCTACAGGAGAATATCCTACTAGTAATACGTCCACGCAGGTTCTCAAGCTACATTAAAGTGTACTCCTAGACTTTCGAAGTCGACTCGGGGTACACCCAAAGTACTTGGAACTGAAGTCTATACATTCATAAACACTATTATCATTGGTAAACTAAACTTGATAACACATTGCTCACTAAATATTTACACTGTATATAAACAAAAAATAACTTTGCTCAAGCTTATTAGCTCTACTTAACTCTAAACTTTAATTCAATTGTTTATTTCTTAATTGTTTCTTAAATTTTAATGCGTATTCGTCTAAAACTATAATAACTTAACTTGAATACGCGATTTCCTTAAATACTACTTAACTTAAATTAATCTTAAACTTAATCTTAAACTTAATCTTAATAAAGCTTACCTTGATTCATAATTAATCATGGCTAGGCCAATCAAGTACGCGTTACTAAATAAACTTGAACTTGAATATGAAGTGACTATTAGGGCTGAAAAACCAGCTGAAACTTTGACGACTCTTAAAGAACAACTGACAAAACTTAGTCACGTCCTCCCAGAGGATATAAAATCTTCCCCTATTCCTCTTAAAAATGACCTTTCGCAAGCAGAGACTACACTCAATTACATTGAGAGTAAAATCTCTCATCTTGAATCATATGATGACAAAAGCGGTATAAAGAAACTTGAAGCTTTTATGAATCATCTTTATTATCGACTTGAACGTTTAACAGCAACTCCTCCGTTAATTGAACTGTGTTCAAATTTAAGATCTCGCTTTTTCATACTCCAAAAACGATTTGACGGTTTAACTTCGAACTTAATTGAACCATCCGAAGTCCTGGAAATGGTGGAAGTTCACAACCCTATTCCTCAGGCTGAAACTAACCCTCCGTCGTTATTTATGCTACCTACCTCTCAAAATAATCAAACATTAGAACCATCAACTACTCCTAGCTGTTCTATGCCACACACTTTCGAAATGCTTCAAAATGCTAACACTTCGTCTAATTTCGCTAAAGAATTGAAAACATTTTCTTTTAATGGAAAATCATGTCCTAGATCATTTCTTCAAAAAATAGAAGAATTTCGGATTTCTAGAAACATCCCAGAAGCAATGCTTTGTAAACATGCCTTTGAAATTTTCACTGGAGATGCCCTTCATTGGTTTCGTTTCCAATATAATAGAAACCCTAGTTTAAAATGGAACGAAATTCATATTTTACTAATCAAGGATTTCGGAATCCACGATTATGATTACAAAATGCTAGAAGCCATAAGAAATAGAACTCAAGGAGTGACTGAGACTATTATTATTTACGTGTCTATTATGTTCGGAATGTTTACCCGCCTTTCAAAAAAACTTAGCGAGAACGAACAATTGGAAATCTTGCTACACAATATAAGACCTTGCTATTCAGTCTTTGTTGCCCTCAAAGATATCAAATCTATTGATTCTTTAATTTCAATTTGTCAAAATTACGAACGAATCTCGGAAAGAGATAAAAACTTTCACGAGCCTAGATGTGAAGACACTTCTTGTGCTGCGGAATTTACTTATCGCTCCTCGACTTCTAGATTCTCTCCAAACTTAAAAAACACTAACACAGTACAGGAATATAAACAATCACGTTCTTTTTCTCAAAACAATGAAAACGCTAACAATCTATACTGTTATCGCTGTCGTATAACTGGTCATTCTTTACAGAATTGTACTAAACCTAGATATCTAATTTGCTTTAAATGTGGCCGCAAGGGTGTAAAGATCAATGACTGTCCAAATTGTTCTCAAACTTATCAACAAAAAAACTAAATGATGACTTAAATAGTACTAAATCTAAAAATGATAAATTTGATCCTATTGATTGGAATAAGTGGTTAAATACTATCCGAAATTTTATGTTCTGCTACAAAACAACTTCTGTGTTTTATGATAGCGAGAAGGATTATAATAGACCTTTTATAAATGTGTCTATCAATAATTTACCTTTTTCTGGTTTGTTGGATAGTGGAAGTTGCATAACTATTTTAGGTAATAACTCTCATAAAGATATTAAAAAGTTAGGCTTCAAACTATTTAAGTCATCAACTCAAGTTATGGTTGCTAATAAACAAAAGACAATGTCTTCTGGTTATTTTATTTTACCAATAAGATTTAATAACCAGACACGTTTTATAAAAGCTTATATTTTTCCTGATATTTATCCTTCTTTGATTCTTGGATGGGACTTTTGGAAAGAATTCAAACTGTCTCCTAAAATACTTTCCCTAGAACTCAACCTTAAATGTAAAGATTTTACAACTTGTGCTATTGAAAATAAAATAACTTCTTTTGATCACCTTACAAATGATCAAATAGACATTTCTAAGGACATAATTCAACGTTTCAAAGATATTTCTTTTGAACAAACGGGTGAATTAGGTCGTACTAATTTAGTTTGTCATCGAATTAATACCGGTGATGCATTACCTATAAAACAACACTGTTATCGTCTCTCTCCTGAAAAACAAAAGGCTCTAATCAACGAAGTTGATAAAATGCTACAATTAAAAGTTATTGAAAAGTGTGAAAGTCCTTGGCTATCTCCTGTACTTATTACACCTAAAAAAGACGGAGAATGGCGTTTCTGCGTCGACAGTCGGAAATTAAATGCGATTACTCGTAAAGATGCTTACAGCCTTCCTTTTATATCAGAAATTTTAGATAATCTTAAAAATGCTAAATATTTGTCTAGTATTGATATTGCTAAAGCTTTTTGGGAAATTCCCTTACATCCTGACGACAGAGACAAGACTGGTTTCTATGTACCCGGTAGAGGAATGCATAGATTTACAGTAATGCCTTTTGGCTTAACTAATGCGCCTGCGACTCAACAGAGACTCATGGATAGTTTATTTACGCCAGACTTTGATAATAAAGTATTCTGTTATTTAGATGACATAATAATAATCAGTATGACGTTTGAAGAACATATTTCACTCTTACTGAAAGTCCATCAAAAACTTTCATTCGCAGGACTGACTATAAACTTTACAAAAAGTCAATTCTTTCGTAAGGAACTTAAATACCTTGGCTACATTGTAGATGAACAAGGTTTACATGCTGATCCTAGTAAAATTGAAGCAATTTTAGCTTATCCTGCTCCCACCTCTAAAAAAGAAGTAAGGAAATTTTTAGGTACATGTAGTTGGTTTCGCCGTTTTATACCTAATTTTAGTTCTATTGCTTCACCTCTCTGTAAATTAACTTCTTCTGGGAAAAATTCCCCTAAAAAGTTTATCTGGAATGATGATGCTGATTCTGCCTTTGCTAAACTAAAGGAGTGTTTAACTTCAACCCCAATTCTAACTTGCCCTGACTTTGACCTCCCATTTTCTGTTCACTGTGACGCTTCTAACTTTGGTATAGGTGCAATGTTGACTCAAGAACAAGACAATAAAGAATTGGTTATCGCATATATGAGTAGAACACTAAATAAACATGAGCAAAATTATTCAACTACTGAACGAGAAACTTTAGCGGTTATTACTGCACTTGAACATTGGCGTTGTTATCTTGACAATGGTAAACGTTTTACAGTTTACACTGATCATGCAGCATTAAAATGGTTCCAAAATCTGTCTAACCCTTCTGGAAGACTAGCACGATGGACTCTTCGTCTATCTTGTTTTAATCTTGATCTGAAACATAAAAAAGGTAAGGAAAATGTTGTTCCTGATCTTCTTTCACGTCATAAAATACCTGCTACTAACGTAATCGGTGGTGCTGGACCTATATCTGGAGACAATGTGTCTCAATTGGAACATTTTAATAAAAATTTTACTAATTGTCGCGATAACCCTGATGCATTTCCGAATTATAAAATTCTTGATTCTAAACTTTATCGTTACAACATCTCAACTGACTACCTTAACGAAGACTTTGCATGGAAGGAAGTTCCACCTCCTTCTGAGAGACTAAATCTTATTAAATCTTGTCATGGTGACTCTGTAAGTAGTCCTCACATTGGCATTTTTAAAACGTATAAGAAACTTTGCTTAAGATACTATTGGTCGGGAATGTTTAAAGATGTAGCAAAAGTCTGCTCCACTTGTGAGACATGCCTTTCTTATAAATATTCGAATCACTCACCTTATGGTCTTATGGGGAAACCAAAAATTTGCTCAAGACCTTTTAAAAACATTTCATTGGATCTAATGGGTCCCTTTCCTATGACTAGACAACGTAATCAATATATTCTCGTGATTACCTGTTCCTTTTCTAAATACTGTCTTATTTTTCCTATCAAACGCGCTACAGCTTCTAACATCATTCTGCATTTAGAAAACTCTGTATTTCTTATACATGGCGTTCCGCAAACTATTATAATGGATAATGGTTCTCAATTTCAGTCTAATGAGTTCCATAACTTTCTGAATAAATATAAAGTTCCTTTTATCTTTTATTCACCTAGATATTGCCCTCAAGTCAATCCCACGGAACGTTATAATAAAACAATTATCACCGCTCTATCACAGCTAGTCGGAGATGATCACCGATCATGGGATAAATTTTTGCATAAAATTCAATTTGCACTAAATGGTTCTGTAAACTCTACAACCGGTTTCTCCCCATCTTTTCTTGTCTTTGGTCGAGAGACAATATCTTGTGGATCATTCTATACTAACTGCTCTAACCTTGATAGCGTCATTTTCCTTCCTCGAGATATCTATGCCGCTAATTTAGGATTACTATCTGCCGTCTTCGATAAAGTACAAGTTGCATTACATACAGCACACGCAAGGAATGCTGCTCATTACAACACGAGACACAGTTTTAAAGAATTTAATGTAGGTGACACTGTTTGGCGTAAAAATTACGTTCAAAGTAATGCTGGTGCTTACTTCAGCGCCAAATTGGCCCCGAAGTACGTCAAAGCCACAGTTGTTGAGAAGCTTTCACCTCTTGTTTTTATCCTGGAAGATCCTAACGGATTGAGAGGCAAATGGCATATTAAAGATATAAAAACGTAATTTATGTCAGTTTTGTAAATGTTTTGTGTGTATTCTGTAAATTATTTTAGGTTATATTCTGTTTATTACTTCATTTTAACTAAACTCTCTCGGCATATTTTTAACACTTTTAGTTTTTAGTCATTAGTCATTCTTAACTTTTAAACTATCTCGAGGTATCTCTATCTTAACCTCGTTATTTCCTCTTAATGTCCTTGAGACCGAGATTAGTTTTCTCAATGAGCGGTACACAACTCACTAAATAAGCCTTTGTGTTGTTAACTTATTTAACTTTGTAAATATCTACTTTAATTTTAAGGTTTTCTAATCGGGTTTTCAAAAAGGTGCGGGTTACGACACCTAAATAAAAAAAAGAAGCCTACGTTATATCTTTTGAATAACTCCTTGTGGAGTATGCGTCATTGAATGTGAACCATATCCCCTAAGCATGTTAGTAAGAATGATAGGAGTCGTGAAAGAAGAAGCTGTGAAAGATGTATGAAAGGTCAAGTTTGTTATTCCTAACCTTCAAAATTTTCAATGTAGTTGAAAATTGTCTGGGGTTGTGGGGGAAAATGTAATATTTTATTTCTGTTCTAGCTCTAATTTTGTATAACAATGTAAATATTACCTTCTATATCCAGTTTTTTATAACATCTGTAATTATTGTATCCATTTTGGTCTCTTTTTCTACTTTTTTCTTAAAATTCTTTGAAAATATTTGTTTTGGTAAAGATTGTTGTGACATAAATGCCAATTTTGAAAATGTCAAAATTTGCTCCGATCTGAAGCAAAGAGGAAAGGTAACATAGGTTTTGGATGAAACCTCGTACGAAATTATAAAGAAAATCGTACAAATTTTGAAAAACGTACATTATTTTGAATTCTCAATTCTGGAACTACATTGGAACGGCGGAATATATATAAACAGTGCCAGAACGGCCAAGGATCAGTTTACCTCTGACTTCGCGACGAATATCTTCTAAAAGGCCATTTCCCGGGCCCAGCTGGCCCGGGAAACTCAAGAAAGCCCTTCAAACCTTCAAAAACCTAAACGGCAAAGTTCCAGACCTGGCGTAAAACTCAAGAAAGCCCTTCAAACCTTCAAAAACCTAAACGGCAAAGTTCCAGACCTGGCGTAGAGCTCCACCACCTGGTGTCGACCTCTACGCCCAGAAGAGCATCCATTTAACCTCAAAACCTTTAAAACGTCTCATCTCCTCAACCTGCAACGTCTCCAGCTTCACTCAAAACCTTCAACATCTCCTCAAACCTGTAACGTCTCCAGCTTAACTCGAAACCTTCGCATTAAAATTTTATAAAAGTCTGTAAATAAAAATTAAAATTGTACATAATTTCTAATATTCTTTAATTTGTTAGGATCTTTCTGCCTAGGAAAATTAGGTAGGAAGCTTCTCGAATAACTTGGTGTTACACAAAAGTGTAACATTACACTGTAAAAACCAGTGTTTTCTTCAAGTTACGCTCGCAGCTTAAAAATTAAAATTTTAAATGAATTTTTATAGCACTTATACTTTTAACTTATTTTTTTAACTCAACAGAATTTAATTGACACACCTTTCTAAAAATGGTTGAACTATTATTATGTGCCCAACGCACTTGGGTACATAATAATAGTTCAACCAACATGACCGGATACATACTAGCTATGAAACCACATAACTGTCACTCAAATCGAAATTAGTAAGAACCAAATATTAAACCAGATCTAATAATAATTACAATTAATTTAATTAAACTTCTCTCATACTAACGTTAAGAAGGGTCGGCTCAAATGATAGGAAATGTTTCGGAATATTAAGCTGGTGGCTTTAATATTTGGGTTCACACACAGAAGCGTTAAGGCGTGTACACATTGTCTAAAGTTAAACGGAGACTTATCAACCATGGCTGGGGTGCTTATAATGTGACAGCTTTTGAAGGGTGGGTTTGTACGGCGGCGGCTTTTTTCAACTGTGGATGGACAATAATGAACAAAGAACACTATGAAGACTCTGAAAATTTGATGTACAGTGCGCGTCAGAATAAAGTACCCCCCTTGTCTACATAATATTTTCTAACTTCTATTCGCTTGTCTTATCACCAATTTTTAAATGCAAAAACTAATCAAGCCTCATAGGATTGAACCACCTACCAATTTAGTTACAAAAAATGTTTTTTAACTGATTGTACCTACATCTAGGTGTAACTTCGTTGTCCGGATTTGTAATGGAGATGTAGGCCATCTCTTTCATGTGAAACGGATTAAGTAAACATCTAATGTGTGAACGTAGCTTTATCTAAAGCTCCTTCTTGCTTGGGCTTTGATCTTTCGTTACTGTTTCACACGTCCTCAATCTAATGGTATTGATTATTTAGTGGATGGAATGTGATATCAATTCACTATTTGCCAAAACCAACCTTTCTATTTTTTCTAGGGGGTCTCTCTAGATTCCCTTTTTATCTTTTTAACTTGGGGCACGATAATGCTGTTTGAATTGTCTAGCATTATTTATTACTATTATTATAAGCCTATTTACGAATTAGTAACTTAATAGATTAAGTAACCACTTTTTTAGGAATATGTTGAAAAAACAGTTTTCAACATTTTTTTTGTTAGGTTCTTTGTAAGATTGAAAGAAAACGGGCTATTTCTGCACTGCTAAAAGAGTTACAAAAAACTTTAACACCATTTTTACCCTCTTGAGCGCAAGTATTTCCAAAAATTCCTTCAAACGGTAGGTTGTTTACAAAGAGGTACCTACCCTCCAAATTAAAGCTTTCTTGCTTCAGCGGTTTCGGCTGTGCGGACCCTTACGTAACACTTTTGTGAATCTGTTTTTTGTTTCTTCATTTTTCGTGTTGTTGTATATATAAATAGTTATAATGTAATTGATTTAATTGATTTGTTATGTGTGTGTTATGTTTGGTTTCAATAAATGTTCTTCTTCTTCTTCTTCTTCTTGTTACCCGAAAAACGCTTGTTGTCATATATTTAAAATTTACCCTTAGCTTTTTTCTAAATATACCTAAAAACGTTCCCAAGTTAAGAGATGGAAAAGGCATAGTTTTCAAATCACACACTTTAATTGGTAATTTAACCGTAATAAACGGAATATGCAACATCGCGTCGGTTTTGAACACTGAAATTATGCGCCGTAAACAACTGCCGAATAGGATTAAAACATTTTCCAGGCAAAACATATTCCATGAAAAGCACATAGCACAGCCATTGAATAGCAGCTGGATTACTTTTGAAGACCGTATAACTTATGTTTTGACATGATAACCTTTATTTATAATGTAGGGTGGCTGAAGGCTTTCATTTGACGACCTCTGTGGCGCGGTAGGCGAAGGTCTGCCTGCGACGCAGGAGGTTGCGGGTTCGATTCCCGCCTCAGAACAAATGTGCGTACGATCTGCAGACATTTGTTTAGGGTGTTCTGGTCGTTTTCTATGTATAATAAAAAATATCCATCTATGTGATGTATTGTATTATGTATATCAGTTATCTTAGTACCCATAACACAAGCTCTACTTAGCTTGGGGCTAGATAATGCTGTGTGAATTGTCCAGCATTATTTATTTATTATTATTATTTGGCACATTTAGAAGGCAAGAAAAGCAAAGTCCATGAAAAGAAATCTACATATTTGTCTAACGGCTTTGATGTGTATTTTTAGCAGACGAAACACAAAAAAGGAGGAGGTTCTATGTTCGGTTTTACTTACGTATCTTTGGTGTCATTATCATCATATCATCATATACACGTCCACCGCTGGACATAGGCCTCCCCCAAAATGACACAACAAAGAGCGGTCAAAAAAAAATTACAAAAATAAAAATAATTAATTTTATATACTTAAATAATGTTTTTTTGAGTACATATGATTTATCCCTTAATCATGGACCGATTTGGAATATTCTTTCGATTTTGTATGGAGAATGATCCCGAGATAACCATAAAAAATGGATTCCAGAGGGATAAAATACTTGTTCCGAAAAAAAACTTAAAGATTAAGGGATTCTAAGTAAAACAGTAAGATTAAGGGATGCTAAGTTGGTTCATCATAAGTCAATCAAAATATTAAGAAATGAAATAACTTTAAAAAAAAAACGATTTGTTCTGGACTCGAAACCGCACCTTTAATTATTTTGTGTTGCCTTTAATAATTATTGCCTTATTTTTTTTAAAGATTACTCGGAGTGCGAAGGATTACGCACTATAATACAAAATTAATCTCAATATTGTACCTATAGGATTTGCGTAGTTTAATGTCCGCACAGTATAAAAAGAAAACGTTTATTTACCACCGCTAAAACCAATCGAGGGCTCTAATATAACTTAACTTGAGTATCGTCAACAAAACTCAGAAAAAAATCATAAATCCATTTATTTTTGCAACAACTGATGCACATTTTCCGATGCAACCTGAAAGAGCTGAACATTATCAGCTATAAAATAAACTTTGCTCTCAGTACACGCGACAAAATGTGAAATTAACCTGTGCTTTGTAACCACGTTTAATGAAACTTCTCTAGCGATGAATTATGAGTTCTCCCAGTGAGTTATGGAGCTTGTCGCAGGACCGCGCTATCAATTAATGTATTCCGAGTAAAGAGCCGGTGATTATGCCTCGTGTCGAGCTGTGACAATGTAAACTTCACTCAAGCAGTGTGTCAACTCGTTTAATTCATGTTTTATCAAAACCCTATCACTAGGAACTACTTCTTTGTGGGTGCTCTAAATAGGAATAAAATCGGTGCTCAAAATAGGAATACTTCAAATAATTGGCCTTTGCACGAAGCTTCGAGTGAGTTTTTGCCATCTTAAGTAGCCTATATGACAAACCAGGTCCAGATTTGTATGTGAGCAAAATTTCAGCCCCAACCATTCAGGATTCAAAGCCAAAACCTTCTTTTTGAAATAACATATAGTTAGCGAAATAATTTGGAATAATATATCTTAGCATTATTTGAATTGAAACGAAGATGATAGTAAACAAAAATTAGCTTGAACTATGATGATAACCAAGAAAATTATGGATTATGTGAATATGTTTATCTATTTGACGTGTAAATGTATAAAATCTTGTATCTTCACAGCAGTAGGTACCAACTTTCGCCATTATTATTTTTAGAAGGATTAGTAGGAACTAAGGTGCCTGGAATTTCACACAATAACAAACAGCCAGTTCGTAGGTACGCTGTTTTATTTATCATACAATTATCAAATATCTTTTCTCATGCCGAATTGACGTTCAAAAGAGATTTGATCAATATATTAGAGGTTTAATCAAAAACTATTCATCAAAATTCAGCAATTATCATTGATTCTTTACTATTATTAATACCTACCTTAGCCGTCGGTTTTAGGTACGCTGTCAGCGTACGAAAAACCGACAGCGACTGTTTCTCTAGAAAAACGTCTATTAGTTCTAATGGTAACGACTATACGTCACTATAGAGTATTTAAATATCGAAATTATGTAGTTTTCTACCTGCCAAACTGGCATGTAGAACACATTTAATATTATTAAAATACCAACCCTGAATAAGTTTATTGCTTTAATACCTTGCTTTGTATATATCTTCTTCGTCAAGTCTTGTGCTGTAATGTGAAAATATAAGAATTAAGAATCTACATATTATGTACCTAAAGATCATGGGTTTTGAGTTGAATATCAGTCAAACCAGACGTCTTCAGACAAAGATTTCATATATTATATTCTTCAACCAAAACATAAAGGATGATACAGCCAGTTCTTTAAATTCCAAAATGTGTATTTAGTCATTCATTGTTTTGTTTAGAGATGAATTACTAAAGGTGGTCTCTACTATGATCGCAATATTTTGATCCCCGTTTGTGCGAATGAGGATTAGCGGATAAACACCCATTTGTATTACGGGCATTGTACTATAAGAATATTTTGATTGAATTTAACATAAAATTTAAATTATAGACTGCGTTAAAGCGGTGGCTTAACTTATGGAAATTACTTGCTTCTGTCCGTATTCTGTGCACATTTTGAAATGTTTCTTTCTTGGTGACAGGTCACCTACTTGAGCTTTTGATTTAGAAAATAGTCTATTTCCACTTTTATGTCCCTACGAGTATCATCGTGATATGAAAATTCACATAGACATAGTTTTGTGTTGTACATAAATTATTTTACCTTTCAAACTTACTACTTAAATCTGTCAACTTCAAACAGATGAGATAAGAAGTGTTTTTTCTTACTATGATCTAAGTTAACGCATTCACTGCCCAGACTCGACGACGCGCCCCTGCGCGGTACAGTAGCCTCGACACGGACCCGAAGATCGACTTCTGCATCTTGGGCCAAGAAAGTGATAACAGAAGAAAACTCTTTTTTTTTTTTTTATAATAAGATAGGTTTTTTAGGCGTACCCAAACTAGCGCCGCAACCTACTTTATGTTATTATTTCGTTTAACAAAGGAAATTGCAAAAATCCATCTTCCAGTTTGTGATACCTATCATAAGCTTTTTTTAATGTCTCTGTAATAGTTTTATTCTATTTAGTTTAGGCAGAGATACGGAGTTGTCCTTGTTGATCACCAAAATCTGTTTTCGTACAATTCTCTTTTCGTTTTACTCACAATATCATTTATGATGAAAAATGCCCCCTCGGCTTATAATATCGGAAAGTTTGAACGGTTGAATTTCAAATCCTATATAAACTGGCGGAGCCGCAACTTTGGTCGTGTGTACTTATCTGGAAAGTTCGGCGGTGGAACATGATTCTCGATAGATCATTAAAGAAACTTCATATTTTGTGAAGGTCTTCTGAGGTATTGTTTGAAGTATCTTCAAGGACTTTTTCATTAGGTTACACTCAGCAATAAGGATCGCCCAACATGGTGTTGATCGATATTAAAAAATAGGTAGATAGATAATACTTTATTGTTCACACTCCTTGCTGCTGTTTTTCCCGTCAATTACAACCTGGGTCTCTTCAAGACAAGAGTGAATGGGTATATTCTAGACCTTCGTCATACATCGTCGGCCACATCTTCACTATCCATCAGGTGAGATTGTGGTCAAACTAAGATCTATAGAATATTAAAAAATATAATTATACCATACAAACATAGAAAACAGTACAGAAATTAATGCTATGTGCAAAGCCGCGGGCAAAATCTAGTCAATAATAATAATTTAATAAATGTACGTCTATAATCATTTAATGAACAAACTGTTGTTTCTAGCAAGTTTAAGAAGATCTTTTGTACATAGTTTAAACCATACATCATCATATATAATATATCATACATGATCGGAATGCTGGTTTTTGGTCAACGAATTAGCATTGCCATTCAACGTGGCAATGCTACCAGCATTCTGGGCACTCTGCCTTCTGGTGACTGCTTAGATTTTTAGGAAATAGATGTTAGTGTAAATATTAGTTTTATAATAGATTTAGGTTATTGTTATATTCTGTTATATTTTTTTAATAAAAACCGGACAAATAAATATGTATTTATATTCAATCACTGTGCTAAATCAAAGTTTCGATTACTCTCCAACATTCTGTTTGTAAAAAGTTTTCTGTTTACCATGGCCTTCGAGTTACAACCGGTTTTTCAAACTGTTGCTATTTTTGACAATCGTCAAAAAGGCCAAGATTGGGTTAGCTGACAAATAAACAAAAATTTGTCAGAATAAGAAGAACAACGTTTAAGCACTGACAGATCTAACCCTAAAGAATCGGAAATAAGAGCCCTAACATCTTAATACAAGTATATCTTAGAAAGAGTAAGGTATCATTATCTTATTATCTCAAAGGTCAATCCGAAGCACGTACAATGTGTACGTGCTTCTATCATATACTGTATCATATCTTATGAAATAATTGTTTGTTAAAATATATTAGTATAATTAATTTTATGGAAATTACGATGATCTACTTTGTAACCTTTTTCTGAAATAAAACTTGTTATTATTATTCTTAAAGTACTATATATGATATAAAGGTGACAGCAACATTTTTACGCTAATTTAGTTTAGGTTTTCTGCCAACAGAATCACTACCATTGTTGATTTATAAAGCAGTACCCTTTGCGTAAAGCTCGAGATTTGATCATTGGTTAATTAATTTACTATGCAGCATAGATGATATGCAGCGTAAAAACAACCACTGAAGTAAATAATTGTAACAGGCTCGTTGACGTCATGTTCTCTTGATTGAAAAGACATTGTTTACCAACATACAAAATTACCTAACGTATACTATACAGTGCTAGAGACTGAAAGCAGTAACGTAGTTTGAGCGGATAACGGCGCCATTAGGCGCGTGCCGTTGAGTTGGGTCAGCGGTCCCTGAAGGGCCACGCTCAAAGGACCACTCACTTCATCGTCTTTTGAACTACCTCATGTGTCTTTGTTAGGTTTTGCAACGCGGCTTAATAGAAGCGGTTTTGGGTGATGGCTCAAATGGGTTTGTCACAGTTAGTTGTGTAATATACCATTATTTTTTGTGAGTCCTATGTTTACAACGGCTAAGGCTAGAGTGAGCGTAATTTTTTCACTTAGAGTTGCGTAAAATGAGTCGAGTCAACATTCCTGTTGTTAGTACCACGGATGAGTGCGTGATATCGTTTCTGTCGAAGAAAACGCAATTAACGACTCACGTCGATAAATACTCTCGTTTGGCTTCAACTAAAGCTCTGCGAACACTTATCCAGCGCCGCTATCGCGCAGCAGCAAATAATGTGCTGTCAAATATGGGCTTAAGCTTCGATATCTTTAGATACATTTTACATGGACAAAATGGCTTACCACAAGGTTCAAAAGAATGGGTCGCGAGTTGATGTCGTAATCCAGAAATGCATTTAATGTAAAGAGTTTAATACCATATTTGAATGTACATTTTTTTCAAGATTGGAAAAAGCGTGTGTTTTTGTGTTAGTATTTAAATAATTCATCCTTGTTTTCTTGTGTAGTATATGTACTTCATTATCTAGTAGGTACTTAAGTAGTCTTATGTTTATATCTATGTACTAAAGTTTAATTTCTGTGTTGTGTGTGCTGTGTTGTGTCTAATAAATACCTTTTCTTTCTTTCTAGTTTTAACACAGCACAGGTAATTTGTTGAGTTAGCGGTGGGAGAACGAAGCGTGTCTTCCGAATTTTACTTAGATCGATGTTCTCTACACCAATTATATAGTATGCTTGCTAAGGCAGTGGACCCATTTCGACAATAATTATAAATTGTATTTATATATAGGTATATTATATATTGACAATTATACTAAAAAATTTAAATAAAGCGAATTTGTTCCTAAATTCAAAATCACGATCATCATCAATGACTTAAGAAGTTCCTAATAAAAATAGCCGTTCCATAAAACATCCGAAAGAAGTTCTAATTAATTCTACTTTCATTGAGAATCGAGAACTTTGTAAAGAAGGGATCAATAACGTTGGGGTTTAGTACCGAAATTAGCAATTTAATTTCGATTCTGGGAAGTTTCTTTAGTGTTCGGAAGCGGATAAGTAATTTGCAACCGAGAGTAGTACCTACCGACTAGAGGCTTCGGGTTTTATGTTTATGTAACTTTATCAGTATTAAATTTGATTTATAAGAAGACTCCGGTTCAAAAATCTGAATATTTTTTGCATACAATGGGGTAACAAAACCCAAGGAATAGGTATTTGTATAAGTAATAATATTGGTGGAAAATATTTTAACGATATTGGTATGATCGAAGTAATGTACAGAAGCTCGAAACAATGTTTGGTTTTTTATTTGATAACTCGTTCGTTTTCGAATTCAAATTTAAACAGTGAACATTTAAGATTATACGTAGGTATTTGAAATTTGTGTTTTCCTTTTTAGTGATATAACATTGCTATTACTTTGTTTTCTGTTATTGTTAAGTTTTCATTCATAAGTCTTTGTTGACATAAAATATCTTGGATTCTAAATCGGAGAATAGTACTAACCGACGATCGAACACGGTGCGACCGTAGGTAGGTACCACCGGAAACTGTATGGTGCGCTCTATGCAATAGAAGACCGCACAGCTAATCGTACTGTCCAGTCGTTTGGTTCCATCGAACCAACCTAATAATAATAATCTTCGGCGCACCGTTCACCGCACGATCAAATAACTCCTTTATAGGTAGACTTGACTTGACTTCTTTGTTTTTGGCAATATGTGTCTGGTTTGTCACTTTCCTGCCAGTGTCTAGTTCAAGGAAATTTCATAGTCATGGAATGGAGGCGGGTCTTTCGGAGCGAACTAAGGTCGCGCTGCGGAGCGCACCGTGTTCGATGTCTGTTAGTACTATTAGACAACATAAAGCGATTTCTGTGTAAGGTATAACGAGCAACAGAAATGTCGGTGGTTATAACAATGGAAATACTGCTTTCGACGATTTTAATAAATCAGGGATTTCTAGATGATTTTCTGAATATTAAACTGTAACTAGCTTTCCGCTCGCGGTTTCGCTCGCGTAGAAGATACGATTTGTATTACTCTTCAATCTGATCCCACTGATCAGAAGCCAGGGTACGAATTTCAAACTTGATTAAGCCATTTACCTAATTTTCATGAATATTTTGAAATATCCTGAAACATGTGTTCATTCGTTCTTAAGGGTTTTTGTGAAAATCCCTAAAACACGTATTTTAACTTATTGTGTTTTTATACACAATGAAAATTTCAGTTTAGTAGCTCTAAAAATTAAAAAGTTACAGCCTTTTCAATTCGGAGCCAAATTACGAACCTTAACTTTAATAACCCGATTAAACCCATTTTCAAGAAAGTTTTGAAAAATCCTAAAACACGTGTTCAATAATTTATATTTTTAGTATTCTCCGTAAGTTTTAAGCAAATCAGGCCACTGGTAAAGAAAGTGTTACAAAAAACACCAAAAAAATTTAAACCCCCCTAAAATACTTTCTTATCGGGAGCTTGTGTATTAAGAGGTGTATTAAGAGGGTAGGTACCCTCCAAATACAATACAATACAATACAATACAAAACACTTTATTGTACACCAGAAAAAGAACATTACAAAAAAAGACATAATATTACATGAGACGAGTACAATGGGCGGCTAAAATACTAGCTTTCTAGCTTCAGCGGTTTGAGCTGGGCGTTGTGTCCAGAAAATCGCTTGTTCCTTTATATATTAAAATTTTCCGTGCTGTAACTTACCTAGACATACAGTAGACATTAAAAGTTGGTACAAAACATTTTATACCTTAGAACTGACAACTAAAGATAGCAGTCTCATCATCATCAACCTATATTAGTCCAATGCTAGACAAAAACCTCCTCTAATGAGCGCCATAGCACCTTGTGTTCAGCTTGCCGCAAAAAGCATCTGCCTATAGTCTTTGCAGGTCGTCCTTACACCCGCCGGAGGCCTGAAGGTCCTACATTACATTTGCCGAGTCGCGGTCTCCACTCACACACACTCACTACACGTTTGTCCAGCGGTTATCGGATCTTCGTGATATATGTCCGGCCCACTGCCACTTCCGCTTGCTAATTCTTTGAGCTATATCGGTAACTTTGGTTCTCTGTCGGATGTTTTCGTTACGAATATCCTATCCTTTTTTTCAGAGAAACTCCGAGCATAGCTCTTTCCATAGCTGTCCAGAGTGTCTTCGATCTGGTGGACTAACCCAAGACAACAGTCTACGGTACATAATATAGGTATAAACCTATCAAAAGGGTTTTTAATATCTAGGCACGTCTCCGGTTTCCAAGGGCATTAGAGGGCTTCTCGGTTACATTTAAAATATCGGGTTAGGTCCCTGTTACCGACGGCCCCAGGGGGCCGGTTGTTTGCGATGTTCGCTGCATTAACCCTTTCAACCGTGGTTTTATTCCGGTAACTGCAGGGGTTATACAACTTCTGACTAGGCTTGCGCCAAATTATGTAGCAGCGGGGTGTAAGGGTTAAATTTTGTCTGATTTCTTTATCGCTTCTAGAGTATTCCATTGTTGTTTTAAAAGCTTACTTTAACATTATCATTTTGAACCGTTTGCTACTTTTGTGGGGTAGGTTTTCTCATTAAGACGTCATTAAAATTAGGCATCGATAATAATAATAATGCTGGACAATTCACACAGCATCATCTAGCAACAAGCTAAGCTGAGCTTGTGTTATGGGTACTAGATAACTGATATACATAATACAATACTTATAGTAGATAGATATTTTTTATTATACATAGAAAACGACTAGAACACCCTAAACAAATGTCTACAGATCGTACACACATTTGTCCCGAGGCGGGGATCGAACCCGCAACCTCGAAATATTAGCAATATGCGCTTAGTTTGTTTTCTAGCACGCTTCACCTCGTCAAGTGAAGCTATACTATTAGCTTTGCTATTTTCTAGCCCAGTTTTGAACGGTAGTCCGTTCAAAACAAGGCTAGAAAATGTGACCAAAATTTGTTAAAGAATTTCAATATATTTCTTTTCGACTCACTTGATTACGTGTTCAAAGCCAACGTGCGTATCATTTCAGTTCTTTTTTTCGGTTACAAGGACAACTCTACCTTAAAGTAAAAGCAAAATTATATCGTGGAAAGATTCCATTTGGTGATACCCAATTCTATTATTTTTTTCGTCCTTCCGTAATCAGGAATAAACAGCTCCAGATGGCATGTACAAAGGTACGATCGTTCGGTATTGTAGCTCCAGGGGAAATTTGTAACGGGTTTTTTCAGGGAAATTCATATGCTGATGTATTATCGGGATTTTACGTAAAAGGCGTAGATATAACCTACCTGCTTGAACTCGTGATTTTCGGGTGAAATTCAATTTAATATTTTATACTCTTTTGTTGTATTGTGATGTAGGAGTTCAAAATATCCGTAATTTTAGGGAAGATAAATAAGTACCTTTTACAAATTTTTATGTCACCTACTTTAAAAAGGTATTCAAGATAGAAGGAACTCTTTATGAATGGTTCCCATCTCGAAGCGACAGGACGATGTTACGTAGTGAATTTGACCTTACATCGGATTCAGCTGTCTTTTCAAACTTTAAATGAACTCCGTTTTAGAATGGCAGGTACTTGAAAAATGCAAACTTTAAACAATGATAATGCCAGTGTTTTTTTTTAAATTCAGTTATGTCAATAGAAGAAAGAATCGTAATTATTTATCGGAATTTATCACTTTTTTTTACCTATTTTATTAACGTCGTGTGTTCAAATCACGCAAGTTTAAAATGTTTTATTGAAAATAACACATGTAAGATAGAATCTATGCTATAAAAATACCATAACTCAACAGCCTATAATGATTTATTGCTGGAAGCAGGCCTCTCTCTGATTTCTTATCTCACAATGTCCATAATCCCCACGCTGGGCATACGGGTTGGGGATCGCAGTTCGGTGGTAGTTTTATTCTGCAACCACCCACGTGAGGAGTTGGGGGTGGTGCAAATTCTAAGCTGGCACCTCACGACTACCTACCTTAAAATACCATAGAATTCCAATGTTTTATTTTAATTTTTATGAAATTTTATAACTTAACGTTTTACACGCAATTTTTTATTAATAAAATATTCTCATCATAACGCTCATTACTTTTTTGATTTTGCGAGTTTAAAATCGTGAGAGCGCTGATTGGTCCCTTAGGATCTGTCCCTTAATTTTTAGGTGAAAGCTTTTTATTGTTGGTCGTTTAAATGAATTTATGTGTACCCAGTATCTGTCATAGGTTTTCATGCTTATATTGCCGATTTCCCCCCTTACAATTCCTATATTTCTAATAAAATGCTTTTTTACGATTTTTAACTAAAAAGATTCAACTCACCTACATAAAAGTAAAAATATAGATATCAACCTAACCCTGCTTATAATATAAATGTTATTCTCTTTCTTTGATTTGAATAAAAAAAACATGATCTTACTCTGATACTAATTTATTTTGATCAAAACAATTGAAAGGGTTTTATTTTTCGGAGTAGCTTTAATAAGATTAAAGAAACTTATCCTTTTCGTTCGCTAACGATCCAAAATCAGACCCATGGAACCCAATTAGTGTAATAGAACAGTTTTGACGTCCATCCAAGTATTGTTTATATTGTGAACATCTACATAATTACCCTAGAGTGGATGGATATCAGAGTAATTATAGTAAAGGAAGACAGAATTATTAAACAAAAAATTTTTACCATTTTTTTGTTATCATTGTCACATAAAAAAGTCGAATTGTAAAGTGTAGACAAAAACTTGTCAAGACGACAAAATTTTAAGAGGAAGTCGAAATTGCAAAATATGCTAAAGGGCATTACTTTTTCCAACCTAAAGAAAACAGAGCATTGAAAAAAAAACTACTCGCGAACACTTGTTAACGTTTTTGTAAAATTTACTCCGTTCTGAGATTTGTCGTTTCCTGTACCTATAGAAATTTGCGATACACTCCTAGTTTAGCAACGGCAGTCTAAGCCAAACTTGTTCTATAACTTCACTCATAAAAACTTGACTCATGCAGGCTTACACTTACCTACCGTTTGTTGCATGTTTATTACTCTGAGTAATGAGCCGGCGGGGGCAGCTGCGCCTCAAATAAGTTAAACTATAATTAAGGAAACTCCACCAACTGTTTAGATAAATTAGTGACCCTTTTCTAAAATGTCAGCGGTGACCATTACGCCGCGGCCTTGAAAAGGGTTGACCACTGGAACGAGTATGTGAGTTCTGCGTAGGTGAACGATTGTAATAATAGCCTGAAGAACTCTGGAAACATCGAATTCCTTCACTTCTGACTTCAGCACAAACTTCACCTTTAGGCCTCTGAGTATCTATTTTTGGTAATAATTTTTGGGGTTATTAGACTACGTCTAAGACGTCTACGTCTACTGCCTAGACTACGTCTTTTATTATTCTTTTATTATCTCAAAATTATTATCAACTTTTATTAACTAGCAGTTGTAAATCATTTATTTTTGTTTACATTGCAAGAATCTAGGCAAAAATGCAAAAATTTGAAAAAGCGCATTCAAATTTTTGCATGTACCTAACTAGATTCTTGCAGATTGTTTGACGAGTACAAATTCGTAGTCTTCCAATCCAGAACGAATAAGTTCCTTTTAGGAACGTGTGCCTCGCCACTGCTGTCGATACAGTAGAAAATAAAAAAAAACTGTTACTTACACTGACTTACAAGTTATCAAATTAAAATAAAGTTTCTGGTTTGTATGAGTGACAACCTCTGCCCTCAAATGTTGACTAACCACATAAACCCACTCAACTGTAAATTAAACTGCTGTCGATAATTTGACATAACTGATTGGTTGTGAATTCATTAATATCTGTTCTATTAAACAAATTTATACGAGTTCTTTTACAAACAATTAACGTTAATAGAGGCCTGATTTAAAACAAAAACATTCACGAACTCTACATAAATCTGTTTAAAATAATAATATGTAGATTTTTCGTTAACAATTCAGATGGTCTGTACGACTTATTCCCTACTCCAGACCATTCCAAATTAATTTAAATTTATATGATTTTCATTTCCATTCCATTCCACAAAAAAATCAAATGTAGATTATGTTAACAATATCGGATGGTCTCTATAACCTATTACAGACCATCCAATATTGAGTTCCCTTATTCACTTTCAGATAACTAGTTCACGGCGGCCAAGTTGATACCTCAAAGTCGATAGGTTGTCACGGATGTAAATCCTAAGAGGATTGCCCTCCCGCTATCTCTTTGATGACACGCAGCAATAAAACTTGAACGACTACTGGGGCGTTATGGCTCTCGGGAGTTACTTGAATGAAAACTTTTTTGAGCGTACCTATTTAAATGTTTTGGTAGAACCACAGACATAATAGTAGTATTTATTAGTAGTAAAGCGTTCTTAAATTTTTAAGCTACATCGAAAAAAGGAGTAGGTTCTATATCGGCTGTACATATGCATTTTTTTAATTCATGTATGTTCTTCGATTTCTTCATTTTTATTATTTTGCAGTTAATTAAAAATAGTGTATTTTTTAACAAAGGACTAAACCATTTCATAATAGACGAGGTTGTTTATATATGTTAGGAGGATGACAAGACCGAGTTAAAATGGGTGTTTTTTAGAAATATTGATCTTTATAAATGGAACACCAAAAAGTCGAGTCTTTATGCAAGAGGACGATTGTCTTGTACTGACTGATGATTTCAAACAAAAATTAAAAAGAAAAGTTACTTTTTAACCCTAGCCCTTAAAAATGATTTTTACACTGCACTCTTTATGAGCAAGAGAAATGAAAAAAATATTTCCTAGGATAGGTATTTGTTCCGCAACATTTTAAAAACAGTTTAAAGCTAAGGGATACGCTATTAAGTTTTTAGTATTTTTAAAACAAAAATATTAAAACTTGATAGAATAGAGTTAGATCTTCATGAAAAACAAACAAATTCCTCCAAGACAGACGAGTTGTAGCTCTACAGATTGTTATATAATAATTGCCTGAGGTACAACTGCAACTAATTTTTTGCTTTTAAGCTTCACTGTCCTTTAAGAACCATAAATATCGTGCCAATTCACCCAAAAGTTATGATAGGTAGGTATCTCGTTGAAAACGCGGAAAATAATAATGCCTTTGAATTATGAACAATTGTACTTCCAACGCTTATTATTGGCTGCCGACCAATTCTTGCTGTACGCTTAAATGTTTCACAATCCGGATTTTATAGCCACAAACGTCGATGGTAGATTGCATGCACTTTATTCTGCAAACTGTAGAGTTCAATTTCAGTCCTCGGAAAAAGCCCATAAATTGTACACAAACTATTACCTACAAGTTAGCACTTATTACTGTGTACATAGATGCCAATTTATTTTTGAGGGATAAACTAGTGGTTGGAGGTAATCTCAGTGGGGTGCAAGATGCCGAGTAATCCTTCATCTGCCCTGGAGCGGTACAGTACCTCATAAAACTTGGTCCACGACTAACTTTTCATTCAAAGGCTTTGCGGTATCTGGATGAAATATAATTAAACTTCAATGTAATTAGAGGCTTTCCTGTTGCCATAATGGATATGTGAGAGTTGGTGCGTAGTAATAAGATTGTTAATCACGGCAGGGTGAAGTTATAACAAATAATTTACTTAAGGTCATAAAAGCAAATTAACCGCAACTTACCTACAGTAAAACGACTTACAACGTTTGGTTTAACTTGTAGTATGTATAAGCTACACTTCATAGATTGTTTAATAATGAAAAAAACATCATAATTACTTTAAGTTCACCATCTTCGATAAAAAATACAAACACGTAAAAATTCCAACGTTGCCCTGGTGGGGTTGTACTGAAAATCTTCCTCGAACATTATCTTAATATTTTCTAGGTCTGCGGGCTATTTTAATGAAATATTTCGTCCCAGAAGGTCGTGGTTGGTTGGCGTGTGCCACGAATAGTTATGCGACCCCGAGGCAAATCTGTTCGCAGAGGTATATTACTTCCTGATCCTAGCTTACGGTTCATACTTCAGACGGCAACCCCGTCTGAAGTATGAACCGTAAGCTAGGATGAGCTCCAGTGAAAAGATTATAGAACTGAAAAAGTGAAGCTGGATTCCAGCTACAGCTGGCAGAGTCTCTTCATATCATCTGTTTGAAGGTAAACTAATTCGCTAATTTACTTGAAAAACCTTCTAAATAGACTATCCCTCGCTTCATACGCACTGGCCGGGAACTTATCAACAAAATTAATTTTCCAAAATCAAATCAAGCCTAATTACGACTACCCAGAATTGATGTACAAGGTGTAATCTAGACAAAGCTCTGAATATAATCAATGCAGAACCACCGCCAATTTTATTAAACTTGTATTTTACATAAAACATAGGTTTAGAGCAAATATTATAATATATATATACAGGCAGTGCCTGTAAATAAAATATGGTAGATAAGCAAATCCTAGTGAAAAAAGCTCACCACACTAGGTTTAAAAATACCAAGCATATTTAACCATCCATCCAGAAGATCCTATTATCCAGCACCCTTCGGTTTAGTCCACTCTACCGCACCATACCAGTACTATGCGCACATCAAAACGAGTTACGAAAAGAATAAAAAACAGTTTTATTCGATTATTCGCCGCGCTAAGGGTAGAGAGGAATTTTATTTCTTGTTGACCGTGTGACCGGTGACGTAAAGGATAGTTTTTGCAAGGGTTGTAAAAGTGTTGGAATGAAAAATAGGTAACAAGTAACTCTTATTCATTGACAAGTATAAAAAGGCTCTGTGCTTCTAAGTCATAACATAACGGTACTAATCGTTAAAATAATTTTAAAATAATTTTCATGAATAGGTAAAAATCCCTGAGTTCTTCCTTAGTAGGTACCAGTTGTGTTCAACAGTGTGTGTGTATATGTTCACGAAAAAAACTATTTTTGATGTATTTTTATTACATTTGGCGCTTGCAGCGCCTCTACCTTTTCGTAGTTTGACAGCGATTAGAATAGTTTCATGCTCGTAGACTACTAGAATCTTGTTTCATACGAACTCAATTTTAGTTTACGAATGGTTTTGAGAGATTTGATTTTTTACTAATACTAGTGTCTTGGAATACTTGTATGCGTAATTTTTTTCTACGATTAAGTGAGACGTCAAAATGCAGACACTGGAACTAAGCATGATGTCACTTAAGTGATAAAGGTAGAAGCAAATAAGCCAACAATAATCAAAGTGGACATCCCATAGTTTTTTCCCTCCATTAATTCCCTCCAACACCCCTACTATTTATCTTTTTCTTTCACTTGTCCTCTTGCAAAAATGAAAATTTATTGTTCATGTAACCGGGATGTCTTGGCTGACCGCTAATGAAATGTTATATAGCTGTGCTTTCTGAAGCCAAGCTCAGTGGACGCAGTGATATATTTTTTGCGGTACAACAAATACAGTGGCTAGCTTATAAATGCGGGCCATATTTATTTATTGTTTGCGGTCAGTTAAGTTTAGTTAGTATTTACATTAACTTCGTTTGAAATAAGGATTAGGTTTCCTACTGAATATACATATGTTCAGAAGTTCTTGTTTAAACAATTTATACTTGATTGTTCAAAATTGCCTAACAGTAGCTAATAATGCGAAAAAGAAACCTAGGTATCTTTGATCTGTTTCGAAAATAAAAGAAGATGACAAGTAAACCACAGGTTTTTTTACAGAGCCATTATCGCACCCCATATAGCTTTGGGTAATTCGTCACTCCAAACTTCGTCGAGTTTTCACATCGTTCATGAGCCTACGAGGGGTACAGAACCGATCCGAAAACTCATTACTCCCTAAAGTTGTTGAAATCATTAAAATTTATATACGTTTTACAACTTCACCTAATGAAAATGCCCCGGAAACTTTTGCTCAGATATAAAATGGCAAAAATTTTCCAACTTTGCTTCAGAAACACTTATTGGTAAATTAGGTGTTTGTGTAAACGAAAACTTTTCTTCCTGCTCGGAAAACAAGTTTTTAAATATGTTTTTTGAAGTCGCGCTTCTTGTTTTTCGTCGTTGAATGTTGGCACCATGGGGCTCGATACGGTCGAATGTACGAACAGCAAGCTCGTGATGCTCTGTAACATGAGTTTACGTCTGACGGCAATTTTTTTTATACCAGAAACCTGCGTTTTTAATTTTTTGTGGATCTATATTTAGCTGAGGCTGGGACCATTTGGTTCACATGGTGAAGAAATTTTAATATTTTACAATATAATCAATATTTGGGTTAATTTATAATGTGAACCAATAAATTGTTTTTCTTTCATCTTATTTGGGGTTTTCACGCGCAAAATAGTCTACTTTGTAATCCTCTACCAAAATTTATTAAATCGGATAGGTTTTTTTTTAAGATTTTCACTTCTACTGAGTCTGAAAGCCATAATAACAAAAATAATGGGAAACCACCATTATCTCAAGGCAGAAAGTCGAGTATGTTCTAATAACAGTCATGATAGTGTAGATTTTATAATGTTGGTACCTAACTAGAACGGTTGCAGGCTCTGCTAGACACTGCAGCGGAGTCTGAAGGAAGTTAATGGTGGCTTTTATGATGGGTAATGAAATGAGAAATAATTATTTTCCTCAACAAAGAAGAAAACAGAAAGATAATTTAATTAGTTTTGCTAAATTAAAACCTTTATGAAACAAAACCTTTTAGTTCGCTGTAGTTCATGGTCATAGTTTAATACGGCTATCCACGCTATCTTGTGAATATGAATCTTCAATGAGCGTTCAGATTCAACTTGTACATACACATAAATATCTAAGTACCTGTCGAAGGCTATGTTCTTAGCTAATATCGCCTAAGGCAGCAAACTCCAAAACTTGAACGTGAGCCATCGTACCACGTGTTAAAGTTCAAACTTCCGATACTTCTCTGATCCTCTGCTTAAGCCTGCCCAACTCTATTCCGTTAATCTCTGCTCCTGGAGAGTTGCGGGACTCGTTTGAGCCGATATCAGGCGATATATCTGCTCTCTGCATAGCTGGGTGAATTCGTGCAGGTATTATCCAAGAAAAATCTTATAAAACTTTTAATGACTGCAGTGGCTAATGCCCGAATACTCAAATGCTACTCAGATATGCACGTCCCAAGTGTCGAATTTATGATAGACGATTTATGGATATTTATTTCGTATGGGAGCTGATTGATGGGATAAAAAATAGCCTATGTTTTTTTCAGGCCTAGAACCCGATCCGTTCGGAAGTTTTGGCTGAAGAAGGATGTGATTTTCATTGAAAACTGTCCAAAAATCGCGACTTGTGACGATGGGCGATAGTTCTTTTGTAATTTTTTGGCACTATAACCTGCTGGTTTCTTGTGCTTAAACATTCAGAAAAGCTTGATTCAGATTCGGACACTGATCGGAATAAGATGTTTGGGGCATTTTCGTGAATACCCAAAATTTAATTTAAAGTTTATCAACAAGTCTACCTATGTGTAAAATTTTGAGTGAATTTGTCCAATAACCACTTCATTGGTCTTCTCAGCTTACAAGGTGTTACCTACCACCCTCTTAGGGCTAAGCGATGACAAAGAGTCGTTTGTTTTCTTCTGTTGACATACGTCAAAGTGAAAAAACACGTCACACAAACACAACTGCCTTAATGTGATTTTTCATAAACCATTATGTTGTGTGTCGTAGTGCGCTTTACTTTGTAAGAAAATGAATGTGATGACGTTCACTGCAAGCCGTACACGTTAGGTACGCACGAACACGAGATTAACGATGTCATTACTACACGCGTGGCTCGCTTGAATATGGCACTCACGGTGGTCAACGCTATGCACGCGGTACATGTAAACCGGTAACGTACGGTAACAAAAGATCCCGCGTAGCTAAAATGCGCCACGTGGCCGTGCAAAGCGTGCATGGCGCTGGGTCAGCAACTTTATCATACACCAAAAATCAACCCGCCTGCCAAAATTATGCGAGCTTCTCGTAAATATTTTATGGTTCAGATACATGGTGGTCGAAGGTACTCGGTCAGCCATAAAAATAGCACCATAACAAAATGATAACTCTGCTGAATCAGTTATCCAGTCTAGAACATTAAGAGTGCGCCTAATGCCGGAAAAAATCGTTCACAGAGACCTAACCCAACCTACAAAGCTTCGAACACAGACAGCGCGTTGCCATACGGTCAGTATTCTACAACAAGTACCATTTGGGGATTGTGCGCAGGCATTGCACACCTTATCGCATCTTCTCCCTTCCACCAGTAGACGCACAGTAAAATACTAATCGTTCCTGGTCCATATACCACAGCGCCGTACCAAAAACTTCTGCTCAACCTTTAAATAAGCACGGCTAAAGAGTGAAATGAGCTTCCATCGTTTTTTCCAGCGTGTTTTCTTGCCAGAGTACAATCTCTGAATCTTCAAATCCAGGGTGAATAAGTTCCTTCTGGGTAAGCATGCTCTGTTTTAGGCCACATCATCACTTATTCAAGTGAAATGGTGGCCAAATGGTTGACCATCATCAATAATAAAAATGGCTTAGAGCTCTGGGCTCTCCCACTTAAAAAGTGGGATATATTTATTTATTCAAAATATAAGTATGAAATATAAACTCTAAACAATTACTTAAATAAAACATTAATCTGGCTATAAAATTCCAACAAATTAATATGGTGTTGTCGCTGATAATTAGGAGCATTCAATTAAAACCGTTTTTTTTATGTGAAGTTTGTATGCAACTAACTGTTTAAAAACACATATTTTGCTTGATTTTGGCATTATTCGCCTTCTTAATCTAGCTATTTGCTCTGAGCTGTGCACTAAGGCAATGGTAATCCTCATAAGATTTCCTCTTTTGATGGCTCCGTTAATTATTAGGTGAGATTTAACATCGTATACTTAGATAATGAAACTCTAGGCTTGATTTAATCAGAGAAGATTTAGAATGTTCTCTATAAGAAATTAAGATGAGCATCTTTTTAAGTACCCTTAACACAAGCTCTGCTTACTTTGGAACTAGATTTTTTATTTATTTATTCATTTTATTTTTACATTTTTAAGTTCCATAGACACTGTTTTCAATCGTGAGTGGTGAAAAATTTGTTTATTGATGTGTTTGCATACTTTGACTTTTCGTTAGAATAGCGCATAAGAGCCAGTAATTTATTATATAATAATTATCATAGTTTATACCATTACAGAATCCTCTTAATATGTACATGTTTTTAATGTACATGGCATTCGAAGATTGAAATTCAAAATTTGAAACATGACGTCTTGAAAAATTATTGGTCATAGTTAGTAAAAATGTTCTTAAGGCTATCATAAACTTACTTTTTAGGGTTTCAAAGATCGGTTTTGAAACCCTTATGGTCTCGCTCTGTCCGTCCCCGCTCTTTCTTGAATATCTCAGTAACTACTGCAGCTATTAACTTGAAATTTGAAATAATGATACATTTCGTGCGCCATTACTGATTTCAAGAAAAAAATATATAAATAAATGAAAAATGAAAATGAATATTTTCAGTACAAATTTTGATGTTGAAATTTCAAAAGAGACCTAGGAAGGCAAATGGGGTATCAAATGAAAGGTATCGTTTTGTACATTTCAAAACACTTTTTGAAATTTCTGTAAAATTCATACTTTTTGAAAAATTTCAAAAAAACTCGAAAAATTGACCATACCCCCCCCCTATCTCAGAAGATTGCACACCGATCCATGTACAATGTATCAGGCGTTTGTAGATATCAATCTATATTTTACAGGAAAAATATAGAGAAGTCTGTAATAATAATAGTTTTTGAAAAATGGTCAAAAAGGAGGGGAATTTTTTTTCAAAAGGAGGGGTACCTACCCAAGTGGGGTATCAAATGAAAGGTATTGTTTAGACCATTTCAAAACACATTTTGAAATATTTCAAAAAAAGTCGAAAAATTGACCTTTCCCCCCCCCCTATCTCCGAAGATTGCAGACCGATCCATATACAATGTACTAGGCGTTTGTAGATATCAATTTATATTTTACAGGAAAAATATAGAGAAGTCTGTAATAATAATAGTTTTTGAAAAATGGTCAAAAAGGAGGGGAAATTTTTTTCAAAAGGAGGGGTACCTACCCAAGTGGGGTATCACATGAAAGGTATCGTTTTGACCATCTCAAAACACTTTTTAAAATTTCTGTAAGTTTTATACTTTTTGAAATATTTCAAAAAAAAGTCGAAAAATTGACCATTCCCCCCCCCTAGCTCCGAAGATTGCAGACCGATCCATGTACAATGTACTAGGCGTTTGTAGACATCAATCTATATTTTACAGGAAAAATATAGAGAAGTCTGTAATAATAATAGTTTTTGAAAAATGGTCAAAAAGGGGGGGAAAATTTTTTTAAAGGGGGGGTACCTCCTCATGTGGGGTATCAAATGAAAGGTATCGTTTTGACCATTTCAGAACACTTTTTGAAATTTCTGTAAGTTTCATACTTTTTGAAATATTTCAAAAAAGACGAAAAATTGACCATTCCCCCCCCCCTATCTCCGAAGATTGCAGACCAATCTATGTACAATGTATTAGGAGTTTGTAGATATCGATCTATATTTTACAGGAAAAATATAGAGAAGTCTGTAATAATAATAGTTTTTGAAAATGGTCAAAAAGGGGGATTTTTTTTTCAAAAGGGGGTACCTACCCAAGTGGGGTATCAAATGAAAGGTATCGTTTTGGCCTTTTTAAAACACTTTTTGAAATTTCTGTAAGTTTCATACTTTTTAAAATATTTCAAAAAAAGTTGAAAAATTTACCATTCTCCCCCCTCCTTCTCCGAAGATTGATGACCGATCCATGTACAATGTATTAGGCGTTTGTATATAGGGATCTATATTTTACAGGAAAATATAGAGAAGTCTGTAAAAATGTCCATTTAAAAAAAAAAACATTGAGAATGGTCGAAAAGGGGGATATTTTTTATCGAAAGGGGGCTATCTACCTATTGGTTTATCAAATGAAAGGCATTGTTTTGTAAATTTTAAAACAGTTTTCGAAATTGCTTTAGGTTTCGTACTTTTCAAAATATTGCCGTTCGAAAAAAGACGGAAAATTGATTGTCCAAATAATTGGCAAATGTTTGAAACCCTCGTCGCGTGAGTTACACTCGCACTTGGCGGATCTTGTTTTTTATGCATTTTAAAAATAAAACCGATGAAATTTTTTCAAATTGTGGGCATCACGGCCAAAAATTTTAACGAATTAATCCAAGTTTAAAAAAATTATAACTACCAAACGCTTCTACTTTTAGATTTTTGTTTTTGTGTCTGATTGGCCTTGCCCTCCCGCACAAGCACCTTCAAGGTTATCCACTTATTATGGGACACCCTATATACATATATACCTACCGTATAACTTATCGAAACGATAACCGTTGAAACCGGCTCGGGTCGCTAATCAGGAATAACTCCCAAACTTTTTACGTTATGGGGTAGCTGTAACGTCGTGTATCAGCAGGGTTAATGAAACATTCGTTTTTTACCGCTCGTATTTTCCCGAAACAAGTCAATAAAGTTTGATTGGAAGAACATTTCATAGCATTTTTATAAATATGAAAAATCGATGGGAAATGCTTACGCGCGGTTCTGTATTTTACAATTTTCATTACTGCTGCGCCAGTAAACTATGATTTTAGTCCAATCATGGATCGCTTTTGATTAACAATGGTATTGGGAAACGGTATTTTATACAGATTTTGCAGAATTCCATTTTTGTTTTATTTATCTTGTTACAGTTTTGTTTGTCCTTCTATAAAGATTTTACTATCGATAACTATCAAGTACGATAACTGTCTTTGTGCTTTTTTTGTAAACCCAAAGAAAAAAGTTATTGAGTTTGAGTTTAAACTAAAAACGAAATCTTATAAGAAAACCTTTTACTCCATGGATGATTACATCGATGGTGTTAATGCTTTGCCAGATGTTGACCAGTTCCGCACCGACAATAGTATTTAAAGAAAATAATGTTAAGCTTAGGTAGTTTTATATAAACGTTGACCTATATTTAAATCACATTTCATTTAGACTAAGATAGGCAAATCATCTTGTATTCGTTTTTTAAGCGAAATATAATCTTACCAGTGGTTTATTTTTCACTTCTTCCACAAGTGGACTAGAAATTTAAGTGAATAAAATCAATATCACCTTTTTTGATAATAATTACTATTTAAAAAGCTTTTTTAAAATTGGACTTTCCTAAGTGCTTATTTTGTAAGCCTATAGAAATTATGTTATTGAGTTTGACTTTTAACAACTACTTTCTTATAAAGTAGTAGGTAGTATTTAAAATAGTTGTTGCGATAACGCAATTTTAAGTTAAGTAGGTAGTTAGCCATCAAAGCAAAGAATCTGTTATCACAACCACACCTACTGTTTCGCTCATAAATAATTCAAAGGCATCAATGCAATGGGGTATCGGTGCAGGTTCATATTTCACAGGACAGACCCCTGTGACGTAATTAATGTTCAAACGAACAACGGGGCCGGCCGGCGTTGGTTTTGGCATGGGCGTGCTATCTCCGAGGTTTTCATAAACATTGATTTACGCTTTGTCGATTGAATCAGATGCATTCGGCTGCGAAGCTTCTAGCAGATAAACTTATCTTTAACCTACAAGACAATCCTAGTTATATGTAATTTTTTAAATTTCCTTCGTAAAATATTGTATTAAAATAATATACTAGTTTTAAAACTTTTTAAACTTTCGCGATTTGATAACATATTTAAGATTATTTATCGGGTATTTATCGGCCCCGTGACCACGATCGCTGAAACGCGGTTGAAACGTTGGGGAAAAGAAAGCAAAAGGTACGCGATAAATACCCGATAAATAATCTTAAATATACTAGTTTTAATTTAAATTTGTTATTTGATTGGTAAATTATTAATATTTATTTGGATATATATTAAAATAATAATAAATGATAATAATGATATTCACAGGGCAAGGCGATGCATAACTCTACTTCTTTTGCACATGATGTAGCTATACTTTTAATTTTTACTTATTGTACTTGTTCATTTTATTACTTTACAAAATTGTCGACGAAAAAAAATTTTTTTTTTGTTTTGTGTTCACACTTAGGTATTTTATTATGCTTCTATTAGCGAGTGCCTATTATTAGCTTTCTGTATCTATTTTAAGTTCTATTGTTAATAGTTAAGCTGATGCAATCCGAATAAAATAAATAAATAAAATAATGCTGGACAATTCACACAGCATTATTTAGCCCCAATCTAAGCAGATACTGTGTTATGGATACTAGATAACATAATTGATATACATAATATATTACAATACATAGATATTTATTTTTATTATACATAGAAAACAACCAGAACACCCTGAACAAATGTCTGCAGATAGTACACACATATGTCTCGAGGCGGAAATCGTACCCGCAACCTCCTACGTCGCAGGCAGACCTTCGCCCACCGCGCCACAGAGGTCGTCGTATCACGCTGAGAAAGTTCAAATCGTAGCAGGCTACGACGTATAAGTTCTACGTCATAGTCTATCAGTAAAGCCGCAAAGTTATTAACACACTTACGTAATCTGTCTAAGCAATTGTGAACAATATTTTCCGTGCTTACTTCTTAGTTTTCGTCCTAATTCAATCTTACGTAAACCTTTAGAAGGCGTGTGCTTAAGTCAGTAATATTTTGTATTCGTTCACGTCGTACCGATATTTCCTGGCTTTCTTCCTCAAATAATAAGGCCCATTAGCAGTAGTAACAGTGATTAAGCGACTGACCATAGTGAGGGGAAGTGACTAATAACACGAAGCGAACATGGGTAAATTATATCTAAAGCTTTATTTACACAGGCAGCTGTATGACAGGGAAATCCGAAAAATCCAAATCCATACAAAATGATTGGCGTGTTTGTGAATGCGTGTCACTCCAATTGTGCGATACGTCGCGGTACGTTTTGAACTGTGTGATCGTGTGTCGTTGCTGTACCTAAGTAAACTACCCAAACACTAAAAAAAAAAAAAAAAAATACTACCTACTTATTAAAAATCCACAACCTCGATTTAGTAGCACATCACATTATAATTACACAATATCACATCACACTAATACTGTGAGTGTGTGTGAGTAACTAAATAGAATTAATTTGTTGTAAGTATTAGTCTAATAGATTAATAGGTATAGTGTGTATTAGGATTTATAGTTTTAAATTATGCTTGTTGTAAAGCAACGCCATCCTTTATTTTTTCCCAATTGTTCTGGTTGCCTGGAAGAAATAGCTTTAAGCTATAAAGACGCCAAATCCATAAAAATAATAATAAATAATAAAAATCATTTATTCAAATCGTTTTTACAATGGTACACTGATGCTTTTGAAACGATGACACTACCGAAGCTTAAAAACTGTGTGGTAGTGTCAACGCCCAACTCCTAGATTCTTGAATAAATATTTACAAATTACCTACATGCTAATATTAAAAACTACCTACTTACTAATTTACAAAATGTTTGTTATTGGCGTATAATATGAGGGTGTGTGTACATATGTGTCTGAGTGTGCGTGTTTGTGTTTGGGGTCTTACGAGGCACCAGTCTGTTAAGAGTCTAGGCAACATAATACCCAATGTGTGGGTTTGTGTCATGTGTGTGTGTGTGTGAGTGTGTATGTGTGTGTGGTTGTGTCTATGCTGCTTAATGTATCAGAATGCACAAAATTGGATTAAATGTTGCCATTGGGAAAAAGGGGAATGCGATAGTAGTACTCTCTTATCGTAAGCTAACGAGGAGTTTTTCAGTTTCCTCGTAAGTCAGAGACAGGAGCCAAGACGAGCATTTAATCTTGCATTTAAACAGTGGGAGGGGATATATGTTTAGGATTCTATTTACACGATTATATAAAGAGAGACTTCAGAAATGATATTGGCGACCTGCTGCTACTACCCTCCAAGGCTCTCTTCTGCAAACAATATCAGAGCGACGCTTTGATTCCATTGTTGTTCTATTTAATATGTTAAAATTAAAACAATCTGTTTTATTAATGGTGATGAATAAAGAAACTCTATCTATCTATCTAATATTATAAACGTGAAAGTTTGTACTTTTGCATGGATGTTTGTTACCTTACCTTTTCACGCCAAAACTACTTCAAGGATCGGGTTGAATATTAACAAAGGCTACTTTTATTCCTACAAATCCGTTCGTATGGGATATTAATAACACCAAATAAAGCGTGCAAAGCCGCGGGCAGAAACGAGTTGATTATAAATTTCAAATTCCGATTTCTCTTTGGGTATTTTCTATATGACGAAAAAAAAGAAAAAGATTTTTTAAGGAAATACCTTCAACATTACGACCTCTGTGGCGCGGTGGGCGAAGGTCTGCCTGCGACGCAGAAGGTTGCGGGTTCGATTCCCGCCTCGGAAGAAATGTGTGTACGATCTGCAGACATTAATTTGTTCAGGGTGTTCTGGTCGTTTTGTATGTATAATAAGAAATATCTATCTATGTATTATGTTTTTATTATGCATAATTATCAGTTATCTAGTACCGATAACACAAGCTCTGCTTAGCTTGAGGCTAGGTAATGCTGTGTGAATTGTCCAGCATTATTTATTTATTATTTATGAATTAAATAAACTATGAGTTAGTTAGTTTTTTTAATGCCTCTGTAATAGTTTTATTCTATTTAGTTTAGGAAGAGATACGAAGTTGCCCTTGGTGGCCACCAACATCTATTTTCGTATCTCTGCCTAAACTAAATAGAATAAAACTATTACAGAGGCATTAAAAAAAGCTTATGATAGGTATCACAAACTGGAAGATGGATTTTTGAAAATTCCTTTGTTAAACGGAATAATAACATAAATTAGGTGGCGGCGCCACTTTGGGTCCGGTATGGGCCTTAACAGGAAACCATGTAACTATCGCTTTTGAAATATTAACAAAGGTGTCTTATGTACCTACGATATCTTTATGAAACTCACACACACTTTATTAACGGGTAAATTACTATCTAATTCGCAACGATATAGCTACGATATAAATTGTGTACAGCTTCAACTTATTTCATATGGCTCTGCATCTGGTTGTTGTGTACAACAAGATTATCCTGCTAATAAGGATTATGTTTATCAGTTACGGGTTACGGGAGGAGGGCAGCAGCGCCTCTTGCAGAATAGACCTACCACCGAACTGCGATACCCAACCCGCCTGCCCAGCGTGGGGATTATCGGCATTACCCCCCATGAGATGAACGCCAATATAACGATTATCAGGGGGAGGCCTGCGTCCAGCAGTGGACAGTTAAAGGCTGTTGAGGTTGAGGTTATTCGATAAAAAGCCTGTACAGTGCTAGAGAGCGTATTTTCAAGAATATTACGCTTGCAAAATTTATGTGTCGGCAATATTTTGCTTTGGTGAAAATGTTTTTGAAAATAACAAGTTTCATTTGATGAGATTCAACTGTTTTATTTAACAGAGTAAATTTTTGGAGCAATACTCATTGAATCAAAGATACATCATTTTGACTAGATATCACCATAATCACACTAACATTATAGATGCGAAAGTTAAGATGGATGGATGGATAGATGGATGTTTGTTGCTCAATCACGCCAGAACGACGGAACAGTTCTGGATGAAATTTGGCACAGTTATAGTCTGGATTATTACATAGGTTTTATCCGGTATTAATTTTATTCCGGAATTCCCACGGGAACGGAAACTACGCGGGTGAAACCACGAGGCACTGCAAGTGTTTTATTATTAATTGAATACGTAAGTAGGTATAACGGGATGTTTACCATGAGTCGATTTTTGAGTTTTCCAATATTTCGGCAAAGTTTCATGTGCCATGAAATCGAATCATGGTATTATATCCCGTTATAAATGAAATTAATGTTTTTCATATAATTATTTGTCCGGCACCGCATACAGCGTACTGCGTTGTGATCAATATACCAAGGCTTATCACTCATATTTTGTATAACATAATGCAGCCAGTGAGTCGCAAAATATTGAATTAGTGATATTTTAAAAGTTTACTGTGGTTTGTTTTAACAAAATGATCTACTAGTAGTGGTAATTTGGATTTGGGTGAGAGCCTGGCTAAAAGGTCCTAAAAAGAACGTCTCCAACATTGTGTTCTTTGGCACAAAGAGCATCAAAGAAAGTTGTAATTGGCTTATCATCATCATCATCAGCTTATACTAGTCCACTGCTGGTATAGGCCTCCACTAATGAGCGCCATAGCGCCCTGTCTTCAGCTTGCCGCAACCAGCATCTGCCAGCAGTCTTTTGCAAATCGTCATCCCACATGGTCGAAGGGCGTCCTACACTACGTTTGCTGAGTCGCGGTCTCCACTCAAGAACACGTTCACGGTTGTCGGTTCTTCTCGAAATATGGCCAGCCCACTGCCTTCAGCTTGCTAATCCTCTGAGCTATGTCGATAACCTTAATTGGCTTTACCTAAGCTTTTTACCACTTTACGAGTTGGATTGCGAGGTCTAGTTCAGTCATTGGTCTATGTAACAAACAAGTCTGGGGTTGTTGGTAATACAATTTAGCTGCTATTCATAGTGAAGTGGAGATTTTAATGTTGAACAAGGGTCCAGTGATTACTAACTTTAAAATGGAAAGCGCGGTTACAACAAATCTGAAAATAAATCAACGCACTTCATCGTTGAGATTTTTGAATGAAAGTTCTCTAGGGAACTTTTTTGGAAAATGTTATTTTAAATTATACTAGCGGTCTGCCTCGGCTTCGCACGGGTAGTTTTTTTCGACAATTTTCCAATGTTTTTAATACGTCTTATCTTATTCAGGACTAAGACTTCCAACAATTCAAAATCCATCAAAATCGGCCCCGTCGTTCTTAAGTTATAAATGGTGTAACTAATACGACTTTGTTTTAAATACAGATTTAAAAAAAAAAACAATCTCTTTTTATAGTATGTAGTACTTCTTTTTGACTGACTTCGCATCATATGTAATCACCAGGGTAAGCCAACAGATACAAATGAGTTCGTTTATCATTTGTTTCTCGATGGTGGTGGACAACGGGAATAAACCGTGGCTTACTAGGTTTAACGTTAACGGTTAATAGGTATTTGATGTCGGTAAAACACTGGGCAAGAACTTGTTATTTCTGTAGGTACCTACATAATTTCAATAATTGGCAAAAGAGAGAACTTTTTCGGTAACGGATTCGGTCCCCGCCTCTTCATAAATGTTTGTACTGGTATTCTAGGTGTTTTCTATAATAAATATCTTTACATATAAGTACTGTATTAGGTTCTAGCGGTCCGCCCCGGCTTCGCACGGGAAATAATTTTTCGTCAATTTTCCAATGTTTTTAATACTTCTTATCCTATTCCGAAATAAGAGAAAACCAACAAATCAAAAACCAGGAAAATCGGTCCCGTCGATTTTTAGTTATATGGTGTAACTAACATGACTTTGTTTTATATATACTATATAGATATCAGTTATTGAGTATCCATAATAAAAGCTCTGCTTAGCTTGGGGCTACATGATACAGTGCGAATGAAAAAGTTAATAACAATTTTACGAACCATCCAGATGAAAGCCACATCTTTCCATTTTGGTTCCCATTTCCCGAGATGTTAGCACTGTCACATCGCGATCCGATCACGCCATCAATCTCCAGTCATGACATTTACATCTATTTACACTATCGTGCACTTTATCACGGCGTTGCATACTGTATACATAAATTACGTAGCGTCAGAGCCTTCTGCAGAGTTTCCGGAACGTTTTCCATTCCCATAGGGCGAATGATTTATGTCAACAGAAATAAAACTATTCTGGTATTAGAGTGATCTTGTACCAATATCGTAAGCAATCTACAAGGTTTACCTTGTAGATTCGTGCTATTATTCAGATCAACTTTTTTTAAATTGGGAATGAATTTTTTACCCCCCCCACTTTTTTAATTTATTGTCCGTTTTTAGAATTTATAATGGCGCATAATTTTTATAATTTAATTAATAAGAATTTATAAGACTGTAGGTAAGAAGCTACTTCATGTAACGAAGTAAAATTCAATCTGTGTTTTTTGAGACCGTGTTATAGAAGCTTGCTCAGTCATATATCTATGCTTGAGTAACGATTTTTTTATGACAGAAGCGCTACTAAAGCATAGATCGATGACTGAGCATAGTTTCATAATACAAGACCATCTCTGTGGTGCGGTGGGCGAAGGTTTGCCTGCGACGCAGGAGGTTGCGGGTTCGATTCCCGAGTCGGGACAAATGTGTGTACGATTTGCAGTCATTTGTTCAGGGTGTTCTGGTCGTTTTCTATTTTCTTTATTTATGTATATCAGTTAGCTAGTACCCATAACACAAGCTCTGCTTAGCTTGGGGCTAGTTAATGCTGTGTGAATTGTCCAGTATTATTTATTTATTAAATTACGCACGAATCTTTTAAATAAAAATTAAAAATAAATTACATGTTTAAGTCTTTATGATATCTTACTTTCCAAAGCTATAAATAAGTTTAACATAGTAACAAAGTCTATTAGACCAATACTTTGGAAGAGTTGTTTGTTCTATCACAAATGTGTTTTCTCTATCGTGCGTATTGCTACTCTATTTTTTATCCTATTCACATAAAGTGTCGGATGATCTATTGGCGGCGACGAAATAGGACAGATTATAAAAAGAAAATTTATACTCTGGTTCAGGAATATTGATGGGAGAGATGTAAGCAAAATGTTCTATGTGTTAACGAAATAACTCGTTATAAAAAAGGTCTGTAGTGGTAGAAAAATACGTTTTTAATAAAGTTGCTTCATTCTTGCTGTTAGCGAAGCGGGAGTCAAAATGGCGCTGGTCCAAGGAAAAAGCTTTAACTTTTTTTAAAAACATAATCAACTCTTTCATCTTACGTATTTGCATTAGTCTGAAGATTTAAATACAAATAATTACCAACTGAGCTCTGGTTTCCTAAAATAAATTTATATGAAAATATGAAGATATTACCATCAATGAATTATTCATAATGTTACATGGTTCTATTGTGAACAACGCTCATAAGACATTTTCGTGGTCCCCATAAAAAATTAAATAGTCAACCATTTTGTGAACAATTTAAAATGTACTTTTTGTGGTAATCAAAACCATTGTAGAAACAGAATTAATGTTCAAACACATGTAGCTTAAAACGGGGTTAACCGAAAAACAAAAGAGGTTTTCTTTCGGCTTTGAGTCCGTATTAATTTACCAGTTTCCTTTAGTAAATGTTGTATGTTTTAGTAAGTAATTTGATTACTTTGTTTTTTACAATGTGCAGTTTTACTCACCTATCCCGCTAGTTAAACCACGTGTATATCTATTTACTAGTTTTACATTCACCACGTTTTGTGGTCGATTTACTTTATGTTTAATCAGTAGTGCAAGTATGTCGAGCCGATGAGCTTGTACTAGTTCTTAACTTTTGAATGATTGAAAAAGTTACAGGAAAAGTTTCCCAGGTGTGTTCGATTCCAATAATGGTCTGGAGTTTCGGTATATACACTCGAGAGCAATGAATCCGGGTCACTCAAATTGGAGTATTGAAGATTGGTCGAAAGTTATGTTCTCCGACGAATCAAAATTTATGCTCTACAAGCACGATGGAAGACACAGAGTGTATAGAAGACCAGGGGAAAGATTCAAGCAAGCATGCATCGAAGAAAAAGTAGCCTACGGTGGTGGGTCTGTACTTGTGTGGGCCGGAATTTCCTCTGAAAGTCGCACAGAGCTGGTGATCATAGAAAACGGCTCTTTAACTAGCGTAAGATATGTGGAAGAAATCCTCAACGAACACGTTGGTCCATTTATGGTCAATTTGGGTGAGGATGCTATATTTATGCATGACAATGCCCGACCTCATACAGGTAGGATTGTGAATGACTACCTTCAAGAGATGAACATTACTTGTATGGAGTGGCCAGCGCGCAGCCCGGATATCAACCCGATCGAGCATGCTTGGGACGAGCCAGGGAGATGCGTAAAACAACGAAACCCTCCCCCAATCACGCTTCCTGAGCTCAAAATTGCTCTCACAGAGGAATGGGAGAATATTCCCCAAAATCGTATAAGGAACTTGGTGTACAGCATGCCAAACCGCGTAAACGCAGTAATGGAAGCACGAGGAGGTAATACGAAGTATTGAAATTCAAGAAAATCGTCATAAAGTTCAAAAATTTCATGTTTCCTATTTTTGTTTTAAGGAGAGATCAGCAGTTTTTTTTCTTTATGTAATTTTGTGTAAATAAAATGTATGGTGACTCATTTTTTTTTAACTTTCATTTAAGGAGTATTAAATTGTCTATTAAATACAATTTATTGCATTAACCTAGCATTCTTACTTTCCGAGATTTTTTGGATTCTTTGAGTGACCCGGATTCATTGCTCTCGAGTGTATATAGCTCTTTAAAGGTAGAGCTATGTTGTTTGCAAGAGGGCTTGTAGAGGAAAAGAGCTTATTTTTCAAACTTTTCTTGATTTTTTGCGTTAAAGCTCAGGGTGGCTTTTTGAGATGAGAGTGGATGGTCAAATCCGAAACCATGAGTGTAGGAGAAAAGTCGCGAAAAGAGTCATGACATGATTAAGGGTTAAATAAAAACTGCATACTTATTGTTCAGCGGTAAATATGCAGTTTTATTTTTTTCTAAAATTTTGATTCCGTAACTTATTTCACGACTTTTCCGTAAATCTCGTAGTTCCGGATTGGTCCATCCACTCCCATATAAAAGAGAAACCTTGCATAATTCTATAATTTGTTCACTGTATGGATATGGACGGATAAACATTTTACTAGCTAAGGCCACTCTTTTCCGGGATAAAAAGTGACTATGGGTCATAGCGATACCTGTTTACAGTGTTTTGGGTGGAGACCGGGACTCAGCAAACGTAGTGTAGGGCGCCCTCCGACCAGGTGGAATGACTCATTTCGAAAGACTGCTGGCAGATGCTAGATGCGGCAAGCTGAAGACAGGGTGTTATAGCGCTCATTAGGGGAAGCCTATGTCCAACAGTGGATTGCTTTAGGTTGTTGATGATGATGAAGTGAACCACAGATCTTTGGTTGTAAAGGAGTGAGTAGAAAGTCAAAAGATAATATTATTATTAGCTTAATATCTAAGTGTTGTAAAAGTAGTTACGAAAAATAGGCATCGTGAATTAGGTACCTACTTACAGATATTACTACAATACATTAAATTCACTTAACAACGTTTGTCTTAGGAACTATCTACATAATCTATTTCTAGTTTAAAGACATTGGCAAAAATTTAAACTTAAAGAACATACTCAAACGAATAAGTAAATCGTCCGGCACCACCGCATACAGACCTCTGCCATATTTAACAAAAACAAAGCATTCCGTTCAAATAAAACTGCGAGAAATCTTTTAATTCAACTCCCAGTAGAGTCATTTAACACGAAGTGAGATTCATTTTAGGTAGGTAAAACGGGTGGAAAGACTGAATTTCAGGTACCTATGCCGGTGTGCGCGTTCCGGTTCTTTGTTTCAAAATACGTTGACTAAAATGAGAAACAGAAACGTGAAAGATAATCTGATTTTCAAACGAATATAAATCGGTAATAGGTATTTGAATTTCGATTGAGATTTTGATGTACATTTAAACAATTTTATTCAACATCAATTTACTTTACTTGTTTTTTTTCAATTTCGTTACCCAACTTGTTTTTAGCCGCGAGGAAATAAAACGTTTTTTTGAGTGTTTCTATGTGGTTATGTACTATTAGGTATCAAAATACTCTTCAAGACTTCTGTTTTTGTCCCTTTATTTTTCTACAAAAGAAAAACAAGAAAAACGGGGTCCGAGCCGGGCTTTTTTATTTTTTTAAATACATTGACAACTCTGTTTTGTACCACACAAACACATAAAAACAATACCAAATGAAATGCTGAGAATCAAGGAAACAAAAGGTCGTTCTTATTGCGTTGAACGATCTCTTCCAGGTAACCTTGGGATGGACTAGACACAAAAAAAAAATATAGAGGGTGTTTTTTGAGTAACATACGGAAAAGAAACCCTTTTATATATACCTACATTACTTACTATATTATCTAACATGCCTTATACATACGTGGTGTACTACACTAAAATGTTAAACTTCAAAGGTACCTTACCTACCTACACACATAAAAATTAATAAGTATAAATTGTTAGAAAAATAAAATAATACTGATGAACCAGTTTTTTTTTTTAAATAGTGATTTCGAACGTCTGATGTCCAGGAAAAGAGCATTCCATAGACGGTTAGCTTGTACAGTGAAGGATTTTTCATAAAAAGTGGTAGAGTGAGTAGGAACTTTTAAGAGTGTTTTAGATAAACGCTAAGAGAGATAGTGAGAGTTGGATAGAAATTCATGACACTCTTTGAGATGATATGGGCTGGGAGGTAGGATAGAACAAGATACTGTACAAGAGGGATAGTATGTGCAGGGACAAGAGAAATCTCCTCCCTGAGTATGTGAGTATTTTTGCGAAGTCGGATGGGCAACCACTTGAGTTTAACGCGATACTTACTTGTTGAATTGAAATAGCTTTCTATCTTTTTTTTTTTTTATTAATTTATTCATTACAATCACAATCACATTACACATTAAAATTCGTACCATAAAAAACCTTGTGAGGTTTGTCTCGGTACTCACATTCGTATTAACTTACATTTTTGTAGTCTTTTGATTAGTGAGTTGTCAAACCATACAAATATGTCAAAGTTAATCAAAATTAGACTTTTAAATATTGTTGTGCAAGTGGGGCTAAGTGTAAACATTCATTACTTAACTAATTTATATACTTGCATCGGCTTTCTCACTCGCGCAGGGTTATCGTTAGCCTCAACGTGCGTTGTGAGAGGGAGAAAACAGGTGTGCGCTAGTATTGGTTGCACGCGCGAGTGCAGGACAAGACAAGCGTTGTAAGCAAAAGTGCGGTACAGGATGATTAAATTTTTACATTTAATTTTCATTTATGATTTTGGTTTTTTATTTTTATTTTAGTCAGTGTAACTTATATTTAGCAATATTTTAACTAGTCTATGATAAATCTACCTCTATGATGTTGAAAACTCACATAATATTAATAGAGTAAACCTCGGAATGCTGTCTCTAGTAGTCTTTGTATGCGAAGCTGTGGGCAGCGGTTACTATTTGCCTAACATAACAGAACCAAACTTTCCTGATTCAGTGGATAGCTCGGTTCATTTAACCATGAGAAAGTTTTCGAACGGTCTGTAAAATTCATCTCAAGTCTACGTTGCATTTACTTTAGCGATGGGAATAAAACCTGTTCTTGCAACAATTTCCGACGTCGCAAAAGTTTTAACTCCGTAAACGTTTATTCGACAGGGCCCGGTCACACCAGGGATACAGGGTACATAGGCCAGGGATGTTCGTAGAAAGGTAACTCTTTTAATACATACCCAATCAATGACTTGTCGGTTATCGCAGATACAACACAGCTAAGAGGCAGAAGTGTGTCAAGCACAGTTTAATTGGAAACCCTAGGGGCGATATGTATTGTTTGTGCCTATTGTGTTAGGTAAGTTATTTTATAAGTACATATTTAGTATCGTCTGGTCGAAGCGACGCGTGACCCCAGAGCTAGTGAGTATCTGGCACAGCGCATCAGCATTGACGACCGATGTGGCGCGGTGGGCGAAGGTCTGCCTGCGACGCAGAAGGTTGCGGGTTCGATTCCCGCCTTGGGACAAATGTGTGTACGATCTGCAGACATTTGTTCAGAGTGATCTGGTCGTTTTCTGTATATAATAAAAAATACCTATCTATGTATTATATTATATTATGTATATCAGTCATCTAGTACCCATAACACAAGCTCTGCTTAGTTTGGGGCTAGATAATGCTGTGTGAATTGTCCAGCATTATTATTATTATTATTGCTATACAGCGGGGCAATGCAGCCAGTGTCTTAGGCACGCTTCCAACTGGTATTGATATGGATCAGTTGAGCTACCTGTAGATTGTTTGCAACAGTTTGCAGATAGCTTAATTGTTTCTATTGTAAATACTAGTTTTAATTTAAATTTGTTATTTGATTGTTATTTTCTTTCTGAATAAATCATTGTATAAAACTATAAAGTTGCATATAATAAGTGAAGACTCGCTTGATTCGAGATTTTAATAGCAAGGTGTTTGACATATTCCGTCACACTGCTTTTATTGGAAAACAGTCCTTTATAAATGATTGCATGAAAGTTGCCGTTTGGTACTGGTTTAGAATTTGCACTTCTTTTATAATTAGTTGAGATAAAAGCCAATAAGTCGATTATTAGGGGGAGACCAGTGGACTTATAGGCTGTTGATGTTAGGTGATGACGTAAGAAGATAATCATTAATTAAATTTGCAGCTTCGCTACGTAATAAGCTACAAAAGGAAGTCATGATTATTGAGCCCATGTAGGTTATTTTCGCTTCAATGAGTAGAAAGAAATGTGATCTAGAACTCAAAAGGTACAACTTCACGAGTTATAAAGAGACGAGATATAAAGTACTCGTAACTCCGAGGAAAATCGATATCGATCAGTTGATCTACCTGTATATAGTTTGCAACAGTCTGCAGTTAGCTCAATTGTTTCAATTGTAAATACTAGTTTTAATTTAATTCTATAGGTAATTTTATTGTAGTTTTATTTGTTAATAAAGAGCTTATTTATTAAAAAAAGTTAAACCTGTAACTAAAATCAATAACCTTAGACAATTTAACCCGCGTCAATAACAGATGAAGCTCAGATATTTTAGGTGAAACTTTTATTTTAATAAAATATGAAACTGGAATTATACATGGTGTTTCAACCCCATACCACCGGTGTAAATGCAGTCAAAAAACTTAAAATTACACCTCACAACTCTCGAGAAATACAATTCAACTTGAATAAATACACTTAGAGGCCGTAAATAATTTTTAACGGGACGAATAGCGGCTAGGATTTGGAAGTTGAAAAAGTAATTATGAAGGTAGACGTTAATCTGGTTAACCTCGTTACAAAGTAAATAATGGAATTGTTAGGGCCCAATCCCGGGGAGTGCTTAGCCTCTCGGAAATGGAAGCATCGGTGTTATTTTGTATGTTGTGGTCTTTTTACTGGTGATCTAGTGGCTAAAGGAGTGAAGGCTCCTTGAATGACGTCGTTAGTTGGATTAATTTACATTTTTTAAAACAGTAGTAACGAGACTAGGCAGCTATGAGTTGCATCTCGGAAATATTATTAACTAGCAGCGCCTCGCGGTTTCACCCGCAGATTTCCCGTTTCCGTTGGAATTTCGCTACATCACAAGTAAAGGAAAAAATCCAAATCTACCAAATTTGTAGATTATTCTATTCACATAAAAAAAATTTGAATCTCGCCATAGACTAGCCTAGAACCTAGAATCATAATATTTAGCAAGAAACAAGGTTTTATAATTATAAAGATATTGTAATTTTTATAATTAATTGGAACCCTCGTTGCGCGAGTTGAACTCAATTTATTATTCGAATGCATAAAAATAAGAACAAATTTTTTAATAGGACTCATAAGTAAGAAATTTCTTTTATTAAAATATATGTTGCATTTATTGTTTTGGACCTTCTTGCGTGCAATAGTGAAAAGTAGAAGGTGGCTTGTAAAATCCATACTTAGCAGCGGGTGAGGAGATGATTTTCCTCTGAATTCCTAAGGAACCCAAAACTTGATTCAATAACAATACACGCTTTTCCGCTCGACTTATAACTTTTATAAGATGTATGTACTTTTATTATAAATGTTTTTCCGGGTAACATGCCACAAAACTTTTTCCAATACCTACTGGCCATAAATTAATACTCTGTGGTAACTTTGTTCCACATACTTTATTCAATTCTGTGATCGATCGCACCTGAGCTCTGTTGTGAATCATTTTTACGGAATGATTCACTATATTTTTGCACATAACTCCAAATAAATGATTTTGTGTACTATAAAGATTTCATTTATAAATCATATTTAATTTAATGCCCTCTGTATTCTTTTTCAAACACTTTTGGAAGTTTTACAAATATATTTTGGTCAATACCTCTTAGATATTTTTTTAAATGCGATTGATTGAGAGTTTAAAAAAATGTAGAGCTATGTTCAAAAAAAGTCGGTGCAGCCGTTCGAAAGTAATGACGATTCCCATTTTTTTTGCTCTTTCGATTTTTTAAACAAGCTTGAGTGATATATGGTTAACCAGTAAAGCGAGTAAAAGGACCCGCACTAACGTGAAAAACCTGAGCATCGCACACAAAAATCACGTCTAGTCACTCAAAACAGGGAATCAAACTAGAGTGTCTAAATATTTCACACTAGGTAATTTACCTCTCTAAACTAATAAGCTTCCGCTGTAGGTAACTTAACTAATTAGGGTTATTACCTAACTGTGAGTCTGTGAGCGTGGTATATTGAATTATTCGCTGTCGCTCAGTACGTGAGGCTAGAGCATAGTAGACATCTCGTCAGTGGCTCATCTCGCCTCTCAGTTCAAAATACTTCTGACATGCTTGACGTAGAGTTGACTTCATTCTTATTAGGATACTTGTGTTTGGTTTGTCAAGACACCGTTCATGATAATTTTATTGCATATCTTATTAACGACCTCTGTCGCGAGGTGGGCGAAGGTCCGCTTTCGACGCAGGAGGTTGCGGTTTCGATTTCCGCCTCGGGGCAAATATTGGTACGATCTGCAGATATTTGTTCAGGATATTGTGGTCGTTTTCTATGTATAAAAATTAACTATCTCTGTAATGTATTTTATTACGTACATAAATCAGTTATCTAGTACCCAAAACACAAGCTCTGCTTAGCTTGGGACTAGATAATGTTGTTTGAATTGTCCAGCATTGTTTTATCATTATATTTTCGTTGATACTTGCAGGCAGGCATTGTTATATTAAAAGCTTTTTACAGCGTATTTCAAGGAACACTAAACAAAACATGCCAATCGCACACAAAGAATAATATCGAATGGACATCAACTAAACAATCAAAGAGTCAAGAAGCGTGAACCAATTAACAGACAGTCGATTCCATAACAATAGTTTTAGTCTTGGCATGAAATCAAGTCCCTGTGTTGACTCTTAGAAGTATAGATCCTTAGGGTAGGTCCAGTTAAATCGATAGTGTATATATACTATGATATATAGACGCCCTCATGACATCACGTCTTTTTTTCTATGGGATTTGGAACAGCGTGTCTATTGTGCAGACTTGGAAGTAAGTGAATCTCTCGCAAAAACTGCAACGTCTATATTGTCGTCAAACCAAATTCAGGAGTCTGATCTGATCACCTATAGTCTATCAACACTTTGGCAGCTTAAATCAAAAGATGAATCACTGCAAAATTCACTGTTGAGAGACAGGTCTACTTAGCAATTAATTTATTAAAGGAGACCCATGATTCAATTTTCGAGACAAAGGCCGCTCTCTTGAAGTGCCGACTTGGTGCTGAACAGTGAACAGGTTAATAGAGATTGAGTGGAACTGTACCGAGTAAAGTTATCAGGATAACTATTATAGATTTGCACAGTAAATACATGAGAAAGTTATCATTGCTAAATCAGCATACAGCTAAGTTAGCGGTAGTAAATATTGATAGCAAATTTGTCAATATTGTATTAACTAGACGACCGATGTGGCGCGGTGGGCGAAGGTCTGCCTGCGACGCAGAAGGTTGCGGGTTCGATTCCCGCCTCGGGACAAATGTGTGTACGATCTGCAGACATTTGTTCAGGGTGTTCTGGTCGTTTTCTATATATAATAAAAAATATCTATCTATGTATTGTATTATATTATGTATATCAGTTATCTAGTACCCATAACACAAGCTCTGTTTAGCTTGGGGCTAGATAATGCTGTGTGAATTGTCCAGCATTATTTATTTATTATTTTAACTTAATGTCTCAAAATCAAAATAATTAAAAAAAAGTGTAAAAGATTTGCCAGAATAGAGAGTTCGTATGAAACACAGACTTTATATTGGCGGCTGCGCTTTATGTGTTATCCTGTAAAAACTATTTTTGATTTGTGTTTTTGAAGTTTTAGCTTATTTCGTTTTTCAAGATTTTTTATTTGTTCTAATTTTATTATTTTATTCTTGTGATTTTCTTTTCTTGTTTTTAATTTCATTATTTTTGTAGTTGTTTAAATCATTCAATGTACTAGTCATAACGATTTAGAAATATCTGCGATGTTTTGTTATTTTTTAATAAATAAATATAATATAAATAAATATGGTATGAAACTATTACCTATTGGGTCGCTGTCTACCTACGAAAAGAAAGTAGGAAGATTCTCTCAATCGGGTAGGGGCTCTGCAGGGCGCTTTCTGTACGGAAGGAAACGAAATTTATAGTTTCAGTAAACTATGCAAAACTTATCCTAAGGTTCAGGTGGCTTAATGGTACAGCTTTGAGCTCCATCAATGAAAATAGATGATTTTATTGGTACCTATTTGTAAAATAGGAAAAGCAGAAATACATTCTATAGCAACACTGATAATAATGTATGGATAAAGCAGAAAGCATAACAAACAAATTCTGCATAATTTTGGTGATGTTAGTTTGTAATTAGATACCTAATGCTACTATCGTTTCATAAAATAATGATCTATATTCACCCGTCAATTTAAATTTCTTCAGAATATCTTCAATAGACCTTTTAAGGTGACATTTCTGCAATAATTTTCGTTATCTGGGGAGAGGCGCTAATGGTTGCCTTATTTAATTCGAGACCTTCTGTAATTACATCAGGAGCTATTAGATTTACGTGGCATTCTCGATTGAGGACAATATTCGAAGATCCAGGTTCAGATAGCTACATAATATTATGGCTACTACCAAATGTGTCCAAGTTTAAAGGCCAGGTCTACAATTACAAATTATGGGGGAGTTAATTAAGTTCGATTGTTATTTGCATGCTGCTATAGTAATGCGTTTTAGATTCACGAGTATAGTAATCATGAAGATGCTTGTATCAATAATTATGTATACTAGGAATTGTGTTCTATTCTAGCGTATAAATTTAGTTGTAAACTTGACTTATAGTGATTGCATGCAAATGTTATTCTAGAATCTAAGGGATTTACACAATATAAGGATTTAGAAATAATAGGGAATTTCTCTGTATTGAGAGATAATACAGAGAAATGCCCTAAAATTACTAAATCCGTATATTGTTTGAATCCCTTGTGTTGTTATTTTAATTATCTACTACGACTAAAAAAAATTGAATTACCTATCTAGTGAATTTATTAGTGTAACAAGATTGAAAGTTCTATGAAAATTATTTCAAAGACTTTCAAGGTAGGATAGGCACAGAATGAAATTGTGACCTTATTATGATATTTTGGCAGTAATTATGAACTTAACTTATTTAATATTTTTACGGACAAATAATTAACTTTTGGTATTTATATGGATCAGTTGAGCTACTTGTAGATTGTTTGCAACAGTCTGCAGTTAGCTCAATTGTTTTAATTGTATATACTAGTTTTAATTTAACTCTACTATTAGATTAATTTTGTTATTTTAATGAAGTCTGTACAACTTCTGCATAAAAATTATTTTATTCGAGGTTTAATTAGAAATCTTAATTAATCTTGAATATGTCTCTTGTTAGTTGGCTTGATGTAAATGAAAATGGTCACTCAAGTTTTGTATAGAAGCTTATTTTTGTTCTCAAAACCACAAAATCTCATACAACTAAACTTTTTATCTATTCATCTAAAAAATGCACGATACGATACTTCGTTTCAAGGGATCTTTATTAAAATTTATAATGCTAGACGATATCTTTGGTATGGTAAAGGCAATAGATCATTTCAACCACATATCGTTCAACCCCTAGACAAGGGAGCTATCATGCATCAAGCAAGACCACATTGCTAAGCCTACCTTGATTGTACATTAGATAGGTATGTTGGTCAGGCAGACGGACACTCTGTAGTGTCCGTATTTACGACGGTACATAATGTACGTGTATGTAACATAAATTTATAATGTGTATGTGACTTAAATTTATAAATAGATTATCACTTATTTATTGCACCATCAAAACTATTTAAACGTCGGAATTAAGTAGCTTCTTTCGACGTTTTATTTTGACGATCGTTGCGGGTTCGATTCTCGTCTTGGGATAAATGTGTTGAGAAAACGATAATTGTCTTGAGAAAACGATCTGCAAATATTTGTGGTGTTCTCGATATTTTCTAAAAATATTAAAAATATACAAGGCGTCCCGAAACTCAAGTTCATGCTAAAAGCAGAAGACAGGTTGGTTCATGACGATCCTGAAAAACTACAATATTCATAGGTATCTCCAATGGTTTCTGTGTTATAGGCTTTTCACTGAAAATCAGAAAGTTAGGTAAGTGTTAATGTCCTATTCGATGAAATGTTTCAAATTTTATTATTGTTCTATAACACTTGGTCGGTTTTTTTACTTATGTAAAAAAAACTGGGCAAGGGCGAGAGACTCACGCACGAAGGGTTCAATAATTTATAAATACAGCCAAAAATTCAAGTTTGTTGTTTGTGCTCTCTATACCTTTTTTTTTTGTTTTTTAGTTGTTATAGAGGTAACAAGAAATACATCATCTGTGAAAATCTCAACTGTCCAACTATCACGGTTCATGAGGTACAGCCTGGTGACAGACAGACACCGGAGTCATACTAATAGGATCCCATTTTAAAATCAAATAAAATAAATAAATAAAATAACGCTTTGGGCCGTACCCAAAGGGTTATTTTATTTATTTATTTAACCCTACAAATTAGAATAAAACTGAGAAGGTAATTACTTTTTCCTAGTAAATGATTTCATCGCTAATAATTAAGATACATGAATAGTAAACTAGGTGGTTGTTACATACATATCAACATTTCTACCCTCTGCATCATATTGTTGACGTCATTTTGTACACGCAATTTATGTTACTGGCACTCAAGTTGTTGTATTGTAATTTGTAGGAAAGCTTGATGCATGAGGGTTTCTACAAGAGAGTAATGCAAAGCAATCCCTGAGATAGAATGCATGAGATTTCAAAACAGTTTCTGTGTATCTGAAACAGTAGGTAGCTCAGTCGATCATTAATTGTAGTGAATGTTTTTTTAGAGTTTTGTAGTCAATAAGCAACCGAAAAGCAACCCCTGGTTTGTTTTTGTCCGTCTGTCTGTTTGTATGTTCGACGCAGATGCTGTTACGAGTATTTAATACGAGAAAACTGTCATTTGAAATACCTAAGTAAAAATATGAATAACGCCGACAAAGACTTATAATAAAATCAGATATTAAATGTTAAACTTTCTTTCAGTTCTAAGATTCAGGTTGAACACTTTTTGCAGTAGGTAGGTCACAGACCCAGATTTAATCGGGGTTCTAATTTTTTACCATTAAAATGGTTCCCGCGTATAAGAAAAAATCGTTAAAAATACAATACATCATTAACTAGAAATGCAGAGTAGGTAGAGGCTAGTTATTTAGTCCTCAAAATTAAATCAAGCATTGTTGAATAGCGGTCTATACCAGCGAGATCAGTTACAGCAAAAACATGCAAAACGAATCACACGGTTAGGCTATGGATTGCAAAATTTATTCCAAATGATCTGAATTTTAAATGGGAGTTCATCAAACTTAGCTTGAGGAATTTCATACCTACGAACAAGCGTTTGTATTAAGCTGAGTACACATCGGGCTATTTGATATTTGAGAGTTCCTATATTAGTCAGAAATTGCAATGAACTGAACTTTGCGAACGAATAGACATAGTTACGTAGCGAACGCTTTATTTGCACTTTGGAAAGTTTTCGTTAATACTAACGTTTGACTGGTGGATTTTTTGTGAATAACAAAAATAGCTGATGCCCCGTCCGTCCCACCAGCTTCGTCCCACTAGTAGGATGAATGGGATTTTAAATAGGTGGTCGCTTTTCATGGCATCGTTCAAGTGAGGCCTAGGTCCAGCTGTGAACGTATACCGGCTGATGATATTGATGATGTGGAAACAAATAGGTGCAATGCAGTGCTTTTAGATACTAAAGAACTTTTACGAGAGTAATAGTTCATAGTACTTATAAATCAATGCTGGTAGACCCTGATATAAGGATCGATGATATTTAGAGTATTGGCAAGACGATCTGAATGCTATCAAACCAAGACCCACATATGTATATTGAAAGCATCAGATAACAGGCCGTGTGGCTTAGAATTTGCACCACCCCAACTCTTCCCGTGGGTGTCGTAAGAGGCGACTAAGGGATATACACCGGGGGGCGGGCAGCAGCGCCTCTTGCAGAATAGATCTACCACCGAACTGCGATCCCCAATCCGCATGCCCAGCGTGGGAATTATGGACATTACCCCCCATGAGATAAAAAAAATCAAGGTTAGGCCTGCGTCCAGCAGTGGATTATTATAGGCTGTTGAGTGAGGTGAGATAACAGGCAGCTTGCGGACTGCTCTAGCCTACTCAGACATTTTGTCATTAGAAAGTATTTGAATGTTTACTTTTATTATGTGCAAAAGCCGTGCTGGTGTATTTCTTTCCATGACATTAACTCAACTGTACTCTGAGAGAGAAAAGAGAAGGAACCCAACCATTCGTGTAGTTTTCCTAGTCGGTACCCGTCTTAACACAAAGATTTTAAATAGCTGTGGGATGTAAAAGGCACTTCGGGCATTAGCATAATTGGTTATTACCGGTTGTAAGATATGTAAAGGTTTTATTCAGATTCTAAATGAGAAGTGATCACTTGAGATTCGGCAAGATATCTGAAACCCACCGTTTAGATATAGGCAAGGAGATTTAAAATAAAATATAATTTTTTTTAGAGATGAACTCTTTACGTGTCTAAATCGCAAAAAATAAAATCGAATACAAATACAATACGAAATAAACTTTGTAGTTATTCTCCTTCCGTGACAAAAATTTTATATGAAAATGTATTATTATTTATGTATATGTATAATATATACGCCCCATGAGATAAAACCCAATAAGGCGATTATCAGGGGGAGGCCTGCGTCCAGCAGTGGACCATTATAGGCTGCTGAGGATATTATAATTTCTTGTAGTTGGTCGAAAGTCTGTCTTATTTCGTAACTGTTTGGTCACGCTTGAAAAAAAATCGGCATTTTACTATTTTATAAAGTTCTACAAATAATTTTGTTAACAGGTAAGAAGTTTTACTAACATGATGAGCCATTTCCTATATTTTTTATATTATTATTTTTATTTTATTTGGCCATGCAACTTATGCTAAAACAAACTACGACTTGACATTAACAGATTTTTATGTTTTGGTTTTAAACAAAATCAATTTTCAATGATTTTGAAAAACATTATTCAATTTATTAGATGCTTTGTTTACATGGTAGGTGTAAAAAAAATAAACTCTCAGCCTCTCAGCTTCTTCTTGGGGCGGAGGTTGTTTATTATGTCAATACAATAGATTCCAAAATCATAATTGATTCAAAGGTTTGTTTTAGCATGGGTTCATAGCAAATGGCTAACAATGTATGCAAAACTAAAAAAGTAGAAAAAAGACCGTTAATTCACACGTGAATGAATAACGTTTAATTCTTAAGGAGGTTGTCCTCCTTAAGAATTAAACGTTATTCAGATTCTGAATCCTGATGAATATAAAACTTTGCTTTGACTTAGCTTAGACAGAGAGTTACTAATTTCGGCTAATAAAAACGCCGCTAGTCATTTTGTACTGTTACTAAGCAGTCATAATAAGACAGGCGAGAGGTGCGCCCAATATAATTAACAATTCAAATTTTGGAGCTAATTTGCCACTGATGAATTTCTTCAGTCTTAATAAAGTTTTCGTTTGTCTGCTTTGTCTACCACTTGGATTAGTTTAAGATCCTTTGTTATTTTAAGAAAATAATACTAACCGTATTATTTATTATTCGGGGATAAATACATCTATGATTCTTAATTTTTTTGTTGCACACACAAGATACATTATACTTAAAAGTTAACAACCACTTACACACTGCGCGCTGTGCGGACGCACTGATTGTGCACTGATCATCACCAATCAATGGTAATACATTAATCTATTTTTAAAATGAAATATTGAAGAACCTGCAATAAAAAAAAACAAATGAAATAAAGCACGAATTTGTTATACAAAATGTCAGTTCCAAAAGTCCTTTAAATGAATCACGTTTTATTAAAGACAATAAATCAACGCAAGCTCACGTAAGCTTTGATGGTGGAAAGTTTCGCAATTTCAACACTCGCCAATAATGGATTTTTAGCGGATATTAAACATTGAAGCGAAGCAGCTCATCCTCCTAAGTTGGCTTGGGCAAATATTTTACCAAATGGTGAAAATGCCATAGAGTTCCGGCGTAAAGTTAGGCTGATATCCATTTGAATTCAAAATGATGGCTACTGGGGACGAATTTTGCTAAAAAGTCACTTTACTATGAGAGTCTTATCGTTGTAGAATCGTCCATAGATGAAAGAAACTCTAGATTATATAGTGTTTTTTGGAAAAAGTTAGTCAAGCGTCACAAGGAAATTAACGTCAACTGTCGGTTACGCCTGCACAATGTCAATATATTTTTTTTATGGCATCACGACTCCATAGAGAGAAGATTTTTTTTTCTAGATGTCCATGGACGAAATAAGCTCTAGATATGTACTCTAGATATTAATAGGTGCTATTTGAGATTGATTAGAATGAAACCTTAAAACTTTTGTCACGCCATCCAATCCATCTGTACTTTCTTTCATCAAAGGAAAAATGCCAAAATTTTATCATTCTGAGACGATACAATTGTTATTGTAGAGCGATTTAGTGGAATTAGGACCCAGGACAGTCATAAATAAATTGCCTTGCTCTCAGTGCTGCCGTCCTAGATCTAAGGCCTATGTTCTAAAGTGCAGATTAAATCGATCCCAACAATCCCTATTCCAGGTCTGGATACTTCCACGAATTAAGCTGTGTAAATACATATCAATATACGATCTTTACTAAATAAAGTTTGGTAAATTTATTGGTAATTGATTGGTTTTAATTATTGATTTAAATTAGGTTCTAATTACATAAAAATCAGTGGGAAGCCTGCGTCCTGCAGTGGATCATTATATGCTGTTGAGGAGAATGTTCTAATTTATCTCTCTTCAAATGAAAGTTTCGCCAATAATGATAGTAGTATAGATAAACTAAAACATTTATTTAACAGCAAAAAATAATTAAAACTAATATTTACATGTACATTTTCTAAAAATCTAAGCCGTCACCAGAAGGTAGAGTGCCCAGAATGCTGGCAGCATTGCCACGTTGAATGACAATGCTAATTCGTTGACCGAAAAAAAATACCATCATTCCGATCATTAGATTATCAGTAGTTAGATTATTTGAAATATCCTCGCAATAACTACCAATTTTTATTTTGTATAGAGATTTGATAAAAATGTAGCGAACAAAGATGAAACTATCTGCTTGCGTTTTAAAATAGAGAAAATTCCTTGGAGTATACTAAAAATGTAAAGTTTATTCCCTATAGAATGACTGCAGGCGGATCAATTATGGGTTTAACGCATGCCTAGTTTTTCTTTCGAAGTGATCTCGATTTATCTTTGTAATATTTATATTCAGTTATTATCTAGTGTTGGCCGTGCCTAAGTAAACTTCCCTAATTCTAAGTAAACGAACTGAGCAGGGCCCTCAAGAGAATTACCTACGAGGAACTTTGGTCAACTCTTATTGCTTTTTCGTTCAGAATTCAGATTATGAATCGGAAGGGACGTAGATGGGACATTATTGTTTGTAATACCATTTATTGAACGATTCATAATAATGAGGATCGGAGTTACCTTTGAACCAATCGATCACATTTTTTGCTCTCTGTACATAGTTTGATGTATATCTTATCTAAATACAATAAATAAGTAGGAGAAGTAGGAGTCTTCAAAGAAAAATATTTAGTACAATTCCCTATTGAAAATCCACCGCAGAGTAAAAAAAACAACTTCACTTTTTCCTTGGGCACTGTCAAACTTTGTTGTTAATGTCATTGCCAATTTCACCCTGACTCACTCAAACAGCCAACCAGACGTCATACGCCTTAGATTGACCAATAATAATCATTCTTTGGAACGCAAGGTCATGGTAGATTTCGAGGCTCCTTCCCATTTGGCAACTTTCCCATCTCGTAACCATTTTAAAACAACTGAATCTTCCATACATTTCGTCGCGTTTGGAAAACTTTTCAGGAAATAGTGTATTTGAGTACAGTCACCGAGAAAGATAGTCATTTAACAGATCATGGTACCTATTGAATAAATATTTGTATATTTGTTTCGATCCCGTAGTTTTTGAGTTTATTCTTTGCAAACATACAAAAATACAAATCTTTCCCCTATAAGTGTAGATAACTATTATCTAGAGATTAAGTTATGAACAATTAGTATACCTACAGGTTCCAGAATATTTGCAACAGAAACCTAGTAAGACTTGTCTAGTCTAGGTCAGAATCAAAGATACTAAGTAGACTACATTCCGTATGTGAGAAGAAATTAAGAGTGCGCCTAATGCAAAAATCAAGCAAATTGTGTATTTTTAAACCCTTACATCTATGGTAACGAACTTAAATATTCTAATTAAAAAAATACTATAGGTAGGGGAAAAACCCATAGAAGTCGAGTAATCGAATAGAATTTTGAAAAAAATCAAATATCGGTAGTTGTTTTAAATACTCGTAACCTGCGTCTTTGAGTTTAGCCGTTTCTTCGGCATATGTGGATGGAATGGGTTTCAGATCTTTGCATATAAGTTTTTTACATTTGTCCACGGCAAATTTAGCTTCATTTTTTTCGAAATTGGGCTTACATCTTGACAGGTGTCCTGATTCCTTAAGGATCTGTTTAGTAGTTTTGGCGTCAAGAAGTTACAAACATCCATCCATCCATCTAAACATCCAAACTATCGCAATTAGGTAGGTATATTATTGTGAAGATGAGTCAGGACAAATATTTTAAAATTATATATTATGGCATAGCCAAATTATATGTTCAAACCGTAGGAAAAAAAATCTATGTCTATGGTTCAAACTGATCTAAGGATGGATGATGAAAATTACTGCGAGGCATACTTGGACAAACGAAATCACTTTTCAGCAAAACAATCAAGGCTAAGAGGTATAACAGGAACCTGTTGTTTTTCTGGAAAATTAGATGATCTGTTAATTTGGGGCTACCATACCCATAGTTTAAAAATTTGTCGTTCTTTTTCAGCATCATCTGTCGGAACTACCTATATTATATTATATACCTATACTACCTTATAGGCCGAACATGTATGTTTGAAGTATCACTTATCGAGCTGACTGTATCACTCATTGTAAAAATGGTTACGAGATGGGAAAGTTACGAAATGGGAAGGAGCCGATTTCGAGAGCTGAATCAAACAAGCGCGTAACAAATGACGGCAATTTGTAGACAAAAATCAAGCGAGCGGTTAGATAATAAAAACGATAAATTAATCATTTATTATCATAACAAGTCCCTGGGTTATCCCTAGTTGAGCAGAGATACCCTAAAGGTACCCCAGCTCCAAAGGTAATAAGTAGATCGTATTACGTCTGATAAAACCCGTCTACGATTTCAAGGTGACTCATAAAGAACTTTATAATAATTATATTATGAAATAGATATAATCTTTATTAACAAAGATAATTTCAATTACATCATCATCGTCCGTAGTCGGAAGATACCCACTGCTGAGTATAGGCCTCCCGAAGTTAGTGTCATCCACCGCGGTCCTGTCCTAACCGCATCCATTGATGCCCCTCGGCGCGAATTACAAAATCACAATTAAAATTAATTTTTTAAATTACATTATTAGAAACAAATAAGAATTTTGAAAATGAAGCAATTGAGCTTACTGCAGACAGTTGCAAACAATCTACAGGTAGCTCAATTGATCCATATCCACCAGTCAGAAGCGTCCACAAAACGCATTGTACCGCTGGATGACAATGCTGATGCGCTGCGCCAGATACTCGGGTCACACGTTACAACTTTGTAATTTGCAATGGTAACAAAATGAGCTAATTTAAGACTGTTGCAAACAATCTACAGGTAGATCCATATCAACCAGTCAAAAGCGTCCACAAAACGCATTGTACCGCTGTATGACAATGCTGATGCGCTGCGCCAAATACTCACGCTCACGGGTCACAAGTCGCTTCGGTTATTAAAAACCATAATTACAACCGCTTTAAAAAAGCTTTAAAATTAAATTATAAGGCTGGTTTTTAAATAACCTCTTTATTTCTGCTAAAATTTATTTGTTTTGTATCGGTTTCCAGCCCCTGTGACTCAACTACCTGAAACAATCAGTATATGCTAAAACTTGTATCGAGGTTTATATAAGTGTAAAACAGTTGAGCTTACTGCAGACTGCAAGCAATGTAAAGGTAGCTCTACTGATCCGTATAGTAATCAAGCTATTTAATGATTATCGTAACTATAAATCCATTATCAAGTTCTCCAAAACTCGATGGCATGGCTATTATCAACTTTCAGCCCTACGAGGTCACAACTTTAGGGCTAGGATATTGTTGAATCGAGTCGGGTTTACATTAGAATAGTTTGACTTGTTGCTAGGTTCTATTTATAGAACTCCTTTGTGTGTTGAGTTGATGTGGGGTGGGGTTGGTTGGGGCAGCGAGTCTTTTTATGTCTGTGGTAACTAGTTAGTTAACCCGTTGACTGTCCCGTCCGTTTTCATCTATTTTCTGTATTATACATATAATTACAGACAGAAGAACAGTGGTTAGCTAAAAAGGTAAAATCTAAACTATAAATATAAATATTGCTGGACAATTCACACAGCATCATCTAGCCCCAAGCTAAGCAGAGTTGTGTTATGGGTACTAGATAACTGATATACATAATATAATACAGAAATACATTTTTTTATTATACATAGAAAACGACCATAGCATTCTGAACAAATGTCTGCAGATCGTGCAAACATTTGTCCCGAGGTGGTTATCGAAACCCGCAACACGTTCGCCCACCGCGCCACTGAGGTCGTCAACAAACAAAAAAACTATTTAGGATATAATTATGTATCACTGCGTTCACCAATCCGCGTGTTAAGAGTGATGAATATGGCAAAACGCACCTTGTTTGAGGGCGGGGAGGGGTACGTTCTTTACCCCGGACGTATGCTGAAATGAATTGGAGAATAAAATGGACGTAACAGCTAACTCAAAGGTCCACTCATGGTTAAACTTTGGTCTTGTAAGTTTAAAAGTCTACGGCAATAGGTGTATATTAATTTTTCAATTAATTCATCAATGTCAGTCCAAATAGAACCATTTGATTCAATTGATCGACATCGTAAAAGCTAATCGCTAAAACTTTTCATGTCGTTACAAGGCGACAAGTCACAAGTAGACCCTACCCATTCGGATTGTGCTGACAAGAGCAATATAGCTGATTTCGGGCTGTCTTTATGGTCCCTAAATCACTTACTTGACCCCAACTCGATCGGGACATTAAAAGGGTTTGATTTATATAAGAACTTGGGACATTGGCGACATCTGTTGCTAAGCACTGAAATAGTTTATTGTAAGGTGAACTCCGACTATTTGTAATGTGTGTGTTTGCCAATTAACCCCGGACCGTTTTGATATTTTTATACAAATCTTTAAAGATATCTCGATATATTCTTTTGCCGATTCAATATCTTCTAACCAATTTTTCCACAATTTTCTATGAAGAAATGTGTCTGCGTTGTAGAATCTATAAAATATCACGAGCAAAACCAGCTTAGAACAGTTTACCAACTTATTTTTAGTGCCATATTCAGCACCAAAGAAGCAAGTGTATGCATTATTGATTAGCTAGAACACTGTATCGGTTTTGCTTGCCATCCACTCGTTGGAAAACAAGCACAAGTTTCTCGTATAAAGTGAAGTCAAACTTTATAAGGCGTCGCGCGACACTGCCAGCATTGTTTCTATATTGGCGTTAGTACTTGAAATGCACCACTACCCACCCTTTCGAGGAATTTCGTGAAAGCCAGAGGAGATGCTGAAACTTCTAAATTAAAATTACCTACTACTCAAATAATGAGGTCTTGAAAACTTTGACGCTGAGCTTTGGGAAGTTTCCAGCATTATTTGCGTCTAGTTTGTGGAAGGCTCTGTCAGTTCATGAATGCATTGTTTGACAATGTCAGTGCAACGGCGGGATAAAGTTAATGATAGTTTTGAATATTATAAACCAATATCGCGGTATTGATCTTCCGTGTGATTGGTATCCAGCCAAACACTCGAGGTGTTGAAAATAACAAAAAAAACTTTACTACTGTTACATTTGTTATTTTCTGAACTTATCCAAACCAGTACTTGGTAAGGATAGGATACACAACGAAACTTAAAAATATTCACATTATCAGCTAAAAACTTAAAGCTCCTTAAATAAGGATGGCAGTGCAGCGGCCAAGTTGTAAGCCGCTTAGCTTTATCCTCTCTGCTGTCGCAAGTCGCAACAAGTTTTGATTTTAAACAACCTTCCGACCTGAGCTCGCTGAAATTATTTTTGAAACTAGTCTAAAGTAGGAGGAAGTTTTACTTTATTAACAATGGTGCTTCATTAAAGCACTTCATTTTTTTATTTCTAGCAAAATAGGAGTTAATTTCAACGTGAGCAACAAGATTTATTAATTTGCTAATTTAAAATCTCAAAGCGTGCAATGTATACCCCTTTGAGACATAATCCTATCTCTCTCTCGGTAGAGAGATAATAATACTAATAATAATGCTGGACATTTCACACAGCATTATCTAGCCCCAAGCTAAGCAGAGCTTGTGTTATGGGTACTAGATAACTGATATACATAATACAATACATTACATAGATAGATATTTCTGCTGAACGCAGGCCTAAACAATCCTATCCTATCAATTATTAATTATACAATAGCTAGAAGTAATACATTTTTACGAGATTTTATTCTACAGGGCAACTGTTAGTTAGTATGGGAAAAATCTTGAAACTGAATTTTAGACCAATTATCCTCAACCACGTGAGCTGAAATTTAGCATACTTATGTAAATTCAGTGACAATGCAATGTTATGGTACCTTTGGTGCTGGTCTGATAATGGAGACAGTTGGTCTTTAATATGTGTGGCACAAATTTTGCAACGGAATTTAAGCGATTGAGGTGAAATATGGACGATACTGTGAAGTTGGACTTTTATAAAATTCATTTAACTCAAGCAAAATAATATACAATACAATAGCATAAAAGAAAAATTACACGGTTTAAAAAATATGCAAGTATTTATGAGTCAGAAGGTTTTTAATTTGTGTGGGACAAATCTTGCAACTGAATTTTAGTCCAAATATCCTTAGCCAATTGAGCTGAAATTTGGCATACTCTTGTAAATTTGGTAAGAATATAATTTTATGGTATCATCAAACTCAAAACTCAAACTCAATAACTTTATTTCTTTAGGCTTACAAAATAAGCACTTAGACAAGTCAAATTTAATACTATAAAGACAGGTTTATAAATAGTCATTATTATCAAATAAGAAATATGATGTTATTGATTTTATTCGCTTCAATTTTTTGTTGAGCTAGTTGGATGATGGAGACATACTGTTTTTAATAAATGTGGGAAAAATCTTAGAACCAAATTTTAGATCACTTATCCTCAAGCGATTGAGCTGACATATCGACGAAACTATGAAGTTGTTTTTTATAAAATTCGTTTCTTCAGGCACCCACATTCTCAATGAAATATCACACACGGATACTAAAATTTACAACAATAAAATAGAATAACAAAGAACTCTTTTCCCCACCATATGAAATGAAATCCTTAAAAATGATTTTTGTAAACCTGATCAGAGACAGCCTTCACAGTGCTATTTTAGGAGCAGACCAACCGACCCCAGTATTATGCGCCGCGAGAACGGGCGATGGCGAAGAAATCAGGCACTCCCGCATCGGAGAACATGCTCGACGCACTGCAGCATCTCGGTAACCTCAAGAGTGCCCAGTACGCGTTATTGTACCGTATACAATTCTGATAGTATTTATTGCTTTTCTGATGATATTCGACCACAGTTGTCAAGTGTACATGCCCAGACAATATTCACGAAACAGGGTGTTCTTGACATCTGTGCTGCAGTTCGTGAAGTGACGTATTTAGCTAATTAAATGGTTGGAACAAAATCACGTGTAGAACTAACTGCAGCTATACTTACGTTACGTTAGGGGAGGCAAATGTCCAGCAGTGGACTTATATAGGCTGATCATGATGAAGTTAATTCTCCGTCCTTTTGTATTCATATTACATTATTTGTGTAACATAACATCTAACATTTAATATACAGGTAACATTAGCTCACTATAATCTCGGAACAATTATCGTAGCCAGACGTATGTTATCTTGTTCGAAAGTCAATTTGTAGTCAATTAACGCAATAACCTACCTGTGTTGATCAATCAATTGAAATGTTGCTTCAGAAGAACAGAGCTTCCATTAGGAATAAATTTAATTACCAACCAAATATAAGCATCTGTTTTCAGATATAAAACGTTTTCAAAAGGACAGACAAAAGCGGAGAATCCTAAGAACGCACGAGGTCAGCAGACATCCCATCTTTTTGCCGTATGTGAAAGGAGTGACGGAGGTGACGGATTAGAAATTGAGAAATTCCTGAAAGATTTTCAATAAAGTCGGTTCTCACCTCCCACCCAAAAGTTGCTCAGCAACTACGATGGGTCACTATAATGTACGACAATTTATTGCAAGGCCTACTAGTGACCCACTACGATAAAAAAAAATATCATAGGCAAAAATGCCAGAGTGTAGACTCGGTCATTTGTGCCTTTGACTTTTTTTGATTGACTGGAGCTGTGACCGCTAATATACATATATGGCAAACTAAGAGAAATATTGCCCAACGGGTGAAAGAGTGTGCTGCTATGTTTATTTGTTCTGCTTCACATAGCAGAGGTCAAAAACAGATAAACAAACATGTCGGCGACAGCGAAACTCATGGAAGTAACCACTGGATTCAGCTACAACCCGTTAACGCCTAACTATATAAAATAAAACGTCAAGTGCGAGTAAGACTCGCGCATCAAGGGTTCCGTACAAACTTCTACTCTTTAGCAAAGAAATCAATCCAGACGAATAAGGCACAGTAATTTTCTGATTTGATAACGATTATGACGTAACTTATTTAATCCCTCGAACTATTGGCGTCTCGGGTCGAGACTAAATAAGTTACGTTCAACCCTAGTGTAACAATGTACTATTTTGTATGAATTAAACCACGGTTTTCTGATTTTTTCCTTTACTTGTGCTATAGAAGAATAGAATAGAATAGAATACTTTTTATATATTCTATAAGACATTGCTTTTTGCCAAATTTCATGGTTTTAGGTCAACGGAAAGTACCCTACAGGTTTTTGGTCTATGGCGAGATTCGAAAATTATTTTTTCTGTGAATAAACTACAAAATTACGGTTTTCGGATTTTTCCCTTTACTTGTGTTACAAGACCTTGCTTCTCACCAATTTTCATGGTTCTAGGTGAACGGGAAGTTCCCTTTAGGTTTTTGGTCCATGGTGAGATTCGAAAATTATTTTTTCTGTGAATAAACTACAAATTTACGGTTTTCGGATTTTTCCCTTTACTTGTGCTATAAGACCTTGCTTCTCACCAATTTTCATGGTTCTAGATGAACGGGAAGTACCCTTTAGGTTTTTGGTCCATGGTGAGATTCGAAAATTATTTTTTCTGTGAATAAACTACAAATTTACGATTTTCGGATTTTTCCCTTTACTTGTGCTATAAGACCTTGCTTCGTGCCAAATTTCATAGTTCTAGGTGAACGGGAAATACCGATGGTTTTCGTCTCTCTTCCTCGCAAAATCTAAGTGTGTGCGTCGTGATCCAACTGTGCCTACTGTAATCAGAAACGGTAAGTGTTGTATGTGTGTCGTAATGTGAATCGCTGTGACGCGATAGAAACGTAGAGGGACATAAAATAAAAGATACGCGATAAATGGTCGTTTTCTATGTATAATAAAGAAATATCTATCTGTGTATTGTATTATTATTATGTATATCAGTTACCCATAACGCAAGCTCTCCTTAGCTTGGGGCTAGGTAATGCTGTGTGAATTGTCCAGCGTTATTTTTATTTATATATTTATTTAAATACCCGATGTAATCTTCACAAGAACAGAGGAGCTGTATGTAGGATCGCATAAAATTCCAGGGATTAAACAAAAACGATGGTAAAAGATAAATTTTATCACGTTGTTCGAGTGCGAATAGCTATGAGTACCTACTACGTTCGTAAAACAAGAGAATGCACTTTCAAAAGAATACCTACTACGTTATTGAAAACTACTTTGAAAATTGCGATGGTTTTTAATTAAACGCCTTTGAAGGCTCAGTTCAAAGGGTTATAGGAATTCCTAGATTGCAATGCGACCAAAAGGAAAACAGAAAATGTGAATCAAGCCTAACTAGTTCAACACGACACGGTGGCGATAGGTTTCCAACTCAGATTTCCCCTTAATATACATTTTCCAAATTCAACATACCCAGATCTCCTTAGCACACATTATATATTAGTCCACTTCTGGACATAGGTCTCATTAAGCATCTGCCAGCAGTCTTTCGTAAATAGTCACCCCACCTGGTCGGAGGGCATCCTACACCACGTTTGCCGAGTCGCGGTCTCCGTTCAAGAATACGTTTACCCCAGTGGTTGTTGGTTCTTCTCGAGATATGGCCAGCTCACTGCCACTTCAACAATCAACATCAACCCTCAAAGGGGTTTTGTCATAATCACCACGCTTGACAAGGGGATTGGTGATCGCTGTTGAGGTGTTAAAAATACATAAAAGGAACCTTTCGGAACCCTTTCTCTGGTAGGTTCCTTTAGTCAACTGTCATGATATTGACATGCCGAGTTTGAGGTGGCTCTCATCATACTCCAGTAGTTTTATTCTCTTTAGTAGGTACATCTATCTATATGTATAAGTACATATAAAAAAATGAATCCTTACCTATTTCTCTTGGTCACGCCATCACGCGTGAACGGCTGGACCGATTTCACTAATTATTTTTGTTGTTTTGTGATTGTCAGGAGAAGGTTCTTATGAAAGAAAAATCTAAGAAAATTGCGTTGAAAATTAGAAAATTTAAGAAAACTTAACGACTACCTTTATTATTAACTTTTTTAATGTAAACTTAACCCCAGCGTTATAATATAATACTGTTTGCTAAGCACGTTTGAAATAACTGTCAGTTGTCAGTTTGAATTGAATGACAGAACAACGCAGGCCGCTAACTCCAATAAAACTACTTTATTTATTTACGCAGTAAAGCCTCATTATTACTAGTATGTCTATAAAATTCACAGCCGATCAAAATGTGGTGGAACTCTAGGGTAAGCTTATATTCTTGGTCTACGGCTGGGACCTTTCAAGCGCGGTCGTCGGCCATTTATTTTGACGTTCACCAGAGCTTTCACTGTATTTTGGCAAAGCGACAAAAATGCACACAAAACAAACACACGAAAAGACAAATAAATTTTGCTATATCCTATGTGCTCAATAACTGTAATATATAAAAATAAATTATATCTGATGGTATACAGTGCAGATTGTTCGTAATGTAAGGCATTAAATAGATTTAATACCCTTTTTAAAGCCTGCCCTTAGAATGCCACCCAATAAACGTGACCAAAAAAATAGTCACGTTTATGGTTAGGTCTTCGGTAAATAAATTAAACATATTTCTTTTTAGGTTATTCATTCCGATAATGCTGGCTCTCAGACCTCTCAATTGAGTTAATGGCAGCTGTCACTTTATTTATATTTTAATGGGAATATTTAAATTGACGATCTTTGAATATAAAAGAGATTTCGATTGCTAGAAATGATTACTTCTCTCCTTTGGGGCCGACGAGTGGCTACTACGTGACAATCGTAGAGCTAGGATTGTATACTTCAATAGAGCTGCTTCTATTTGTTTTTGTGATAGAAGCATCTTAATTTATCTACGTGACCCGTTGTTAAAGAAAATTATTTTAAGTAGGAAGAGCAGAAAATATAAACATGTATGTTGTATACTAAATAAATAAATGAATAATGCTGGACAATTCACACAACATTATCTAGCCCCAAGCTAAGCAGAGCTTGTGTTATAGGTACTAGATAACTGATATACATAATAATACAATTCATGGATAGATTTTTTTTATACATAGGAAATTACCAGAACAATATAATAATAATAATATCTTAATAAAATAATAATAATATCTTAATATCTTATGATAATACTTAATACTAATTAAGTATATATCGATAATACTTAATACTAATTAAGTATTATCGGTTCGGAGGCCAAAATAATCTTTGGGGTCGATTTAAATAAGGTATTTAAAGAAAGCCTAAAAATAAAAGTCAAATATGGAACTAACACGTGCATTGGTGATGAGTAAAATATCAACACAGTTCGACAAATTTTACTAAATTAATTTAATAAATAATTTGTCAAATAATAATTTCTACCACTTTTATTAACGCCATTTCAATTGTCTGTATTTTATGTCTATTTCAAGAACAATTTAGTTGTAGACTTAATATTTTATGATAATAATGCAATGATTTCACGTCTATGTGTCAAAAACCATAAAAAGCTTCTATGCACCATTGATAGCGTAAAATTGTAAAATTGTTATTCCATCCATGTTGAAGAACCCGGCTGGAATTACGAAAATAGTATCTATCATAGATAAAAATGTATCCGCGTTTGACAAACCACAAGATTTTCTATTACAAGATTCTATTCTACAGGAATAAAAATAAGGTATGTTTATTTTTTCATAAGACTACTTACTCGTTACTCAATTATACCTATGAACATTAGCTCGTCTTGGGTCACCAACTCAACATATTTTAACAAAGAAAATTTCAATCAAATGAGAAAACAAAATTAAAACTAGTATCTACAATTGAAGCAATTGAGCAAACTGCAGACTGTTCCAAACAATCTACACGTAGCTCAACTGATCCATGTCTCTCATTCTTATATACGATTTTTGAGTTTTCATGATGACATGAAAACTCAAAAATCGAATCATGGTAAATATCCCTTTATAAATGACTTTAGTGTTAATAACCATGATAGTTTTAAAAGGTTTATCGTGAGCTGGCTGTATTGCCCCGCTGTCTGTATGGCAATGCTGATGCGCTGCTCCAGATACCAGCACTCGGGTCACGCGTCGCTTCCACCAGATGCTCAGATAATTTTTGAAAACCAATATTACAAAAAATTAATGATAGTTTATTCCGGTTTCCTTAGAATTATTTTAGTTATTTTACCTACACAACACTTAAATCAAGCGAATATACCTAATATACTACCTACATGTGCCTAAGCCTAATTATAAAATAGATTCTTCTAGGTCCTTCTAATTTTATTTAGGGGTTTAATATGTTAATAAGTTATACCAAAATTACACATTGGAATAGTTTTTGCGGGCACAATGTTTTTTGACTTTCATTTGATTACTACTTACGAGTACCTGTCAAAGCTGTATGCGGGTAGTCATATAAACCAACCTATATGATAAAAATATCTATACTCTAGCCAAACCTTGTAGAATGTTTGTAAACAAACCACGACACAATTTAGGCTAAGGCGATGTGACTGGTAAACTGTATACTCGTGCCTTGGCGTTAAGTGGTAAGTATTGTTTTTTTAACTACTAACAATGTGAGGTGGGTACGTAGACTAGCATGTCATCATCAACATCATCATCAGCCTATGCTAGTCCACCGCTGGACAAAGGCCTCTCCTAATGAGCGCCATAGCGTCCTGTCTTCAGCTTGCCGCATCCAGCATCTGCCAGCAGTCTTTCGCAAATCGTCATCCCACCTGGTCGGAGGGCGTCCTACACTAGGTTTGTCGAGTCGCGGTCTCCACTCAAGAACACGTTTACCCCAGCGGTTGTCGGTTCTTCTCGAGATATGGCCAGCCCACTGCCACTTCAGCTTGCTAATCCTTTGAGCTTTGTCGATAACCTTGATTCTCTGTCGGATTGCGAATCCTATCCTTCAGTGAAACATATCTCTGAAAGATAATTCTGTGACTAGCATACATAAGATAAAAATCATGTTTACGCTGTAACCACTAGACACTAGACCGCCTTCTCTGGTATATAGTAACTATATATAAGAATAGAAAGAAAAAAGATATGAAATAAAAGAACACAACCAAATAATATATGAATGCGCTAACATGTTAAACAAGTCATACATAAACAAAGGTTGTAATAAAACACACCCAAAGACAAAAACTTAGCAAAAAATTCGACGAAAATGTTGTTTTCGTGACTGTGAAGCCTAGCAATAACCTATGTAAACACCCGGAATCCCAGAGGAAAAGGATTCAAAACATGAAAATAAGAAGGCTGAAATTGGCTTAACCCAAACGGCAAAGGAAGTCGAAATGAATCCTAAAGACTTAAGTACTCTATCTACGTGTATTTCGTCGGAGGATTCACAGCTCGACTCGTTGAATACTGTACCTACTCGTTATGTTGGTACTATGTACTACCCTTCTGAGACTTCTACATTTGAATAAGTTACTGGCAAAGTTGGAATTCATAGACATTTTTACAAAAAATAAACCTTTAGGCCAAAAGGTATTTTTTTGGTATTTTTCTCTGTTATCCTGCTACGACTTCGCAGCACTACAGACGCTTTCCCAAGAAAGAAATAAAAATTTCTGACTGGTTTAATAATAATAATTAAGATTCAGAAATTAAATTCTATCCAAATAAATGTAAAAGGTCACTATAATGCACCACAATTTATTGCACGGCCGAATAATGTACACCTTGATAATCCGTGTAAAAACCTATTAAAAGTGGAAGCCATGACACGGATTATCAAGGTGTACAATATTGGACCGTACAATAAATTGTAAACGTAAATAAATAGCTATGAATATGGAACTAAATTAAATTAAACATTAAATTAATCTACAGTAAAAAATTAGAACCAATGTATGAAATAATATTTTATGTTGTTTTTTTTTCATTTTCAAAACTAACAAAACATCGCTTGCCAAGCAGGACAGTGGGTACTAAAGTTTTAAAAAAAGGTTTAAAGGCATTTCTAAATATTTTTGACTTATATAAAGTACTGGTATGCTAGTTTGCCTATGGAAGTTTAAATGTAACAGTACAACACAATGAGCTTATAATGAATGTAACATGAGCTTTATGAATGTTGGAGAAAGTGAAGGCCCAGAAACAGTATAGGAATTAGGCTTGTTTCAACGAATTAATTGGCAAACTCTGGATGTAAATGAGATGTATGAACATGAGCAGCAAAGTTTTGTTGTTAGGATGTTATGATCATATGTGTTTTGTTATTTAAATTTTATTTTAAGATAAAATGGAGAGTGAAGGCAGGCTTTATGTTATGTTACAGACTTTATTGCATGTATAAGTATGTATTAACTATAACCAACGAAATCTGTAACACAACGGAGAACAAAAGTATTTAAACTATTTTATTTATAAAATTCAATATCACTCTTTCTCTTCCCAGCTAGTTTGAATGTTATGAAAGGGTCAGCTTTCTAAAATAATATCCTTTACTTCGCCTTTTTCTTGATGTCGTATCACTACATAGTATAAAACAAAGTTGCTTCCCGCTGTCTAACTGTCCCTATGTATGCTTAGATCTTTAAAACTAAGCAACGGATTATGATGCTGTTTTTTTAACAGATAGAGTGATTCAAGAGGAACGTTTATAGTATAATATACATGCATAATATAGGACCTACTCTTGCGAAGCCGGTTCGGGTCGCATGTTTTTTTATAATGTTTGATTTTTCGTGTGTACTTTTTTTAGTAGCAACAATTTTCCACTGCAAAAAGTACATAACCATACTTCCTTATTTATAAAAAAATACATTTCTAATCAGCTAATTAGAAATATTATTTTTCAATTTGATTTGATTTATTAATTTACAAACAATAATCATTGTATGGTACAAAACATAAAAATCATAATTAAATAAAATTAGATAATAAAATAAGTCACAGTCATTACTTAGCTTAGGTAAAAATGTCAAGGGAAAATGATACAGTATTTCATAACAAAAAAAACAAATTATATACCACCTAGGTATACCCCTCCTTGGTCGACTACCGCAATAGATCAAAAACTTTTAATATAAAATAAACCTTTTTAAAACCAAATTTTAATAGGTACCATCTACGACCAAAGCAATGGCAATCCTGAAGTACAAAAATTCTGAATTAAAATATCAAAAACGTGCGTAGACAGCTCATTTTCTATTTCTAGAAGCTTGGGAAGACGACTCCGACGAACCCAAACTAGATGGGGTGAAGTTGTTTCATTTAGAAATGGATGGCCACCTTCTGTCTCCATTGTCAAACCAACCCGATGGTACCATAACACTGTATTGTCAGTAAACTTAAGTCTTTTCTATGTTGTAACTATAACACTTTTTTGGGATCAAGTATCGGTTGTAAACCATCTGAAAGTAATTCCCCTTTAACCTTTCAACTAGCTAGGGTGTAAATCGATTCTACCGGATAAAATTCTCACGTAGCAGCAAGCCCATCACTTTACAACACTATTTTGGGAGCGAATTTCACAAGCTGAATCGCAGCGTAAAGCTGTCGACGTATTGCCGACGTGACGAATTCGCAGACAGCGGTCGTAATTTTTCACAGCACTGTGATCTGTGAGGAACGCTGACAATAAAACTCAGAATCAGATGGCTGAAGGGAAAAATTGTTCCCAGGTTTTTGTCGTGATAAGTGAGAAGATGCAGAGAAAAAAATTACTTTGACAAATAAATGTAGTTAAATTATTGTCACCTTTTTCAGGAAAGCAACAATAAAGACGATTTTTAATAATAATAATGCTAGACATTCATCTGGACCGTGTGGTGCCAGCTTAGAACTTGCACCACCCCAACTCTTCCCGTGGGTGTCGTAAGAGGCGACTAAGGGACTTACACCGGGGGGCGGGCAAGAGCGTCTCATGAAGAATAGATATACCACCGAACTGCGATCTCCAACCCGCATGCCCCGAGTGGATTACGGACATTAACCCCCATGAGATAAAAAAATCAGGGGGAGGCCTGCGTCCAGCTGTGGACCATTATAGGCTGTTGAGGTTGTGGTTGAGATCAAACAATTCACACAGCATTATAAAGTCCCAACTTGATTTGGTATTCTTTTCTTTTACTGATTTGAATGCCGATTCCAAGCGATTTTATGATGAATCTATACTCTACAGTCCAACCGTGGAATAATTATAATAAGAATCGACAGATTTTGGGCCCTTTTCCTGTCAAGCGGATTTGCACCAGCGAGCGTGTGGATCTGGTCCGCGTGCGGGCCAACCGAAACCTAAAAATTCTTATACGTTTTTCCTATCACGGGCCACAAGCACGTGGAACGCGGATTGGCTCGAGGTACACACTCACGCGGACCCGCAGCCTTATTGTCTAACTCAACTGGTAATCGTTATCGGCTTCATTTTTGACATTTGAAACCTAGCCTCGACTTCGAATGTCACTTTCGTATTGTGTAACTGTCTGACACATGCAACACCATTACCAGCGAAATTGAAACCCAGTGAATAAATAAATAAAATGGAAACTTCGTATTTTGACAGATTTTGGTATTGTGTAACGCCGAAATGAATTTCAGTAGCAAATCCAAGCCCATGTGAAACGTCAAATGAAGGGAGCTCATTCGAGTCTTGTTTTAAAAAAGTGTTGGTGAAATCATACAAATAAAAAATCATTCATTCCGAAACGCATGACCAGTTGAATACCTTACACAATACCGAAAACATTCTAACTGGGTTGACAACTGGTAATCGATTTGAAGTTCACTGGTAATGGACTTCAAGTAAGACAATAAGGCTGCCGATCTGCTTGCGGGCAGAAATCCACGTGACAGGAAAAAGTTCCTTCGTACACACAAATATTTATCTATACTCCGAAGATTATTATTTGAAGTAGCAATATTTTGTAAAGTTATTATCTACCAATTTACTGCTACTCCAAATGTTTTCCTTATCAGATGTTTGTATCGACTGAAGTTTACAGAGTAGGTACTACCTGTGACTTATGTGACAGCCGGAAGTTGGACTATAAATACTCTCACGTGAAAACAAAACAGCATTGCTTTGCCACGGCTCAAGGTAAATGACAACATTTTAGTGTGTACCAATTTTAAATGTTAATCACAGTCCGCGTCATTTTGATAATTGAAATGAAAAATTACAATGTTTCAGTGAAAAATTGTGTCAAATCACGAACTCTGTAATATGAAAATCATAATACTATCTTACTTATATAAATAAAAATAAAAAGTAAAGTGGGAGTTGGACTCGCGCATTAAGAGTTCCGCACAAACTTGTAAGTAATCGTCACAGTATTAATCGTAAAGCAATGATATCGACCCGGATGCGTAGTTCACAAAAAAAACTGATTTAAACCATTACATAAATAAAAATAAAATAAAAACGGTTCTTAGATTTTTTATGCTAGACCTTGCTTCTTTCCAAATTTCATGATTCTAGGTCAAAGAGTACCTTATAGGGTTTGAAATTCAATAAAATTTAGCATAAACGCTGTAATTTGTGATTGCGTTGTCATAGAAGTTTGATTTATATTGCAGTTCCAAGAGGAGTACGTCTATGATGTAAATTTCAACTCGATACCTTCACGCTTTTCTGAGAAAAGAGGGTTGACAGATGGACAGACGGACAACAATGTGATTCTATAAGGGTTTCCTTTTTTTATCTTTGGATACGGAACCATAAATATCTGAATTTTGTTACTTCGTCACGCCAAAACTATACTGAACGGATCGAACTGATAATTTCAGTCTACATATTTTGAGTAGATAGGATAGGAATACAATTGGCTTCATTTTATCCCATACCAATCAGTTCCCACAGGATATGAATAACATTAAAACGTTTCAATAGAAACAAAGCGTGTGATGACTAGGCCTGAAACTAGTTACCAATCAACTATACATCATCATCATCGGCCTATATAGTCCACAGCTGGACATAGGCTTACAAGGTGCTGAAGACAGGGCGCTATGACGCTCATTGGGGACAATGAGCGTCATAGCGTACTGTCTTCAGCTTGCCGCATCCAGAATCTGCCAGCAGTCTTTCACAAATCGTAATCCCACCTGGCCGGAGGGTATCTTAAACTACGTTTGCCGAATCGCGGTCTCCACTCAAAAACGCGTTTACCCCAGCGTTTGTCGGTTCTTCTTGAAATATGGTCAGGCCACTGCCACTTCAGGTTGCTAATCCTTTGAGCTATGTCGATAACCTTAGTTCTCTGTCGGATGTATCTATGTACTATTACATAGGCCAAAAGTCCTGCTCCGGTACTTCAAGGAGCTGGGCTGGTTAGGGCCTGGTTAGGCAGGGGGATAATGCACAATACACTCCTATGCAAGATGTCAGTGCAGATCCTAGTTCCTCCACTTAGAATTAGAATTACATAGGTATATGTAAATGTAACAGATCAGAAATCCCAATATAGGGACATGTAACTACGACATACGTAACGGCAATGTACCACGCCCCCCGGGTTGCCCCATAGTGTATTAATCATCTTGTTCTATAACTTTGTTATTCGCTTGTAATTTGAGATGTAGTTCGGTTGCGTGGTAAGATGGAAATTAACCCGTAATTGGGACGCTTTAGTAGGTTATCGCTTTGGGTGAACCGAAAAAGCTTTTAATCGTCGTTATGTATAAGAAACTAGTTACGTAGGTGTAACATTACATAATATGTGCCTAGGTGTTCGCGCGTGACTTGGTCACCTTCTCCGGTATGAAAGCCACATGACAGTGTGTGAAAAAAAACATATCTTATATGACATTATCATCATCAGCCTATATTAGTCTGCTACTGGCATCGAGTTAGAATAACTCGATAATTGCTGGACATATGCCTCCACTAATTAGCGCCATAACGCCCTGTCTTGATCTTACCACATCCAGCATCTGCCAGCATTTCGCAAATCGTCATCCCACCTGGTTGGAGGGCGTCCTACACTGCGTTTGACGAGTCGCGGTCTCCACTCAAGAACACGTTTACCCAACGGTTGTCGGTTCTTCTCGAGATATGGCTAACCGGCTGCCACTTCAGCTTGCTAATCCTTTGAGCTACGCTATATAAGACATAGAAGACGTTCATATATTTTTTTTCTACACGTCCATTGCACATCCTTTTACATTATTTATAGACAACAGAGTCCAGATTGATGTTGTACAAAGCAGTTTATATTGTTATATGAGTGTGGGTTAGAACTCGGCATTGGCCTTCCCCAAAGATCGCCTTATTGATAGGTCCTGCCTAACCCGCATCTACCGTTTCCGCGACCTTCACCAGGTTATACCTACATCTTATAAGGAGTCTGCCAACGTTGCGCTTTCAGGTGAGTGGTCGTCTCTCCATTGCTGAGCTTTCTTGTGGGGCCCATAATAAGGCTCAACGTTTCTGTGCCGTATGTCAGTCATCAGTAGCATTGAAAATACGTCATGCGCTGGACAGTCTTTCATCTAGAGAGACTGCGGTAAATGACACAAAAAAAATATAACTATCCACAAACCGCGCTGTCCGCATCCAGCGGTCCTGTGCTCAGCAGTGGACCTCATTCATTAAAGTCATTTATTTCATCTTTAAACTTCTACTAAGACATTTCGAAAGATATACATAAAATATTGAGTACAATGTACCTACCTAGGTCAATTCGGCTGAGTTCAGATGATGATGATAGGTTGAGACGCGTGTTCGTAGGTACTAAGTGTAACAAAAACAGAGCAACCGCTCCGATAGAATTAGAGTTAACAAACTGAAACGCTTGGACCGCTGGCAACTTGTTCAACTTTTCGTGAAACAGCCAGCTAGGAGTGTTCTGACCTGACCCTGACACAGTGAAATAAAACTGAAGTAGGTAAAATAAATATCAAATAATTATAATAATATTAATCTTACTAATATAATAAAAAAGAAAGAGTGTTCGTTTGATTGAAAAGTCTCCGCAACTACTGGACCGATTTAAAAAATTCTACATTACCCCTGAGGAATATAGGCTATAGAATATACTTATAACCTTGCGAAGCCGGGGCAGAACACTAGTCTTAAAAAAATAACTTTTTGTTTGTTGAATTAATTAATAATAATAATCATTTATTTCAGACCATAGCAAAGTTACAGATCTTATTTAACTTATGCTACAGTCCATAGTAATATATACCTTAAAACTAACATACATAAAACATTAAAAACTTAACTAATGACACGTTTTTCTGTTATAACTGCGACGACGTGTAGATGACGCAATCAGGGTGTCAGCTGGCGACGGTGCACGACGGTGTCTCCTTGCAGGCGGCCAGTGAACCGTCGAAACTTGACACCCATCGGCCAAAACTCTGCGCTTAAGTAGGTCGAGAGATGTTGAGTTGGAACTCTGACCATAAATGAATTGAAGCTCACATTATGGCGAGAGTCCAGCTTCTCGACGCGCATCGAGAGTCCCGTTTTCCGTTTGATGTACTCCCCCACAGCTTTAGTCTCCACACAGTAGTGAACGCGTGAGACGTAGAGCTGGGTAGTTGGTACTTCCGCTCGGAATCCAGATTCCAGGTCTTTCGGCCCAGTACCGCACTGATTTCGATTTGCGGGCTTACGGCTCTTACGAACCACCACGGTAAATCCATCCGCGTCACAGGGCCCCTTCCCAGGAGCCGGCGCAGACGCAGGTGCAGCACTACCTGATGGTTCACAAGGCTTCTTTTTCCCCTTCCTTTTAGTTCGCGCCGCAGGCTGCGGGCGCGCAGCGGGCGCGGCGCGGCTCGAGGCGGCGGCGGCGGCGGTGGCGGTGACGACAGATGCATAAGCGCGCGGAGGGGAAGGCACGCGCGCACGTGTAGGTTCCTCACGCGGTGTCGCGGGGAGCGGGCGGGGGGAGAGCAAAATATCGGCAGTTTTGTCAGCCGCGGCCGGCGACATGTTCACTATCGCTGACCCGAATGATGACGCCGACATTCTTTGCGCTCCTCGCTTCATGTTGACGTACGAAGCCTCAGGTGACCTAGTTGCCGTGGCTGCACGCAGTGATGCAACCTCTGAGCGAAGATCACAGATGGTAGCTTCTGACGCCTCCAACTTCACCTTAACATCAACCAGACTAGCTTTAAGATTAGTGACATCCTTCAGCAGTCTGGTCACATCGACGTGGTCGAACGTCACGGGGGGCAGCTTATGCAGCTCCTTCGCAACGAAGTCAGGCACGTCGTCCGGGTCGGTGCTCTTGAACAGCAGAGTGATTACGCTATTCTCAATGGATCAATGGATGGGCGACTGGGTTCGATTCCATCGATGGGACAAATAGAATTGCACTAAATTTTATGGCTGGATGGTCAATGTGAATGAACACGGAGTGAACGAAGTGGATTCCCCATTTTACGTTTCGTTTTCGATTTTGCCTGAATATTGTCCTAAAACTGATGATTTAACAAATTTTAGAAAACGTCTCTTTTCTTCTCCAAGTACGTTAGGGGCTTCATAGTCTGTGTTGAAATAATAAATATTAAGGCTGAAACATTTAATAGTTGGGTTGCCTAAGAAAATATAAGGGTACATTAAATAAAAATATCATGAAGGTTATGTTACTGTCTTTGGAGTCAGAATTGCGGCAATGAAACGTTATCAAGAACATGCATCGGAACTGTCATTGTCATGTTAGAAGTTTTCAGTGAAATGTTGCCAGTTTAGCATATTGGACCATTTTCGTGCCCTTTTTCTTTTTGTTGATTTATTTATCTATTTTTTTACGACTACCTACCTACCTACATTTAATTTTTTATCTTAATGTGAATGTGAGCAATATCAACTTTTATAACATCATAATGAGGGGTTTTCTATTAGCATTTTAAAAAGAAAAAAAAATAGTTCCAAATAAATCGATAGGTGGAAGGGGGCGTCAACTGGAAATTAGAGTATGTCAATGTCAAATGAAAAGAAAACAACCTTACGTCAAAATCGTTCTATTTACTCAGAAGAGAAACACAAGCCCAGCAAAACATCGCCCTCAGAGTTTGTACAGGCGCCGGACGCTACGTGCGAAACAGTGTCATCGCATGAGACCTGCAGATAACCTCGGTAAAGGAGTTTGTAGTAAAACTGGAGCGCAGAATGTACGACCGCGCGGACAACTCCCGCCACGTACACCTTAACGAACTCGCCCCCTTACACTCAAGACCACCGGATGCAAGAACTCCCTGGCGTCCCCTCCCTCGGGAGCTCTTGGAGCCTTCCGACAATAACCCTTGAGACGACCAGCGTAGCCATCAGGCCAACGAACAGCTTCGAGAAGCCTACAAGGCTCTCGAAACAACATCACATGACTTGAGAAATGTTTTTCCCAACGCTGAAAGTAGAAAAAAGAACTTTAGTTCGATTCTTATCCGCATTTGACGTAGTAAAGTCGAATGTCGAAGACCACTGAATGAAATGTTCTATTTACTGTCAAAAGCATTCAACTCATTCATTCATGGGCTTCAATTTCGGCTGGGACTGGCAATCGTCTCAGTGACGGCTATTTTATTTACAATTGGATGGATGGGAGGCTCGAAGGCCATCCTACGGGCTTTCAAATGTCAAATTTGGATGGGGTATTTTACCGTAATCGGACGGAGGTACTTATGTTAGGTGGAGAGCTTCATGAAAGGTTTTATTTTTCATGAATGTTTCTACATAGTTTATGCAATTACATTTTTGCCGCTCTTTTCTATTTTCTGTGTTTCCTGAATACAACTGGGTTTAAAAAACATAGGATTGTTTTACCAAATTGCTTCCTGGTTCTTTTGCCACACATGAGTTTATAGTAGGTACTGTAATAATATTATGGGAAGTTTTTGTAACAGTTGAAAGGAAAATCTTTAATTTATAGGCAAACTAGCGGCTGCCCGTGGCTTTGCATGCCCTTTATCCCATGGGAACTGATTAATGGGATAAGTGTTATTCTCCATCCTTTCAATTAATTCTCTAAAACCAAATCAAATGATTGCTAAGTTAGAACGTGAAGAAAGGACAAACAATGAAACAAACATACTTTCGCATTTAAGTATAAATATTTAGAAATTATTATCCAAAGTTGTTTCTTATTACTTTTATGACGTAGGTCTACAAGTAAATTGGTTATTAAATTTTGTATATTAACTTGTTACACAGAGCTTAAAAAGTTGTAATACCTTTGTAGATTGGTTCTAGGAAAAAATATCGTACAAGAAAATTATAACGGCATTAAAAAGGAAATGGCCGGTTCCGAATCATAAGCGAGTTCAACTTCAGGAAATTTATTTTTCACGAAACATTTTCCGTGTGCCTCAAAAATCATTAATCAAGCTTCACTTTGGCAGTGACCCAGCGTCCTTACTCACTCTCATTTGTATTTACTGAAAGAGTTTCAAATCATAAATCATACCATATTGATAAATGAATCTATTCACTTTTTTCTAATCTGCTAAAGGCAGTGTTTAGACCTGTTTCAGAATTGTTGAGTTGCACCACCGTTATGTGAGAATATTTTAGATAATATACCTAGTACCTAGTGTTGCCTTTTAGGTATTAGACAGCCTGACTTGCTGTGATATTTAGGTAGTTATTTTGAATGTGTAGAGAAAATAATTAATGCGTACTTCTTTCCCAAATGGCGTGTAATGTCTGTCTTTACAAAACGTCAAGCTGAGGTAAGGAAGGTCACTATAATGCACGACAATTTATTGTACGGCCGAATAATGTACACCTTGATAATCCGTGTAAAAACCTATTAAAATTGGAAGCCATGACAGGTCAGCCATGATCAGGGTGTACATTATTCGGCCGTACAATAAATTGTCGTGCATTATAGAGACCCGGTAAGGAGAGCTGGGTGGCTTCACAGGAACAGTGAGAAGTTAGCTATGAAGTTAGTAGGTATGCGTGAACAAAAAGATATATGTAGGTGTAAGCACACGATACCGGTTGTCATTTAGTTTATTAGGTTGTTCCCTGATTGCGGTTTCAAGCTGTTTAATTATCGAAAGGGCCGTTTATTTAACCACTAAAAAGGGTAGTAGAACGCATGTCTTTTATACGAAAAGGTAGTCTCAAAATTCACTGAAAGTTTAAATTTATGAACATCATATAGAGCAAATAATATAATACATATATAAATACTATACAAATAATATATAAATACCTAATTATTTATTTATTTGAAACTATAGAAAATTTAAAAATCTACGGTCCGTAGTAATAAAAAACTTAGAACTGGCATAAATAGAATATAAAAAAAATCACTTTATTTCTTTTTACGGTGATCTGTAGATGATGCTATTAGGGCAAACTTTAGAGTTATTCCGGACTCGTCCCACTGGATTCGGCCTAAAGAGTCTGGAAACTCAAATTATATGCTGAAAACGTTCCAGATTCGTCCCACTTTTAAAAAGCAGGCTTTTGCCTGCTTGTCGACTACACAATTTTCATGTAAGAAGCTTATTTGCTTGAATCGTTGAAAGATGAATCCGTATTATACAGATTATTAAATGTAACTTCTGCTATTTCGGTACTTTGGGACAATCTGAATATTGTCCTAAAACTGATGATTTAACAAATTTTAGAAAACGTCTCTTTTCTTCTCCAAGTACGTTAGGGGCTTCATAGTCTGTGTTGAAATAATAAATATTAAGGCTGAAACATTTAATAGTTGGGTTGCCTAAGAAAATATAAGGGTACATTAAATAAAAATATCATGAAGGTTATGTTACTGTCTTTGGAGTCAGAATTGCGGCAATGAAACGTTATCAAGAACATGCATCGGAACTGTCATTGTCATGTTAGAAGTTTTCAGTGAAATGTTGCCAGTTTAGCATATTGGACCATTTTCGTGCCCTTTTTCTTTTTGTTGATTTATTTATCTATTTTTTTACGACTACCTACCTACCTACATTTAATTTTTTATCTTAATGTGAATGTGAGCAATATCAACTTTTATAACATCATAATGAGGGGTTTTCTATTAGCATTTTAAAAAGAAAAAAAAATAGTTCCAAATAAATCGATAGGTGGAAGGGGGCGTCAACTGGAAATTAGAGTATGTCAATGTCAAATGAAAAGAAAACAACCTTACGTCAAAATCGTTCTATTTACTCAGAAGAGAAACACAAGCCCAGCAAAACATCGCCCTCAGAGTTTGTACAGGCGCCGGACGCTACGTGCGAAACAGTGTCATCGCATGAGACCTGCAGATAACCTCGGTAAAGGAGTTTGTAGTAAAACTGGAGCGCAGAATGTACGACCGCGCGGACAACTCCCGCCACGTACACCTTAACGAACTCGCCCCCTTACACTCAAGACCACCGGATGCAAGAACTCCCTGGCGTCCCCTCCCTCGGGAGCTCTTGGAGCCTTCCGACAATAACCCTTGAGACGACCAGCGTAGCCATCAGGCCAACGAACAGCTTCGAGAAGCCTACAAGGCTCTCGAAACAACATCACATGACTTGAGAAATGTTTTTCCCAACGCTGAAAGTAGAAAAAAGAACTTTAGTTCGATTCTTATCCGCATTTGACGTAGTAAAGTCGAATGTCGAAGACCACTGAATGAAATGTTCTATTTACTGTCAAAAGCATTCAACTCATTCATTCATGGGCTTCAATTTCGGCTGGGACTGGCAATCGTCTCAGTGACGGCTATTTTATTTACAATTGGATGGATGGGAGGCTCGAAGGCCATCCTACGGGCTTTCAAATGTCAAATTTGGATGGGGTATTTTACCGTAATCGATCTGCAGGGTGATGATGTCCTGCACACTCTTTTCTCCGCCATCCCTGCGACGAGAGGATAATTTTAATATGTTAGCGGGGCTACATAACTTGCTTGTGTTCAAATAACACCGACGTGTCATGTCATTTTATATCGAGGCACATTTTCATGGTTCTAACTCGCTTCCATTCATATAGTTTTTTTTTATTTTACATGAAAGTTATTTTTAGGTTTGCTAATATGAACATAGAACATAGGTTGCAAGCTAGTTGCAAGCAGTAAAACAATTTTACTCGTAAGTTAATACTGTGCTGATAGATATTCACTAACATGATATGTATTTTATTTTACAATCTAAGAGTGCAAACACACTACGCAACAGCGGACCTGGGCACTGCGCGTCAAATTAAAACAAATCACCAAAAAGCCGCGCAGTTCCGCTGACGGGTAGTGAGATCAGTGCCATAGGATTCCATAAAAAGATTAACTGGCCGCGACGACGACGTGTCGCGCAGTTCCGCTGTAGTGTAGTTCCGCTCAGTGTAAGGGCACCTTAAGAGCCATACTACCTCAAATCAACTCCGTCACATCGAAATATCTTCCAAACTACTAAATATTTAACTTTGAAATTTATACATGGTACGTTCAGGACATACTCTATCGATCATACGTTTCGAAAACACGATTTCATAAAAATTTCTCTATAGAAAAAAATCGCCAAGTTACCTCTAAATTTTTATTAAAACCTTTATTTCTCAAAAAATACAGAACTTGAGATCTTGAGAATAAGCATGGTAATAGAACTAAGTATAAAGAACATTTCTTATGTTTTAGTTTTTTCAAATAAAGTCCTAATTAATAGATAAAAAGCTAAAACTTGATTTTTGGGCTAGCTAGCATTGCTATGCCCTGTCTCGCTCCTATGAACGCGAAATCCTATGTCTGTCCTTTTCATAAAAAATTGAGGTTGTATTGTATATTAAGAGTATATAATTGGTTTTACTACAAATATTGCACTGTGCTGGGTAAAGAAGGTGCGCTCCCTATGGTGCTACTCCCAATGGACGGAGGTACTTATGTTAGGTGGAGAGCTTCATGAAAGGTTTTATTTTTCATGAATGTTTCTACATAGTTTATGCAATTACATTTTTGCCGCTCTTTTCTATTTTCTGTGTTTCCTGAATACAACTGGGTTTAAAAAACATAGGATTGTTTTACCAAATTGCTTCCTGGTTCTTTTGCCACACATGAGTTTATAGTAGGTACTGTAATAATATTATGGGAAGTTTTTGTAACAGTTGAAAGGAAAATCTTTAATTTATAGGCAAACTAGCGGCTGCCCGTGGCTTTGCATGCCCTTTATCCCATGGGAACTGATTAATGGGATAAGTGTTATTCTCCATCCTTTCAATTAATTCTCTAAAACCAAATCAAATGATTGCTAAGTTAGAACGTGAAGAAAGGACAAACAATGAAACAAACATACTTTCGCATTTAAGTATAAATATTTAGAAATTATTATCCAAAGTTGTTTCTTATTACTTTTATGACGTAGGTCTACAAGTAAATTGGTTATTAAATTTTGTATATTAACTTGTTACACAGAGCTTAAAAAGTTGTAATACCTTTGTAGATTGGTTCTAGGAAAAAATATCGTACAAGAAAATTATAACGGCATTAAAAAGGAAATGGCCGGTTCCGAATCATAAGCGAGTTCAACTTCAGGAAATTTATTTTTCACGAAACATTTTCCGTGTGCCTCAAAAATCATTAATCAAGCTTCACTTTGGCAGTGACCCAGCGTCCTTACTCACTCTCATTTGTATTTACTGAAAGAGTTTCAAATCATAAATCATACCATATTGATAAATGAATCTATTCACTTTTTTCTAATCTGCTAAAGGCAGTGTTTAGACCTGTTTCAGAATTGTTGAGTTGCACCACCGTTATGTGAGAATATTTTAGATAATATACCTAGTACCTAGTGTTGCCTTTTAGGTATTAGACAGCCTGACTTGCTGTGATATTTAGGTAGTTATTTTGAATGTGTAGAGAAAATAATTAATGCGTACTTCTTTCCCAAATGGCGTGTAATGTCTGTCTTTACAAAACGTCAAGCTGAGGTAAGGAAGGTCACTATAATGCACGACAATTTATTGTACGGCCGAATAATGTACACCTTGATAATCCGTGTAAAAACCTATTAAAATTGGAAGCCATGACAGGTCAGCCATGATCAGGGTGTACATTATTCGGCCGTACAATAAATTGTCGTGCATTATAGAGACCCGGTAAGGAGAGCTGGGTGGCTTCACAGGAACAGTGAGAAGTTAGCTATGAAGTTAGTAGGTATGCGTGAACAAAAAGATATATGTAGGTGTAAGCACACGATACCGGTTGTCATTTAGTTTATTAGGTTGTTCCCTGATTGCGGTTTCAAGCTGTTTAATTATCGAAAGGGCCGTTTATTTAACCACTAAAAAGGGTAGTAGAACGCATGTCTTTTATACGAAAAGGTAGTCTCAAAATTCACTGAAAGTTTAAATTTATGAACATCATATAGAGCAAATAATATAATACATTATATAAATACTATACAAATAATATATAAATACCTAATTATTTATTTATTTGAAACTATAGAAAATTTAAAAATCTACGGTCCGTAGTAATAAAAAACTTAGAACTGGCATAAATAGAATATAAAAAAAATCACTTTATTTCTTTTTACGGTGATCTGTAGATGATGCTATTAGGGCAAACTTTAGAGTTATTCCGGACTCGTCCCACTGGATTCGGCCTAAAGAGTCTGGAAACTCAAATTATATGCTGAAAACGTTCCAGATTCGTCCCACTTTTAAAAAGCAGGCTTTTGCCTGCTTGTCGACTACACAATTTTCATGTAAGAAGCTTATTTGCTTGAATCGTTGAAAGATGAATCCGTATTATACAGATTATTAAATGTAACTTCTGCTATTTCGGTACTTTGGGACAATCTGAATATTGTCCTAAAACTGATGATTTAACAAATTTTAGAAAACGTCTCTTTTCTTCTCCAAGTACGTTAGGGGCTTCATAGTCTGTGTTGAAATAATAAATATTAAGGCTGAAACATTTAATAGTTGGGTTGCCTAAGAAAATATAAGGGTACATTAAATAAAAATATCATGAAGGTTATGTTACTGTCTTTGGAGTCAGAATTGCGGCAATGAAACGTTATCAAGAACATGCATCGGAACTGTCATTGTCATGTTAGAAGTTTTCAGTGAAATGTTGCCAGTTTAGCATATTGGACCATTTTCGTGCCCTTTTTCTTTTTGTTGATTTATTTATCTATTTTTTTACGACTACCTACCTACCTACATTTAATTTTTTATCTTAATGTGAATGTGAGCAATATCAACTTTTATAACATCATAATGAGGGGTTTTCTATTAGCATTTTAAAAAGAAAAAAAATAGTTCCAAATAAATCGATAGGTGGAAGGGGGCGTCAACTGGAAATTAGAGTATGTCAATGTCAAATGAAAAGAAAACAACCTTACGTCAAAATCGTTCTATTTACTCAGAAGAGAAACACAAGCCCAGCAAAACATCGCCCTCAGAGTTTGTACAGGCGCCGGACGCTACGTGCGAAACAGTGTCATCGCATGAGACCTGCAGATAACCTCGGTAAAGGAGTTTGTAGTAAAACTGGAGCGCAGAATGTACGACCGCGCGGACAACTCCCGCCACGTACACCTTAACGAACTCGCCCCCTTACACTCAAGACCACCGGATGCAAGAACTCCCTGGCGTCCCCTCCCTCGGGAGCTCTTGGAGCCTTCCGACAATAACCCTTGAGACGACCAGCGTAGCCATCAGGCCAACGAACAGCTTCGAGAAGCCTACAAGGCTCTCGAAACAACATCACATGACTTGAGAAATGTTTTTCCCAACGCTGAAAGTAGAAAAAAGAACTTTAGTTCGATTCTTATCCGCATTTGACGTAGTAAAGTCGAATGTCGAAGACCACTGAATGAAATGTTCTATTTACTGTCAAAAGCATTCAACTCATTCATTCATGGGCTTCAATTTCGGCTGGGACTGGCAATCGTCTCAGTGACGGCTATTTTATTTACAATTGGATGGATGGGAGGCTCGAAGGCCATCCTACGGGCTTTCAAATGTCAAATTTGGATGGGGTATTTTACCGTAATCGATCTGCAGGGTGATGATGTCCTGCACACTCTTTTCTCCGCCATCCCTGCGACGAGAGGATAATTTTAATATGTTAGCGGGGCTACATAACTTGCTTGTGTTCAAATAACACCGACGTGTCATGTCATTTTATATCGAGGCACATTTTCATGGTTCTAACTCGCTTCCATTCATATAGTTTTTTTTTATTTTACATGAAAGTTATTTTTAGGTTTGCTAATATGAACATAGAACATAGGTTGCAAGCTAGTTGCAAGCAGTAAAACAATTTTACTCGTAAGTTAATACTGTGCTGATAGATATTCACTAACATGATATGTATTTTATTTTACAATCTAAGAGTGCAAACACACTACGCAACAGCGGACCTGGGCACTGCGCGTCAAATTAAAACAAATCACCAAAAAGCCGCGCAGTTCCGCTGACGGGTAGTGAGATCAGTGCCATAGGATTCCATAAAAAGATTAACTGGCCGCGACGACGACGTGTCGCGCAGTTCCGCTGTAGTGTAGTTCCGCTCAGTGTAAGGGCACCTTAAGAGCCATACTACCTCAAATCAACTCCGTCACATCGAAATATCTTCCAAACTACTAAATATTTAACTTTGAAATTTATACATGGTACGTTCAGGACATACTCTATCGATCATACGTTTCGAAAACACGATTTCATAAAAATTTCTCTATAGAAAAAAATCGCCAAGTTACCTCTAAATTTTTATTAAAACCTTTATTTCTCAAAAAATACAGAACTTGAGATCTTGAGAATAAGCATGGTAATAGAACTAAGTATAAAGAACATTTCTTATGTTTTAGTTTTTTCAAATAAAGTCCTAATTAATAGATAAAAAGCTAAAACTTGATTTTTGGGCTAGCTAGCATTGCTATGCCCTGTCTCGCTCCTATGAACGCGAAATCCTATGTCTGTCCTTTTCATAAAAAATTGAGGTTGTATTGTATATTAAGAGTATATAATTGGTTTTACTACAAATATTGCACTGTGCTGGGTAAAGAAGGTGCGCTCCCTATGGTGCTACTCCCAATGGACGGAGGTACTTATGTTAGGTGGAGAGCTTCATGAAAGGTTTTATTTTTCATGAATGTTTCTACATAGTTTATGCAATTACATTTTTGCCGCTCTTTTCTATTTTCTGTGTTTCCTGAATACAACTGGGTTTAAAAAACATAGGATTGTTTTACCAAATTGCTTCCTGGTTCTTTTGCCACACATGAGTTTATAGTAGGTACTGTAATAATATTATGGGAAGTTTTTGTAACAGTTGAAAGGAAAATCTTTAATTTATAGGCAAACTAGCGGCTGCCCGTGGCTTTGCATGCCCTTTATCCCATGGGAACTGATTAATGGGATAAGTGTTATTCTCCATCCTTTCAATTAATTCTCTAAAACCAAATCAAATGATTGCTAAGTTAGAACGTGAAGAAAGGACAAACAATGAAACAAACATACTTTCGCATTTAAGTATAAATATTTAGAAATTATTATCCAAAGTTGTTTCTTATTACTTTTATGACGTAGGTCTACAAGTAAATTGGTTATTAAATTTTGTATATTAACTTGTTACACAGAGCTTAAAAAGTTGTAATACCTTTGTAGATTGGTTCTAGGAAAAAATATCGTACAAGAAAATTATAACGGCATTAAAAAGGAAATGGCCGGTTCCGAATCATAAGCGAGTTCAACTTCAGGAAATTTATTTTTCACGAAACATTTTCCGTGTGCCTCAAAAATCATTAATCAAGCTTCACTTTGGCAGTGACCCAGCGTCCTTACTCACTCTCATTTGTATTTACTGAAAGAGTTTCAAATCATAAATCATACCATATTGATAAATGAATCTATTCACTTTTTTCTAATCTGCTAAAGGCAGTGTTTAGACCTGTTTCAGAATTGTTGAGTTGCACCACCGTTATGTGAGAATATTTTAGATAATATACCTAGTACCTAGTGTTGCCTTTTAGGTATTAGACAGCCTGACTTGCTGTGATATTTAGGTAGTTATTTTGAATGTGTAGAGAAAATAATTAATGCGTACTTCTTTCCCAAATGGCGTGTAATGTCTGTCTTTACAAAACGTCAAGCTGAGGTAAGGAAGGTCACTATAATGCACGACAATTTATTGTACGGCCGAATAATGTACACCTTGATAATCCGTGTAAAAACCTATTAAAATTGGAAGCCATGACAGGTCAGCCATGATCAGGGTGTACATTATTCGGCCGTACAATAAATTGTCGTGCATTATAGAGACCCGGTAAGGAGAGCTGGGTGGCTTCACAGGAACAGTGAGAAGTTAGCTATGAAGTTAGTAGGTATGCGTGAACAAAAAGATATATGTAGGTGTAAGCACACGATACCGGTTGTCATTTAGTTTATTAGGTTGTTCCCTGATTGCGGTTTCAAGCTGTTTAATTATCGAAAGGGCCGTTTATTTAACCACTAAAAAGGGTAGTAGAACGCATGTCTTTTATACGAAAAGGTAGTCTCAAAATTCACTGAAAGTTTAAATTTATGAACATCATATAGAGCAAATAATATAATACATATATAAATACTATACAAATAATATATAAATACCTAATTATTTATTTATTTGAAACTATAGAAAATTTAAAAATCTACGGTCCGTAGTAATAAAAAACTTAGAACTGGCATAAATAGAATATAAAAAAAATCACTTTATTTCTTTTTACGGTGATCTGTAGATGATGCTATTAGGGCAAACTTTAGAGTTATTCCGGACTCGTCCCACTGGATTCGGCCTAAAGAGTCTGGAAACTCAAATTATATGCTGAAAACGTTCCAGATTCGTCCCACTTTTAAAAAGCAGGCTTTTGCCTGCTTGTCGACTACACAATTTTCATGTAAGAAGCTTATTTGCTTGAATCGTTGAAAGATGAATCCGTATTATACAGATTATTAAATGTAACTTCTGCTATTTCGGTACTTTGGGACAATCTGAGAAGTTTTAATTCCCAGATCGTCCCAAAGTACCAAGAGAGCAGAACTTTCTTGTATATAGAAACACAATAATAATTAGAGTCACCTACATATATAATTGCAATAGTTGCACTTGCCTGCGAAACTTTATTTTTTCAACTACTAATAAGAGTTCATGTAAGGCATGCTCCATTGTTCAGACACTATTAAGGTTTCATGAAGGAACTCAGCTGTCTTGAATCTCCAGAAATCTTATAGTTGAGAAGGTAACAAATGTCCAACATCAATTTTCTTTGTGTAGAGTGCAGTTTGTACGGTCTGCAAAGCTAGCGAGCACATCGATACGCGATGAATAGCCCATCTCCTGACCGAAGTGCCGGAAGGCGGTCCGCACAGCCTTTTAGCGCGTCATGTCTTATTTCAGTAAGGTTGGCAAAAGCACTTGTGGTAGGGCTTGCAGAAAATATTGGTTATTCAGGTTTATTCGATTGGACTTTGGTAAAGGTTGCAGGAAAGTCGTTTTTTATTGAATATGGTGAAACGTTCGACCATTATCTCAATTAAGGAAATGAAGATGTGGTCTAATATGGAGCATGCTTAGATTCCTAGAAGGAATATGATGTCAATATGATAATGTCAATGAAAATAAAATATTATAAATAAAATAAAATAATGCTGGACAATTCACACAGCATTATCTAGCCCCAAGCTAAGCAGAGCTTGTGTTATGGGTACTAGATATCTATTAAACATGGACGGGACTAATGAATGGCATTTGTTCAGGGTGTTCAGGTTCAGGGAGTAGGTATTGTATTATATTAATAATACAATACCTACTTATTAAACATATTTTTTTATTAAAAATAGAAAACGACCAGAACACCCTGAACATGCCATTCATTTGTCCCGAGGCGGGAATCGAACACGCAACCTCCGGCAGACCTTCACCAACCGCGCCACAGAGGTCGTCAAAATCTAATGATATAGGAGGTACTATGGGTTGTATAGGTGCTCATGGGTGGGTAAGTAGGTCGGTATACCTATCTATAATCTAGGTTTTTTTTCTTTTGACTATTGTACCTAAACGTTATCGATAGTTCTAGATTTGAAGCATTTGAAATTAACAGGGTTGTGCGCACGCTTGTGCTGCATTGGACTTAGTAACCTACGTTGCGTAGGTCGTTAATGTCAAAACGTAACTTTACAAGGCAGTTTCCGACCACCAACCCTAATTATTTTGGTAGGCAATTAATCCATTGTACTAAACAACGTAAAGCCTTTGAACCGAAGGTAAATGAGTGCTGTTAAAACCAATATATTGCTGGGAAGTATTCATAGGACAAAGCGTTAGAAGTGGGGCAATTTCTTCTTCTAATAACAGTTTTGGACTTCTAATATTATAAAGGCAAAAGGCCAGATGGTCGGACGACATAGTCAGGGTGGCCGGAAGACTGTGGATGAGGTTCGCACAGGATCAATTTAACTGGCGTGTAAAAGAAGAGGCCTATACCCAGCAGACCCCAGCAGGGTGCAAACGGGCTGATGATGATGAAAAGCTCGTCCCGTTTTGCCGTGCCGTGTGAAAATGTTTAGCTGAAGACAAGGTCAAAACTACTGAGTGGATCGGTCTCAAATTTTGCACACTTAAACTACTTTTAATTAAAAAAACGCATGCGATGTCGCTGGCAGAAGATAGTGTCAAATATGTTATACTCGACGAAATTTTACGCTGAACTGAAAATTTCTTTATTCTCCAAAGCCCCAGGCGTGCTCACGTGCTTTATCTTAAGCAGTATCATCACTTATCGGCTAAGATAATGGTGAAATTCTTTAGGATGTAGGTGCCAGGGTTCTCTAGTTTCTACTCAGCTTTATCTAAACGAGCTTTCAATGAGAAAAATGTGGGGTATTTGTCAATTGATACTTCGGTTCGTTTTCTTGCCTTATGTGCATACTGCATTTTCAGATACTTTTTTTACGAAGAAATAATTAAAGAAAAGAAAGGAATTAGAACGAAATATTCACAATTGATATAGTTTTAGTAACAGTAAACTGTTGCAAAAAATCTAGAGGTCGCTCTAGATTTTTTGAGACACTGGCTGTATTGCTCCGTTCTATCATCATATCAGTAGAAAATTAATAGATTTGAAAAGATTTCACAAATTTTAACGTAAAATCATCGTTGGCTTTTAAAAGAAACTAAAATGTTGTCACGAAATAATATTCCAGCCTCTTCCTTTCAACGGTGGACCCTTTTTTTGCTCCGAGCCACCTGCTCCACAGCAGACCATCGACTGTGTGATAAAATGTAACACAACTGTTATTATTTCGCACGAATTCCATACAAAGCACCCTATCGTTTTTTGTTAGGTCTCCGTCCGTATATTTTCTTTTCTTATCCGCAGCGAGATTAGCTTCGAAAACTTATCAGAGTATTGTATTGTGAACGAATTGACATATAGATAAAATATTTCTGGATGTTTCACACATCTATATTGATCGTAATTTCCATTCAATACCTAAAGGTAAATTATTGTTGGCCTAAATCATAGGCTTAGAATAGTGAAAAAATTCTATGTCTATGGCCTAAATCATGGATTTGAATCTTAGACAATTTAACCCGTACTTTGTCAAAGATTTGAATAGATGTACCTACCTACGCTGCATCGTGTCTTTAACAATTGCTATCGCGATTGTCTGTCTGACTGCTGTCAACTGAGTTTTAGAACTCCTTCAATTCTTAATAATAGTTTACAGCAACAGCCGTCAAGCATAAAAGGACAGAAATCTTTCAAGGACGTTTAGGTGGTAGCTTCAATGAAGTCAAGCAATACCTACAGAAAGGAAATCGATGTATTGTAAACAATACACCGATTTTCTTATTGGTTATAGGTAGTTCTTTTAATATAAAGTATAGTAAAGATAAAGTTCTTCTAAACTAAAGTATAGAAGAATTATCACAACTTTTATAAAACACTGTGCTAGTGTTGGTAAAAATAAAAATGCTCGTTGGCCAGCATCGCAAAGGCGGATGCGGTGCCGTCACATAAAGTCCCGGCCTCTTTCGAACTTTAAAGTATACCACAAAGGATTGAATGTCGAACTTGTTTACCGCAACTCTGCCAAACAAAAGGCATTCGAGTGTATACGTTGGGGCTGCATCCGGCATCGCCTTGGAATTTGTGAAGTTTGAGGGGTTTTTGCTTTTTATAAAACGAAAATCTATTTATTTTTAACCATTATTTTGTGTTAGTAATTTGATTATCGTATGGTCCGATTGGGCACGTTTTTATATGCAACTCATACGTCATCCTGGCCCAAGAACCATGTGTCATGTCAGCTATCTTGTACTTAAGGTAGATGGGAGAGAAGGAATGATAAAACTTTTAAACTATCATGGTTATTAACATTAAAGTCATTTATAACGGGATATTTACCATGATTCGATTTTCGAGTATTCCAATATTTCGGCACAGTTTCATGCGCCATGATCACGAAAATACTCGAAAATCGAATTATGGTAAATATCTCGTTATAAATGACTTTAATGAGAAAAAATGAGTAAATAATTTTCATAAATATGCACGGAAACTCAGTCAAAAGGAAAATACACATGCCTACAAGCCCTTGACCTTGAAAGAAGAGGACGCAAATGAATAATGCATACGTCCACTACACAGTAAATCAGTGCCCGTCCCCATATTATTCTATAACCTTTCTAAGCTGAGATTCGTCTCGAATCAAGAACTTTTTATCCTCGAATAAATAGTGAAGAGGATGTATCCAGAACCTTTTTTCTCGTAAGACGTTTCTCACTTATTCTTTTGGGGTTATAGCTACCGTGACTGGCGGGCGGAGAAGCTCATCATTTGCATCCAAATAGCTCCTATAAATTCGCTACCCGAATTTTCACCATTCTCCCCGTTCCTTGGGAGCAATTAAATACTTTTTTCTCGCGCGCGGGGTTGCTCGATTTTTTGGTGTGAATAAATTCTGCTAGCCAGATTGTAGTCCATGGCAGTTAACTTCATTTTAGTAATTACTATATACTGGTAGGTAACCCAAGTTGCTATTCTATTCACAGTATTTTTTAATTTGGTTTCGTAGCAATTTTGTAAATTTTGGTAAGTTTGAATCTGCTATTACCGCACAATTGGAACCAGCTCCAGTAATTCTTATAACAATAAAAGTTGTTTTATTCGTTTTTGCGATATAACAAGACAATGATAGGGTAAATGTGTACCGAACTTTATTGTTTCTTGTATATTATTGTATTAGTCCACGAAAGGGGTCGCGAAAATATAATAAATGATGTAATAACTCCAGATACATGCATTAAAACAATAACAATGCCGTAATCATAAACATTATAGCATCCTATTTTGTTTATTTTTGCTGAGACAAGAATACTTTATGTGAAAGATTACGCCGTATCGCTTCTATATTTGTCTCCATTTATTACCCAAAGTGGCCATAAAAGGCTTCATTTACTTTTTATCTCTTTGCGAATGATCTCTAATTAGTCGAGTCACTTGCCGAGTACAGGGAGTCAAGAGCTGAAGAAGCCTACTAGGTACCTACTTTATTTATGTAACTACAAATGGACGGCTAGGTATTTAGTAAACACAAAGATCCTTGCTTTTCAAAAATTCCTGCAACTTCCCGGTATTAGGAATGTCCAGTTTTACCGTTGGCGTTCTTAGCATTTTTGCTTCCGTTTTCGGTTCCCGTCACGTTTGCTATGCATAGACTGAATTCTTAGTGGATGTTTTGAGTACGCTACGCAATTTTAGTGATGTTGCATTTTTGAATTTGTTTTATCGTTTCTGTGGTAGGTACCAAATGATCAATGCTAAAGCTTACTCACAAATACAAATTGAATTTAGATTTAGATTTTATTAATTTAATATAGGAACACCAACAGTATACATATTATGCTTATTTAATGACAATTTTTTAATTATTTTATAATTGAGGGAGGATTGTAGAAACGAATTAATATAGACTAACGACAAATTAAAAGATTATAGATGACGGTGATGATGGAATGATGATGTTAGGCAAAATATATGGTCTTTCCCTCCGAACAAAGCACGACAACATCGCCTCAATTGTTCGGGCACTCCTGAACGAGTTCGTACACGAGTTTCAGCATTTCGACATATTTCATGACGTGTTATAGTTAAATGTCTTATACATTATTTAAGTTTTATCATAGATGTAGTATAGATATTAGCATAGGATAGTGAGTTCTTTAGTTTAACTGTAAACTTTCATCTTTAAATAAATAGTATTCTATTAACCTTCTGTCCAATGTGGTACGACGAGTTGGTCTGTGTTCTGCACCTGGAGTCTTCTTACATACTTAGGAAGTCATACTCCCTGGTTTATTAACGTGTAGGCCAGGGTGTAACACAGTATGTAGTCCAGAAGCCTGGATCACTGCATCAATCACTCCCAACCAGGTTGCACAGCAGGTATAAGACACGAGACGATACGATATTGTCTGTTATAATATTATGCGCGCTAATTAAGACTTCTTTCTTCGAAAACCAAATCCAAAATTCCGTAAGATAATTAAAGAAAAAATAATTTAAATAAAATGCTTACAATTCACACAGCATTTATCGAGCCCCAAGCTAAGCAGAGCTTGTGTTATGGGTACTAGATAACCTGATATACATAATGTTGTACACAATACGTACATAGATTATACATAGAATACGAACAGAATACCCTGAACAGATAACTGCAGATCGTTTAATATTTGTCCCAAGGCTCCTGCCTTGGGACGGTCTGCTATCGAACCCGCAACCTTCGCCTGCGACCTTCGCCCACCGCGCCACAAAGGTCGTCAAATAAGTGAAAGTGCGCTCTGCGGTCACAAGCATATTAGTCCATTCGAAAAAAAAAATATGATTATGATAAGTTGAAATTTTTTCAAGTGAAAAACGATTCATAAGTAGGTAATTTATCTAACTTGATGTGATACTAGGTTACTAGGTTCACACAATAACATACCAAAGTGATAAAGTGAATCGAAAGAAGCTACACATGTTTCGTCCACGCCGATAAATCACAAACTTGACAATCGAATCATTTTCTATCGACGATGATTTCTTATTATGGTTCAGGCCAAGTCTGGAACGGACTCAATGACTCGGAAATGATAAGCGTTTCAAACATTTTCAGCCACTTTGTGGGGAATGGGGATATTCCTGTTCTTTTGTGTTTCATGCATGTTTGTGTTGGGGATAGTGAGTTTTCTTGTTTAGTATGAGTTATTACTTTCGTTATGTTCGACAGTTGTTCGAGTAAATATCAGATTATCTAGATGAAAAAAAAAACTTGGGATGGGTTTTGCTCCAACTCGAATAATAACAATTAACAGGCTAAAGGTTTTTTCGTCGCTTCTTTATTTTACTCTACATACCGAAGCGACCGAAATAAAATATATCACTTTATTTCCGTGTCAATGTTTTATTTTAAGAGTTTGACCTGTGTACATTATTGTATTTATGGAAATAAAGACGTTTTGATTTGATTTGAGTAAGGTTTTTTGGTATAGTGCTTACCCGCACTCTGGGTGTTTCTAAGAAATGAAATAAGTTCCCAAAATTTACGATTTTGGCGGGACTCGAACCCACAACAAAACTTCGCAGTTGCTCAATTACAGTTGAGCAACGACCTATCGTCAAACGAACTAAATGTTACTTTAGTCTTTAAACATGATAAACTTTAATGTTTCCCCTGTAGGTGGAGCCACCAGCGCTACGGTCCGTAAGTATTCCCAGATATTTTCAAGTGCGGTGAGATGAGATTTCGTGGCTTAGTTGGTTAGAGCACACCCGTACTGAGGATATAGGGCACGGGTTCGAGTTCCGCCGAAATCGTATATTTTTGGTAACCTTTTCTTAGTTGTTTAGTATATACCTACCCAAGGCTAGTTTTAAACCGACTTGCTGTAAAGTACTATGTTTTTTATGTATGTATGTTTGTCGGTTTCTCCGTCAGTCATTTTACAGGTGACTCCAAAAGCTGATAATTTTTTTGGGATTTTCTATTGCTATAAATATATCTGTAATTTTTTTAATAATAATAATAATAATTTTATTCAGAAAGAAAATAACAATCAAATAATAAATTTAAATTAAAACTAGTATTCTGTAATTTGTATAAATATATTTTGTATTTTTTTATGTTTTTTTGATGTTTTTATTATGGACCTTCATAATTGAAAAGAGATCGTTATGGCTCTGAGGCAGCTTAAAAATGGTTTTCGATTGCTAATCCATTTAAATTACCTTTAAATACGAATTTTCAAAAATCTGTTTATGCAAAATTTTAGCGTCATAGCTTTTCTAGTTCCTGAGATTTCTTGATAAGTCTGCGATTGGCCTAACTTTGACTCCACACCTTTAGGGTGCAAATTACAAAAAAAAAACCCGAAACACGTGTCTGTTTATTTTAAGTAATCCTTCTTCGCTACAAATTTTGACGGGCCAACAGATACGGTTCTAAATTTATCATAAAATTACTTTTGACCCCATTTTAACTACCTACCTTTAGAATACGAATTTTCTTACCGCTGGTTCCTACGTCCTAAAAGGAAACTAAATGTAAAATTTCGGATGCGTAGCTCTTGTAGTTTCAGAGATTTCTTGATATGTCACCCAGTTTTCTCTTCTCTTTTTATAAATATAGATGCATAAGAAAGTTCTTTTTTGCTAAAACTGTGTCATGTCTTATGAAAGATTATTATTATATTGTTATTATCTTTAATAATAATTAATATTAAGTATAGTTAATAGTAATAATAAGTAATATTCTAATTTCGGCCTATCTTACCTCATACTAAATGTCGACATAAATAAGCCGATTTACCCACCAAACTTTGCGTAACCTAAGGGTAAGTATAACCTTACGTGAAAGCATGTGAACATTCGATAAGTTCGAAGTCTTCGCCAAACTTAGTTTATCCTTAATGATGAGTTCTCTCACTCAACTATTTTGTGGGACGTTGAGTATTTAATGGAGTAACTTTCACTACGTTACTCGCTTTTATGAAACGTTGGAAATAATAGAGATGTTAAAAAGGAATTTCATGTTTGAAAAAATATCGTTTAAAGTTTTTTGGAAATAGTAAAAGTATACTTAAAAAAATATGAATTAAATTTACTTTTAGAAGAAATATCTTTTAAAATTCATATCTTTGACGACATCTGTGGTGCGGTGGGCGAAGGTCCGCCTCGACGTAGGAGGTTGCGGGTTCGATTCCCGTCTTGGAACAACACAACTACAACTGATAAACGCCTTATTGACCTTTATCATAATAATTAGGTGGCCCGCTTCAGCGATTTTGGTTGGGCTTGTCTTCAAAAAATCGGTTGTTCTTTTATATCACACTTATATTATAAATGCGAAAGTTTAGATGGATGGATAGGTAGATGGATGTTTGTTGATCAATCACGACAGAATGGCTGAATGGATCTGAATGAAATTTGACACAGAGATACATAGATTATCTATAGTCTGGAGTAGCATATGGGATATATTTTATCTACTACTAACTACGAGGGTGAAACCGCAAGGCACTGCTAGTATTAAAATAAATTCGAAACACCCTGAAACACAGACAGACATTGCTAGCTCTTTCTGTCTGTCTGTTACCTTTTCACGCCTTAAATACTGAACGGATTTTAATAAAATTTGGTAGAGAGGGAAAATGGTATATCTCGAGGACGAACATAGGCTACTTAGCTAGTACTTAGCTAGAAGTAGAAGGTTGCGGGTTCGATTCCCGCCTCGGGACAAATGTGTGTACGATCTGCAGACATTTTTTCAGGGTGCACTGTGACCGGTCGTTTTCTATATATAATAAAAAAAAACTATCTATGTATTGTAACACAAGCTCTGCTTAGCTTGAGGCTAGGTAATGCTGTGTGAATTGTCCAGCATAATTTATTTATTAATATTTATTTATAGTATTCTATGGTTCAATAGGTAGTGAAATACAAACATTGTCATCGGAAAACAGAAATTCTTACAGGAAATTAATAGATTAAAACAAATCGTGAAACTGTCCTAGCGTGAAAGAGAGAGCTATTATCATACTATTTGGTATTCTGAGAATCTGCCAAGAATTCAAACTTCCGCTACAAGGAAATTAGGTGCTCACACGGGCACGCGTGGATCCATCTCAGGCTGTTGACATTACATGGTCATTTAGCAAAGGACACACAGGGATATTCGCGTGTGTCGCAGTATGGAGTCTACAAAACAATGTCACTGGCCAGTTTTTTGTCTGCGGCTTGTCTATGGCAAGACCGCAAAATCAAAAAATACTTTCAGCGACCTGTAAAATTCGCAACGAACACATCCGACAGAGAACCAAGGTTATCGACATAGCTCAAACATCCGACAGAGAACTAAGGTTATCGACACAGCTCAAAGGATTAGTAAGCTGAAGCGGCAGTGGGCTAGCCATATCTCAAGAGAAACCGACAACCGCTGGGGTAAACGAGTTCTTGAGTGGAGACTATAACTCGGCAAACGTACTGTAGCACCCCCTCCGACCAGGTGGGATGACGATTATGACGATTTATTTTGCGAAAGACTGCTGTCAGATGCTGGATGCGGCAAGCTGAAGACAGGGCGCTATTGAGCTCATTAGGGGAGGCCTATGTCCAGCAATGGACTAATATAGGCTGATGATGATGATGACCTGTAAAAATCACACGCTGAAATGTCGCTACAAGTCGCCTTAGCGCCAGAGCACTGTAGCCGAAATGCTTCTCTGTAATAATGCCGCCGGAAACCACCCCCTCGACTTTGTCGGCTGGTTCGGCGTGTACAGTCTTTATGTACAATAGCTGCAGTGCGTCTCTACGTGATCGCGACTTAAATTTTGTATACAATAAGCAAATGGTTGTCTCGGGCCTGTTGTCTGTACCAACCGTAACGTATAGATGTAATGTATTTACGTTGCTTCGTTACATCATTTGACTGTTTATAAAATCTCAAAACCGACTTCAAATTCCTGGTTTTTAGGGTTCCGCACCCAAAGGGTAAAACGGGACCCGTACAACGAACGTAATTTTTTTGCCGATCTTATAGTATAGATAATGGTACGAACCCTTTGTGCGCACAAAGACCATTGTGAGACACGCCTAAGACTTGGCCGATTTTATTTAAGTTTTCGGATCGAATACCTATTAATTGCTCAGGAATGACATTTTTATGGAACAACTATATAAATAAATAATGCTGGACAATTCACACAGCATCATCTAGCCCCAAGCTAAGCAGAGCTTGTGTTATGGGTACTAGATAACTGATATACATAATACAACACAATACATAGATAGATATTTTTTATAATACATAGGAAACGACCAGAGCACCCTGAACAAATATCTGCAGACCGTACACACATTTGTCCTGAGGCAGGAATCGAACCCGCAACCTCCTGCGTCGCAGGCAGACCTTCGCCAACCGCGCCACAGAGGTCGTCGACTACTTACTTAGTTGACGTACCATGAAATACCTTTAGGCGCTGCGCAATACGTAGACACTTAGTTTCCAGTTACCGACATCTAACACTTTGAGTATGTGTTAGGTGGGAGCAACTGGCACAAAAAATTATAACGTTGATGATGCGCAGGGAGTGGATGGTTTCAGACTAATTCTATAGAAATCAAATATTCATCGGTAACTTGTATCTGACACAGTGTCCACTTTTGCGCCATGTGTAAGCCCTGAGCTCGCTTAAAGATAAGATTAGTCCTTCTTACCTGCTGTGTCAAAAAAGATGTGCAATTATACCCAAGCAGATAACTCCAGCAACATTAGCAAACGAGTTTGTAGATCTACCGAAAAAACAGCTACAAAATAATGTTCGCGATTTTCAAATTGGTCCACAATTTGTGATATATTTTCCGATCCGGATGGCTTACTCATTTCACGACGTGTAAATTCACTAAATGCAGGTCCAGATGTCGTGTTAATCTCATTCCACACGAGTAAATTACAAGATCGAGAGTGAGCACTTGGCCTGAAGCCAAATGGGTGGTCGCATCAGCCTTAGTTCACGAGGCGACCGATAATTTTCTTTCTTTCCAAGAGGGCGTACAGATGTTGACAAAAAAATTGTTTGCGAAAATTGCCTGTATTAGAATCGCATGCTTACTATATTTACATAATTTTAGATCATTAATACTCGAGCACACTCGTGTGAAGCGTAAAAACCTTCATTATGATAATTTCTGCTTAAGAGGCCTCAGTGATGCCTTACTTGAACGAACAGCTTTTACAGTTTGTTGATTTGCTCTAAAGTGCATACGATTTAAGTGATGAAAAATACCACATTGTATAAACAAATTACTAATAACTATCTTTACTACCTCTTTTTTTCATTGTTTTGTGTAGTTTTATAATAAATCACTGGAGAAAAACGCTTATAAATAGCAGCGCGTTTGAGCCTTTACACAAAATATATAACTCCAGATGAAAAAGAAAATACAGGAACCGCTACTTCTACATCATATCTTTCTAATAAACATTCGTAATTTTTGTAGAATTCAATACAATAATAATAAATCCCAAAAAACTTATTTTTGTAAGGCGTTTTGCGATGTAATTGAAACGTAGTTAATATTTTGCTACGCTAAATTCAACCCTATTGATCAAATATCCCTATGTATATAACTCAATATCGTTTCCACTAACTTCAGTCGGGGGCTAGCCGCCTCCATGGACGGACGCGAGGTCATGTTACTTTTTTCGCGATGACAGCTGGACACGCCTTACGAATTACGATTTTTGACAACTTTTGTTTTGCGGGTTCAATAGTTCATTTGTCATTGTAATAGAATATATAATGGATTGCACCTACGTTACAAGGATTTTGCAGTATTTTTATTCATTGACAGAGTTATCAATTTGGTAGAATGGAAAATGAACATAAATAAATATTAATGAATAATTAATAACGGTCCAGATGTAGACTAGTATTATAATATCTGTATTACTCAAGATGTTGGGTACTTACTAGGTGACTGAGTTAGTTATTACAATACAATCATCAGCCTATGTTAGACCACTACTATAGTCATAGGCCAGTAATGAGCACCCCATTAGCGCTATGTCTTCAGCATGACGCATCCAGCATCCGCCTTCAGTCTCATGGGTCGTCATACCACCTGATCGGAAGACGTCCTACACTACGTTTACCGAGACATGATCTCCATCCAAGAACACGTTTATCTTAGCGGTTGTTAGTTCTTCGCGAGATATGGCCGGCCCACTGCCACTTCAGCTTGCTAATTCTTAGAGCTATGTCAATAACTTTGGTTCTCTGTCGGATGTAAGTATTCGTTACAAATCCTATCCTTCAGAGGAACTCCGAGCATAGCTCTTGCCATAGCTCGTGGACTAGCCCTGTAGTGAGTGTCTAAGTCTCAATCAGCTCCGTATACGTCATGACAGGTAAGACGCGCTGATAAAAAAAACATATTTTTTTTACTATAAATACGAGGGTTACATAACTATTTGCGCAAAAGGATTCCATTTTTTTTTAATCTAAAATGTAAAAAGCCGTATACAGTATGCTTGAATAATGCTATACTTGAATGTAAATACTTTCTTTTTATCATTTGATTAAGGCATTACCCGAGCGCCACCACTTATTTTAATATTTTTTTTATTATATAGGAATTTACTAAAAAAACCGTTGGTCCGTTGGTGATACCTACCATAAGGTTCTTTAAATACTGTATCTGTAATACTTTTATTTTGTATAATACCTATAGACAATTAGACAATAGGCACTTAGGCCCTTGTATCCACCAAGACAACTTCGCATCTCTGCCTTAACTGTAAAAAATCAATCTATTACAGACGAAGCTTACGTTATAAAAATAAAGGGTTAAAAATCATTGGCTAGTTTGTGGTACCTAAGTATCACAAACTAGCCAATGATTTTTTTGTAAATTCCCGTAGTAATAAAATAGGTAGAAGCTCATAAGTAGATCTTTGAGCGCTGGTCTATAATTTTCGGCGGGATTTATTGAATTGTTCAAAATTTAAGCAAGAATAGAAAATCTAAACGATTACTCAAATAACATATTAGTCTTGCTCTGTAATTCGTAAAGAACTTATGTGGGTTTTTTATTTTACAAATCAGTTAATTTTCATACTAGGCGTCCGCCCCGGCTTCGCACGGGTATATTCTTTTGCCTATGTTCGTCAGGGATAATATAGCATTTTAATAGTGAAAGATTTTTTAAATCGGCCCAGTAATTTTGGAGCCTATCCTGTTCAAACAAACAAACAAAAAAATTTTTCCTCTTTATATATTACTAGCTGACCACTGACCAGCCAGCAATTTCATTCGCGTGGACTTTAATAATACCTTATGTGTTGGTTTCCATGTAAACTATCAACGCCAAAGTTTTACAACCAACCCTTAATAAAAAAATAAAAAATAAAAGCCTTTATTTGACCATGCTACATTACTTCTTATTTACTATTTTAACGCTTACTTGTTGTTATAATATATATACATTTAACTTTTACTATTTCTAAATTAGGTGGGTACTTGGTTTATTTCGCAAGGTCCCCAGGTTGGGTAAAGGCCTCCTCCAATAAGTTTTATGCTCTTCTATGTTGGTGCTTAGCCGTCTTGTTTCAGATATTCCTTTAACGTCGTAGTTTGTTTCTTGTATTGCTTCCTCTAATTCTAATAAGCGTTCGTATGACGATAAGGTTCTAACATTGTATGTTGCTATATTTATTTGTTGTGTTTTTTCTTTGTTTCTGCTCTTTGTCACATTGGTGTCTATTATTGGAGGGTTATAGTCGTACTCTTCCACGGTGACTGGCCGGGTTGGAAGATCCTTGTGTTTGTTTCTTGATTTTATTTGTGTGTTTGTTTGTTCTGTATCGTAGGGGGGAGGCGCGGAGTTGCTATGCTTGTTTGTTTTGATTATTATTTTTATTTGGTGTATTTTTGACTACGTAGTTTAGTATTCCCTGTTTTATGTTTCCTTCTGAAAAGCTGCTAGACCTTTTGACCGATGCATCAATTTGTTGTGTTCTGTTATTTTTCTTTATTTTCGTATCTTTCTCTACATTGGTCTCAGTGGCATTCTCAGGTGACATAGGCAGCTTTCGTTTAGTGTTATTTTGTGATATTATCAGTTTGTCATATTTAATTTGGGCTATGTTTCCCTTTTCTCTTTCCAGTTGTAACTGTCCTTGTAGCTCCTTTCTCTTCTCCAGTACATATTTTGGATAGTCTTCTTTGATGTAATAATGTGTATCTTTTAGTGATACCAACCCTTAGGATTTTAAAACTTTTTTAGAAAACATTCCTTCAAGTAAATTTCCAAAAATCCGTTCTTAGCCTACGTACTAAAAGGAAACTCCGTGTAAAATTCAGCTTCATATCTCTTGCAGTTTTAGAGATCTCTTGATATTTTACCCAGTTTTCTGTTCTATTTTATTTATATAGATTATATTATATAATATATAGAGAAATTCTATTCCATTACTCGGCTCCTACAGGCTTTTTCCTTACTTATCGTATTTTTTTATTCTGATCATTTACGTTCGTTACAGTTAAACTAAGTGTTTAAAAATACACCTTTTTCTAGATTTTGGCATTATTTTGACTCTCGAAACTCAAAATAAAATATATTATCACGTTTTTAAACAAAATTATGATAATTTAAGCTAAAGCTATTTAATTTAAGCTGAAGTGGCAGTGGGCTGGCCATATTTCAAGAAGAACCGACAACCGCTGGGGTAAATGTGTTCTTGAGTGGAGACCGCGACTCGGAAAACGTAGTAAAGGACGCCCTCCTACCAGGTGGGATGACGATTTGCGAAAAACTGCTGGCAGATGCTGGATGAGGCAAGCTGAAGACTGGGAGCTATGGCGCTCATTAGGGGAGGCCTGTGCAACAGTGGACTGGTACCTATAGGCTGATGATGATGATGATAATTTGTGAAGGTAAAACGTATTACACGTTTTACTACTAAATATACTTTTTTGAAATCAAGGATATCTGCGATATGTCAGCCTATCGCGTTGGACTTTTTTTTCAGTTTGAAAAGTTTGGCGCCGCCGGGGAGCAATTTTCTGATTTTCAGTAAAAAGCTTTAGGTAACCATTGGACGAGATGGACCTTGAATTTTTAATTCTTCTGAGTCATAACCACCCCACAAGTTTTATTTGAGTTCACTCAGTATGTACTTTCGCCGTTATGCGTGGCCAAGATACAGACTTATTTATGTACCTACAAAATAGCAAAGCCGCAGGCAAATGTTAGTTAGGAATAAAATTAGTACCATGTGATTGTGCCGGCAACCAAAACAAAAGAAGTTTAAATCTTCTTCAAATGATAAACTTTGCATAAGTCTACGTAAAAAATAAGTGCCCTCTGTCGACTACTTTTGGTAAAATTGACGTGCAATCTGACAGTCATAGTTCTTCACGGCCAAGGCTTAAATACTGGATTCGTAAACTTTTTTACGCAATGACAGACATCACGACGTTTTATATTTCTGTAATACATCGTTGAGATTTTATCACATCTAATCTGAGATATTTATATTAATATCTTATGATGTAGTGAATACCAGGCCTTAGATTGAACGGATTTTGCTGTGTATGCTGTCAAGACATAAACTAAAGCTTCATCGTTTTATTTTCACTGCAGATAATCATTTTGCACTGGACGTATATTTTGGCGCGGTTTGCTGGACGCAGGAAATGCCTAACTATTTGAGATCCTCTTGCATGTTCATCCTTTGTATTAGAATAAATAAACCCTTATCAACTACGTTAAGATGATCTAAGGCGAGGATTATGAAAGCTTGCACAGTTATAGATCTATACTTCAGTAATGATTTTCTGCGGCTGTAACGTCCCTCAAGCATAGAATGAAAACTGAGCAAACTTGCATAGTACGGGCCTGAGTGGCGTCAGTTCGGCTGCGTCAGCCGAGGACTTTCGTGTATGGCTGAAGAGACCTATCTAAATAAATAATGCTGGACAATTCAAACAGCATCATCTAGTCCCGTAATCAAAGCTTGTGTTATGGGTACAAGATAACTGATTACATAAAAACATACACTTTGATAAATTTTGTTTGTGACGAAGCATCAGCTGAATATTCACAATACAGAATAAGCTTTAAAAAAGTATAAACTTAAATTTAAATTACTCTGCAACCCTTGCTAACTTTTGAGTAAATACCTACAGAAATTTAGTAACTTACCTTTTTTTTTTTTTTTTTTTTTTTTTTTTTTTTTTTTTTTTATGCGGCGAGGAAATTCGTTTACGAATAGTCTGGTCTGGGGGGGACCAGAATTATGTGGGACTCGACGCCCTGAAAAGGACGTAATACCCACTAAAACCTCTCCGGTAACCCTCTCTCGCCATTTTTGTGCCAAACCGCGGGAACATTAAAACCTACCGCGGCCCGGCTGGCGTCCCCTCATCCTCCCATACTTGACCGGCGAGCCCACCGTTCCACACACTCGCCGACCCCATTCATCCATCACCTTCCCTCCCCCCGATTGGGACACAGACAGGACAGACGCACACTCAGTTAAAAGCGCGCGCATCACTGCCCCGCGTGTCCCACACCTGTGCACGAGTACCGCAGGTTGCGTCCCGCGTGTCTCGCGCTTACCTAGAGTAACTTTATGTAGGAAAAACCGCGGCGTAATAAAAGTAGGGTCAAGGAGAAACAAGGAAAAAAGGGATTTTTAAGGGTTATTACAACGAACATTACCCAGGTATGTTGTACCCGTGCCTCTTGCCACGTGTTAATAATGTTACTGTCAAACTCTGGACTTTGATGTGGGTCAACACGGTTTCAATAGCGAGGCGGATCGGTTGGAGTATAAATCTTTAAGTACGCTGTTCCTAAAAAGCACTAACCTTAGTGTTCTTCCGGCATAGCACATGTCAGTTCCTATAAAAATTAAATTTATAAGCGTTAGACAATCGTCGATTTCCAGTTTTATTCCAATGGTGAATTTATTGATAAATCTATTACGAAAAATTGTTTGGCCTGACGTTTGGTTGCGGCGTGAAAATTGCAGCAGGCATCCGATCTCGATTTATGTCGGCGTCCGGAAATTGATAACTCGATTTTTAGCTTTCGATTCTCGCTTTGGCTGTAAATGCAGGTTTCCGTTTAGTATCCTAATTTTAGAAAAAGTACTTCGCTCTGAGGTTAAAATCATTAATATACCATAAAAATATGAAAAATCTCATTTTGCATATTTACTTACATTTCTTTGCAGAAAAATATTATTCGAATACAAAAAAACAACATGTATGTTGGAAATATGCTCGAATTACAAATTATTTTGGTAATACTCTTGTATGGGCAAATCATTATCCGCAGGCGCCTTAAAAAGCCGATCTTAGCTTATCTTAACATGGTTGTAACTGTTATTACCAGCATTGATCTACGACTACGTACCTTCCTATCCACCGTAGATAAAAAACAGTAATAAAAATCATTTATTATTCACTTAGAAACCAATTTTTCATTTAACATCACGACAGTGAACCTCGTTACAATCTAACGAGAAAGCAGAAGTATCCAACTGAGGGCATGATATCGCCGCTATGCAGTAAAAATAGAACTTGCGAGGAATTCTCCAGTAATTTAGATTCAATTCACAACGATGGCGAGCAATAAATAAAGTGCAACTTCAAATGAGGGTAGAAGGCTGGAAATAATCCAACTCACTGGTAGTTTTTGCTTCGTTACATTGCAATAAAATCCGCCTTGCCGAACATAAACTGGAACATGTTTATTGCTATACGATGTTTTGGGATTGTTGAAAACTTCGATTTTGTGTTTTGGTAGATGTACTTCTTGGTGAAATCCTCCTTATTTGGGCGAGGTTGGGCTGGGCCTATACAATCTCATTTTTTGTGAAAAGGACAGACATAGCATTTCGCGTTCATAGGTGCGAGAAACGGCATTGCAACGCAAGCCTAAAAATCAAGTTTTAGCATATTATATATTAATTAGGACATTATTAAAAAAAACCGAAATATATAAAATGTTCTATATACTTAGTCCTATTACCATGCGTATTCTCAAGATCTTAACATCTGTATTTATTGAGAAATTAGGGTTTTAGTCAAAATTTAGAGGTAACTTTGCGATTCTTTCTATAAAGAAACTTTTATAGCATCGTGTTTTCAAAACATACCATCGATAGAATAAGTCCTGAACTTTACCATACGTAAATTTCAAAGTTAAGTATTCTTTAGTTTGGAAGATATGGAGATCCTGACGGAGTTGATTTTAGGTAGAATAGACCCATAACAGCGAGCGTGTGCTTGCTGATGCGCGCTTCTTGGACGACCTCTGTAGCGCGGTGGGCGAAGGTCTGCCTGTGACGCAAGGGGTTGCGGGTTCGAATCCCGCCTTGGGGCAAATATTTGTACGATCTGCAGGTATCGGTTGCTCTGGTTGTTTTCTATGTATAATAAAAAATATCTATCTATGCAATGTATTGTACCTATTATGTATATCAGTTATCTAGTAACTTGGGGCTAGATAATGCTGTGTGACTGCATTATTTATTTATTTATTCTTGAAGCAGACATAGCGAATAGCTTGGCGGCAGAAATATGCACATATTTCTCTCTTTTTCTGTGTGTGAGAACTTTGTAATACAGCAGAACTCGTAGTGTTAAAGCCAGTTAAAAATCCATAGTAATATTATAAAGCGGAGAGATTTGTTTGTTTGAATTGAAGAGGCTCCGATACTACTGGGCCAATTTGTTAAAATCTTTGACCATTAGAATGCTACATTCTCCTTGATGAACATAGGCTATAGAATATACCCGTGCAAAGACGCGGCGGACTGCTAAGTCCATTCTTTATTCTGTCAATCATGCCTACTTTATAAAAATGTTTCCGACCGTTCATATAACATTTTTATATGTAATACAGTATTAATCTCCTCGATAATTGCCAGCCCGTCGACTCTCGGATTTACCCGTTTAAAATATTGCCGTGTATCGTTTTAATAATGCGAGTGTACGCTCACTCCTTTCAGCGTGTTATCCCGATTGATAGCCTGCAAAAAATTGGAAAATCCTTTTCAATTAAAATATATCGTTACTGAAGCGGAGTTTGGGTAAATCTGTTCTTATGTGTAGGATAAAATATGGTCGATATATAAATGAATGAATACTTTATTGCACTTAAAAAAATTACAAAAATAAACCTTATATATCTAAATTTTGAAAATGATCAGTGAGCGATATCTCCCAGGCAACCCAAGGATGAAGAAAAAGATATAAGCATAATACGAATTGGTAGTTTATGCTATGACTTGGATAAATTTCAATAAGTTCAAGTACAGTTTAAATGATTGAGTAGTAATTATACTCGTAGCCGAATTTTCACTCATAACGGAGATTAGCCAGATGCACAGGGCATATTATAGTGCCTAAGTGTGTGCGGAAACACAATTGTCTCTCTCTATACCATCACTCTCAGAATCCGATAGGACAGCAGACCCACACAACCGGGGAAACTCCATATACAGGACCAACGGCTTATCGTTCTTTTCGAGACAAGAAGGTAAAGCCGCCAACTACATGACTGTGAATTTTTTTTAAAGTAAAATCAAGAATAAGATTGTAGATAATAATATTTTTGAAGAGAGGTCTCTTCTTCATCGTGTTCTTCATTACAGAAGGTCGTGCCCACTTTGAAAAGCCTTTGTTGAGGAGTTGACCAGCTACTTCCAAGCTACTCTGTCTTCGGCTTGTCTGAGAGCAGTCGTCACTGGGAGTCCCGTGATCTCTTTCACAATGTCAGACCAGCGGCTTAGTGATCGGCCTCGTGGCCTTTTCCCATCCTCTTTGCCCACAACAACCAGTTTCTCCAGGTAAGAAGAGAGGTACTTACCTTTAATTTGATCCTTGGCTTCATTAGTCCGTGTCACTATTCAAAGACCTAAAGAATTTATGATAATTAGTATTTCAATATCTTGATATTGAGTACGAAAACTATTGGAATTACAAATAATATGATAATACAATACAATGTAATGGACAAGTAGGTAATTTATTTTAATCTACAGAAAAAAACTTACTCCTATTTAACGTTTTTTTTGCAATATCAGGGGGCAAAGGCCAGCAAAATGTAGCGAATCGCCCGGTATTCATTATGACTATTGATACGTCACTATCCAAAATCGCTTAGACAAACCTTTACTTGAGGTAATAAAAAGTTACAGCTGGTGTTTCAGTCAACCATAAATAAGACGCAAGACGTCATTAACTGCATAAACCAAAAGTTTGGTTAAAGCAGTGTATAACTTTTACCGCACACAGATATCAAAATAATTTGTTAAATAATAAACGCCGTTATATAGTTTTATAAATTCATTTATATAATATAACTATATAATTATGTTCTATCACGTGTATGCATATAGCATTGCCATTCAACGTGGCAATGCTGCCAGCATTCTGGGCACTCTGCCTTCTGGTGACGGCTTAGATTTTTAGAAAATAGATGTATGTGTAAATATTAGTTGTAATTATTTTTTGCTGTTATATAAATAAATTGGTGTTATCTTTAAACTACCAAACTCATATTTACAATTGAAAGTTGCAAACAATCTACATATAGCTCAACTGACTCATATCAATACCAGTCGGAAGCGTGCCCAAGACGCTAGTTGTATTGCCCCGCTGTATGGCAATGCTGATGCGCAATGCCTCACCAGCTCTTAGGTCACGCGTCGCTTCGACAGACGCTCTTACATTGAATAAATTTACAATTTGCTATTTTAAATATAGCTTGAAGGCTCAAATTAGCGCAGTCTAGTTCGAGCAGGATCACTTCGCGCTTCACAGTTCATTATCTTGAACAACACGGCTCAGTGCTTCTGATATAACGCAGGCGTCCATTTCAAAGCACTAACAACTTTAACGTGACTTTACCCTTTTAAACTTAATCGACACTAAGAGTACATAAATAGCGGAACCTCATTTATCATGTACGAGTCTTTTTTGGTGAAGTTTTAAGAGTAAATGAATATGAACCGGCAGGGTCTAACTAAACCAATAGATAATTTAGTCAAGTCCGCTCATGGATCCGTCTACGCACAGACCTCAAGTATTCCGGATTGTAGGCATTCTAATGAGGCATTCCAGACTTTAAACCTGAAATTCTCCCGAAAAATCTTCAATCATAAACCTGACGAAATCCGGCCATCATCCGGCAAATCATCGATATTGTCACATGACACTGCATGCTCAACAAACCCCTAGGTATATTTAATTTGGGTATCACATGGATAGCTTTGCAGAGGCTGCATGAACGCAGAGGAGACGGCAGCTCAAATGCTTGTAGAGTGCAATATAGGGTAGCTTCTCAAAGACAGCAATACCTTGGGACGCCTAGGGATACATGCAGCGGCGTCAGCGAGCTACTGACTTTCCTGGAGAACATCGGGTGGTTAGACTAGCCGCCCCCCACCCGACAGCAAAAATGGGCCCACCTGTGGCCTAGTTGCGGAAACCAGTCCAGAGACAAAAAGGAGTGAGTGAATTATCAGAATTGATAAAACTACTGACTACTTACCTAAATCGATATAATAAGTACGGATGCATCGATTTTCATAAATAATGCAAAATAACGTGTCTTTCTCACAAAAAAATAGACGAAAACCGTTTTACCCACCTGGGAGATAAATGAGAACATTTATTTAAGCACTAGCTACCGCCCGCGGCTTAGCACGTTTTCTTTATGATTAATCAGATTTCTGAGATAAAAGTCTACGTACATAGGTATGCAAAATCAAGTCGATTGGTTATTTAATTTGGGCGTGAAGGAAGGCAAACAAACACACTTTCGCATTTATAATATTACTATAGATAGAGACACGCACACTTAAAAAACTTCACTCTACACACGCATACAAAGAACTATTTCGTTCCATCGGGGGTAAAAAACAGTGCGAAAAATTAAGAAAACTACAAAAAAGTAGACCGGGTAGAAGTTTCTTTGGCTTTCTTTGGACTCTAACTTGAATCTTATCTTCATAATAAATGCAATTTAAGTTTAGCAAACAATGCGAAACGCGCTCTTTGTTTTGAAATTCAGTATGAATTTTATGAACAGGTCCTTAAAATTTTACAGGTTTCTGGTACTTTACCCTTCCTCACCTCAACAGCCTATAATGGTCAGCTGGACGCAAGCCTTCCCCTGATAATCGCCTTTTTGGTTTTTATCTCATAGGTGTAAAGCCCATAATACCCACGCTGGGCATGCTGGTTGGAGATCATAGTTTGGTGGTAGATCTGTTCTGCAAGAGGCGCTGATGCCCGTCCCTTAGTCGCATCTTACGACACGAAGAGTGAGGGTGGTACAAATTCTTAACCGGACCCTCCTCATTCACCTCAACAGCCTTTAACGGTCCATAGCTGGACGCAAGCTTCCCCCAGATAATCGCCTTATTGGCTTTTATCTTATTTTATCTAATGCCCGTAAACAGATTAGTAATTATTAATTTAACAGAAACCACACATCAGTAATTACTTTACCCTTTAAATTTACTTAACCTTTTATTAATTTAGAATTTATCGAATTAAGTAAGTTTATTTTTGCTAAACAAAGCACCATTAGCAGTCCATATGCCATTGGTACAAACAACAAACGTTATTGTACAGCCAAAATGTATTTAGTGAACAACTTTTACAGCAAATCCGAAATTACGGCCGCTGTAATGGGCGTTTACTTGAAATGTGCATTCACCGCGGCCACAACAAGCAAAGTTTCACTAATTATTGTTCTAACTTACACAATGCGTCACAAAAGGTCATTAAACATAGAAAAAGGTTGTATACCCGTTAATAGATAAAGTAAATTCGAGCTTTTTTTTTGACGACTCATTTGCCCAGAGATGTGAGAGAGTCTAGAAGAGAGTAAAGTAAAATAAAAGAACTGTAATGACCACTAAAATAAAAAATAAGGAGTTATTCCTGACTCGTCCCACTTTGGTCCGAATCCAGTGAGACGAGTCAAGAAACTCAAATTTTATGCTGGAAACGTTCCTGGTTCGTCCCATTTTGAGATTTGTAACAGAAAAGTAGCAAAAGAACTGTCGGCCGCACACTTCTCGTGCAAGTAATCTTTATTACCAAATACCCGTAATGTCTTTATTTAGATGGTTGTTGCCGCTCTAGGGGAAAATCGGTTTGAACTATTGTCTAGGTTCTGCAAGTAATTTAGATAATCAGATGTGAAATTTTGCGCACATTGCAATAAATTTACCATGAATCTTTGCTTAAAGAAACTTTGGATCAATTGAAGTTTTATCCATCGACATGTTAATGTTGATTTCAGAAAAATCTCATAATGTCAATAGACATTAATTTGATTGTCTTGAAACAACAAAAATAGACTTAAAAATCTGAGAAATTTTCGTCTGAATTTTTTAAAATCATATGTATAAGAGAGAAATCGACGTACATTAATACATCCAGCCAGAAGATTTATAGAACGTCCTGCTCTTTTAGAAATTAAATTGAGTTTTGATAGGTAAGTTAATTCTATGTGCTAACAAGTTTATGGAGCCTAGCATCTTTGGGATGCTGCCGATTGGTACTTATATGGATCAATTGACCTACCTCAACATTGTTGTAACCTTGAGATAGCTCAGCTGACCTATCAAAACTCAGAATTATTCACGAATAATAATAATAATTAGTACAGATAATGTGATTGTTAACTATACTAACAGACTGCCAATAGGCAAATGATTTTATGGTCAGTTAGTTAGAGTACTTGCCAGTTAACTCAAAACCATGTGCAAAAGCATCTCTAACATGGTGGTTCAACTATTCCCCAAAGTCCAATTTCAAGAAAATGTCCGCACCTAGTTGGTAGAATTCCAACCATTTGGCGAAGACCACCCCTTCGGGAATTCTGAGAGCTGTAGACAATTCAAGTAATTTGGATTCTATTCACAACAGCAAGTCAAAGGCGAGCAAGATTCGGCAAATTGAACAAGGATCGTTGGAGACAGGGATGTTGAACATCTTGAACGAGTCTTAAACTATAACTCAAAAGGTATGTTGTTGTGTGTACTAAGTAATTGTTATGGAAATGATTGAAAAAGTTCCTCGAAATCTATACTTGAAATCTAATTTTCAGCACTAACTTTCACTTTTTATCCACACGTTACTAGCCGACGAAAAACAAAAGAGGTGGAGGTTCTATGTTCGGCTATATATTTTTTTTATGTATGTTCGACGAACATATATTGAACAGTGTAAATACTAAGGAATTTGAAGTCGTTTTAGTTTTTTCCAAACAGTGAAATTATTTGATAAACCATTGTCAGAAATTATATACAATAATATTACAAGACAATAATACAATCTGCCCAAATGTGAGTCGGTCTGACGCATCTAGGGTGCTCTAATACACCAAAAGAGCGTTGTTTTATTAAATAAAAATTTGGAATTTATTTTACGACACAAAGATGCAATGACGTGATATGATATATAGAAAACGACCAGAACACCCTGAACAAATGTCTGCAGATCGTACACACATTTGTGCCGAGGCAGGAATCGAACCCGCAACCTCCTGCGTCGCAGGCAGACCTTCGCCCACCACGCCACAGGGGTCGTCTAAAAACTGACTGAACAGTAAAACTGATGGATTAAACGATTCCTCAGATAAAGTTTTAAAATTTCACAAATTAAGTACGTAACCTTTGAAATTATCAGAAGCTGCACTATCCAAAGTAAATGGAAAGCATTATAGTAAGGAATCGCAACGCAAAGACATTTTCCTTAACGACCCGCTGTAATCTCCAGCCGGCAATTAGGTGTTTGCTTTCAGTGCACCAGACCCGACTATTCCTTCTTTAATCCGAGACTATAAAGTTTTAATGAAGTTATAAGCTGGTTTAATTTTAAACTTCTTGGAATTTATACGCGGGGCTCGCGGTTTTTGCGCAGGAACCCTTGGTTTTCTACCAGAAAAGTGTAGCCTCGTTGAAAAATAACTTAATTTCTGAAAATTGGGATCTTTATAATGCTAGTAGTAATAGTGATAGTAAGTAGGACATTAGTTTGACAAGGATCCATCCGATTATAGAACCTTTAAATAAATGTGCCTCTAAACAAATTCCTTGAACTTTGAAGTTCGTGTTTTGAAAATAGGACAGGAACCTATTGCTTACTACGGTAAATAAATAAATAAATAATCCTGGACAATTCACACATCATTATCTAGCCCCAAGCTAAGCAGAGCTTGTGTTATGGGTACTAGATAACTGATATACATAATAAAATACAAAACATAGATAGATAGTTTTTATTATACATAGAAAACGACCAGAAAACCCTGAACAAATGCCTGCAGATCGTACAAACATTTGTCTAGCGGCGGCAATCGAACCTGCAACCTTCGCCCACCGCGCCACAGAGGTCGTCAAAGTGTACGTAGCAACTAGCTAGGGAGTCCAATCCCGCAAATGTGGGATCCCGTAAATGCTGTATCTAGACTGGGAAGATAATTATGGAAATCGAAACAAAGAAAAAATTTAACAGACGTCTTTCTGAATTCATAATTTATTCGTCCAGGCCTCAATATCAATCGATTCAAACACTTTTTTCCTTTACTTTTCTTGGAGTTTATAAATTTGACTACCTATATCGTCGTCGACGTCTACATGCGTTATGGTACCTACGTATGGGCAGTGTTCGCATTTAGCCTATCTATAGCCTATTTGTGGCAATTATTAAAAAAAATTACTTTCGTTTATCCGGAATAATTACGAAAATAGTCAGAGCACAAAATATCTGAAACCTTAGGTATTTACTTTTGTAATACGGTCACAGCTAAACCAAATTACTATCTAGCTAAAGCGTACAAGGCAATAAAGACGTGGTCGGTTTTCTAAAGCCAGCCTTCCACAGCGAACGAGCTTTTTGCGCTGATTAGTTTCTTTATGTTATTTTACAGTTTCGTGAATAGTATAATAGTAATAATAGTGTAGTAGCTAACAATTATAAAACTCTTCAATGTCATAAACATGTTTGCCTACCTGTTCACAACTTTTTCTGTTCTTGATTGATTCTGAAGAGCTTATACAATATAACCTCACATTTTTGTGAAAAGGATAGATAAATCTCTATCTAATTAGGACTTTATTTGAAAAAACTTATCTGAAATGATCTTAACATCTGTATTTATTGAGAAATTAAGGTTAAAGTAAAAATTTAGAAGTAGTTTTCGATTTTTTTCTATAGTGTTTTCGAAACATAATATGATCGATAGTCAATATATAGCATAGGATAAGTCTTGAATTTTACCATTAGGTATATAAATTTCAAAGGTGAATATTTAGTAGTTTGGATGCAGTTGATTTGAGGTTATATACATAGGCTCTTGTGTCCAAACCACTTAAATCCAAAGTAAAACAATACTCGCTTATCCCCGTAGTAAATGCGAAAGTTTACATAAAAGAGTACGTAAGTAACCTGTTCACACCAAAACTACACTAACAGCTAACAGATGAGGCTTAAATTTTGACAAAAAGGTAGTTAAGTCCTGGAAAAGTTTTGCTTCAAAAAACTCATTCATTCATTTCATTTCATTTATTCATACCATATTCACAGGGAACACTTACTCAAGTCATTTCAAAATATAAAAATAAAACTCAGAATATACAAATGATAAAATAATACAAGCTTCGTAGCTGCAATACTCGTGCGAAGTCCTGGGTATAAGCTAGTTGAACAATTTATAGGGCATCGTGAATTAGTTTTCTTTGCATCCCTGCACTGTTTTGTGTTGAATGATTTTAATAGCTGGACTTGAGCTGGAAGGCCGGCATAAGGCCTACGTTATCCAGTAAGCTATTGGAGTAAGTTAACACGAAATTGGGTGTAATAAATTGGAATAAGATTACTAATGAATGGACTTAAAGAGTTGCTTCGTCATCTTTACGCCAGTATACACATCTCTTACGTGTAAACAAACACAAGCATAAATTTTTTGATGTGTGAGAGAGGGACCGATAGTATAAAGGTTAGGCTTATGTAGTAGAAATAGCAGTGTTTAGTGTAAATGTTGCCTTAGGGATGCCAATCCGGGAAAGAATACAATTGGTAACAGAGAAACAAAGCCTACTGGATCAATTACGTAAGTGCTGGCATTGCAAAAGCGAAAATCCACTCGATGTGGCCTTATTAAATAAATAAATAATAAATATAATATTAATATAACTTTATACTGGCAACTGCTTATACCTATAATGTGTGGATTTAGAATTTTGGAAACCACTTTATTTATTTTACTTCAAATAACACTAATGACGACAATCTTGGTTAGGAAAAGGATCTCTCAAACTCCAACAAAGGGTCTCATGTTGATTTAAAAAATCTCTTGTTAATTTTTGTTTGAAATTTTGGTGGTGGAGGTGTCATATTTTGTCGGTAATATAATAACATTTATCAAACAAAGATTAAAAAAATTATAAATTAAAAAATATCTATTATTTCATCGTTTGTTTTAACAATAAAATAAATAATCAAAAATACATCCTGTTATAACTTTGCATTCTGTTGTTTTGTTAGCCATTGCACTTTGTACCATTTCTTGATAGTTTTGAGCCTTTATAAGCAAATTTTAGCGGTAATTGAAGTTGTCTTACAAAAGTTTTTATTTCTATCAGTTTGATAAACATTAAAAAAAAAACAGAATCCAAATCGATGCCTATGCGTGTTTTTATTATTGTTTTAGGAGTGTAAAAACCACCGGGGCTTTAACCGAGAGGACCGAAAATATGCTAACGGGAGGCGACTTTAACAAAAGAACATCGGGTGAAATCGCGTTGGCTGGCAACCATTTTGTGGTAAGGGCGCTTTTTACTAAAGCGTAGACTAACTTTATCGAGCAAATTGAACGAAATACCCCATCAGGGTTTTGAACCATACGAATAAAATTTTATTGTGAAAATAAACAACATTTTAATAGTAAATCGCTGAACTTTTTTTGTTTAATATATTTATTAACATAATATTTACATTGTCATTACTGCTTTGAATTGCTTTTTCTTATTTTTTTCATTGTGTTTTATTATTATTGGGTATGTTTAATGTCAATGCGTCAATGGAGGCGGTTAGCACAGGAACATGGTGGATGGCACAAACTGAGGGAGACCTAATACCCAGCAGTGGGTGAAATCCGGCTGCGGATGATGATGATGTTAAATGTAATTTTATGAATACTTTACGTGGTTGGAGAAACAGTTTTTATTTTTATTAATTTTATTTATTACAATGCAGCACCAAACCGACAAAGAAATATAAAAACGATATAAAATACCCTTACTAAACATTTATATTAATAAAAATTTATACACCAATAAGCTACTAACTCTAACTGAATACTTGCTTATACCTAATGAATAAAAAATATTACATATTCTTAGGATGCATAGGAAATATTAAAACCGCATCCCTGGATTTTGGTAAGGACTTATGAAATACAATTATCTTCATCTTGGTTTTTTTGTAGTTCTTAAATAAATGAATAATGCTGGACAATCCACATACCATCATTTATCCCCAAGCTAAGCAGAGCGTATGTTATGGGTACTAGATAACTGATGTAGGTACATAATTAACAATACATAGATATTATATTTATAATATACTTATATACCAAGAACACCATCATTTGTCTCAAGGCGGAAATTGAGTCCACATCCTCCAGCGATGCAGGCAGAGATCAGCCCACCGCACCACATCGGTCGTCAGATGTTAGTTAAGTCTACCCTCAAAAAGTTATTTTTTGATTAATTCCTACCTACGCTGTGCTTCAGTATACACCAGCCTCACAAAGCCACTCGCAGCGTTAAAAGCGCTTGACATTATCCTGCGCGTGAGACACGCCGCGTGATTTGCATACAGATTGTTTACATTTACGAGTGCTCTACCAGTGTTGCGATTTTTGCATTCGCTTCCCGGCAGCAATTAGAACATGCATTTGTTTGTGTATACCCTGGTTCAACGAGGGCCATTTTGTTGAATTTCGTAAAACCTTATCTGAAAGGAAAAACAGTGTTTAAACGACAAAACTTCCACGTTCTAAATAGGTAACTACCGGTGAAACGGTTTGTTTTAATCGAAAAAACAAAACTTTGGCATCTTGCGGCGCTATACTAAGTACTCAGTATGTACAGCGCTGCATTGTAATATTAAAATTTTGCACTTGTAATATAAAAGCGCCAATTGTAATAATAATATTTCTAAGCTGGTATAATAATAAAATTTAATTGAACAAAAAGTTTTTCTTTACCCCGGAGTCGTTTAAAATGTCAAAAGAAATAGATTAAGTTCGGGCGCCAGACTACCGGTGTAAAATTTGAGAAATATTAGCCAAGGATAACTACTGCTAGCACAGACCTTTAATCTTAGGGCAGGGACTCCGAATAAAAGATATCACAAACAGTTCATCTTAAATTTATTCGGAAGCTTAAGACTAACACACTGAAAATACAGGTTATAAAACTATTATAAACCTAATAAAGTAGGAAACTAACTCATAATAAGGCGGAAGGCCTAACAAAATTTACAAATTATCCGCCCAAATTTTAAGTAAAATTTGGAAATTTCGGATTGGGCGGCTATAAATAAAAGGTCTAATAAGGACCGCTAACGTTCCCCAAGCCCAACAATGGCTTTGGAAGTGTCCGGGGAGGAGTACGAGGGAAGATATAAAGGTTCGGGTCCTCTCTCCGGGCTAAGTAAATTGAAATTAATTCTATTTAAATTTAAGTTCCTAGGGCTCTACGGCTTGCAGCTAATAGTGCTATTGCATCCTCCTCCACAACCCTAGGCTTTATGCAACAAATAACTCCAACCGAGAAGCGGTGGGTTATAATCAAATACCATGTAAAGTGAGGTTAAGTTCCAAGTGTAAGGTAAAACTTGGTTAACAACCAAGGCCTATCCGGTGATACGACCAGATACAAGATACTAAAAAATACTAATAGATTGTAACCAAAAAAATACAACCATACAAATAAATAAACCTGAATTACAACCTAAAAATTCAAGTAAATTTAAACAAATTCAAACCAACAGTCAACCTAACAATTAAGTAAAAATTCACCCTAAAAATCAAATAGAAATCAAACCCCTTGACCTGACGCCTGCGTTACCGTTACGGAACCTCACATCTCCCTCCGGAGCTGGTCTGGAGCGATGCCCCCCAGCTCGCAAACTCGAGGAAGGACGGAGAATAGGTCCGCTTCGGGAGCTGAATACGAGGAATTCTCGTCAGCAAACGTACAAGTCATGGATTCTTTTGAGAGCCAAAAAAAATAAGAAAACTCACCAAAAGTCAAAAACAATCCAGCTCGCGGGGAAAATTGGACGACAAGCCTCTGCAGGTTCCAGTAAAAAAGAGATCTGGATTTAGAAGAAAGGGCGAGATTACTTGTGTGCACGCAAATACAATGTAACACAGAATTTTTCTCAACTCCAATCCATAATTACCTCAGCAATCTGGCAACTGTCACTCACAATTCTTCCACCACAAGACAGGATGCAACACCCTCTACATAGGGGCGAATATATTTTTGGGTTTAAAATCCCATTTTATAAAATTTTAAATAAAATAAAAATTGTGATAATTTCACAACTGTCAAGTGAGTTCATGGGACGCAAAGTGACGTCTTTTCGAAAAATAACCTCAAAAGTTCGTTCGACAACTAAAAAAACCAAAGACAATTTCTAAACTAAATCAATCTACTTGACAAGCAAGCCAGCTGGCTGTCAAATAGACTGAATGATGGCATGAGACGTGAAAAACACGTCACATTACACCCCTTCCAAGAAAAATAAAAGAAAGGAAGCTTTCTTTTATGAAAACAACTATAAACAATAAGGCGAGTCTAAGCGCCTCCTATGAAAGAACGGTTAAACTAAAGGTTACCGACTCAAGGAGCGATAGCGCGACTCAAAACCAAAGTAAACTAAACTAAGCAAACCAGAGGTAAAGTTGAAATCTCTCCTATTACTATTAGATAACTAGTCCATACGAGTGCAGTTAGAATATAAGAATTCACTGACTCCTGGAACGCAGCAAAAGAAGTTAACAATTCTAAAAAATACTAAGAATCAATACATATTAACAACTATGTTCAAAATTTTCACTTATTGAAGGAAGAAATCTTGTCACTAAAGTGCGGTTGGAAACTATGTTCACCGACTCAAGAAGCGCAACTAAGATCCGAACAATCTCAAAGGAAAGAAAAAAGGCAATCAAAAAAAGGTAAGTGTTTCTATCAAAAGAAGAAATCTTGTCGCTGAAGTGCGGTTGGAAACTATGTTCACCGACTCGAGAAGCGCAACTAAGATGCAAACAATCTCAAAGAAAAAACTAAAAGTGTCAAAAGATAGTATGTTGACTCCACACTAAGTGGTGCGGTTGGAAACTAAGTTCACCGACCATTAATGAAATCAAACGTCAAAGCCGAAGATCGGATGTGTCCGCGCACAAAATGGCGTTAGGAACGACAACCTTATAGTGACAACTGAATGTGATCGGCATAACACCACTGACTTTCCGAGCACAGACAGGAAACAAAAGTTTTTGAGAACGTGATCGACTCAACACCATCGAATTATCGGGCACGAACGACAAAAACAAAAACTGAATGTGAACCTGGTATACAAAGGAAACACAAGCAGGAAAAATCCACTGAATGTGATCGGCACGCCTCCACCAACTTTCCGGGCACAGACAGGTATAAAAGTTTCGCGAACATGATCGACTCAACACCATCGAATTATCGAGCATGAACGACGGAACGACAACGAGAAAACAATCAGGGACTAAAACTACCCTTCAAAGAAATCAAGTGCCAAAACAAAACACAAAGAGCAACGTGAAAATAATCAGGGGCTAAAACTACCCTTCATAAAAATCAAGTGTCAAAACAAAACAAAAAGGGAACAACGTGAGAATAATCAGGGACTAAGACTACCCTTCATAAACATCAAGTGTTAAAACAAAACAAAATGTACAAAGGTACATATAAACAAATAAGATCATTCGATAAAGGCGGTAAAGAAAGATTCAAAGGTATAATAAGTTACACTATTGGAAATTTTGAGCTAAAACTTAACAAAGAATAATCGCATGTTTATTTCCTTTCATACACCTCTCACGCAGACTATAGTCCTTACATACATCACGCTTCTTTCAATCCTTTCAGAGCCCACTCCATTTGATCAATCCAAGTTAAATTAAAGCTATACTAATAAGAATCTGATTATAAAGTTTAAATTAATATTTAATTATGTCTTTAACGTGGTATCTACCTGAAGTGCGTTTATTTAAATCTTTTAAAACATAAACGTTATCCGAAATCTTTTCTATAATTTCACATTTAATAAATTTAGGAGCAAGTTTAGCAGATAAAAAAGCCGGAGCGTTGGATTGAACAAAACTTCTTCTCCAAACAATATCACCAATATCAAATGAAATGACTTTGCGACCATGATTATAGTTACGAGCATTGCGATTATAAGCTTTAAGTAAATGAGCTTGTACTCGAACAAAAACTTCACTAAGTGAATTAAGAGAAAGGGCAAAAGGTTCCCTATTAGCAAGTTCCAATTGATCCAAATTTTCAATGGAATTACTAAAACGATGCAAAGAGGCATCCAAAACTAACTCTCTACCAAACATGAGAAAGTTAGGAGTAAAATGTGTAGCCAAATTAACGCTACAATTTAAAGCAAGTTGTACATGAGGCAAAAATTTAGACCAAGTACGGTGGTCATCCTTCACGAAACAAGATATGCTAGTTTCGATTGTCTTGTTATATCTCTCTACGGGATTATTTTGAGGAGTATAAAAAGTGTTGAAAAAGATTTTAGTTATATTGAAGCCTTTTAGAAAACTAATGAAATGTTTAGAAGTGAATTGGGTGCCGTTATCGCAAACTAAAATTTTAGGGCAACCGAATTTCAAAAAGATCTCTTTCTCAAAGAGTCTACAAATTGTTAAGGTAGTGGCTTTAATCATAGGAAATATCCAGCAAAATTTTGTGAAAACATCTACGACCGAAAGTATATACTTATGTCCGGAGTAACTCCTAGGTAAGGGTCCAATAATATCGACTGATAGCATGACCATTGGCAAGTCTACCTTTTTAGGATTTATCATTATTCCCAGAGGGGGAGCACAACTATGCTTGTAAGCTTTACAAATATCGCAAGATTTTATATATGAATGCACATCGCCAAACATTCCTTTCCAAAAATAATGTTGCTTTAATTTATTTAAAGTTTTATGAATTCCAAGATGACATGAGTTTAAGTCGTCATGGTGCGATTTAATTGTATCCATAACGTGTTCTTTGGGGACAACTATTTTCCAATCTAATTTCTTATTAGGGTTAAATTTATTCTTACAAAATCTATACAAAGTGTTATCCTCAACTCTAAAATTTTTATACTTAACGGGAGACTTTTGACATTTGACAAAAATGTCTTTAAACCAGGGGTCGTCAATATCTTCGTCAGGAAGGACCATTTGCACAGGGGTGACGAGATTAGCAGTGATATCAATTCTAGACAAAGCGTCATGAACAACATGTTGTGAGCCTTTCTTGTGAACGATGTTAAAAGTGAATTGAGATATCCTAGCAGCCCAACGTGCTAAACGTCCACTAGGGTTGCTCAAACCTAAAAGCCATTTCAAACTAGCATGATCAGTAATGACAGTAAATTGCATACCTTCGACATAAGGTCTAAAATGTTCTATAGAATCTAAAATTGCGAGAAGTTCACGCTCAGTGGTACTGTAGTTTCTTTCGCACTTATTAAGAGATCTTGAGTAAAAAGCGATAGGATGTTGGTGACCATTGTCATCCTCTTGACTCAGAACGCTACCAATTCCAACAGAACTAGCATCACAATGCAAAAAGAAAGGTTTTTCAAAATTTGGACAAGTTAAAACAGGAGAAGAGACTAGAACTCTTTTTAAACTAAGGAAAGCGCTTTCAGCGTCATCGCTCCATTCCAGTTCTTTCTTGGAATTTTTGCTGCCACCAGTAAGTTTAGTAAGGGGCGAAGCAATATCAGCAAACTTGTCGATGAATCTACGATAGTAGGAGCACAATCCTAAAAAGCTTCTCAGCTGTTTTACTGTAATAGGCCGAGGGAAATCTTCAATTGTTTCTAATTTAGATGGGTCGGTATGTAAACCTTCCTCATCGACTATATAGCCAAGGTAACGCAATCTGTCCTTGCAAAAATTACATTTCTTTAAATTTACGGTTAAGCCTGCATCCTTTAAAACTTTATGAATTTTGTTTAAGTAAGACATATGGTCTTCGAAAGAGTTATTTACCAAAATTAAATCATCTAGATAACAGAATAGAACATTCTCAAATTCTGGACCAAAAAGTTTGTCCACTAATCGCTGTAATTCAGCAGGCGCATTGGTCAAGCCGTATGGCATTCTTACAAATTCATATAATCCCTTGCCAGGAACTACAAAAGCAGTCTTTTCGCGTGAGGATTCCTCCAGAGCAATTTGAAGAAAGGCTTTGGAAAGGTCTAAGGTAGTTATAAACCTAGCGTCACGTAGACTGTCCAAAATTCGAGTAGGATAAGGTAATGGATAAGAATCCTTAATAGTAATTGAATTTAACCTGCGAGAATCTAAACATAAGCGGGTACTACCGTCTTTCTTTTCTACTGCCAAAACGGGTGAACACCAAGGAGATTTAGAAGGTTGGATGATACCTTCCTTTAACAGAACCTCGACTTCGTCAAAAAGTTCTTTCTGTTTAGCTGGACTCAAAGGCCAATAACGTTGTTTAAAAGGCTCACTATTTACTTTTATTTTGTGTTGAACAAGATGAGTGAGACCCAATCCTTTCTTTTCATAGGAGATATCTTCATAGAGAGTTGTGATTTTATTGAGGGAAACTTTCTCAGAAGGAGAGAGTTTATCAGCGGGAATAATAGAACAAGTTTGAATTTTATCTTTAATATCCTCATCGTTAACTAATTTAATATCTTTAAACAAATCTCTAGCTAAACCGAATTTTTTCCAAAAATTAAAACCTAATATTATTGAATAGCTAAATGAAGGGATTACCATAAAAGTTACTAATTTTGAAATATTTTCACAAGTGACTGGTAGTCTGATAACTCCCAGAATCTGTTGGCCAGAGCCATCAGCGGTGTACGCTCTATTTGAAATATCGTTGGGGAGAGGCTCCAACTCATAGCCCATGTCAGTAAACTTAGTGTGACTATCAAGTCCTAATACACAACCAGTGGCGCCACTGTCCAGTAGACCAATGAATTTTTGGTGGCCCACAGAAAATTCCAAAAATGGACGTTTGTCATTCTTTTTGAGGTATAAGACAGGAGAAACAAAGAAGGTTTTTAAGTAAATTAGCCAATCCGAGAATTCTTTCTTAACGGAAACCTCATCAGGTTTGTTAGTGTGACTATTAATTTTTGACATCGAGACACTGGCCGTTTGATAGGAAACACGTGCTCGATGGTTCCTAATTAGTTTTTTGAGACCGCAGTAGTGGGTTCCTTATTTTCTAAATTGCACACGTCACAAGATTTAGATGTGACTCCGGGCTTCCTGCATTTGAAACAGATCATTCCGGGGATAGTGGGGCAATTCCGGTAAGAATGTCCGGTAACGTTACATTTAAGACAAACAGAATCAGTCTTTCCGACCCAAGACTGGACTTTCTGCTTCGGAGAGTCTTTGACAGGTTTTCTGTCCACAAAAACTTCCAATTCCCTTCCTAATTCTATGAAGGCATCAAGGCTGGATAAAACGCGACCTATTACATAAGGTAGGTAGATCGGTAGCATATTATGTCTCACAATGGTGATTAAAACTGGTTCAGCTAATGGAGAAGCCAAGCGATTAGCCATGTCCATAATCTCAGTAATGAAATCAGGAAGCGACTCGTTCGATTTCTGCTTACGGGTACGCAAGTCATGTTCCAAGGAGTAATCGTATTCTAACTTATCGAATCTTTTCAACAGAGCAGTCCTCAGTTCAATCCAGGATGAGATGGATGTGCGAACAATTCGAAACCATTTGGCCGCAGTGCCTGAAAGTAAATCCGAAAACGAACCTACTAGTAACGACTCGTTGAAGTTCTTAAAAAGGAAATATTCCTCTACTTGAAGTATGAAGTCCCTAACACAAGTGTTGCCTTCGAAGACAATGTTACTCTTCTTCAAGTCTGGAAGCTTGAAGCTCGAAGAAGGCAGATTCTTTCTAATCGTCTCGTTCATCGCGTTGAAAGATGGAACCGCAGGAGCACAAGAAGAAGAATGCAGATAAGGTTCAGAAATTTTCAAAATTTCACTAACTTGAGCTACATCACCATCGAAAAGGTTTGACCTTGTGAGGTCGTGATCAAAAACCTCAGGTTCCACAGTTGGAGGAAACTGTACCGATTTATCAGATTTCTCCATTATGAGTGCTTATGTAAACAAGTGTGAACTTACCAAAGGGTAAGAAGTGTAAAGTTGTATTAAAATTTATGAATGTGTATAAACGTTAAGTAAATTTTTGTAAAGGATGCAAAAGCATTACTCTATTGTTATCAAAAACTTAGAAATTAAGCGCTTAACACTATAAAGATAGCTTATACCACACTTAAAACTAGAGTTTGATTTCTTAAATATTAACCGCAAAGATTAGATTAAGTGCTTAACACTATAAAGATAGTTTATACCACACTTAAAACTAGGGTTTAATATCTTAAATATAATCCGCAAAGAGTATCGAAGAACAAACCAAAACAATTTGTTGGTTGCTCGTGAAGTTTCAAAAAAAACAAAGCTCACAAAAGTATGTGAAGCTATGGTGTAACTTAAAGTTAACACAAAAATAAAAATAAATGTAGAGAGTGAAAGGTGCAAGGGGTTGAATCAATAAAAAATCAAAAATAATTCTAAGTCCTGAAAGAAAAAGGTTAGCAATACACAAGGTTAAGTCCTAATTCAGGTGAAGTCCCAATTCAAAGTCCCTGTTCGCTAGCGTCAATTGTAATATTAAATTTTTAATATTACAATTTAATTGAACAAAAAGTTTTTCTTTACCCCGGAGTCGTTTAAAATGTCAAAAGAAATAGATTAAGTTCGGGCGCCAGACTACCGGTGTAAAATTTGAGAAATATTAGCCAAGGATAACTACTGCTAGCACAGACCTTTAATCTTAGGGCAGGGACTCCGAATAAAAGATATCACAAACCGTTCATCTTAAATTTATTCGGAAGCTTAAGACTAACACACTGAAAATACAGGTTATAAAACTATTATAAACCTAATAAAGTAGGAAACTAACTCATAATAAGGCGGAAGGCCTAACAAAATTTACAAGTTATCCGCCCAAATTTTAAGTAAAATTTGGAAATTTCGGATTGGGCGGCTATAAATAAAAGGTCTAATAAGGACCGCTAACGTTCCCCAAGCCCAACAATGGCTTTGGAAGTGTCCGGGGAGGAGTACGAGGGAAGATATAAAGGTTCGGGTCCTCTCTCCGGGCTAAGTAAATTGAAATTAATTCTATTTAAATTTAAGTTCCTAGGGCTCTACGGCTTGCAGCTAATAGTGCTATTGCATCCTCCTCCACAACCCTAGGCTTTATGCAACAAATAACTCCAACCGAGAAGCGGTGGGTTATAATCAAATACCATGTAAAGTGAGGTTAAGTTCCAAGTGTAAGGTAAAACTTGGTTAACAACCAAGGCCTATCCGGTGATACGACCAGATACAAGATACTAAAAAATACTAATAGATTGTAACCAAAAAAATACAACCATACAAATAAATAAACCTGAATTACAACCTAAAAATTCAAGTAAATTTAAACAAATTCAAACCAACAGTCAACCTAACAATTAAGTAAAAATTCACCCTAAAAATCAAATAGAAATCAAACCCCTTGACCTGACGCCTGCGTTACCGTTACGGAACCTCACATCTCCCTCCGGAGCTGGTCTGGAGCGATGCCCCCCAGCTCGCAAACTCGAGGAAGGACGGAGAATAGGTCCGCTTCGGGAGCTGAAAACGAGGAATTCTCGTCAGCAAACGTACAAGTCATGGATTCTTTTGAGAGCCAAAAAAAATAAGAAAACTCACCAAAAGTCAAAAACAATCCAGCTCGCGGGGAAAATTGGACGACAAGCCTCTGCAGGTTCCAGTAAAAAAGAGATCTGGATTTAGAAGAAAGGGCGAGATTACTTGTGTGCACGCAAATACAATGTAACACAGAATTTTTCTCAACTCCAATCCATAATTACCTCAGCAATCTGGCAACTGTCACTCACAATTCTTCCACCACAAGACAGGATGCAACACCCTCTACATAGGGGCGAATATATTTTTGGGTTTAAAATCCCATTTTATAAAATTTTAAATAAAATAAAAATTGTGATAATTTCACAACTGTCAAGTGAGTTCATGGGACGCAAAGTGACGTCTTTTCGAAAAATAACCTCAAAAGTTCGTTCGACAACTAAAAAAACCAAAGACAATTTCTAAACTAAATCAATCTACTTGACAAGCAAGCCAGCTGGCTGTCAAATAGACTGAATGATGGCATGAGACGTGAAAAACACGTCACAGCATGAATACCTAAAGCCTTAGTATGGGTTGTGCATAGTGTACGGAAACTATGAAAGTTGAAATTTCTCCCATACATTAGCTTCTTGGAGCGCCCCTACTGGATAGAAAGGAACTTTACTACTACTACGAGGACCATACTACTTTTCGTAGTATGACATCGATCCAATATTTTCATACGAACTCTTCTTCTTCTTCTTTCTTTCTTTTTTTACGAATGTTATGCCATAATAGGGATGTTAACCATAATCACAAATTAAAGTTTAGTGTTAATTTTATAATCATTTGTATTATTAGAATATCGAAAATCACATTTTTATAATATAATATAACTTATTGAATTTATTAAAAATGATTTTAAATGCTATATTTATAATCTGTTGTCAAGTGACTGCAAACGCCATTATAAGCTTATGACGTCACTAGCTGCAAAACTAGCTGTCGCACTGTTTGTTTACCTTTCTGCATTTTCTCATAACGACGAATTAGTCTGTAAATTACATAATATTAATACATGATGGAATCCGGATTCACTAAAGGGAATAGTTCCAACTTACCAAAAGTAGATTTGTTGATGGTGGCAAACTTTTTTGCAAGAAACGAAGACTTTTGTGGTTCAGAATTCAGGAACGTGAAAACATCTTTGTAGGTACTCTTTTACGTTTAATACCATTTATCTATCTACGAATACATAAATAACAGTCAAGTACATGTGTAATAGATGATTTTCTGCTTTTTATATATAATTTATCGTGTTTAGAACATCGTTTAAATCACTGTTTACAAAGTTAGGTTATGTGCTAAAACAATAAATTCGTAACATTTGCTTATCTTTTGGCACATGAATAAACAGTTTTTCCGGTATAGTAATTGTTGTACTTTTACACAGGGGGCACTGCACAGGTTTTGTAAAACTTTGTGTTCATTTTGATTGTTTGTATTCAAGTAAAATTAAGAAAACACATGTCCTAATCGAACAATGGACATACAACATACAGTCATGTCATGAATCGCGACCATCGTTTTGCGGTTCGTGACGTCATTTCTGTTACGTGACAGTTGTTAGTGTTTTAGCGGAAAAGTTTAAAATTACTCTATTTTTGTACATTTTCTTATCGAAAATAGTAATATTTTTAAAGAAAATATTTTTTTTTATGCTAAACAAGAGTCCATCTTCAAAATAAAAGCAATTCCGAAAAATTGTTAACATCCCTATTCTACGGTTAGCGGTACTAAATGAAATCGTTCGTTTAAATATTGTTTAAGCCCATACTAGCAACTCGGTTACTTCTGTTCCTAGCTTCAACCACTTCTAAGTCATACCAAAAAATCATCATCAAGTCATACGTAAATAAGATAAGTAAATAAAATTAAAATATCTGCTAAAACCGTTTCCACATAATCACTTCCACGAACATCTAAGCTTGGATTACCGTTTTATAATTGAGTGGAGCTTGAAAAGAAAGCCTACACAGAATTTACTTGTCAAAGCAATATTTTTGGGAGAATAAAGCGTAATCGTTAATATCCTGCCCGAGGCAAATCCCTTGTATAGATTGCGGTATCACCATAAATAACTGTTCAACTGTTTTTATGGAGGAGAAAATTACTCTTTTCACTCACTGCCTTTTTATGAACCGGAGCTTTTTGTTTACGATTCCGTTCGTATGATTGATTTTCAATTCGCTTAGGTGGGCAAGTTAGATATGTACTGATTAAAGTATAGGTTACAGGTGACGACCGATGTGGCGCAGTGGGCGAAGGTCTGCTTGCGACGCAGAAGGTTGCGGGTTCGATTCCCGCCTCGGGACAAATGTGTGTACGATCTGCAGACATTTGTTCATCATCATCATCATCATCATCATCAGCCTTTTTCAGTCCACTGCTGGACATAGGCCTCCCCTAATGAGCGCCATAGCGCCCTGTCTTCAGCTTGCCGCATCCAGCATCTGCCAGCAGTCTTTCGCAAATCGTCATCCCACCTGGTCGGAGCACGTCCTACACTACGTTTGCCGACATTTGTTCAGGGTGCTCTAATATATATGGTATAATAAAAAATATCTATCTATGTAGTATTATATTATGTATATCAGTTATATAGTACCCATAACACAAGCTCTGCTTAGTTTGGGGCTAGATAATGCTGTATGAATAGTCCAGCATTATTTTATAGACTGGTTTGAAAGAACAGTGAAATTTATTACGGATATAAGCGGGTTAACTACTGACCTTATTTGTGTTGTAAGAACACCAACGCCCCTCGTTAAGGGATGAAACGTTGGTATTCTTCCAATACATATAATACATATATATCCAATACTTTTGACGACCTCAGTGGCGCAGCGGGCGAGAGTCTGCCTGCGACGCAAGAGGTTGCGGGTTCGATCCCCGCCTCGGAACAAATTTGTGTACGATCTGCAGGAATTTGTTCCGTTGGTCTGGGTGTTTTCTATGTATAATAAAAAATATCTATCTATGTAATGTATAATATTACGTATATCAGTTATCTAGTACCCATAACACAAGCTCTGCTTACCTTGGGGCTAGATAATGCTGTGTGAAAATGTCCAGCATTATTTATTTATTTATTTATACAAATAAGGTTCGTAGATCACCCGCTTACATCCGTAATGAACCATGAGTTGTCATAGTTAGATCGCCTGACGTTACTACAGTAGATACGTAACTACGCGATAGTATAATTAGCTTCTTTTTTGGTACCATGAGCTGTGTCAAATTTGTAACTCATGCTACCAAATTCTAAGCAAATGAAAACTAACTATACCTAAGACCTACAGTCTTTGTAGTAGTATTATAGTTTACTATTATAGTTTACTACACAGTGACGTAGCATAGTTATCTACGTGACTCATACTGCAAATTTTAGTACCCAACTATCCGCTAGAGGCGCTGTAAAAGTTTTCATACATTTTTTAAACTACAGTCGGTAGCGAGTATTAAAGTCATTAGTATAATGTGTATATTTAAAGCCGTGTGGTGCCAGCTTAGAATTTGCACCACCCCAACTCTTCCAGTGGTTGTCGTAAAAGGTGACTAAGGGACATACACCGGGGGCGGGCAGCAGCGAACTGCGTTCCCCAACCCGCATGCCCAGCATGGGAATTATGGGCATTACGATTTGAAAAAAAATAGTAGGAAACCTGCGTCCAGCAGTGGACCATTATAGGCGGTTGAGGTTGAGGTATATTTAAAATAGGTAACAAATACCAGTTGGTCTCTACTACCGAAAGTCCGGTCCTCGTACCGTGGTCTCTGGCAAAGTATCCCAATCAATCTCTGGCTACATTCACTGGCTTAATGACACAGCCTGCACTACGCCAATATTTACCCCTAACCAATCAAACTCGTAGCTCATTGGGTGATCAATAGGTCTACCTTGAAAAAAATATAAAAAGATTATATTTTTGGAGTTTAAGTTCCTTATCGCGCGTTGTGAAAGGGGGCTGGACGGAAAAAAATCTCACGAAAAGTTGTAACGACACTTTTTTATAGTAAGCTATTGTAAGCCGTGCGGCGTGCGCATGTTTCTCTGTCTGTCTCTCTCTCTCTCTCTTATAGAAAGGAACTTCGTTCCATCCGGGTGTCCCTTGACACCTCTCAACTTTTTTTTTATTTCGAATTCGTTTAGAATTCAACGACCCATCTGTTCTTTTGTTGACTCTGTTATGAAGATGATACTGTTAACTAATGTTACGGCTAAGAATAAACTTGTGCAAAGAGAAAACTAAAGATCAACTTCGACTCCCTTATTTTTACACTGCTTTTAAGTTTTCCGCGATAAACAGTAATTCATTCGAAAATAGATTTTTTAGGACAACCATGGATCATTCTTTAACGTAACAAGCACACTGTCACAAATGTTCGCAGGTGGTTCAAAGGTGTCAGTTAATAGATAGAAGAAGTAGATATAAGTAAGTACGTACGTTTCCAAACTTGGTGGGAGTAAGCTAGGTCATTGCCTATACAATCTATCATTTAGAACGTAACGAAAAGTTTTCAAAGTAGAACACAAGTACTGGGTCATTCCGATCCGGATGATGCAAAGCCGGGTAGGTAATTCCATCATATAGAAGTTATGCTGCAGAAAGCCATTATTGGAAGTGTTTCTGGTTTTGGTTTACGACGGCGCTGTTTGTGAAAAGTAAGGATTAGTGTACAAGTCTGTTAGCATTTATTTTTTTAGAAAAATTAGTTGTGTGCCTTCCATTATTTTTATAAAATGAGAATCACACTAATATTATAAATATAATATTAGTGCGATTCTACAACGAATACGAAAATTAGGATGGTTAAGTTGGTATGTTTGTTACTTCTTTAGGTCATTTCTTGCACTTGAACCTGTTTCTATGGGATAAAAATAACCTGTAAACGTTTCTATACAAAAAACATTATGCGTAGTCTCGAGCAAAAAAAAACCTTTTAATTGTTTCGTGCCAGTGACGACCTCTGTGGCTCGATGGGCGAAGGTCCGCCTGCGACGCAGGAGGTTGCGAGTTCGATTCCTGTTTCGCGACAAATGTTTTTACGATCTGCAGATATTTGTTCAGGATGTTCTGGTCATTTACTAGGTATGCTTAATAAGAATGTCTATCAATGTCTCGTGCTATTATATTAAGTATATCAGTTATCTAGTAATACCGATAACACAAGACAAGCTTAGCTTGGGGTTAATAATGCTGTGTGAATTGTCCAGCATTATTTATTATTTATGTATCACGATTGAGGTCAGAGCTCCAAAGCGTACAAAAGAAATCAACGATTTAAGCCCAATTTTTATTCTGTGACATAAATCATTCACGTACACCGGCATTTTATAATTATTAAAATATGAATATCAGCGAAAGGATAAAGTGTAAAACTGCTCGTGCAGATGCAGCTTAATCTGCGATCAGCCACAAAGTACTCGAATCGGCAGTAACTTCAGCCATCGAGCTTATTGAAGCCTTTATTGCTGCTATTGTAGCGGAATGAGGAAATTTTATAACAACAAATATTTCACTTTCTCTGTTATTTATTTATGGTATTGTTCGCTTTTGTTTGATTTGACGACTTATTAGTTTAGCCATTGTTTTGGACACTGAGCTGGCAATGTACCCTATACTACCAATGTTACAGCTTCGATTTCAACAAATCTGTAAGTGAATAAATAAATAAATAATGCTGGACAATTCACACAGCATTATCTAGCCCCAAGGTAAGCAGAGCTTGTGTTATGGGTACTAGATAACTGATATACGTAATATTATATATTACATAGATAGATATTTTTTATTATACATAGAAAACACCCAGACCAACGGAACAAATTTCTGCAGATCGTACACAAATTTGTTCCGAGGCGGGGATCGAACCCGCAACCTCTTGCGTCGCAGGCAGACTCTCGCCCGCTGCGCCACTGAGGTCGTCGAATCTAGACTCGCGACGTCGTGGTGACCCTTTTTTTGAGGATTTGGCATCACCCTTCGTAATTAAAAGTGAGATGTCATGATGACTCGATGATATGGTCAAACTGAACCTGATATGTCCCCACTCCCTGGACATATCAGGTCCCTGTCCAGTTGTGGTTAGCTTAACAAACTTGATCACCCTGGTCAGCATTATATTAAGGTTCTTTGACACAATATCAAGAACTTCACAAGTCCCAAACACATTTTTTAATCTGTATACATATTTTGCATCAGTGGATTCGTTGTCGACGTCGTCCATTTCCACCCTCCAAAGAAAGTAAAAGATTATGTACACCTACTATAACGTAAAAATGTAAACGGCTCACATAATATGAGACGTAAATTTTATATATTTCAAGCCTCTTGCAAGGCATAACCGTTTCATTTTCCATAACGGCTTCATCAAAATCCACCGCTCTCCTTAAAAATAAGAAAATACACATCTCTAGCGCACCCAAAGAACCCATTTTCACATAAATAATTCCCGTAACTCCCACATAGGTATAAGGTGTTTCAGAACGTGATCACTCATCTTAAAATACAGCTTTATTTTTGGCTTTTTATACCTACCGGGACATTTCTTGTGTTCATATCCGAAACTTCGCCAAACCTCACGTCTAGGCACCTAAATTTTAACATTTTGCTTACAATTGAGTGCCAAAGTTTTTGAAAGCCGCACTCTATTATTAATTTCCTTAAAGAAATCAATTATTAGTACGGTAAAACTTATCGCATCAGAATCTGTTGTAAAGTGCAAGGGCTGTACGTGATAATGTTTTAGTAGCTAAGCTGCATCCATAATGCAATTTTATATTCGTGCCACCCTATACAGCCCCTTCTTTATAGTCTGTAGCCAATATCTCGACGTGTGAGAAACAACATGTAATGAACAGCCAATTTTATCGTGCCTCATTTAACATGGAATCGCTACTTGGAGCGAGTAACTTTATGTAAAATTTTGCACGGAAATAATTCGTACAGAAACGGGGTGAAATTTTGGTAGGTACTTTGCTGCAGTTGAAGAAAATGTTTTAAGATGAACGTGATTGAGTTAGCAACAAGGCAACGCAGTTACTACATTTGAAAGCGTCTTGAGTATTCTTACATATTTGAGAAACTACGCTATTCAATATAAAGACCAAAATCTCACATAATGTTAAATGAAGATATATCCGATGATGTATCACGAAAAGGTCTAGAAGATACCTATTCATTCTTGTCTTGGAAAGACACAGGTTGGAGTTGGCCGAAAAGTATGTAGAGTTTTAAACCTTCATCATTATCAGCCTATACAAGTCCACTGCTGGACACAAGCCTCCTTTAATGAGCGCCAAAGTCCTAAACCTTAACGATTCAAATTATAGAAGTAGTTATGATGGGAGGGATTATAAAATAAAGCTATTGATTAAGTACTAACTTAATAAAAATAATATTAAAATAATGCTGAACTATTCACACAGCATTACCTACCTAGCCCCAAGCTAAGCAGAGCTTATGTTATAGGTACTAGATAACTGATATACATTCTATAATACAATACATAGATAGATATTTATATTATACATATATAAAAAACGACCAGAACACCCTGAACAAATGTCTGCAGATCGTACAAACATTTGTCCCGAGGCGGGAATCGAATCCACGACCTCCTGCGTAGCAGGCAGACCTTCGCCCACCGCGCCAAAGAGGTACGGTAGAGAACTTAGATTAACTTCCAGATTTAAAGTTATGAGGGAAAAGAGAACCTAAATATTGGCCACTGCAAGCCGCTAAGCTTAACCAGCTTTGCCTATACCTGCTAGATAGGCAGCATGCAGCATAAAAATCCGAGTGTAGAAGCAACTCAACCTTAATAATACAGGATTCGATCTGAAAATCTCGGGGTCCCGCAGTGCTATTGAAGATATCGACGTTTCTAATTTTCCGCACGGCTGGCTATAGTTTGCAGGGTTCTGGTGGTGTGTGGACTGTGTTTCACAAGTTACATTTCTTTTTACTTCTTTTCTTTGTTTATACCAGTTTCCGCCTGCGGTTTGTTACTTTATTAGTCCAATATTAATTTCGCCGCTTAGAGTTCATTTTCTTTTTTTTTTTATCGAATATACGACAACATAATAATATTAAAAAAATACAGTAACAGAATAAAAAAACTATTATTTACACTTAAATCTATTTTCTAAAAATCTAAGTCGTCACCAGAAGGCAAATTGCTCAGAATGTTGGCAGCATTGCCACGTTGAATGGCAATGTTAATTCGTTGACAGAAATAAAAGCCAGCTATCTACTCTACTAAAAGTTTAATAAGATCTTTGTATATTGCGTGTACCCCAGGACCCCAAGGACCTAGGGTTTCCACCCCAAATGGCTAGAGTAGGTAACCGGTCAAGATTTGCGTATTTTCGCCGTTTGAGGGACTCCGCTGATGTTACTGCGGACGGCTGATGCTGCTGCCGGGCCTTACTGATATCCCTGCAAGATGAGAAGGTGTTAGGGTATTTACACACGTGGATCCCAAACTAAAATCCCACCCATTTTCCAAGGAAGCAGAGTCATACCGTCAGGCCTTTTACCATCATCTCGCATGCTACTTGGTTCGAGATTAGCTGCCACAATGACGCTGGTAAAAGCCCGACGAATGTGTCTAGTACGGTCTAGTACGGTCTAGTACGGTCTAGTACGGTCTAGTACAGTCTAGTACAGTCTAGTACAGTCTAGTACAGTCTAGTACAGTCTAGTACAGTCTAGTACAGTCTAGTACAGTCTAGTACAGTCTAGTACAGTCTAGTACAGTCTAGTACAGTCTAGTACAGTCTAGTACAGTCTAGTACAGTCTAGTACAGTCTAGTACAGTCTAGTACAGTCTAGTACAGTCTAGTACAGTCTAGTACAGTCTAGTACAGTCTAGTACAGTCTAGTACAGTCTAGTACAGTCTAGTACAGTCTAGTACAGTCTAGTACAGTCTAGTACAGTCTAGTACAGTCTAGTACAGTCTAGTACAGTCTAGTACAGTCTAGTACAGTCTAGTACAGTCTAGTACAGTCTAGTACAGTCTAGTACAGTCTAGTACAGTCTAGTACAGTCTAGTACAGTCTAGTACAGTCTAGTACAGTCTAGTACAGTCTAGTACAGTCTAGTACAGTCTAGTACAGTCTAGTACAGTCTAGTACAGTCTAGTACAGTCTAGTACAGTCTAGTACAGTCTAGTACAGTCTAGTACAGTCTAGTACAGTCTAGTACAGTCTAGTACAGTCTAGTACAGTCTAGTACAGTCTAGTACAGTCTAGTACAGTCTAGTACAGTCTAGGACAGTCTAGGACAGTCTAGTACAGTCTAGGACAGTCTAGGACAGTCTAGGACAGTCTAGTACAGTCTAGTACAGTCTAGTACAGTCTAGTACAGTTTAGTGCAGTATAACGCGATCACTGCTAGCGTCGGCGGTGTATAAAATTTGACTTGTCTAAGTGTCTATTTTGTAAGCCTGAGGAAATAGAGTTATTGATTTTAAATTTGATCATTTCATTAATTTTGAACTATGATGAGACACACGTCCTGCCTTAGAGGCATGGTGACCGAACTTGTAAACGGTTTTTCCGCACTGGAAACGCATGCGACTAGGCAAGGAGAACCTAAACGCAAAGAGGTGGTCACCCAAAATGAGTTATTGTTTCTTTTCGTAATAAGTTATAATAGAATGGGAGATATAGAATAGTATAGAATAGAAAATATTTTTATTTACCTTAAAACTACTATACACAAAAACCTTAAAGCTATATTACTACTACTTAGGTAACTAAATTAGTTAATTTAATTAATTTATTTATATAATTTATTACTCACAAATAATCGAAATTTACCTGCGACTACTGCAGATTTTAACTTTTATATCTAATTGGCCACCTGAAGCAAAATGAATTTGATGCTCCTATTGAAGCTGATTCGAACAAAAGGACTCCACCAAAATTGACATAATTGCGAAAGTACAGGTTAAGCCAGAATTACAAGACTAATTCATTTCGCGGAGACATTTGGCACGACTCCGGCAGAACAAATGAACGTAATCGGCAGTGCACTTTGGCTGCGTGGACCCCTTGTTTGCGGTCACTATCTACAGCATTACAGAATTGAAACAGTTGGCGTTTAGATGTTGTTCAGACTTGTGCTGGACGCAGGGGAGTTGTTAGCTTCGAGGAGGTGCAGATGGATATGCGAGCCATGGGCAACGAAAGTGTTGGGTAGGTAATCTAATCCAAGAAAATTATAAGTTTAGAACATCCCCAGTATAGGTAAATATCCCACTTTTAACCAACGTAAAACAAAAGAGGAGGCTATGGTTGGCCGTACTTTGTATGTATACATATGTATTTGAGGTATGTTCGTCAATTTTTTCCGTCAATGACCCTTTTGGAAAACTCTTAGGCTAATTATATTATGGAGAATAATGACGTCATAATTTTTTTATTTCAGCAATTCGCGAAAAACTTAAAAAACTGTGTTAAAACCAAGAAAGTAGTCGATTTTTAGATTTTCAAAACAATCAAATTATTATGTACTTGTTTCTGCCCGCGGCTTTGCACGCTTTGTTCCTGTGGAAAAATTTAAAGGTTATATAAATCCCATGGGAACTGATTCATAGAATAAAAAATTAGCATATGTTTTATTCTAGATCTAAAACTACCTGTGTTCAAAATTTCAGCCCGATCCGTATAGTACTTTTGGAGTGAAGATGTAACAAACATCCATTCATACATCCAAACATTCGTAATTATAATATTAGTGTGATTAGTGTAATAAAATTTGTTCCTGTATTATTTTTACCATTATATGGAGCTCTCTGAAATTTGGAATACACAACATTTCTTTGAGTCCAGAGACTGTTTGTGGTCTATTCGCCGATACAAATTCTAAGCCTGGAGTTGCGGATTAAGCTATCTCCTCACACAGCTTCTTATGTATTGTGGTCGTAGCTGGACATAATAATTATAGATAGATAGAAAATGCTTTATTGCACACATAAATATACAAAACAAACAAAAATAAAAGACGTAAAAAAACAAAAATGTAACAATTGGCGGTCTTATCACTCAAGAGCGATCTCTACCAGACAACCATGGATAGATAGGTCGTTGGATTGAACGGGGATATGTGTGCATAAATTAATAAGAAGCTAATTACAAAATTCTAAATAGATGATATTTAATAAATTAAAAAAAAAACGGTTTAAGTAGACTTTTAACAATAACAATTCTGGTTGTTTCGGACAGTTCCACACCGAAGCGGAGCCATTTGCGTTTTAAAGATCTGAATTCCCGATGTAAATGCGAAGGTGATCTGTTAATAATTGTTTATAGACCTATAAGTCTTAAAATGTGGTTATAATACATGTTATTTTCAATGGCTTAAAAGACTTGGCGACAACTATTATGATTTCAGTCAAAAGTTGCTTTCAGTATAGTAGGTGCCATTTTGTTTAGTGATTTGTCATATTGTCTTGGCTGGCTTCCCAACGAAAGTTAGAAATAACTTTAGTAGCTGTTTCCTCTGAGTTTATGACGTAGACAGGTACAGTGTTGTGATCATATGCAAATCTGAGTTCCGAAGCATTCGTTCTTTTCATATTTTTGACGACTGTGTTATCTTTTGTCACATTGTTGAAACTTAAAAAGTAAGGTAGGCCTGTTTTATGAAAGCTTGCTTAGTCATCGATCTAATACTTGAGTAACGTTTATGCCTAGAAAGCGTTACTCAAGCATAGGTCGATAGCTGAGTAAGCTATAACAACATAGGCTTTTGAGTGGCCTGTTGATTTTGTAAGCGTTGTATTTAAGAGTTTGTTGCCTCCTTTGCAAAACTAAGGACGCATTCAAAAATGTTATGCCCAATACGCATGCTCAGCGTGGGGATTATGGGCACTAACCTCTTTGAGATAAACGTTAATAAGGGGTAGGCCTGCGTCCAGCAGTGGATCATTCTAGGCTGATGAGGTAAGGTGAGGTGCCGTTAATTGTTCAACGCGGTCCCCTAATTTAATGGAGCTCTTTACGGACCAAAAAAATAAAGCTTGGCCTTTTAAAAATAAAACTCTTCAAATAGATGCACCAAGGATAGATAAATCGGCTCCGGTTAATGAACCAGATGGGCATTCAGGACGCGTGGAGGCTTCAAGTTAATGAGATGAAAAATTATGGTCGTCCAACTGTGGTGACCCCTTTTGCATCCCTAGCACCTCTGCCTTGTTTATTTAGCTTACATAATATGTGTATATTTAGTCACCCCATGTAATTAGGCGATGGTAAAACCGCGCTGATACCTACAAACTAAAAAAAATACATCTCGGGGTTGCATAACTAATACACGCCTACGGTAGGTATCTTAAAACTACTGAATATGGTAATCAGACGGAAAACTTGCGTGGTAAATATACATATTTTATTGGGTTTATTCTGCTTAAATACATCATCATCATCAGCCTATATTAGTCCAGTTTAAATACATAAATGTGTCGATTATTTTCTAACTACCTTGTTATTCGACGATACAATTGATTTTTATGTATGACCGGAACCGGGAAAATTGGCATAGCTTGGAACACTTACTACAGAGATACGGCGATCATAAAGTTTGGTGAAACCTACTCAAAGGAAATTCTGCGATGTAACGGCAAAGTTTAAATTTGATACAGAAGGGACCCTCTACTAGTAATAGCAAACTAATGAACTTCTCGTGTGCACATGTAGTTTCATACACATATCCGAGTTTGTAAACCTACTCAATCAAACGTAGTAGCTAGATAAGTACTTTGGAGAATCGACGCCAAACACCTGCAGTGGCGACCACGAGCTTTTCTATACCTACCTTCTTTAAGATCGTAATTGTAACCTACCTCCAACCAAAGAATGGTACTAACAACTGAAAAACCAAGTAAGACAAGTTGTACAAAAATAGTAATTTTGATTAGATAAAATGCTTTATTTTTAACATTTGCCCTGTTCAGGACTTTGTATAAAGACTACCTATTATATAAGTAAACTTCACAATTTGAGGAGTTAATTTTAGTTTGGTTTTTTAGTAGATGTACAGCAAAATGCAAAAGTACAGTTAGAAAAAACAAAGAGGTACAACGTATGGATTCTGATCTGATAATACCTATAGCTTACCCGCATAGCAATGAATAGCAACCTTGCCGTCCTGAAGAGCGAACGACATTACTTTGGCCATGTCCAAGAGGCCGGTATAATGTTTGCAATTTCTGTGATAATAATGATGGATAGAAAAACCGGTACCTATCTGTGGTGATGACGTGACGCACATGGTCGAGACGAGTAGCCCAGTGGTCGCTACCGCAAATGGCTCGGTCTGCTTCAAGGCTTTCAATCAATACTACTGCGAAGTACCTACAATAGCATTTCCAATATTATGAAAGTTTGTATGAGCTTGCGGCCAGTCTTGATATTGGAGTTGAGTAGGTACGCCACCAGAGACAAGTTGGGCTCTATCTGGCTAGATTTAACCACTATAGAAGTTTATTTGAAGCCCGTTTTCGTCTTCAAGTAGCAAAACTATTAAATACTTTGGCCTTTGTGGTATGTTGTATTGAGATCAAACGCGATCTTTTGAGCTCAGCAACTAAACGATCGTGTAATTTAACACTACATCCAAAAGAACCATGCCTCCCAATGTAGATGTAAATATACACTGTTGTTTCAACAACTTCCACCTAACTTTCCTAAGTATTTCTCAAACAAGAAGAAATAAAATATAAATTGGGTCTTCTTAAATGCTTGACTCAATGTCTGAAACATAATAAACAATAATGAAATTCAATTAAACGGTATTAAGAAGGCTTGTTTCAGAATCTTGTTGCGTAAATTGATTTTGGTCTATTAATCGAGTTTCAGCCATTATTGGTTTTTGGAATTAAATCGACTGCATCAGAACTGTGTCATATGAAATGTACGTACCAACGCCTACGTTCCTCTGTCCTACACTGACGGATACCCACCCTACTACCTGTCATCGTCGTTATCATTATAGACATAGACACAGACATATATATGGACATAGATGACCTCTGTGGCCCGGTGGGCGAAGGTCTGCCTGCGACATAGGAGGTTGTGGGTTCTTTTCCTACCTCGGCGAAATGTTTGTACGATTTGCAGACATTAGTTTAGGGTTTTCTGCTCGTTTTATCATGTATAAAAATATCTATCTATGTATTGTATTATATTTATGTATATCAGTTATCAAATACACATAACAGAAGCTCTGTTTTGCTTGGAGCTAGATAATGCAGTGTGAATTGTTATTAATATTATTATTATCATTGGTTCGACAATACGGACATAGAGAGAAGGTTCAACTAAACCTTTTGAGTTAGTGAAATAATACTCAAAGTATATGTGCATAAGTGGTAATTTGAAATAACACGTGAACCAAGGGTCTTCTCTTAGTAAAGACAAAAAGACAAAAGGTCATCTCTAAGAAAGTGTCGCTGAACAGGGACACGTTCTTAGAGATGACTTTTCTATACTAAAGTATTTAGTGCGTGAGTTCTATTATTGTGCGTAAGCCACTCTGGGTAATCTCTAAGAAATTAAATAAGTTCCCAAAAATATTCGATATCGGCAGGACTCGAACCTGTGCTTCACCCTCAGTACGGATGTGCTCTAATCAACTAAGCTACGAAATCTTAGTCGGTTTCGTGGAAAATCTTAGGGACCTCTCACGGCTCTTGCTTTACAAGCGAGTTTTGCCGAAATCGATTTTCTTTGTCTAAAGGAAACTTATTTAATTTCTTGGAGACTTTTCTTAATTGTGGGTATTATTTTATATGTCAGGGTGTTGTATGAAATGTTTTTTTTCTCAATCCACACAGCATCATCTAGCCCCAAATTACACTAAATAACATTACCAATCGAAAAAAGATAACAAACTACAAGTAGCTCAACTGATCCATAATAAATACCAGTTGGAAGCATCCCCAACAAGCTAGCTGCATTGCCCCGCTGCTGTATGACAATGCTGATGCGCTGTGCCAAACACTCGCCAGCTCTCGGGTCACACGACCAGATGCTCAGATATTTTTTTAATTTGCGACGATTATAAAAAATAAATATAATTGGCCAATTTTCCTCTAAGGTGGTTAACTAATTAAACGTTATCGGAATTAGCACTCAATTGCATAAACCTATTTTAAAGATTACCAAAATAATCATGATGTAAAAATAGATCAGCAGTGTTTATTTTGACCAGAAAGCTGTAAAATGTCAAGCATTTGTGCACATAAAAATGTTTAGATAACACAACATGTGTGGTGGAACAAAAATAACGCAGCGACTCAACTTCGAGCAAGCATCGGTCAAATCGAGGCGATACGATGGACGTGGGTCTCTACTGGTAGGCAATAAGGATGAAAATCGACAGAATTATCAAAATCGTTGGATCCGAATATAGGTTTGGTGCTTTATAATTCTGTGTCAGAGTCGATGCCATGAGTGTTTGCTTCACGTGCTTCAGCATCGGCAGTGCTATCGCATTTCTACGAATGCATTTAAAAAACCAAATTTGATGGTGTTTACTTGATAAACTTTTAGTACTGTGTAGTTTTGGCAAAGACCTTATCACGCCTCTAATTAATGTAGGATACATGAAAATGTGAAGTTTTAAATAACAATAATAATGATCTGATTTCGTGTGTGTTAAGTTTCAGGAATGACATTTATATGTCTCCAATAAACTTCTACCAAACAAAGATTTAAATTGTACCAAACAAAGAACTGACATTGCAGGGTGTTGGTGAAGTTATTAAAATGTTTAATCACACAAGCAGCTCTTACAAAGCTCCAAGTGGATCTAGCTACAGGAAAAGTAAGAAATCAGCTAAAACATGTAAGTTACTATTACCATTTTATGTACCTACCTACCTAGTTAACGACTAAGATTGTTGAACAAAACTGAACTAATTTGACAGTACTAAAAATGTCGCCTCCCCTTTCATGTATAATATATAGATCAAAATAATAAGCAGTCAAATTAGTCCAAAACGGAAAATCAATTTCAATGCTGATTTTGTTCCTGTTTTTTAGGATTTCGAACAGTAAAATAGCCATAATACTGTCATCCAAACACTTCTCTTCAACTACGTGTCCTTATTGTACCGATATTGTTTCCGTAGGATTTTTTTAACTACGTTTATCTCATTGTTTTTTATTTATAATGCGTTACTTTCCCTTCGCAAATCTCTACGAAAATTTAATAATGTCCAAACGTTTATCCCGAATGTAAAGTGGATATTACAGGAAAGTAGATATTAGGCCGATGATGTGGCGCAGCTGGCGAAGGTTCGACGCAAGTGGGTTCGATTCCTGCCTCTGGATATTTTTTTTACGATTTGCAAATATTTATGCCACGTATTCTGGGTATTTACTATGTGTGATAAAAATATCTATGTATGTAATTCAAGCACTGTAACTCAAGCTCCGCTTAGCTTGGGGCTAGATGATTCTGTGTAGATTGTCCAGCACTAATAACATTAAAAAGTTATGTCACTCAAAGTACCTGAGGCCTGAGTTTATACAAAACAACATTCGATAAACGTAATCGAAAACCATTGATGTCTTCCACGTAAAAGGCTTAGAATGAAAGCAGACACAAACAAAGTGTAAAAATTGCTTATTCGTATTCGTGCTATGCGTGAAAGCAGTGAAGTTTGTCTAGTAATTATGTTTCTAAAGTCATACATTACATATATTCGGTTTTATCTTCGAAATCAAGTTATTATAGAGTGAGCATGTTTAACCTCTATAATTGACGTGTTTGGGTTAGACTTTGTACGCTCATAGAACGTAAAGGTAATATTTATATTCGTTGCAAGTACCCAGTGAAATGTTTTACCGCGTGTTCTTATTTTTTTTTTGAAGCTTCAATTGACGGCATTTCTGTGGCCTAGCTATATTGGAGGTTTTCTATCTACTTACTTTTGTAACATCAATGCCACAAACGCGACAGCCGCTGTCATGTCAAAGTGCAACAAATCAAAATCATTCGAAACTATCACCTAGTTTGTTAAGAACGGCCGGATCGTTGTCATTAGGTTGTTAACTACAATAAGTAGTTCCTCACGATCCGGCAGGGGCGCTACAAGGCGCTAAATGTATAGGAAGGACTCGAATTTGATGGAAGTATTTTAATATTTTTTTGTGAACTCGATTACTCAATGTTTGTTTTGGTTGTTTTTTGTAACTGCTGTATTCTTTTTAAATTAGTATCATGTGTGTTTAATCTACTCATTTCATGTATGCATGTACCTACCTTGTTTTAATTTTGCACGCACTTTGAGGCAGAATGTAGTGACACTATTTAATGTAAGACCTATGTAATTGTAATTGTAGCGTAATTGGTTTTTTTAATTGTGCTAGTAACTGTAATAAATAAATAAATAAATGTATAAATATTTCTAATATAGCTTTATGTGGAATTCCTTTTTTATCGGGATTTTACTCTAAGGATTTAATTTTAGAGATTATAAGATTTAGAAATTTCATTTTTTTTTATATTATATTACTGTACCTACATTTTAGCAAATAAAAGATTATGATTATGAAGTATTCGAAAGATAATGCATACTAGGGCTCCGGAGAGGACGAGTGATGGCATAATTTTTAGTGCTGTCAAAGTACGCGTCTCGTTTGCATGTAAAAGGTATGGGGAGGTATAAATGTTAATTGCTTTTGTTGACTGAACCTACATAACTGCTCTACCGACGCATGAAATAAGTTAATGTAAACTCATTATGTTCTTTTGAAGTCGAATTACACGAGTCAATGGTTGTATCCACGAGACCACAATTCAATTGACTATGTAATGAACATACAATACATACAGTTCAGGCATGCTTCAATTTACAGCTGGATTGGTTTGGTTTTTCGAATCAAGTAAACGTGAATAATCTTTAAAAAGCTTTGTGTGCTTTCAAAGGTGATTTTTCCGCGTTCTTCCCTTCTTCAAAAGCTTATAATGTAAGGACCTTTTTTCTACGTGTTCAACAGAAATGTCTCCCAGAAAGTTGCTCAGGAGTTAATGTTGTACAAATAATAATTGAAAGAATCGATGGATTAGCAAGCTGAAGTGGCAGTGGACACCCTCCAACCAGGTGGGATGACGATTTGCGAAAGACTGCTGGCAGATGCTGGATGCGGCAAGCTGAAAACAGGGCGCTATGGCGTCTATGTCCAACAGTAGACTAAATAGGCTGATGATGATGAAATAATAATTCCTACAATCGTATTGAAGTAATGTTCTCCTAACCGAATTTTCACCATGGCGGGGCGGCCAGTCTCTTCGGACACCATGTGGGCAGGTCATAATAATTATTATATTATAAATAACTCGACATAGGCCTCCCCTAAGAAATATAGGAAAGTTGTATATAGTTTATTATATTTAAAATAAAGATTACATTACAGTTTCATATCAAAACAAAGCGTTAGCGGTATTTAGTTAAAATAACTAACCTAACTTAGTATGTTATCACAAACATAAATACACAATACTATACAGACCGACGACAAACAGATACTGGCAAATTAAATTTTTTAATCAAGATCATCATTTTCAGCCTACATTAGTAAATTCTGGACGATTAAAACAGCATTATCTAGCCCCAAGCTTAGCAGAGCCTGTCTTTTGGGTACTAGATAACTGATATGAGGCGAATGAAGGACAAACAAACAAACACACTTTCGTATTTATAATATTAGTATAGATATATTATGACTCCGTCTGTTATGGGCTAACTCACCAACCAAATATAAAACAGCAAAAACGAAATTAACAAATACCAATTATAAAGGAAAAATAACATAAATAAGGAAAACAGCGTATCTATTACTATTAACAAACATGGCCTTTACAAAATACTAAGTAGATTCTAACATACTGACAGACTAAAAGTATAGTACTTAATTCAAAAGAACCTTGTTATAATTGAAATATAGATATTATCAAATATATTAAAATAATATGTACAAAATGATACCCTATGTTCTTTTTTGATTCTTAGCATTTCCTTCTGTAGTTTTTTTTTGGTGTAGTACAATACATAGTTATAAAGACTTTTTTATAATAATAATAATACTGGACAATTCACACAGCATTATCTAGCCCCAAGCTAAGCAGAACTTGTGTTATGGGTACTAGATAACTTATATACATAATATAACACAATACATAGATAGATATTTTTTATTTTATATAGAAAACGACCAGAACACCCTGAACAAATGCCTGCAGATCGTACACACATTTGTCCCGAGGCGGGAATCGAACGCGCAACCTTCTGAGTCGCAGGCAGACCTTCGCCCACCGCGCCACATCGGTCGTCATCATATCTATTGGCAATTATTTTTAAAACGAAATGCAATTTTTATAGTTGTTACGCAAGCCAACTAACACATTAATCTATGTTCTTAGTACCGCTTTACGGTGTGGATACGTGACCTACGTGTTTACAATATTTTATCGAATCTTATAGGCACATGATTGAAGTGTGTTTACAAGACTAGCTATATATATCACAATACAACTCGTATTAAACCACTTACACTCAACATTCTGGCAAGGAAAGCAAGTACTTGTTTCTCTGATCAAAATTAATTTTAGAATGGACCAGTCTAAACTTCTTACAACCTGCTATTTAAACCTTGGCTTAAAAAGAGTGTTTAGGTATAGCCAATGTGTCAAATACCTACGTATGCGGCTTACATGATAGAAAGCGGTTACATACTGCGTCTGCAACATCTTTGACATTACACATCGTTGACGACAATTTGACCGTGATATTTTTATATCTGACTCTATTTCATTTCATTTGACGATCTCTGTGGCGCGGTGGGTGAAGCTCTGCCTGCGACGCACGAGGTTGCGGGTTCGATTCTCGCCTCGGAACAAATGTGTGTACGATCTGCAGACATTTTTTTAGTGTGTTCTAGTCGTTTTCTATGTATAATAATAAAATATATATCTATGTATTGTGTTATATTACGTACCCATATCAGTTATTTAGTACCCATAACACAAGCTCTGCTTAGCTTGGGGCTAGATAATGCTGTGTGAATTGTCCAGCATTATATATTTATTTACTTATATTAATCCACCGTTGGTACCCTATACACTTGATGTCGTTGTAATTTACATAATTTTGATAATTTTAACATGTTAGGGACTTAAATATGTATAATTATTCATACTATACAACACAAGTTTAGTGTGAAGGAAGGAAACACCATAATGAATTGTATGCAATTTCGAGAAAAATAAACAGACAGACAGCAATTCCTATTTATACAGTTAAATATTAGACACATAAAAATAAACAAATAATTAGCTGTAAAGGGGTCTAAAATAATAATGTCAGAAATTAAATCAAGTTATAATTATATATTATAAATATTATAAATTATGTACTATTACATGTCAAGGCATGTAATAATGCAGCTGTATATGGGCATTATCAAAATAAACGAAAACAAAGATAAGTAAATAACCTACAATCAAATACAAACTGGTAAGAAAATAAATTAATAATTAAAGTAAATAAATGTCAAGGAAAATCTTAGCTGCTCAAATAATATTGTAATGTCAAAGTAATATTGATATCGATTATATCAAAATTTTAATGTTTTTCTGTCAATCCAAACATGATCAGAGAATTGGTGTGACGTCGTTGCATCAGACAAAATCCAGTGTTGCCAGTTGGCTCTTGTGAAAAGCAACCTGACAGAAATAAAAAAGTAACCTTTTAGAGTGAAAAGTTACCTTTTATATTTTTCCCCATTTATTATGTACTTAGTAAAAGTTTATATAGACATAAGTTGTTAATAGTCAATAGACCTTCATTTGAGCACAATCTCACCCAATGGAAAGTGAAGATGTGGCCGACAATGTATCAATTTCCAAAATATTACCTAAAAGTAACCTTTGAAGTCGTGTTACCTAGAAGTAACCGGACGTAGTGAAAACTCACCTAAAAGGTAACAAAAGTTACCTTCTGGCAACGCAGGAATATAGTTTAAATTGACTCGACTACCGCGGTTCGGCCGCCTGGCCAGTACTCACTGGCTTATGAGATATAATGGAATTCCATTAAGGTAGCCAGTTGGACGCTAAACACGCAGACCCGTTCAATTAAAATTGGATTACGCTATTGGTACTATCGAGAACATTTGCGGCTACATTGAAGGCAATAAATGGTGGCACAGTACACACGCCGCAGAAACGCAACTTCCTCCGTTAGACAGTCACTTGTTTATTGTTGACGGTCGTTGTTTTATGCAAGGACTCAGTCCATTGCTGTCTTTAGCAGGCATGATCTGATCAGCAGCTTGAGTGAATACGAGACATGATATGCGATTTTTTCAAAATGTTTTTTATAAACATCTCCGCTGTAAAAGAAACAAGCACGCTATTCAAATGGTCTGAAAATTTTTCTCTGTGGCCCGGTCGGGTATTTCCTAATTGAGTTTCCTATTCAGAGATCTGGGTATTCCACCTTTCGGATTCCTAATGGCGAAAGGCGAAGGGTTCGATCCTATGCCCAAGTAAATTAATCTGCCATGTCCCGATTCTGCGTAGTTTACGAATACTTTTTCAATACAAAGGACATGATAAAAATAATGTTTTGTTTCAATCGTCATTTGTGTGCTCGGCAAACTCAGTGTAGGATGCCCTCCAACCAGGTGGGGTGACGATTTGCGAAAGACTGCTGGCAGATGCTGGATGCGGCAAACTGAAGACAGGGCGCTATTGCGCTTGGCGCTCATTAGGGGAGGCCTATGTCCAGCTGTGGACTAATATAGGCTGATGATGATGATGATGATCATTTATATGTTTAATAGTCTTGTGTTGATATGCATAAAATATATATACCTACATATCGTGATGTTCCCCTAGTCTAACAACAATTACATTATAATAAAGTAATTTGCTTTGAAGAAAGAGAGATGATGAAATATGTGCGGATGCGACTATAGGTTTATATTATATGCATATACTTAATATAAATAAACCTATAGTATATAACAAGACTCAGTTACATAAAAATGATGATGTTTTGTTTCACACATAGTAAAATTGAAAAAAAAAAAGCACAAAACAGTAGTAAGCCTGTCCCTAAGACCCTGCGCCGAAATAGAAGTACAGCAGTTTCTGTTGTAAACATTGTTTTTCAGTAATTTATTAGCAATATAACATTCAAAACGACTTTTCATTAAGAGTCGTTAGATTTTTCCAGAGTAGGTTTAATACTCCTTGTCCCAATCTAAGTCGTTCAATTAATCAAAATGAATAAAAACGTAGGAAATTTAAAACCGTTTCGATGGGGATCGAATGAATCCGCTTCAATGTTCCGGCGAGTGAACGCACTTCAATCCAGATCTTTTCTTCTACCGCCACTGTGCGACGCCTATTTCACTGATATTGCCAAGTAATTGAAGTATTTATTTGCACAATATGTGAGCAGCGTCATTAGAAAACTCATTTTTGACATAGATATATTGTGTGCCCAGCAAGCAGGGTCTATAGTGACAGTAAATACCTAGATTTTAAGTACATCTGTACACCTATAGAATGCAATAAATGATTGAGTAGATGAAAACATACTTTTCAATTAAATTTTAATATTTTTGACATTGTTGTAGGTAAATGTAAATTATGTATTATTTTTTATATAGACTTTAAGAATTATTTGAGGACTAAATAAATAGTGTTATAATTTTATTTTAATTTAAAAAAAACTATCTTAGATTTTTGCAACACCCTTACAGGGTTCGTTTACATTTATACCTAAAAACACAATAAAACAAATCTGTGTGAGTTGACAAGACAATTATAAATAAACCTTGAGTGCTTTCACGCACACAATAGAACATGTAATAAGAAAATAAGACTTAATTGACCTTTTTTGGTTTCACCTCATTTGTTTGTTATATCAGTCGCCTTCTTCTTCTAAGAGTTCAGTAAGTATAACTAGTTTCTGCCCGTAGCATCGCATGCGTTCTTCTATCCCATGGCAACTGATTTTTGGGATAAACAGGCTACCTGTATGCACTTAACTTCAGCCCGATCTGTTCAAAAGTTTTGGTGTGCAGAGGTAACAAACATCCATCCAAACATTAAAACATTAAGTGTGACTATTTGATTTCTCGTTCACTTGCACAAGCGCTGCTTTTTAGGGTTTCAAAGATCGGTTTTGAAACCCTTATGGTCTCGCTCTGTCCGTCCCCGCTCTTTCTTGAATATCTCAGTAACTACTGCAGCTATTAACTTGAAATTTGAAATAATGATACATTTCGTGCGCCATTACTGATTTCAAGAAAAAAATATATAAATAAATGAAAAATGAAAATGAATATTTTCAGTACAAATTTTGATGTTGAAATTTCAAAAGAGACCTAGGAAGGCAAATGGGGTATCAAATGAAAGGTATCGTTTTGTACATTTCAAAACACTTTTTGAAATTTCTGTAAAATTCATACTTCTTGAAAAATTTCAATAAAAGTCGAAAAATTGACCTTTCCCCCCCCCCCTATCTCCGAAGATTGCAGACCGATCCATATACAATGTATTAGGCGTTTGTAGATATTGATCTATATTTTACAGGAAAAATATAGAGAAGTCTGTAATAATAATAGTTTTTGAAAAATGGTCAAAAAGGAGGGGAATTTTTTTTCAAAAGGAGGGGTACCTCCCCATGTGGGGTATCAAATGAAAGGTATCGTTTTGACCATCTCAAAACATTTTTTAAAATTTCTGTAAGTTCCATACTTTTTGAAATATTTCAAAAAAAGTCGAAAAATTGACCATTCCCCCCCCCCTAGCTCCGAAGATTGCAGACCGATTCATGTACAATGTACTAGGCGTTTGTAGACATCGATCTATATTTTACAGGAAAAATATAGAGAAGTCTGTAATAATAATAGTTTTTGAAAAATGGTCAAAAAGGGGGGGAATTTTTTTTTAAAAGGTGGGGTTCCTACCTATGTGGGGTATCGAATGAAAGGTGTTGTTTTCACCATTTCAAAACACTTTTTGAAATTTCTGTAAGTTTCATACTTTTTGAAATATTTCAAAAAAAGACGAAAAATTGACCATTCCCCGCCCCCCTAGCTCCGAAGATTGCAGACCGATCCATGTACAATGTATTAGGCGTTTGTAGATATTGATCTATATTTTACAGGAAAAATATAGAGAAGTCTGTTATAACAATAGTTTTTGAGAAATGGTCAAAAAGGAGGGGAAATTTTTTTCAAAAGGAGGGGTACCTACCCAAGTGGGGTATCAAATGAAAGGTATCGTTTTGACCATTTCAAAACACTTTTTGAAATTTTTATAAGTTTCATACTTTTTGAAATATTTCAAAAAAAGACGAAAAATTGACCATTCCCCCCCCCCTATCTCCAAAGATTGCAGACCGATCCACGTACAATGTATCAGGCGTTTGTTGATATCGATCTATATTTTACAGGAAAAATATAGAGAAGTCTGTAATAATAATAGTTTTTGAAAAATGGTCAAAAAGGGGGAGAATTTTTTTTTAAAAGGTGGGGTACCTACCTATGTGGGGTATCGAATGAAAGGTGTTGTTTTCACCATTTCAAAACAATTTTTGAAATTTCTGTAAGTTTCATACTTTTTGAAATATTTCAAAAAAAGACGAAAAATTGACCATTCCCCGCCCCCCTAGCTCCGAAGATTGCAGACCGATCCATGTACAATGTATTAGGCGTTTGTAGATATTGATCTATATTTTACAGGAAAAATATAGAGAAGTCTGTTATAACAATAGTTTTTGAGAAATGGTCAAAAAGGAGGGGAAATTTTTTTCAAAAGGAGGGGTACCTACCCAAGTGGGGTATCAAATGAACGGTATCGTTTTGACTATTTCAAAACACTTTTTGAAATTTCTGTAATTTTTATACTTTTTGAAATATTTCAAAAAAAGTCGAAAAATTGACCTTTCCCCCCCCTATCTCCGAAGATTGCAGACCGATCCATATACAATGTATAAGGCGTTTGTAGATATTGATCTATATTTTACAGGAAAAATATAGAGAAGTCTGTTATAATAATAGTTTTTGAGAAATGGTCAAAAAGGAGGGGAAATTTTTTTCAAAAGGAGGGGTACCTACCCAAGTGGGGTATCAAATGAACGGTATCGTTTTCACCATTTCAAAACAATTTTTGAAATTTCTGTAAGTTTCATACTTTTTGAAATATTTCAAAAAAAGACGAAAAATTGACCATTCCCCGCCCCCCTAGCTCCGAAGATTGCAGACCGATCCATGTACAATGTATTAGGCGTTTGTAGATATTGATCTATATTTTACAGGAAAAATATAGAGAAGTCTGTTATAACAATAGTTTTTGAGAAATGGTCAAAAAGGAGGGGAAATTTTTTTCAAAAGGAGGGGTACCTACCCAAGTGGGGTATCAAATGAACGGTATCGTTTTGACTATTTCAAAACACTTTTTGAAATTTCTGTAATTTTTATACTTTTTGAAATATTTCAAAAAAAGTCGAAAAATTGACCTTTCCCCCCCCTATCTCCGAAGATTGCAGACCGATCCATATACAATGTATAAGGCGTTTGTAGATATTGATCTATATTTTACAGGAAAAATATAGAGAAGTCTGTTATAACAATAGTTTTTGAGAAATGGTCAAAAAGGAGGGGAAATTTTTTTCAAAAGGAGGGGTACCTACCCAAGTGGGGTATCAAATGAACGGTATCGTTTTGACTATTTCAAAACACTTTTTGAAATTTCTGTAATTTTTATACTTTTTGAAATATTTCAAAAAAAGTCGAAAAATTGACCTTTCCCCCCCCTATCTCCGAAGATTGCAGACCGATCCATATACAATGTATAAGGCGTTTGTAGATATTGATCTATATTTTACAGGAAAAATATAGAGAAGTCTGTTATAATAATAGTTTTTGAGAAATGGTCAAAAAGGAGGGGAAATTTTTTTCAAAAGGAGGGGTACCTACCCAAGTGGGGTATCAAATGAACGGTATCGTTTTGACTATTTCAAAACTTTTTTTGAAATTTCTGTAATTTTTATACTTTTTGAAATATTTCAAAAAAAGTCGAAAAATTGACCTTTCCCCCCCCCCTATCTCCGAAGATTGCAGACCGATCCATATACAATGTATTAGGCGTTTGTAGATATTGATCTATATTTTACAGGAAAAATATAGAGAAGTCTGTAATAATAATAGTTTTTGAAAAATGGTCAAAAAGGAGGGGAATTTTTTTTCAAAAGGAGGGGTACCTCCCCATGTGGGGTATCAAATGAAAGGTATCGTTTTGACCATCTCAAAACATTTTTTAAAATTTCTGTAAGTTCCATACTTTTTGAAATATTTCAAAAAAAGTCGAAAAATTGACCATTCCCCCCCCCCTAGCTCCGAAGATTGCAGACCGATTCATGTACAATGTACTAGGCGTTTGTAGACATCGATCTATATTTTACAGGAAAAATATAGAGAAGTCTGTAATAATAATAGTTTTTGAAAAATGGTCAAAAAGGGGGGGAATTTTTTTTTAAAAGGTGGGGTACCTACCTATGTGGGGTATCGAATGAAAGGTGTTGTTTTCACCATTTCAAAACACTTTTTGAAATTTCTGTAAGTTTCATACTTTTTGAAATATTTCAAAAAAAGACGAAAAATTGACCATTCCCCGCCCCCCTAGCTCCGAAGATTGCAGACCGATCCATGTACAATGTATTAGGCGTTTGTAGATATTGATCTATATTTTACAGGAAAAATATAGAGAAGTCTGTTATAACAATAGTTTTTGAGAAATGGTCAAAAAGGAGGGGAAATTTTTTTCAAAAGGAGGGGTACCTACCCAAGTGGGGTATCAAATGAACGATATCGTTTTGACTATTTCAAAACACTTTTTGAAATTTCTGTAATTTTTATACTTTTTGAAATATTTCAAAAAAAGTCGAAAAATTGACCTTTCCCCCCCCCCTATCTCCGAAGATTGCAGACCGATCCATATACAATGTATTAGGCGTTTGTAGATATTGATCTATATTTTACAGGAAAAATATAGAAAAGTCTGTAATAATAATAGTTTTTGAAAAATGGTCAAAAAGGAGGGGAATTTTTTTTCAAAAGGAGGGGTACCTCCCCATGTGGGGTATCAAATGAAAGGTATCGTTTTGACCATCTCAAAACATTTTTTAAAATTTCTGTAAGTTCCATACTTTTTGAAATATTTCAAAAAAAGTCGAAAAATTGACCATTCCCCCCCCCCCTAGCTCCGAAGATTGCAGACCGATTCATGTACAATGTACTAGGCGTTTGTAGACATCGATCTATATTTTACAGGAAAAATATAGAGAAGTCTGTAATAATAATAGTTTTTGAAAAATGGTCAAAAAGGAGGGGAATTTTTTTTCAAAAGGAGGGGTACCTCCCCATGTGGGGTATCAAATGAAAGGTATCGTTTTGACCATATCAAAACCCTTTTTGAAATTTCTGTAAGTTTCATACTTTTTGAAATATTTCAAAAAAAGATGAAAAATTGACCATTCCCCCCCCCCTATCTCCGAAGATTGCATACCGATCCATGTACAATGTACTAGGCGTTTGTAGATATCGATCTATATTTTACAGGAAAAATATAGAGAAGTCTGTAATAATAATAGTTTTTGAAAATGGTCAAAAAGGGGGATTTTTTTTTCAAAAGGGGGTACCTACCCAAGTGGCATATCAAATGAAAGGTATCGTTTTGACCTTTTTAAAATACTTTTTGAAATTTCTGTAAGTTTCATACTTTTTAAAATATTTCAAAAAAAGTTGAAAAATTTACCATTCTCCCCCCTCCTATCTCCGAAGATTGATGACCGATCCATGTACAATGTATTAGGCGTTTGTATATAGGGATCTACATTTTACAGGAAAATATAGAGAAGTCTGTAAAAATGATCATTTAAAAAAAAAAACATTGAGAATGGTCGAAAAGGGGGATATTTTTTATCGAAAGGGGGCTATTTACCTATTGGTTTATCAAATGAAAGGCATTGTTATGTAAATTTTAAAACAGTTTTCGAAATTGCTGTAGGTTTCGTACTTTTCAAAATATTGCCATTCGAAAAAAGACGGAAAATTGATTGTCCAAATAATTGGCAAATGTTTGAAACCCTCGGCGCGCGAGTTACACTCGCACTTGGCGAATCTTGTTTGTTGCTAGACAGTGTTTGAAAACCTCCATCATTATTTATTTCTTTCTGTAATAGCAATCAAAGATTAGTACAAGATAATTCCCTTTTCAAAATTAATCTTTCAACTGGCATACATACATTTTCGATGCATTGAAACTAAAACCCGAGCAACAGCAGCCGTTACAAAAGTTACAAGACTCGCTGACATCCATACCATTCACAGCCATGTGCTCACAGCCCTACTTGATTTATTGTTGTTCATGGTGTCTTTAGGAAAGTTTGTTAGGAACCTACGCACTAATTCCTGATAGCTTGCATAGAAACTTACTTACCTACTTACCCCTGTAGCTTAGCTGATCTAAGCGGATCTTGGCCTTCGACACAAGACTTATCCAGGTATCTCGGTTCTGAACTGACTCTTGCTAGCAGTGTAGAAAGGCTTCCATTTCGTTAGAACCTTGGGCGGCTGGCTGGTCTACGTCCCATAGGTTCCCTTTCCTATAGGAACGCCTTCTTGACAGATCGATACGCCTCCATTCTTTAGACGTGTCCGAGCCAGCAAAACAAAACGGTCAATTAAATAAATAATTGTGTGTTGTTACAAGTAGAGTATGGTTAGATTTATTTATTTATTCTTTATTGCACAAGAAAAAACAAAATACATACATAAAACATTAAATTTGAAAAATATGGCAAAGGCGAGCTTAACCCTAAAAAGAGTTCTCTTCCAGCAAACCTTATTGGGAGAGAGAGAGACCAAGTTATAAAAGTGGGTAAATAGAGGACATTTTAACCAATATTTAATAAACTACTACATATAATACATTAAAATATACATATAAAATACTATAACTATGTTGATAATAAAATAACAAATACCTACTATAAATACATACATACGCATATAAACTTAATAAATACATAATATAGCAGAGTTATGACGATATAAAATATTCTTTGACTTTGCGCTTGAAATGAAGAGTAGCCCCCACTCTGCATATCAAGCGCACGAATATCGTGTGGGAGAGAATTCCACATCCTAACCGATTCAATAGTGAAGGAGCCGCCGTAGCGGCTGGAAGAGTGAGCAGGAAATTTAAGAAGGGACAGAGATGATCTACCTGGCCTATCACGATAGATAGATTCGAGAAGTAGCATTTAAATTTGTCATCTAAAACCACCAAAAAGGTTCTATAGTTACAAATTGGATGAAGCATTTTTGTCTATTCTGTGACAGTGCCTCACTCTCGCTGCTCACTTATCCAGAAAGCGTCAGGATTTGCTTTTCGGTTAACTGTGACATTTTTGGTAGTATTGTAAATTGGAACGCAGCTATTGTGCTTTTTCCATTGTGCTTCTGTTAAGAATCTCACAGGCAATCACTGTGTGTAACATTGAGAGACCGTACCATAAAAACGTTAAAGCGTACGAGATGCAATTTTTGAGAGTTTTATTAGATATTCGGAGTTTATCATCAAGATCATATCTCTCAAGAGACCGGTGTCCTCAGGAGCACAACACACTTAATACACAGTAATACATAAACACATTCACCACTTTATTCTGGTAGCCCCCGTTGCCCGGACTCTTAAGAGACCGGTGTCCTCGGGGGCACCACACAACACACACTCACAAACATACACACATGCACTTACAAACACACATTCAAATAGTTATCAGTGCTATCTCTTTTATGAAAAGCCTATTTAGATTTTTATTTTTGTATTTGAATTTAATAATACTTAACATAATATGTCATAAGCAAGTAATTAGTAATAATGTAATTAATCTTTTTTGTTATTTGCGTATAAATACTTAATTATTAATAATTAATTTAGTTTATTTGTTAAAACATGTATGTATTTGTATGGAAGAGCAGGACATCCTGGCACAAGTATTTTACATACTTAAAAGGATGTCCTAACAATTGTTTATCATGTAGAGTACCATATTTTAAACAAATAAACAATTTTCAATTTTTCAATTTTCAATCATCACTACTAACGATCAAAAGGAAACCTAGACTTATCACTTAATTATGTAGCTCAGAAATTATACTTAAGAGGTAGATTAATGCTTATCAAGCTCTGGCAGGCAGCTTCACACTCGTTCTTTTGGGATAACTCAAATATATAAATCCAGGCATAGAATTCCGTTTTGCAAAAAAATTTAAGGTAGCAAACATTTGGTTGCATGTATTGGTATGTTTGTTACATTTAGTAAGTAAGTTAGTAATAAGTAAATCTTTCGAGTATGAAGTTGACAAATTACCTACTGACAGAAGTCAATCAAATACGTTGGGAAGAGTACCTATCTTAAATTAATTTCAGCTTTTATTTAAAACAAAGATATATCGATACCTACAAAGTGCCTCGAGATGGTTGGAGAAAAGGGTTCACGGTGGCTACTTGACTTGGCAGGGCCACTGCCGTGCCCCTGAAAATGCCCAAAGTTTAGATGTTTGGTCACATGTTAGTTATCTCTTCACGCCATAACGACTGAACCGATCGACTTTTTCTATCGGGTTAAAATGAAGCCTAGAATCAAACAGGTTTTCTTTTTCAATTCAAATAGAAATAACCTCTAAATGTTTCCATAGAAACAACGCATGCGAAGCCGCTACTGGCAGAAATTTAGTATTAAAAATACGAAAGTTGTTATATGTGTCTGTTTGTTTCCTATTCATGACTAAACGGCAGAACGAATCTTAATAAAATTTGGCTGGTAACATACATTTTATACCGGTAAAGAGCGTGCCAAGCCGCGGACAGACGCTAGTTCGCTATGTATATTTTTGTACTAATAAACGAATTTGAAACTGAATCCAGTTTACAGTAATTGTTAATAATTTGTGATAGTAGTGTTAAATGGTAAATTATTGATGCCTAAGCAAACATGTTCCACAAAATAATATATAAAACAATAAATACTCGTAAAAACATAAGCAAAGCGCATTAAGAATATATTTCAAACACCGCCTGCGCGACAACATAAGTAAAAGGTGGAAAATTAATAGGTTTAACTCAGTTAATTAGGTGTGCAAGTCCAAATGCAAGGAACGGAAGAGGCAAAAGGCAAGGATATTATATTACTGAGCTTTGCTAAAAGTGGACGTAGTCAAAGATGGTAAGCATGGCTAGAACAATTATTTAGCAAAAAAAGTGTTTGAGGGTCGAACATTTATTGTTAAGGACAAAATGCTGGGCCAACCATTTTGTTTTGGTGACCATGGGGCACAGTTTCAGTGATCACCACTTTTTGTCATAACTAACAAAAATTAACATATTATGTACCCTCCGTGTTTTTATTTTACTTTATTTGTTTGTATCTGTATGGTGTTTTTGTGCCAAAATAAACATTATTTTATTCATTCCTATTTTTTTATTTGTTAATGGATAAGTTCCATTATTTTATGTAAACGGTAAATTGGCGATCACATCATCCCGAAAGTAAATCATAATTATGTTCATGCCTTAAAATACCAAAGTAATACACATACAGTTCTAAAGCCTGCTCTACTACCCTGAATACAGCCCCGACTTAATTTTATGCCGTTCACGGTTATTTTAATTTCTCGCTAGACTGATAATTTTCTGGTGCCAGAACCCATGGAGAGAATTTGGCGTTTATCCTGCTGTAGGTATTAATGTATAACGCAGATGCTGTTCATTAAGGATACGTGATAATCATTTTATGTAGAAACCATATGTGAGGGTAGGTATTTTATCTGTAACACCAGACACACATAATTATGTATTATTTGTTACACCATTTTGTTCTACAATGAATAAAGAATAAAAACTTTCAAACCAAAAACTGTTTCGAACTTCCGTAATTCGCTCCGGGGTTACCAGTGTCATAAAATGTCCAGTCCATCTCAAAGTTGCCTGGAAGAGATCGCTCAGAGCGATAAGGCCTCCTTTGTACTTCGTCTACTCATAGTTTTTAATGCTGTACTGTTTTCTGTGTTTGTGTGTTATAAAGAATTCTATCTAAAATATTTTCCATCAACATTTCTTTGATTTTGCAAGCATTTTTTCACGAAGAATAACTACTATTCAGTTGAGCTACCTGTAGATTGTTTGCAACAGTGCAGTTAGCTGAATTGTTTCTATTGTAAATACTAGTTTTAATTTAATTCTATTTTTTGATTGTAATTTTCTTTCTTACCATACCTTGCTTGAAAACGAAAGTTTTCAATCAGTGCGTCTTAACCGTCATGACCTACGGAGCTGAGACGTGGACACTCACGGTAGGGCTGGTCCACCAGTTTAAAGTCGCCCAGCGAGCTATGGAGAGAGCTATAGCTCGGAGTTTCTCTGAAGGATTCGCTACGAATATACCCGACAGAGAACCAAGATTATCGACATAGCTCAAAGGATTAGCAAGCTGAAGTGGCAGTGGGCTGGCCATATTTCGAGAAGAACCGACAACCGTGGGGTAAACGTGTTCTTGAGTGGAGACCGCGACTCGGCAAACGTAGTGTAGGATGCCCTCCAACCTGGTGGGGTGACGATTTGCGAAAGTCTGCTGGCAGATGCTGGATGCGGTAAGCTGAAGATAGGGCGCTATGGCGCTCATTGGGGGAGGCCGATGTATAGCTGTGGACTGGTATAGGCTGATGATGAATTTTCTTTCTTAATAAAGTTCCATATTCTGGAAACAGCTATATGTAGGTCATTTGAAGTTACTTACGCTACCCAAACATAAAACACTAGGGATAATACTGATTGTGATTGGCAAGTGCTAGGTATAAGTTTTTTCCGGTGCGCAAGAGACATCTCAGAAAACTATGAACTAAGTTCAAATAAAACTTTACGCTATTTTCTAGTTTGGTAGTGTAGTTCAAGCTCAATCAAGAACGTCCGAACATAGATAAAGTTTTTGTGTCCTTTCTTCATCAAAAAGTTTTCAACTTTTCAGCAAACGGTAGGAAGGTTATATTGTCTTGCACCCAAACTATTTGAATTCCAAACGTAGATTTTGAACTCCTTGTTACATTATACATTTGTACAGTTGATGAGTTGGTGCTTACCTCATCAGAACTCTTACGTAGGTACACTGCTGAATGTGAATTTTCAAAGCAAGGCGGGTTTCCCCATATTCTTGCTTGGTAGGCGAATTGGAGATCTTGCGTTTATAAGTAACTAACAACGCCTCGCGGCTTAACCCGTGTTGTTCCCGTTCATGTGGAAATTCCGGGATAAAATATAGCCTATGTGCAATTCCAGACTATATTCTATAACATTGCCAAATTTCATCCAGATCCGTTCAGCCGTTCTGGCTTGGTTGAGCAACAAACATCCGTCTATCCATCCATGAATCTATCCATCCATCCATCTAAACTTTCGCTTTTATAATATTAGTGTGATTCTAGATCAAGAATAACATAGATACATAGATAACTCTTTTGTACCACACAAACACAAAATATTATGCAGACGGATGTGCTGAGAATCAAGAAAGTACAAAGGACGGCCTTATCGTTTTCAGAGATCTCTTAAAGTCAACCTTGGGATAGACTAGACATAAGAGAACATTATAGACGGTGGCGTTTGAGTAATAGAATAAATAGCAATTTTAATTATAATTACATACGCTACTTACTTACTTATATTAATTTATTTATAAATAATGATAAACTTACATACAAAGAAAAATTACAATTATAAATACTATAGGGTACTATACGGGTATTTATCGCGTTTATTTACCTATTTTTCCCGACATGAGTCATCCCGTGACCACGGCAGTGTGTAAACCTGTCGAAACGTCGGGAAAAATAGGTAAATAAACGCGATAAATACCCGTTAAATAGTATTTATAATTATGTGTTCAGATCGCGTAAGTTTAAAAACATTTAAAGAAAAATTAAGTTATTTAAATTGTTACACGGATGATAAATAACATTGATGAAGCAGTAACAAACACCAAACAACAAGCATTATCTTTCGAATATTTCCATCGAATTCGAGTCCTTCATACACATATAGCGCCTTGTAGCGCCCCTACCTGATCCAGAGGAACTAATTGTAGTATGACAACGATTCAATCGATTCCTACTAACTCGATGATAGTTTTCGAGTGCTTTTGATTTCACTAAACGGCTCTGTCGGAAGACCAGCGTTGGTTGTAACGTGTTTACAACTAGCTCATGCTGAGACCGAGACCGTTTTGTGACTCTTATCGACAGAAGCTTTGTCCTTTAATTTTTAGTCATATTTGTTTTGGTTGGTAAGGTTACAAATATATAAATTCTATTTCTATTTGTTGCACTTTTGCACATGACAGCGGCAGTCGCGTTTGCGGCATTGATGTTATAAAAGTAAGTAGATAGAGCACCTCCAAAATAGTTTGGTTGCAGAAATGTGGTGCTTCAAGAAAATTTAAAACACACGGGAAAACATTTCACTCAGTACTTGCACCGAATCTAAATATTTCCTTTGCGTCTGTTGAGTAACTCATTCAGCAATTCTCTTGATTTAGAAGGTAAAAACGAATCTATGTGGATGTGAGTTTCCTATTCGTAAGTAATCGCATTTTTTTGGCTAAAGGTACTTTACATTTTAAGTCTTTTTCGTGGAAGACATCAATTTATAGTTCTCGATTACGTTCACTAAATGTTTTTTGTATTAACTCAGCCTCAGCGCAGGAGTGTTCCTAGAAATCGCAGATAGTTCGAAATAACTTTTGATTTTAAAAGCTTTATTCGTCATTTCGTTCGTCTGTCGTCTGATTTCAAACAAAAGAAAGAAACAAACAATTTGAACCTTTATCGTTGCGCTTTGCTTGCGTTTTTGAAGTTTGTGTTTCTGCTTTTATTCAAAAAGAAAAGCTATTCAGAAAATTACAATAACGGAATAAACAACTAGGTACAACCAGTATTTACACATCTTTTTTATTAAAATCTAAGCCGTCACCAGAAGGCACAGTGCTCAGAATGCTGGCAGTGCTAATTCGTTTTGTATTTATGGATGCCCCTCTCATCTCTGTATAGACTACTTTCGCTGACTATGTAGCACACATAAATCGTAGACTTAAAGAGCTTACTCGGCACTACTCTTGTGGCCCATACCTGTGTGAAACAGAATAAAGATCAACTCCAAATCGGCAAGACGTCATCATCATCTTCATCAGCTTATACCAGTCCACTGCTGGACATAGGCCTCCCCTAATGAGCGCCATAGCGCCCTATCTTCAGCTTGCCGCATCTAGCATCTACCAACAGTCTTTCGCAAATCGTCTCCTTACCTGGTCGGAGGGCATTCTACACTACGTTTGCCGAGTCGCGGTCTCCACTCAAGAACACGTTTACCCCAGCGGTTGTTGGTTCGGCAAGACGTATTTTCATTTAATTTACTTCAATTTTCATCAGAGATTCGTATAACGTTCCCAAATTATAACTTATATGCTTTTACCTTGCTGATTTCTGTTGTTGGTAAGTTTTCATTCGTAAATGCCTTTTCTGACATAAAATGTCTTAGATTCTAAAGCGCCTTCAAAGCAGTAAGCTGTTTTTACCCTTTCGATGCATATTTTTATCTTTTTTAGTTTCAAAATGAATTTGGGAAAATATGCTAATATTAAATTCTGATGCGCGTTGTTATAACATCGTACGTGAGTGGTTTTGAATAGTTTTAAGTTTGTATAAAAAATCTATTCAACAATTTTTATCACAAACCAAATGTTTGAAAGACAAAGTTGGGGATGGAGGTCGCGGCAGAATCGACCCCTGGATAAGAGTAAAAACGACTATAACGACGAAAAATATTCGTATACTTATATTTTGTATACTATGCCTTGAAGTGATCCGAACTAGCGGCATATGTGACTTTAAAGCTGTGCGTCCGCCGGGTCGGAATTGTAGCGTAAGGATGGATTAATTGCGTTTGTCTTGATTTCTATGGCACAGCACTGGATAGTCATATCTGCTGATACCGATGCTAGGCATTTCGCTAATACCGACGCCGTGTGCGCTTTGCACGCTCCGGTGGACGCACAACTTTAATCTTTCGTAAATAAAGTTCCGAGTAAGTTAAGTTTGTAAATAGTCCCAATTTAGAGGCACATTTGAATTATCCTTCCCCAAAATTATTAATTCGTATGCAAGGTGTACGTTCATTTAAATGATTTCTGCGGGTTTCAATGTCATGAATTTGCAAGTAATTGCCTCTTGAGTTGGTTCCATTTGCATTCTAAACGGTTGTGCACGCTGCTTGCATAAAGAAAAGTGCTGCGAAGTAACTTCAATGTAACCTTTTTAATGAGAAATCTAATTAAGTTATATTGGTTGTTTCATTAAGCGTCTGCTTCTTATGGAGTCGGTATTAAAGGGCAAAGTTAATGAAGTTAGTGAATGCATTAAACATGTAATGTCTAAAAATCATAAAATTTCTAGTCATTAGATGTTTAATGCATTCACTGCCCAGACTAACGCTGTGTTTTACTTGGGCGATATTGGCTTTTAGTCAAAGGAATACCTTGATAATGATTTTCGTTTAACAGTTTCAAATGAAATTTGGTAGTGTAACACCCCTACCTATCTATTATAAATAAAATAAATATAACTTCAAAATTAAAGATTCAAGACATTTATTACAGAACTTATTAAACATAGATCATTAGATAATTTATGATTATCTTAAAATTCAGAGAGAAGCTGCTAATCTCCCTATACCAAAGAAACGTCCTCCAAAGAGATAGTTATTGAAAATAAACGAATATATAGAAGAGTGATTTATAATGGCCAATGTGATCGTCTAGTGTCGTCTAGTGGTAGGACACCCGTTATGTTGTAGTAACTCAGATCCTTTTAGAAGCTAAGACAAACGAACTAGCTACAAAATACTCTAATTCTGAAGAGAACCTACCTAAACCTGACAAACATGAACCTCCGTTTACACAGTCGAGTAAAATAGCTAGAAGATTAGAGAATATTATTAATACAAAACATGAACTAACTATTGAATTGCTAGATACTCAAACTAGGATATTTTTTAAATATCCTGGAAAGGCCTCCGCCCATCCCCAACACTTGAACCCAAAAGAATCAAATGTTCCAACATTTACATTTACTGAGATTCATATTAATCTCTCCCAAAACTAGGAACCTCTGATTCCTGTAGATTCAGGTGTGCCTCCCCTCTATTCCTCCGGTCTAAACTACTCTAAAACCTTAAAATCTGAATTCCAAGCTTCACTATAACTCTTAGACCGAAAGAATATATATAATAACCCTGAAATATCCGACGAAATGATCATCTAGGATACTCCTTCAGCCGAGAACTTTGTCTCACGAATTATGGAAGACGACCGCTTCGAATTCGCTTGCCGAATTTAAAGTCAGTAGTAAGGTTGATTTTCACATACTAAAGACCCATAAATACAATATTCAATTTAAAGATAGTTAGAGCAATCTTGGAGTCCACACTCTTTAGGTAAAATATACAAATTACAATATCGTTGAAACGAAGATGACCTAGATGATGAAATAGGAATGATATAGGTACCTACTCGTGATATACGCACTAATCCGAAATAGCCCTGTATTGAAAATAAAATAGATTTCTGACCTGATTCCGGTAAAACCTTTACCAAACGTTGGAATCCTTTCTCTTGTATTTAACGTATTATAACCGATGAGCGTTCTGTCCTTTCGATATGCATTATCCGTTTCTCTAGGTAAAATATAAATTATTTTTTTACAAAATTACATTCGTCCCGTCTGAAAGCAATCTTCCAACCGTCCCCCTTTTGTTTTTCGTCTTCTCCTTATGTCCGCCCACGAATTCAAAATATTTTCTATTCTCTATTCAGAGAAGTTTTTAAAAAGGTTTTTATGTAGTTCACCAAAGCAGTTTTATAATTGATTTATTTTTAGGGTTAAATATTATTTAAAAGAAACGCTAAATGTAAAATATTTGCATAAAACAGTGTAGCCACTTTCTGGACTGTTACAATCGACCCCAAATTTTTTAGCAGCGGGCTATTAAGATAGTAAGTGAATTAAAAATTTCCCTAAAATTCAAAACCGTTGCAAATATATGCATTTATTTAAGTTGTTTATGATTCTACTGATGTTGTTTATTATTATTTTCCATTATTTATTCAATTATTGAATTCTTAATCCATTGAAACTCGAAACCATATACATTTTTACTGTGTGTGTATTTAAACCAGATTTAAAATCACAAAATGGATCAGCACCATGTTCAAACCTAATATAATTAAAGCTTATTGATTTATCAACGATTGACAGAAAGAACGACTGACTAACTGGGGCTTGGTTGTGAGGCAAGCCTCCCCGAGTGGGACACCGATTTCAACCAGGCTGGCCTTACATTATGACCAAGCTCAGATCTAGAAAGGAACCAGATCAGTGGTAACTCAATGTACAATAACCGAAGATAACTCAATCTTAATTACCCCCAAAAAACCCCATCAAATCTTAAACCCATTTCAAATCCGGTGTATGTGCAGTGTGCTCAGTCATAGCCTAATAGGTATAGAGTAAATTCTTGGAAATCAGACAGAGCTGAGGCTCAGATCTCAGTTTAAAAAAAACTGTAATGGTCTTAATTATCCTAACACCAAGAACCTTTCTTTCACAAGAACTTATTTGTAGTGCGTTTATGGCTCGAATCTCAAATAAATCGTACCAAATTCTGTAAAAAGATAACTTACATGGGCCCTTCAAGCTTCATACTATTTCTAAATACTGATTTCGTACTGGTTTCATACATTCTGTCATTCTCCCAGTATAAATCAGCAAATTACAATTAGAATTTGTTACTTCAGAATTGTATTGAACAATTATTTAGTTAATTTATAAGTTAACATAAAGCTTTTATTCAGAATGATTGATTTCTGAAAGCATAAAAGTAAACAAACCGATTGATTTGACTGACTTGACATTGATTGATTGACAGGTAGGGTAGCCATAGACAGAATTTGTCTAGCAAATTTCGGACGGAAGAAATTAGTTTCGCTCGAGTACCTTTTTTTTTCTTTATTTGCCGAATAAAATTTTTAACAAAATTTGAATAATCTATAGTAACACGTACCTATGTAGATAAGTTTTTATTTTTATAGGGTATCCGACGACGACCCCTCGAGTTAGTTCATAGTTCATAGTTCCTCAACATTTAAAACTCCGATGTTCAACAATAGTTTTCGGGCACGTGATAACGCTTTAATTTTTAGCATTAAATTTAAATTTCGTAAGAGTTGTAATGTTAAACGACCCCGCGTATCTGTATTTTGGCAATATCTAGTGGTTCTGATTTTTAAATAAAAAGCAATGCTTTAATTTTGGTTTTAAATTTCGTAAACGTTTTGATTTTAAACGACCCCACGTATCTGTATTTAGGTTGAATTAACTTTATTTCCGCTTTTTGTTTTAAATTGATTTTACGAAATTATTATTAGATTCAATTGATTTTGATCTCAGCTTATGCAGAGTTTATATTACGCAACGCAAATTGAAGTTGACATGTTTAATTATCTATAGACGTGTCCTGTGGTTACGTGACGTTTCTTTCTCTTTGGTTGTAAAAGTAAAAATTGTTTCATCTGTGGACGTTTCTTTGTTTACATTGTAATCTAAGTATTTGAAATTACGAAGTTATTATAGTTATAGCCGTGATTTTCTAAAAGCCGTGTTGTCCACTCTGCCATCGCTGTTTATTGTTAATTGTATGACTGGTATTCACTCGTAAAAATCCGCGTATACATCTGGAACAAGAGGTCTTGGCAAGAAAAAATCCGGAAATTGAGAACACAAAGAAGATACACTCTGTGTACTGAGACCATCGTTTGAAAAATGACAAGAAGCATTAATGTATCGGGCTCGACGTTCCACACAAGAAGAACCATATGTCTTTCGGGCCTCCGCTATCGGCGATGTCGAATGAGAGGTTATCTAGTTGTAAGTACGAATTTCTATTAATTTTCTAATGTTTACATAATGAACCATAAAATTCCTCTCTTCAGGCACTAATACCTCCGTGATAAACGTTTTGCAGACCATAACTATGCACAGCCTCTTGTATTCCCTCTGTCATTGACAGCTAAATGTCAGGTTATAAAAAAAAATATTTTTATTTATTTCAGGAACAGAACAATAAATACAACGTAATATGTACAACTGTATTATCTATTCTGCTGGATACCACTGACCTGTGAGAGAAAGCTAATCCACTGAGCTAGCTCTGATGTCTTTCTTCAAGATTCCAACATGTAAGTTCAATGAACTCAGTTGTTAGACGTCCCCCTGACTGCTATGAATATTCTTATGATCCCGAATCTATGTCTAGATCAGGTATCCTTTTATATAGATGGTTCAGGCATGAACACGAAACCGAGCATGTGTGTAGAACCATATCATCTATAGTCGCATCAACCAAACTGCTGTATATGTAGTATCCTAAATAAACCAACACTCCATGTATACTGCTGCGAAACTGAAGCATATTTCTTGATAATTTTGTAAAGAAAGGCTTTTATTTTCTATTTATTTCAGATGCCGTTTGAAGAACACTGTCCATCTCCAATCTCCTCATCATCACCTGCTGCTGGGAGTTCCTAGTACCTAGCTGAAGATCCATTCCACTCCAAGACTTATTCTAATTATTACACCACGGTAAAACTTTGTGTGTTGTTTATTATTAGGATTTATTTAAGTAATAAAGTTCTTAAAATATTAAAGATCCTCTGAACTGGCTTACTTATTTAGTTGTCTGAAATATCATTTGATTTTTTATCCTGAAAAACCTTAATAACGACCTGCCTGTATGTACCAATTTCAAGTCCTTAGCAGCGGCAATGTTAAGAATGAATTCATGTTCAATTCTCTCTTGCTCATTCAACTCCGAACCTCATTATTGTAATTATAAACCTCACAAGACTACATAGAAGGAAACTGCTGACATGACCTTCCTCAGATAAGATTCCAGTATGTTTCGATCGATTCTTATGCTGCGAAACTTTCTAAAATCATCATTAGGTAGATCTTGTTTGTATTTTTTTTAAAATAAATCAAATTAAATCTCACTGCCCTTCTTTGCTCTCCAAATCGCCAGCCGAACCGGACAGCACCGCCCACACAGCTTCGCCACACAGCACCGCATCTCCGCGAACTCCACGTACGCCACACTCGTAGTTCAAACATTTTCAATGATCTTGAACACGCTGCTCCTATAATTATGTTTATAATTAAAACTAGAACCAACCACAACTGTAGCAATGCTTGTGTCACGCGCCAGACTACCCATGTGCATAACTAGTAGCACCTTTCGGTTTCACTTGCGCAGTTCCTGTGAAATTCCGAGATAAAATGGACGTAGTTATGCAAAAAGGAACCAACCCACAACTCGGTCGAAATGGAGTTAAGTGCACAGGGAGGTTCCTAAGCATGTATTCTATATGTTCAAAAAAGATCCTGGCCATCTAACGGCTCTTAGCAAAGATATGAGTATGTCACAAGGGAACTAACCCACATTTCGACATTTCATATTTTACAATCTAGAACCATGCTGCGTGATTTACTATAGTGAGTTGATTTAATATGTTAAATGGAACCATAGCATATGGTATATAACAATGTCACAATACAACCGGCGTTATATAATATAGTAAATAACAACGCCGGTCAGTATCCGAATTTATAAAAATATTTAAAAAAGCCTAAACTATTTAACTTAACTATAATTTAACTTTGAATAACGTAAAAATAAGAAAACATGTTTAGCATGTACCTGAATGAGAAGATTGTTTATGCCACTTTACTTAGCAGTGTTCAATATTTAGTTTGTTTAGTAGTTAAGCATTTTATTTAATAAAACATGAATAAACCTAATAATTTGCTTTCATTTCTTTTTGTAACAGGGAACCAACCCACAAAAACTGCATTTTGCATTGGAACCAACTGCAATTTAATATAAAAACAACTACTTGTGCCCAAAAAAATCTTAACTTTTCAGGCTCTGTATAAAGCCCTCATTACCCTACACAAGACTGTAAAACAATAAAGCTAATAAAAGCTACCTAGACATTTCTACACAACTTTATTCTTAAAACTCAATTATCTCGAAAGTAACATCTTGAGGGTTAGTTCCTTTTTGCATAACTACGTCCAAATTAGCCTATGTGCTATTCCGGAATATTAGTCTACCTCTTTGCTAAATTTCATCCAGTTCCGTTTAGCCGCTCTTGCGTGAGTAAAAGTAACACAAACAACTATCTATCCAAACCTACGCATTTTGTGTGAATATTTTATTTTCTTAATATTTATAGTGGGCGAGCAGAAACCACTGAATAAACATCCGCAACTCCCACAAACATTTTACTTTAAAACGAGAGTCGAACCCGCATCTTCCTTTTCATCTAGCCACTATGCCACAGGAGTCGTCACTTCTGACTATTATTTGTCATAATAATGTTGTGAACTTGACACTGACGTGACACTTACTCGTCCCTTATGGTGGATACACACGTACGTACATGCACGATGAGCATGGTTCATCCGAATTTGGCTATTTACCCTGCGTCTACTCGTAAAGAACATGCCTAGTGTGCGCTGAAACTTTTCAAGTAATGGACTATTCGTTGTGGTGTTTGGTGGACATCGCTACCTATATTACAAGGTTGCTTCGAACAATGAACAAGAATTATGGACGCATTTGAGTCACAGTGATGGTCTCACTACACTGCCATGGTTAGACTCGGACCCAATAAAATCATCATCTACTGTCCATGCTAGACCACCTCCACAAAACCTTTAAACAATCATTATTATCATCAGTCTACATTAGTCCACTGCTATAGAACCTTTAACCAATCATCATTATCATCTGTCCATGTTAGTAATTTTTTGTCATGATTAGATTTAGTAAATCTTATGAAAGTGCACTTATCTTTTCTTATACTGGAGCCTTCTTTTGTGAATCCTTAGTCGACCCACAGTCTCGATCCTGGATTCCTTGATTTCTTTTGAATTGCAGTGACTGTTCTAAGCTCCAAAGTCCTCCGTCATCCGTGTATATTCCTTTTTGACCCGCTTTCATGCTCCTTCCACTTCGAATTTATTCTTATTCTCTCCAATATCCTACTATTTTGGAAAAACTAAATATCCTGAAATATTTCATTATATTAATATTAGATTTTTAGGGTTTCGTTTGTCTTTAGCTTCTTTCCACTTCACATGCAACAAATTGTGTGGAATAAACCACACTTTATAACTAAATTTAATTACCTAAATCCAACTAATATAAAATGCGACCCCTACAATGATACTATCTAAATAATCGCTAAACACATATTATCTACAAATTTCCTACACGACCCCTATAATAAAATCATCCCTGAACAAGTTAAAATCTAACATCCAAATCATGGACTCGACCTCACGACTCCCGAATAGTAAAGATTTGATGAGAGATCCTTACAACGAAACTGTACCTACCTACTTACTTATCTAAATAAGTCTAATTATCGATTCTGATACCTACTCTATGACAGGAAATTGTAAGACTAGCTCACACTTAATCTAAAACTATCATAACTTATCTAACAATTTCCCTAGCTTATTCTTCCTGCTGCTACTGCTACCTACGAACTTCCTAAGCGACCCCTAAACCTAAATCATCTCTAAGTAAATCCTAAATTCCAAATCCTGGTATGCGGCAACCAAATTGTAACACCCCTACCTATCTATTATAAATAAAATAAATATAACTTCAAAATTAAAGATTCAAGACATTTATTACAGAACTTATTAAACATAGATCATTAGATAATTTATGATTATCTTAAAATTCAGAGAGAAGCTGCTAATCTCCCTATACCAAAGAAACGTCCTCCAAAGAGATAGTTATTGAAAATAAACGAATATATAGAAGAGTGATTTATAATGGCCAATGTGATCGTCTAGTGTCGTCTAGTGGTAGGACACCCGTTATGTTGTAGTAACTCAGATCCTTTTAGAAGCTAAGACAAACGAACTAGCTACAAAATACTCTAATTCTGAAGAGAACCTACCTAAACCTGACAAACATGAACCTCCGTTTACACAGTCGAGTAAAATAGCTAGAAGATTAGAGAATATTATTAATACAAAACATGAACTAACTATTGAATTGCTAGATACTCAAACTAGGATATTTTTTAAATATCCTGGAAAGGCCTCCGCCCATCCCCAACACTTGAACCCAAAAGAATCAAATGTTCCAACATTTACATTTACTGAGATTCATATTAATCTCTCCCAAAACTAGGAACCTCTGATTCCTGTAGATTCAGGTGTGCCTCCCCTCTATTCCTCCGGTCTAAACTACTCTAAAACCTTAAAATCTGAATTCCAAGCTTCACTATAACTCTTAGACCGAAAGAATATATATAATAACCCTGAAATATCCGACGAAATGATCATCTAGGATACTCCTTCAGCCGAGAACTTTGTCTCACGAATTATGGAAGACGACCGCTTCGAATTCGCTTGCCGAATTTAAAGTCAGTAGTAAGGTTGATTTTCACATACTAAAGACCCATAAATACAATATTCAATTTAAAGATAGTTAGAGCAATCTTGGAGTCCACACTCTTTAGGTAAAATATACAAATTACAATATCGTTGAAACGAAGATGACCTAGATGATGAAATAGGAATGATATAGGTACCTACTCGTGATATACGCACTAATCCGAAATAGCCCTGTATTGAAAATAAAATAGATTTCTGACCTGATTCCGGTAAAACCTTTACCAAACGTTGGAATCCTTTCTCTTGTATTTAACGTATTATAACCGATGAGCGTTCTGTCCTTTCGATATGCATTATCCGTTTCTCTAGGTAAAATATAAATTATTTTTTTACAAAATTACATTCGTCCCGTCTGAAAGCAATCTTCCAACCGTCCCCCTTTTGTTTTTCGTCTTCTCCTTATGTCCGCCCACGAATTCAAAATATTTTCTATTCTCTATTCAGAGAAGTTTTTAAAAAGGTTTTTATGTAGTTCACCAAAGCAGTTTTATAATTGATTTATTTTTAGGGTTAAATATTATTTAAAAGAAACGCTAAATGTAAAATATTTGCATAAAACAGTGTAGCCACTTTCTGGACTGTTACAGTAGAAAAAGAAACATCCAATCAAAACCCGTATTCACAGTTTTTACTAAGGCTTCTAAATAACCAGAAAATTCCAACACAAAAGAAAGAATCAACGTGAAACAATTGGAGCCAACAAAAACATAGGTAAATTAAAGCCGCTTTCGATTGCCGAGATTTGGTTTTACCTTCCCAGAAGAAGCACGAAAGTACAACGATTTTTTGTTTCCTATCTCAGGACATCAACCTTATCTCATGAATTAAAACAAAGCAGACTTTTATGAAAAAGTTTTCAAGAGGCGGAATGAAGTTACCTACTGTTTATTTTAATAGCACCATTCATTTTAATAACGCAAGTGAGCTGAAAGGCTGCTGTGGGCTTGGAATAAAATCTTATCTTAAACCTTCTCACCCTTTATTCGATGCTGTTTATGGCGAAGGAGTCGCAATAATTTGTAAGGCATTCAAATTTAGGGCTTATGCCGTATTGTGGTTGTGGTTTTGTATTTCTTGCCAACTAGATATGTTTCCTGGAGTAATGTTTGCCACATGCGAGCATTTATGGAATGCCATTCCATTCTTTACATCGCATATATATTTCTATAGAAATACACAAGTTTTCACTTCTGGTGGTGTAAGATTTTCGTTTTCTTACATAGTTAAATAAAATCAGCCAAGTACGAGTCGGACTTGCGCACGAAGGGTTCCGTATTATCTACAGAATCGGCAAAAAAAAACCACTTTTGTTGTATGGGATGATTAAATATTTATTACATTTTGTTGATTTTGTAATTGATAGCGGCAACAGAAATACATAATTTGTAAAAATTTCAACTGTCTAACTATCACGGTTCATGAAATACAGGCTGGTGACTGGCGGACAGACAGTCAAATAAACGGACAGCGGAGTCTTTGTCATAGGGTCCTGTTTTACCCTTTGGGTACGGAATCCTAAAAACAACTTAAGCACGTCATAAGGTTGTACAACGGTTTTTAGGTTTGTTCAGTATTCATGGATACCACAATTGGTCGGTCTGTCGTAACATCGGATAAGAAAATGAAGTAAAGTGAAGAAAATAGAGAGTGCACCCGTCTTTACTCGTCTCTTGTACTATAATATTATGTACATGGCTAGTCTCCGTTAAGACTGGCTGTCATTTGTAAAATTCCACATGAAGGATATCATAACCCGATGAGTATTTAACCACAATATCTTACAAAAAGTAACGGTAGGTATTGGATGCACGCATACTACAATGAGTCACCATTATTTTCGCCTCGAAGCCTAAAATCGTCGAGTTGCCTCCTTAAGTTCGGCGCTCAAAAGATTTATAGGTGCTAAGGTCCCTGTCATTACACTTCACCAGATAGTAAGCAAAGCGAGAGTTCTCAAAAACCTCTATTTCAGGAAGATTGCGACCCTTTCAAATTGAGGAAAGAATTTCGCACGCCTTTTGTTTGAGTGGTTGAACAATTGAAATGGAGATGTAAAGAAGGTTTTTTTTATCGGATATCCAAATGTCTTAGACATTGCCGGAGATAACTGATTTTTATTTTATAAAAAGCCTTTTTTAAGTCAAGAGGGGTTCAAGATTTTACATCGGAACGTTTTTAATAATAAAAGAACAATTTTATGAAGCAAGTTTAAAACTTGAAGCGAACCTAACGAGTTCGTCTGTCAAACTAGGCCTATTTGATATGTGTAATGATATACATTATATACATTATATACACGGGATCCACATTTAAAAAACAGGAATATCATAAATATCAACCTTTTTTCTTTGGTTCCTTGAAAGTGATAACAGGATTAAGAAAAAAAATACGGAAAAAAGCACTATTTTGCACATAAATGGTTTGGTCAATATCTCAGAAGACCTGCGGTCTTTTGAAATGTATTTTGTTTTAGTTCGTAGATTTTAACCAATTATTTAGTTCCTCGAACCAGTTTCTTCATATTAAGTTGTTGTAGTTTTCTTGTAAAAAGCAAAAAAAAATATTGCGCAAACTCTGTTTTAAAAACGCATGCGTCTTCCCTTTTCCATGAACACAAAATCTTGTCTGTCTTTTGTATTACTCCTTTTTAAATATTTTTTTAGCTACCTATTTAAAATTCTACATAACTGCATTCCATCCATTCAGTTGCTATGGTATTTTCCTCATTGACTCAATTCATAATAAACACAAAGGTTTAGGTACGGTATCTGACGTAAAACGTCCTCGTTAATATTATAATATCGTCAAAAATGATTTAGAATTTTCAAGATTATTTGAAAATTTCTACTATCAATCGTAAAATAAAATTGGATGCAATAAAATAGGTATTATCATACCCAATGGTGTGAGGTACGCTCGTGGCCACTGCATATCGTATTCTAGTGCAACCGCGTTGGGCTATGACATCTATATTTTTCTTTGCTGATCTTGAAATTTGCTAAGCTAAGCTTTTAGGTCTAAAAATGGGATGTCCTCCTCTTTGCATCATTTCCCCAGTAGGTACTTGGGGTCGTGACCCATCGTGACTATTATGTTTTAAGAAATTAAATGCCGTGTGGTGCCGGCCTAAAATTTGCACCACCAACTCTTCCGATGGGTGTCGTATGCGACTAAGAGATAAACACCGGACAAACATACATAGATAATATTTATGAAGTACATATACCAAAAATACGCGTGCGGAGGCGTGGACGTGGGTGGGTTAATAAAGAGATAAATATTTCTAGCGTCCGCTTGTATCATGGCCCCAGCAATAAGCATGGAAACGACACTAGCTTCTCCTACCTGTACCCACTCGTGGTTTAAATCGTTAGGTGCTGAGCGTTAGGTTCGCTCCCTCAATTGGTAGTTAGGTATACCTAGTTATTTCCTTGTAACTGCATCAGAATATTTTTAAAATAACCTTAAAAATAATAGTGAAACTTAACTGAACAGGAGGTAGCGGTATCAATTCCTGCCTAAGTACAAATATTTGCACGATCTGCTGGTATTTGTCCCAGGTTTTTTCTATATATAATATATGTATATATTATCATAGCTCTGCTTAGCTTGGTTATGGATTATTTTAACCACCGCTGGCTGCTGCCTGCTTCACGTCATGCTTTGTTCTGATTTATGGGATAAAAAGTATGTTACTCTTCATTCATTCAACTAACTTGACGCAAAAAATCAAGTCGTTTGTTTGCTTAGTTAGGGCGTGAAAGAAGAACAAACAAACACACTTTCACATTTATAATATGAGTTAGGATTATTTATTTATTGTTATTTCTCTATTGATGTAATGTGCCTATTACATATATCAGTTATCTAGTACCCCAAACACTAAGCTCTGCATATTTTCATCTTGGTTTATTTACAAAAAATCTAGTTTAGCTAAGGTAAGAACGCAAGTTCTTCGTACATCTCACGAATGAATCTGGTTCCGTTTCCATATTGCCCAAAAACATTATGGGATGAATAACGGTCGAATCATTTTATTATCGGATGCACCTTTCCCCTGTCACCGCGCATAAAGGGTCAGGATCGCTTTGCATATCAATTCAGCTTCCGTGGCTGTTTCTCTTTATAAAAATGGAAATACGGTGTTATTCACACTGCATGACATTTAGGGTGAAAATACATGGTGTAGATTCATTACCAGCCAGGGCAAAGCTGTAGATACTTAACTAGCTTTGCCCTATAATGATATTGAATGAAATAACCGTAAAATTAATTCAATTCTCTTGATTTTTATTTGAAAATAAAAGTCTTCAAGTCCTTTGTCCTACGCAAATTGTTCAGTTTCCAATTGCTGCCAATTCGCAAATGCATTTGCAAAAGCATTGATTTTATGATATAAAAACCAAACAAGTACGATTTTTCCCATTTTGCTCTGTGTTTGGAGTAAATATTTTTGTTGGAAGAACTTTCCAACGGTGGATGCGTTCCATTAATTTACATAATATCTGCTTTTTCCTTCTATGGGTTGATTTATATATTGTGGTTTTGTATCGTTTATGATTTTTATATCTTAATAGAAAAAAATATGCTTTATTATTTCGAATAAAGAATGTAGGTATGCTGTACTTTTCCACAACGTATGTAATCAAACAATTTTTTTGGAGGAGACACTGGTGACCAGTAAGACAGGTTTTCAACCTATCACAGGCACCAGTCTCATAAAAACGGGTATGTATGTAGGAGAAGGGGGTAATGGGTCTAATAAAATGTCGGTCAGACATCTCAATTGTCTTTTAATCAATGTAAGCCAAGTAAGTATACTACATTTAGCTTTAATAACTTAACGATAAGAATACCTTTGTGAAGAGAAAATAAATGTTTTATTATTTTTTTACTATTATCTCGTGATATAAGATAATAAATTAACTTCTACGTTCTCTTATTTCTTTCAGTAAAAAATATATCTTACTAATTTTAACTGTGAATTTCCCTAACACGATCATTTTCATGCAAAAGAAATATATAACTTCAGCCAAAAGCCTTACATTTTATGTTCATAAAAGACATAAAAGTATAATTCTAAATTCTGGTCGGGCGGAGGACTCGGACCGTTTGTGTTCATTAGTTAGTGTCCACTAATGTTAACAGCCACGGTCGGAATGGCCCTGAAAATGGCGTAGTACCGCTTAACTGCCCGGTCAAAGATAACCGAGTTTCAAGATAGATCGCATCTGTACTCATATTACACACACATAGACACTTAGAGGTAAGGTTTGTGAATTTGTCGATGGTGATTTTTGAAACGTTCTTTCGATTTTAAAATTATTGCACGAATAGATAACTATACACTAGCTAAATTCGATGTGGAATATTTGTAAGCAAACTACCCATATTATAATGTATGCTTAACGTAAAAATGACTCTGTTGCCGCATCTTTTATGTTTACACAAGTGGCCCCTCGTGGTACCCCGGCGGGTAGATAAATATAAATATATAATATTTAAATATATTAAGTATACTATAAAAAGATATATCGTAGAATGAATGCAAGACGACAGAGCACTAAAACGTCTTCTTCGTGGCAAACCTGATTGCCAAAGACCCCCTGGAAGACCAAAACTTAGATGACTCGATGGGATCCAACAAGACCTAGGCAATCGGAGTGACCGGCTGGCAGGAAAAAACCAAGAATAGGATCGAATAGAGAAATTTACTCGACCAGGCTAAAGCCCACCCGCGGCTGTAGAGTCAGGATAATGATGAATATATTATTATATAGCCTATGACACTCAAAAATAACGTGGCTTTCGACTAGTAAAATAATTTTCAAAATCACTTTAGTAGATCTTGAGATTACCCTACAACCTCACAAAGTCCAATAGATTACTTATCGATTTGTGATCCTTCCTTCAGTAAATATGTCTTTGAAATATATCTGAAACTCGACTCCAAGCAAGTGAGTTTTAGTTCTAGTATCGTAGTTTGTATAAGAACATTCCATATTGTGTTTGGATATTATATACGTAAGATAATTAACCCTGAAGGAGCTACGTCATATCTGTCCGTCTGTCCATCAGCGGGCTGTATCTCACGAACCGTAAAAGGGAGACAGTTGAAATCTTCACAGAATAGATATTTTTCTTTCCGCTATGAAATCAAATAATAAAAATGAAATAAATCTTAAAATCAAAGGGTTGCATATATTTTTGTTCTACTTTTGTAGAAGCCTGAAGCTCTGAACCGTAATAGGTAGATAATTGAAGTTTATACAGGATTTAGATTACTATTGCCGATATTACGTAAATAAAAATAAAACAAATTTAATAATGAACATGTCAAACGTATACCAAGTTAAGTACCTACTGAAGTTAAGCGACGTCGGGCGCGGTTAGTACTTGGATGGGTGACCGGGTCATGTTGACTTTTTGTTACTATTTAAATCTCTTTTAAGGATCCATTTAAAAAATAGTTGTGTACATTGTTACGGTATCCTCCTTGTGCAAGTCAACTCGCACTTTGCGGTCTTATTAATTTCTTGTTTAATAAACTTTGGGTTAATTTCTTCGTAATCAATCTAGTAACTATTACATCTGTTTGCTATTACTTTATAATCTATGTATAAGTATATAAAACAAAGTCGTGTTAAGTACACCATTTGTAACTCAAGAACGATGGGACCGATTTTCATGGTTTTTCATTTGTTGGATTTCTCTTAGTCCGGAATAGGCTATGAAGTATTAAAAGCTTTAGAAAATTGACGAAAAAATAACTACCCGCGCGAAGCCAGGGCGGACTGCTAGTCTTTGATAAAATACCAAAATACAGATGAAACAGATAGCTGGGATTATTGATAGGCTAGTTCAAAGCACCTACAATTGTTTTGGGAATTGATATTTTCAGTGGTCAGCGGTTTGGTAGCTAGGCCGTCGATTGCCGGATATGCTCGTTAAATTAGGTAAATTCACTTTGCAAGTACTTCACAAAGTGAACTTAATTGAAATTGAAACGGCACGAAGCAAATATGGTTTTGGCACTTTTTATGCCACAACCATATTTGCTTTGGTGGAAATCGGAATTATACTTATTTTAATGAAGACTCGCTTTATATATCCTGCAGCTGGTGAACGTCGTCCATGTACATCAGTTCGGTGGCAATGAATGTGTTAACACTTTCTTGACCCAAGACGCTGAAGCCGTGTTCAGACTGGGCAGTGTATGCGCTAAGCTGCTTTCAAGTGTAGAAAGATTATGATTATATAAGTTAATTAATACCATTTAAAGCAAGAGGTTGCGGGTTCGATCCCCGCCTCGGAACAAATTTGTGTACGATCTGCAGAAATTTGTTCCGTTGGTCTGGGTGTTTTCTATGTATAATAAAAAAATATCTATCTATGTAATGTATAATATTACGTATATCAGTTATCTAGTACCCATAACACAAGCTCTGCTTACCTTGGGGCTAGATAATGCTGTGTGAATAGTCCAGCATTATTTATTTTAACTACCCTACTTAACTTTAAGCTAAGTACAAAAATCATGTGTTGTGTGTTTCTTTTATTGAGTTCTATTTCGAATTCAGAACTAGGGGATAATTAAATTATATTCTTCCATGAGTGAGAAGGAGATAAAAACATAGTTTATACAAATATTTTTCACCTTATATAGAAATTCGTGTGACCACAATCTCACTTGATGGTAAATGACGATTACCACAAAGGTCTGGTCACAAATTCACCAGCCATTTCTTAGAATTGACGATTTTTAGTAATTTTAAGGTTACCTAAAAGGTAGGAGGTAAAGTAGATACCTATTGGTATAATCCGACAAAGTTAAAAATTGCCAATAATGTTTTGAACAACAGGAATCAATTTCACACGCGCTACTAACTCCCGAAGTAATCCAAATTGCAGATTTATAGCGTTAATAATTAAGTAAGTTTGTTGGAGCTAACTTTGCGCCGTAATCACCGGAATTAACTTATACGTAACACTTGCAACTTGCTAAGTTTGATCATTTTTGGCTGTTCCGTGTTAGAAAAGTATGTGTACTTATATTTGTGAGTTAACAATGGAGATTCAAGACTGAGACAATTCTAAATGGTCATAAAATATTATTATAAAGGTACTATTGAAGAATTCTGTGGCGCGGTGAGCGAAGAACCAGCTGCGACGATGGCGGTTCCGGGTTCGATTCCCGCCTCTGGACAAATGTAAGTACGATCTGCAGATATATATTATAATAAAATGTAAGTATTGTATTATATAGTATATCAGTTTTATTATACCCATAACACAAGCTCTGTTTAGCTTGGGGTAGATAATGATGTGTGGAATTGTCCAGAATTTTTTTTTAGGTAGATTAATATATAAAAATATAAATAACAATGCAAATTTGGAAAATCAAAGGACTGACTTGTTAAGTAGTGTTTGTAGTAGTATTTTACTGCAACGTATAAGTTATTAGAACGATTATTATTTAATGTTTAAACATTAACAGAAAAGGTTTTAAAGAAAACTATTGCGAATCCTTGAACTTTCTTACTTGACCCAGTTCAGGTGAAAAATAGACTAATATATTGCTTAAACGACTCGTTACAAGATTAACGAGTAAAATGGGTTCCATTTTCTGATTAATAGACATTTCAGAGAAAATCCAAACAAATAAACAAAGAAACTTGACAGTGAGGGAGGTCATCAAGTCTACGCAAGTACAGATAGCAAAGTATAGGTTACTACGCAACTATCCAGAATACCATAGAACCTTGTCAAATTATTATAAAAAATTATATAACCATAAAGCAGAATAATAGCAATTGACTGTAATTTTAACATACACTGGAATTTTTGAGATGTACCGATATTTTCGACTTTCGCTGTCATAAGCTTAGCTTAGCTGTCAGAATGTAAGTTGGGCGAAAACCAAGTAGGACGAAACGCGTTTTAAATTGTAATTGGACGAACCGCGATTAATATGATCTGCTAACAAACCATAGATATGAGTTTTCTTTCCTTTTGTTAACATAAATCAGAGCGAGAAAAAAAACATTGCTTAGCAGTTGCTCAAAGGTAAGAGCTTTTTATTACGTAGCAAGACTGTAAAAAGTTCCTAATCTAAAATGACAGTTTAGTAAAGATTGCTAGCTTTACTGCATTGCTGTACAGCTTCGAACACCAAGAACTGCTTGCAAAACGTTAATTAACTGGCATAAATTTGATTAGTAAGTTTGAAACCATACCAATACGAAGAAGAAGAAAAAGTACATTTAATTACAACAACAATTAAAATGAAGACACATTATAGAATAGATAAAAGGTGCTAACTCAGCATAATGCTGGTTAAGCTCATAATATAATACGTCAAAGTTAATCAAAATTACAATTTTAAATGTTGTTGTGCAAGTGGAGCTAATTCCATATAAATCCATATGAAATCCATATAAAATTGACATTTTATTCACTCATCCCGCGAGCGAGTGTGTAGACCCCACTTGTTTGAAGCGGTCCTATTCTGATCGCGCACGAAACTTACTATTCATTTAGCACAATTAGCATCGACACGTGTACAGACGCTACCGACCGTGCACGTCTTACTTCGAAAAGGTTCCATCCTCGCTTGATTGTACCTATTTACTTAGCGTCACTTTCTATTACTCGAGTATCGGGCGAGTATCGAATATCGAACCATCATCCAATCCCTATTGATATCTCGGAAACTTTCAGTACATTGTCTCTTGCCCTCTCAGCCTTGGAATGTCTCAGATTACTAAGTGGATAAGCATTATCTAGGGATGGCTTAATCACCTAACCCTCTCAAAGGTCCCTAATGATAATAAATTCAATATCCGCAAATCATGGGCTTCAAGGATAATACAATTAGGGACTGGAGAAGGGACAGTTTTGGTGGCCATCACTTGTCGTCACTAGTGACCACTTGCTGGTTTTACTGCGTCACGCATCACTCTTTGTAATATGTAGTCTTTTTCTGGTTTATGGAAGCTTAGTTTGTCATAACTAAAAACCTTTTAAGGCTAATCTTAATGTTTCAGTACAAAATGATGGTCTAATTACAATTTAATAAATTTTATTAACCACAATTTTATAATTAAACACAAATTATTTTATCAGATTCTCACTGTACTACAGTAGATAATAATTATGTAATTAATTACTTGTGTACAATAGAACTCCTTTTAGCAACAGCAGTAGGTAACAAATTTTTTTCTCGAAGCTATCACCTTATATTACTTAATAACTGATAAATAAAGATTCCGACGATTCGCTCCTGCATCCTCGGCAACTGTTTTCATCTCTAGAGAAATGTGATTGTCGCGCCGTCAACGGCAAAAAATATAATCCTTGAAACAAAGGGGCTCTCCAACTACTCATTTCTCACATTTCATTTGATATCAATCACTGCTTGATCACAGCTTACAGCGCTCGGTCGCGCTCGGCCACGGTCGGTAAACTTCGGAACTACTGTTCGCGGCGACTGTACTTCAGTGAGTCTACGCCGCTACGAGAGTCGCACGTTTCGTAGCCCTTTGCTACGCCGTAGAATCGTCTACGAATCTCGTAGAGCGAAGTAGGGTAACTTTAGTGGTTTATGTAGGGTATGTGAAAACAATAACTATCGAGTGAACTATGGTGAATTATTAGTCCAAGGATAAGCCCCGGGTTGAAACGTTTATTTCAGTCGTTATATGGTGAGTACGTATTTCTATTACCGTAGCTTGAGTGCGATATTAAATTTAATTACGCTCAGTTGAAATTATATCGTGATATTTCAGATTAATTTGAGATGGAATTCAAGCGGCTTTTTACAGTTTTTTTTGTGAAGTATGGTATTTTGCTGTGGGTGGCAGTATAGCTTGTTAAGTTCGGGTTGGCATTTGACAGGACATATTTTGCTCCCGTGGCGGGCATACTCCATTTTTGCTTTTCCTAGATAAACCTTTCGACCTTCAACAATATTTTTCGGTATTTTGGCATTGATTGGCATGTCATTCCGGGGCAACTCATTTTTATGAAGATTTATCAAGAGATTTTCGGGTGTGAATTCGATGTGAATTATAAATTTTCTTTTTAATGATGGTCCTTACAAATTTAATTCAATTTTATGATTAAAAAGCTTTGGCTACCATCAAATCCGATTCGTTTGATTAACGGCGTTAATTATAATGATCGTTATTATATCGAGCGCAATCATCACATTCCGTTAATTGAATAGGCAAAATCAAACGTTATCTTTCTCCATACAGTTTTATATATAGATCAATAGTATAGTATAACTTTATACCATATATATAGTCTTTGGCAAATTACTATGTATATGGTATGTCGTATTTAACATTCCAGAGAAATTTTCTTTTAGGAAAAACGCAATATAAGTATTTTGGTCAAGGACGCCAAAAATGGCATAAACTGTATATATTAATTTTTTTTTAATATAAAACTACAATGTGTACCTAGTTTACCAACGAATATGGTTAAGCATTACCTTGGGGTCATCATCATTATTTTAAAAATAATAATATTACAAAAATAATTTTACAAATAAATAAATAATGCTGAACTACCCATCATAGGTAGCATCATCTAGCCCCAGTATTCAGTCCGTTGACCTACCTACTATACCCACTGATGTGACCTCCTTCTATAAAGCTTTTTTAATTTGAATGATAAAAACCAGCAAAAACCTTTTTCAAATAAAAAAATTCAATGGTCAAATAAATAGACGATATTTGTTTTTGCTTGTTGTAAAAAGATTTTTGTTTCTACGAGTAGTAGTTATAGGCACCTGTCTGTATCACATATCGTTTTTATGATAAACAAGCGGCGCCCGTAGGTTTGCCTGCGCAGATTTTATTACGCTGATCACTAAGACGACCTCAGTGGCGCAGCGGGCGAGAGTCTGCCTGCGACGCAAGAGGTTGCGGGTTCGATCCCCGCCTCGGAACAAATTTGTGTACGATCTGCAGAAATTTGTTCCGTTGGTCTGGGTGTTTTCTATGTATAATAAAAAATATCTATCTATGTAATGTATAATTATTACGTATATCAGTTATCTAGTACCCATAACACAAGCTCTGCTTACCTTGGGGCTAGATAATGCTGTGTGATATGTCCAGCATTATTTATTTATTTATTTAAGATTTTATAGTTATGCTATTAGAGACAGAAATTCAACAACAAAGGATCATTAAAATCGGTTTCGCTGGTTTGAGTTATAAAAAGGTAAATAGATTGTGCTGATACATCTCAAAAAAACTGGTTCCACCCACGTAGGTTGTCTGCCCAGGTATTGCGTTCCTTTCCTTCTTGGGTTGTTTCCCTAATACTGGAGGTCGTGACACCGCACGCAAGGATATTCTCCCATATTTGTACGAAGACGCGTTATTTTAAACAATATCAAATCAAAGAACCTTTACTTCTAGTAACTATTTATTTATGTAACCGCTTTTGAAAATAAGTTAACTTTTACAAAGGGCATCACTACAGGAATTCAAAGTATCCACACGAGCCGTCTGTATTTACGTAGCCTTGTTTTACCTTGTTCTCCCTGAAAAAATCTAAGCAAAAATATCTCAAATTATTGTAACTGTAGGTATTTATTCGTCATCTCCCGGAGGCTACTGACTTGCAAATACAGCGGTGCAGCTGCTTTTCGTTTATTTAACCAGAGTAGTATTTGCGTTTCATCACATCGAAACTCACGAATTCCTTTCAAACATAAACTTGAATAATACTGTGGTAGATATATTAGTTTTAGATACTTTGTTGCTAGTACCAAGAGATCCTTCTGTAGATATCGTCATCATCAGCCTATACTAGTCCACTGCTGGACATAGGCCTAATTAGCGCCATCTATATCTGTAGATATGTATATTTTTAATTATCCAACTGACGGATAGATGCTATGGAGCCGTTTTTATTATCAAAAATTTGATTTGAATAATATCCCGGAGTCTTCAAGTTCTGAGTGAATAAGTTCCTTCTGGGAAATCGTAGATGTTGTCTAAGAAGACCACATCTACACTTTTCCAAGTGTGATGGTGGTGAAACGCTTTAGCGTTACCACTAAAATATTTGTAAACATATTAATTTTATTGAAATATATAAAAAAACAATTTTACCTACCTTTGTCGAGTGAATATATTATGTCGCATATGAAGTGAGAATTCTCACTACAATAAAGCTATCAATAATATTAAAAATTAATTGTACCTATAGCCTAAACTTAACATTTTATTTTAGTCCCTTTAAAATAAAACAATTACAACTACTATAAACACTTATAATTTACACTAACATCGATTTTCTAAAAATCTAAGCCGTCACCAGAAGGCAGATTACCTATTTCGGTCAACGAATTAACATTGCCACGGCAATGCTAATTCGTTGACCGAAATAGTTCATAGCCTAAATAAGTTTTAAAATGTTACCTTTATATACCTACGTCATTTTCTAACCCGATATTGTTTCATGAAGCTCGTAATACGATCCGTAGCTTTTCACGTCAAAATATTTTATCAGCATAAAGTTGAGTAACGCAGAATGGTAGGGTAAAAGGTTTTTTGTTGCCCGTCGAAATCCATTTTGCAACAGAAATGATAGTTGATAATATACATAGCTTTTGCCCGCGGTTTCGCTCACATTTTTTTAGGATAACAGGTAACATAAAGTAATTTTCTTATCAGAAGTTTTGGCGCTGTTCGCGAAAATACATAATTTAATTTTCATTTATATTTTTAGGAAAACTTACGGCTAAACACGACAAAAAATTAGGTGTTAATATATGGACGGCCAATGAAAAGTTTTCACAAATCGTTTAAAAAACAAATAAAAGAGAACATGTGTTAGACAAGCAAAATTTTCTTAATTCTCCACAAACTTTTGCCTTATGATATTAGTATTCAGTTGGGCTACCTGTAGATTGTTTGCAACAGTCTGCAGTAAGCTCCATTGTTTTTATTGTTAATACTTGTTTTAATTTAATTCTATTATTTAATTGTAATATTTTCTTAATAAAGGTATTCTATTAAAATTCTAATTCGTCAGGGTTTCAAAGCACGTTTGGTAATGAGGTTGCATCCGGTCACGCTAAATAAGGTGGCTTTGATCATGTGATAAGATCATACCCTATGTATAGTCAATATTTCCAATATTAGGATCCAAATGCAGGCAAAACAGCAACAATAGATACGTAATGCTTCTTATAAAATTAAATGATAATCAGACCTTAATATAAATAACACATAGATATTATATTGAACATAATTTACATTTTATTTTATTTAAATATTGTTTGATTTTAAAACTAAAATGTTGACATTTCTTTCATTTATTTGCCACCACGATCATTTACATCACACAAACGTTTTCATTTGCTAAATCAATACATTTTACATCAAAACAGTAGTTGGAAAGTTTCAATCTGTAATTAAAATCCATACAACATTTCTACATTCTCACCATCTGAATCGGTTACTAGTTTCGATATTGAAAAATATGTGAAATTCTTTTACAAACAGCGCGCCCTGTTGCTTAGTGCTCGGAAAAAAACGGATAAAGTATTTCACGAATACCTATTACACACCCTGGGGGCCTATTCTGGAGCCTGTGGGAATGAAATCAAATAACAACAGTGCTTTTTCGGAATTATTTTTCAAATACCCACTAAGTACGAGTTTTTACAATAGATTAAATGCAGCGTGACCAAAATAAAACTTATTTAAAGATGTCACCTTTTGTGAAATGATTACGGTATTGTAACCTAAAAATTTGTATAATCACAAATTTTTAGGTTACACATATAATAAGATATCGGTTTCTTGACAGGGTTGCGTTGATTTCACAAAACCTTTTCACGACTAAAAGCATGGACAGAAAGTCAAATAAAAAAAAATTAAGGAAAGACATAGCCTTATTTAATTCAGAAAACGTGAAAATCCGTGGCAGATAGTACCTATTCTCTGAAACTTTCTCTTTACAAAACATGTGTTAGAAAAACTCAGACGTCGCATGTCATTACATGAGCGTATAAGTGCGAAGGTCGTAGCTATACGTAAAAAGTACCAAGTCCTGCCCCCCTAGCACGGGGATTGTTGTCTAGGGTGGAATAGACAATAATGAAATAGCATCGCTGTACATTGCGTACATTATTGAAGTTTTAGAAATGAATTTCAAACAATTTACGCATTCGATAACGAAGTGACGTATTCTTTTTCTGTCCTACCCTAGATAACAAACCCCGTGTAGGGGGGCAGATGTCCAGTGAAGTGAGCTAACGCCTCGAACGCCCACTCAAAGCCGGGAACGCTCAAAGCTCTCAAAATTGCTGCTCGACTGCGGTTTTCCCTGTAAAATAATAAAATGCATGTTACTGAATGTATAACGAATTAAATTTAAGAAATAGGATTTCTCTGACTGAAATTTGTCGTTTCGCAACTTAAATTGCGAACACAACTTAGCAACTGGTTATTACTAACCAGTTTCATCAAGAACAGCAGCACGCGCTTGAAAAATTTAAATTTGTATCAAATAGGGAGTGGATGGTTTTCAATGCAGTATATTTTTGTATACATAGAACTTTTAGGATATTTACATCACTGATAAATGCCTATTGGACACTCTTTCCCGATGTAAATGTGCACTTTTTTAAATGAGTTAATATACCTTTTTTTGGTGGTACCACTGGATTAACAATAAAATATGATAGGTACTTAATAAAAACACTTAATAGTACGAGTTCTTTTTCTCCTGATATTATTATCAAAGATTTCCAATAATATGGAAATATTTAATGATGGGCTAAACGAGACAACCGTTGACTACGTAACTAAAGGTACAAGACAACCTCATTGCCAACGAGAGTTGGTAACTCGATTCTATTGTTTGTAAAACAATGCTCGATCGATTTTTCTCTTTTCATGTCTATTTAGGAGATTGGTTATCTATCAGGGACCTTGGTATTTGAGATACCATAGATATAAGTAATATTAAGTAATTCGCTTCCCTCAAGACTAAACCTTTTTTTTGGCTTTTCTCTTTTTTAGGGTTTCAAACATCGGTTTTGAAACCCTTATGGTCTCGCTCTGTCCGTCTCCGCTCTTTCTTGAATATCTCAGTAACTACTGCAGCTATTAACTTGAAATTTAAAATAATGATACATTTCGTGCGCCATTACTGATTTCAAGAAAAAAATATATAAATAAATGAAAAATGAAAATGAATAATTTCAATACAAATTTTGATGTTGAAATTTCAAAAGAGACTTACGAAGGCAAATGGGGTATCAAATGAAAGGTATCGTTTTGACGATTTCAAAACACTTTTTGAAATTCCTGTAAGTTTCATACTTTTTGAAATATTTCAAAAATAGTCGAAAACTTGACCATTCCCCCCCCCCCCCCCCCCAGCTCCGAAGATTGCAGACCGATCCATGTACAATGTACTAGGCGTTTGTAGACATCAATCTATATTTTACAGGAAAAATATAGAGAAGTCTGTAATAATAATAGTTTTTGAAAAATGGTCAAAAAGGTGAATTTTTTTTCAAAAGGGGGTACCTACCCATGTGGCATATCAAATAAAAGGTATCGTTTTGGCCTTTTTAAAACACTTTTTGAAATTTCTGTAAGTTTCATACTTTTTAAAATATTTCAGAATATTGATTGTCCAAATAATTGGCAAATGTTTGAAACCCTCGGCGCGCGAGTTACACTCGCACTTGGCGGATCTTGTTTGGCTTTGAACGACTGCACGGGTTTTCAGAAACTACATATTATATATATAAATCAGTTCATCCAATCACAACAGCTACAGTCCTTTTTTTATCGGAGGGCTACAAAATAGGTGACTACATTCTATAAAGTTATTCTGTGAATAAAAGCGCTTTAACACTTTCAACGAGTCTATTCTAATTTTGTTTGATGCTATGGTTTAAATAATGACTCTTTAAAAAGCGATGCTTTATTGCAGTTCGTTTATCTTTAAAGAACTATCATCAAACTGATTGTGATCAAATGACTCGGTAGTTGAAACATACACAAAGGTACATTTATAAACAATTTGAATGTGAATGGAGCAAATCACAGCAGGTTTTTCAGGCAATTACCACAATTGTGGTGGTATATAGGTGTTTTGAGATTACGGCATGATTCATGTGATAGTTCCATGTATTAAGCGTGGCATTGAAACACCATACAGAGGCGATTGGCAAAAGCGACCAAGAATGTACTGGCAAAAAAGAAGCTTAGTACAAAGCGCTGGTTGTTATGGTTATTTTTTAAAAAATCATTTGTCGTCATGGATATTTTATTGACGTCCTCTGTGGCGCGGTGGGTTGCAGATTCGATTCCCACTTCAGGACAAATGCGTTTACGATCTGCAGACATTGGTTCAGGGTGTTCTGGTCGTTTTCTATATATAATAAAAAAAACTATCTATGAATTATATTCTATTATGTATATCAGTTATCTAACACATGCTCTGCTTAGCTTGGGGCTGAATTGGCCAGCATTATTTAATTATTATAATTTAACTGTAAAAGTATCGTCTAGTATAAAAGGTCGTCAACGGTAGTAGAATCAACATACATATTACCGATCTGGCATCTTAATTTCATTCTCACACGCGATTTAAAGAGATGAGGAATGTAAAATATAAAAGATATAATTAGTATTGTAATCTATGAAAAAACACGTGTGAATCCGCAGGCTAAAGTAAACTATAATTATTCTATAAATAAAAACAAAGAAAATGGAACTTGGCCAATAAAAGGGGGTGAAAACCCTCGGAAAAAATCGCATTATGTGTCTTACATTGCCATTTTCACCCATTCGTGTATAATTCATACGTTTGCGTCTCGTTGTTGTTTAGTGGGAAGAACTTTTTGAGATTTTTATTATAACTAAGTATAAAAAGAACTTTTATGCAGAGAAAGGAATATTTGCTTTTATGTGAAAGTCTATAAATGGACCTGTTTTAGAGCGTTCTTTTCTTTTGTTGTTTGTACCCATTACAAAAACCTCGCAAAGTAAAATTATTTAAATAAAGCTGAATATTTTAGTTTTTGTTGTGTTTTAAAGTCAGCTCTTTTTTATTAAAGAAAACTACAATCAAATAATAAAATAAACTTAAAACTTTTGTTTTTTACATGATATCTAACTTATAATAGACTAGCACTTTCATGGCTGAAAACACAGAGTGCGATCCGCAACTACTTGTACCGACGGCGCGCCCCTGCGGGTCGCACCGCCGACGCTAGCAGTGATCGTGTTAACTCTAACTTTAGCTTTGATAACTCTATTTTTCAATAAGGTTCTTTACATCTTACAATACGTCTATTTGACGATCGTATCGCAACGTCTCCTTTTTCCGTAGATTTTGGAACAGCGCCTCTATCGTGCGGACAGGGAACTACATACATCATCATCATCAGCCTATACCAATCCAATGCTGGACATAAGCCTCCAATAATGAGCGCCGTAGCGCCCTGTCTTCAGCTTGCCGCATCCAGCATCTGCCAGCAGTCTTTCGCAAATCGTGATCCCACCTGGTCGGAAGGCGCACAACGTTTGCCGAGTCGTGGTCTCCACTCAAGAACACGTTTACCCCAGCGGTTGTGGGTTCTTCTTGAAATATGGCCAGCCCACTGCCACTTCAGCTTGCTAATCCTTTGAGCTATGTCGATAACCTTGGTTCTCTGTCGGATGTATTCGTTGCGAATCCTATCCTTCAGAGAAACCTTCCGAGCATAGTTCTCTCCATAGCTCGTAAGGCGACTTTAAACTGGTGGACCAGCCCTACCGTGAGTGTCCACGTCTCAGCTCCGTAGGTCATGACGAGTAGGACGCACTGATTGAAAACTTTCGTTGAAAACTAAAGTTTTGAATTGCGGTATGAATGACGAGAACTACACACATGAATGAAAAACTACATACAAATTTGACGAATTGGAAGCGGTGGTCGAAGGTCCGCCTACGACACAGGAGATTGCGGGTTCGATTCCCGCCTTGGGACAAATGTTTGTAAGATATGCAGATATTGTTCGTTTCTTATGTATTAAAATATATATATCTATGTATTTCATTGTATTATGTATATCAGTTATCCAGTACCCATAACACAAGCTCTGCTTAGCTTGGGGCTAGATAATGTTGTGTGCATTATTTATTTGTTCTAGTCGTATGTGGTTTTAGATCTATAACTGGTCAGAATTTAAGTTAGCTATAAAGAAGTCATTATTTTACAACACCATCTTTATTCGACGCTTTCTTTGCACGCCAATCATCTTTACAATAAATAAGGATAATTTCGAGAAGAGAGAGTACCTATTTCATTAGGGGTTTGATTATTAATTAGTTAATCAGCTTAGGAACAACCGGTTGTTAATTGTAAATAATATTTCGCAAGTCACGCCCAATACAGTAGGCAGTTGCCCTGAATTTTATTTTTAAAACTCGCTTCTTTTATTAGGCCTCGGAGGAAAATCCGTAAAATCTTGTCACATCAATCAAGCCAGGAATCGCTTTTCATCGATCAAAACGAGATCGGTTAACGACGTTACATGTCTTTGATATTAAACAGCTTTCGTAAATTTAATTTAACAGACAATAAGGAACGCTATTTTGACTAGTTACTGCCTTCTGCTTCACTTAGGTATGGTGTACTGGACAAACCGTTTAGATGATGATAAATGTGTCCCTTTAGCCTAAAAACAGTTATTTCTGTAGGCATTGTAAGCTCTGACAAATAAACAAGTCAAATGAAACTAAATTATATTACCAATAATGAATAAAGTGATATTTAATTCAAATGACTTCTATTTTTTGTTCACTATTGTAAGAAGTAAAAAGTAACCACTAGCACGTTTATATATCACTTTTTCTATACTGTACATCCAAAATACATGTTTTGTCTTTAAAAATCTAAATTAATTGATTGATCGATCGATTGTGGTCAAACGAAGGTCTATAGACTATAAAGAAACATACTTAGCGAATTTAGATACTTAAGTCAATATAATTAATACTAGTTAACATAACTTACAATACAATTATTCAAATTGCAAACCAAATATAAAAAACGAAACAAAAACAACTTTAGCAATTTTTCCCACTGCTCTTTAGAAATGTCTTATCGCTAAGAGTCTCTTACAGGCAACCTTAAGATTAAAAAGATGTTATCAAAAAAGTATAGATCTTGGCGTGTAAACCGAAATATTGATTAAGTAGGTAACATTAGTATGCACCCTTAGCTAATAAACTTTCAAATAACGGTTATTATAATAATTACGTTTTATCCAGGTACATAGAACCCACGGGAAGATGTTTGATAAACATACATAATAGGAGGTGGAAAACTGGATATATAAGGTTGGTACCTACCTATCTACCCCCATATTAAGTAATATATACGAGTAGGCACATACAAACTATGTAACGATTATTTCTGAATTTGCCGTACGTAGGAATGTTGGAAAACTTGAAGACGTCGTTAAATCCGAAATTCCACAAACCCTCAAAACCGAGGTTTCTAATCAATGTGTCCTGCCCATTCTCACTTATAGGGCTGAGAATGGCCCCTTACAAAAGAATACATGCGCAAGATCAGAGTAGCTAAAAGGGCATGCTCGAAAGAGTAGATTGTGTAGACCGAATACTAAATTTAAGACCTGATGTATTTTTACCACGATCACATTATATTATGGTTGCAATGGTGTCAGCGATTTTAATGGCAATGGAGCGAGCCATGCTCTGCATATCCCTCGTCGATCGCATACCCAACGTGGAGATACTACAACGCTCAATACTATGTCTCAGATTGGTATTCGGTAGACGCAAAGCGCCCTCGAGATAGACCACCTACCAGATGGTCGGACGACATGATCGGGGTGAAGGAAAGACTGTGGATGAGGCTCGCACAAGACCAAGTTAAGTAAGTAAAAGTGGAGGCTTACGTGGATGTCAACGGTCTGATGATGACATAGGAATCACGAACTTACCTATAAGTTAACAGCCGCACTCCTCGTCAGTTGTTCATAAGCTGTACACTCGTTCTGTAAAAGTTCGAATTCGAACTTGAGTTCACTCAAGTGGCTAAATTCCTTTTATTTAACAAGTAAGTTTGAGTTTCAAGTACCGAGATGATTTCTGAATTCTCTTACGGAATATCAATTGTACGTCATTCTTTAGCGCAAATGTAAAATCTCACTCAACTTAGTTATTAACACGATCGTTACTGAGGCGCTACAGGCATTATCGAGTTTTTCAGAATACAAAACATTACTTCACTGCGGATTCAGCTTAGTGAGCTTCGAAATAAGTTTATTGAATGAGCCTGCAGATCATCTGATCTTATACTCGGGCGAACACACAGCATCCGTTTTACAGGATGCGCGAATCTGACGCTGTGTGAACGTACTCTTATTCGTTAATCAATCATCAAATTGGTTAGTTTAAGTAACTAGATTAAGTACAAGTTAATTGTGTCACCATCATCATCAGCCTATTAGTCTCACTGCTGGACATAGGCCTCCTTAATGCGCCATCCGCCATAGCGCCATGTACCATAGAAACCTATACAGTAGCGAAAAGATTATCACAATTGGTCCATAATTCACGGAGAAATAAAAAAATATTAACATTTGAATAGACGACCTCTGTGGCGCGTTGGGCGATGGTATGCCGCAACCTCCTGCGTGACACGCAGGAGGTTGCGGGTTCGATTTACGCCTCGGGACAATTGTGTATACGATCTGCAGACTTTGTTCAGTGTTCTGGTCGTTTTCAATGTATAAATATAAATATCTATCTATGTATTGTATTATATTATGTACTTATATCAGTTATCAAGTACCCATAACACAAGCTCTGCTTAGCTTGGGGCCAGATAATGCTGTGTGCATTGTCCAGCGTTGTTTATTTATTTAATATAAAAACTCCTTGAAGTTGGTTAAAAGTGGAAGCGTTTGGGAAAGATTAAACTATAAGATTAAACTTTGAAAAATTCTTAACTGAGTTCACATTGAGTGTCCCAAACGCGTCTTGCGGGACGGGGTCCCGCAAGCACCTTCCAAGGTCAAGGGCAATCAGAAATCAAAAACAAAAATCAAAAAAATGGACGTGGGACCCCGTCCCGCAAGCACCTTCAATGTTATCCACTCATTTATGGGACACACTTTATATTGACAATAAAAAAAACATATTACTTTGAAACTTGAGGCGAATATTTAAGCAAAACTGCGTTGTTTATATTACGTTGTGAAAACCACATATTAACACAGTAAGCTGAACAAAACAAAAAACCATCGAGTATAGTATAATCCGCGATAATATGGACTAAGGAGGTGATCTTTTTATAAGGATTTAGAAAATGAAATGAAATACTTTATTAAAAAAGAACAGCATGTTTACACACTTAGGTATTACTTAGTCGGTAGAATGCGATCGATTTCTTGTCAATGACTTAGGAATAGATTTGCGGTAATAAATACACATAATTGTCACAATACGTACGTAAATAGTCAAAATAAGCAACGGCTTTTCGCTTCTACCTTAGCCGTATGTAACTTCGAGGTAAATTTCGTATGCAGCGTTCTAGGTACTGCCGTTGGTTAAAAACCAGGAAAACAAAACAAAAGAACAATTCTGTGTTGGTAACGTCACCGTTGAGTACCTCCGTATCTATCCACGTCGACTTCAAGAATGTAAATGTGATGGAGACATATCGTATTCTCGCTCGGCTGAAGAGGAACTGAGTGCCGCGTTTTGTATTCTCGATACTGAAGCTCTTGTACACGACGACGCCGCATACACAGTCGAAATGAAAACTTTCTCATATTATTGGAGTCTGTTACAATGAGTAGGTGGACGCCGCAAAATAAGTGAAGATAACAAGAAAAAATACAGTTGAAATGAAAACTTCTCCTATTATTGGAGTATGTTACAAAGAATAAATGCTTTATTTCCTAGAATATTTCGTTCTCTGACTATAATGAGTGCTCTGTGAGGATTATATTATGAGATTAAACTTTGATTTTTTTGTTTTTGGTTCCAATAAAATTATTTAAAGAAAATAACAACAACAAAAAAATGATTGAATAGCATAAAGAAGACAATAAATTATATATTGTCATCTATTATCATATCAGAAACATAATAACAAAATAAAACAAGTGTAACTGGTATTTACACTTACATATATTTCCTAAAATCTAAACAGTCACCAGAAGGCAGAGTCCTCAGTATGCTGGCAGCGTTGCTACGTTGAATGGCAGTGCTATAATTACTTTGAATTAATACAAGGTAAACGGCTGTTTATTGTCATTTAATGAGTCCCTGAAACTTTTTTTTAATGATGATTTTCAATATTTGATTTTTTATATGTGTTTCAATACTAAAATAGGTTAAAAAAAATTCTTCGTAGAACAGTGAATACATAGAGTTAGTTGAAAGGATGGAGAGTAACATAGGCTACTTTTGATCCCATAAATCAGTTCCCGTGGGATATAAATTAGCTTAAACAACGCCTGTGAAGCCGCGGGCAGCATCTTGTGATACTTTATAGATCAAACTGCATAGGTAGATATACTTTTTAAGTTTTTGGAAAATAGTTATATCCTTGTGTTATTCCAGGTGTGTGAAAAATTTCACCCCGATTCATTGAAGCTTTGGCGTTGTTTACACCGGCCACACACTTTCGCCTATAATAATATTAATTAAGAAAGTGCAATAGAAATTGGAAATCGAGTTTAGGTTTAGGCCCAAGGAAAAGTTCTTTTTGTACATGTTACAAAAAAATAAACTGAGTTGAAAACACTGCGCACCGGAAAACTTGTTACTTCGTGTTTCTTTTAACTGGATGCTTTTTGCGGGAAAAAACAATGGTATCAATTTGGAGAAAAGAAGATTCAGGGAGTAGTACTCCAATTGTGTTATGCCGCAATATTGTTTTCTTACTGTGCTTACCTTCGGTAAACTGAACTCTAATGTGCACAAAATAGAGACTATACCGTACTAAGTTTTTACGGGTAGACATATATTTATAGTTATTCTGAGCCAGTAGGTGATATTTCGAATAAATTCCAGAATGAAATCTTTACCTACCTACGGAGATATTTTTTTCTTTTTTCGGTTTGCTTTTGGAAACTATGTATATATTTTTTATTTACGTGTTATTATTATATATTCCAGCGATTTTTTAACGTTTTATTAAAACGATGAATCATCATCATCATCAGCCTATATTAGTCCACTGCTGGACATAGGCCTCCCCTAATGAACGCCATAGCGCCGTGTCTTCAGCTTGCCGCATCCAACATCTGCCAACAGTCTTCCCACCTGCTCAGAGGGCGTCCTACACCACGTTTGCCGGGTCGCGGTCTCCACTCAAGAACACGTTTACCCCGAAGTTGCCTTTGGTGGCCACTGGCCACCAAAATCTATTTTCGTATCTCTTCCTAAACTAAATAGAATAAAACTATTACAGAGGCATTAAGAAAAAGCTTATGATAGGTATCACAAACTGGAAGATGGATTTTTGAAAATTCCATTGTTAAACGGAATAATAAGATAAATTAGGTGGCGGCGCCACTTTGGGTGGGGTATGGGCCTTAACACGCCAAATAATTTATTGCCCATTAAAAAGAAGGATTTTTTATAGTTTTAAATTAATAACTTTTCCATAGATGTAGAATCCGAGAAACATGAGAACGCAGACAAAAATGCTGCAGTCTAGTAATCAAATACCACAGGGTCACTATGTTTATGACCTCGCCTTGCAGACGCTGGGTTAAGGATACTTTCAAATGTAATCCGATATCCTACTTAGATATTTCACCGAAGACGCACAAGGACCCAGATCCTTCCTACACAATGAAAATTGCTGCTGGCATTTTCCGGGACCCAAAGGCCACAAAGGTATTATTGATTTCACAACACGTCAAGAAAGCATTCCCTGGGTCAACGGACGGTCCGACCATATTCTTTTTTCATTTATTCATATCTTTTCTTGATAGTCTGGGTCACATACGCAAGGAATTTTTACAAAATTATTTTGTTTTTCGTTATGAATGTGAACGGGTTAACTACGAATCTTGTTTGTGCTTAAGGCGAAGTACGTTCGTATTTTCGACACAAGGACGAGCGAACACCGCGCAGTGAAAGCGAGAAAGGGACGCAAGAGCCGGCCCGCGCGCAATTTCACTGCTTTTTATTTATAAATTTGTTTTTTCTCTAAAATAATACTCTTTCGCAAAAAACTAAGACCATAATCCTCTAAAGTGTTTAGTTAAGTATTTTTTAGACGATATGTCATGCAAATAATGTTAAGTAACTAGCAAATGAAACTGGTTTTCCGTAGTAAAAATGCAAAAGTTAGAGGAAACTTTCCGATTTTTTTCTATCGAGTCAAGTTGAGTCAATCGTGTTTCGGCTCCCATAACTTACTAACAAAAATCCTAAACTTTCGATGCTCATTAAAAAAGATTTTGAAAAATTGTGTTTTCTTGCCTTAAAACTGATTTTCCGTCTAGGCAAAACCTGAGTTTTGGGACCTACTTCACCTTAAGTGTTTAACTGTTTAAGTTGTTTAAGATGTATAATGTTGCCGTTAAATCCGTTAAATTATAAAAATCCTAGTCACTTTATTACTTTCCGTGCTATTTTCAGTGCTTAAGTCCAGTTGATTATTTTTTATAATCAACTGGTAGCACTTACAATTTAACGCATTGAAACACGTATAAATTTAGATTTTTTCTTATCTTATCTGTAACATTATAAACAATCAAACCTGTGAACCTATCACAGCCTTGTTTTAATATTTTAGGGATGTTCTGGCAATCACTTCACTCGTAAAATAACAAATAGCCCTCTGATTGGTTGATCTAGCAGATGTTTATGGATGTTCACAGATAGTTTGGATACTATTAGCCACTGTTTCACTAATTCTGCAACTTATATAATGATTTTCGTTAAGATTGGTTCAGCAGCTTAGGCTTTACAATGTAACAGACAGAGGACTTTCAAAGGAAGATCTTGGAAGATCAGCAGCTTCTTCTCTAACTTTAACGAAATGAAAAGTTAAGACCTCGCTCAGTGTAGTTATTCAAAATTTAAGATCTTCGTTATTATAAGAGTTAGTACTGGTTGATATCTCAATGGATTTCGTTTGTTATCACATGAAATTTGTCCATTAATTCTTTATCAGTCAAAAGCGAATTAAAAAAAACAGTCGTGAAAAAAGCTCTTTCAAAAGAAAAGATTCAAAAACTACTACTCAATCGAAAATAATTGCAGATCAATACAACCACAAAATAAAGCCGCTGATATAATAGCTCGGTATTGCCAAGTCACCTAGTGTTCAAAATTCACGCGGAATTCACCATATTTCATTTCCAACCGCCACTAGAATAATAATGAGTAAAGTAACATGAATACTAAGCAGGCACACAGTTTATTTCGTTAATCGTGCAAACAGAACTTTGAGTTTGTATTGCTCTATCTGTAGAAACAAGTTTGAGGAGCGAGGTTATTGAAACTGCTTATTTAAACTTGGTGGAATGATTCTTGTAATTAACTGGAGAAAAATGTGTTTTCAGCATGCCTTTTCTTTCGTGTACGCACCAAAAGTTAGAAAACGAAATGACCTACATTTAGATAACTTTGGATGAGCTGGGCTTTTTTGACCAGAAAGAATTGGCCCACAAGACTACGTAATTAGGAATGAGAATTACCAGGGTTTTGTCCTACAGAAAAGATTAAAAAAAAACATCTAAACAAGCATTCCGCTGAAATACAGCTACGAAAATTCTAAAAGAAATTTCTCTAGGTGTATGGTGTTTTGCAGAAAACCGTAATTTCTTGGTTTCTTTTTGAATCTCAAACTGTGTGACTTTTCATTTTGATAAAAAGCGATGCTTAGTACGTAACTCCTTGTGACTTTGTATCTATACCTACACCACGTTGGAATAAATCAGCAGCTTTGCTTTGAATTTTAGATAGGCTTACACTTGTGTTCTGTAACAGCTAATTTACTTTAAAACAATAATGATTATTTTGCTTTGTGGTATTTCTATCTACGAGTATTATTAAATAAATAAAATAAATAAATAAATAATGCTGGACAATTCACACAGCATTATCTAGCCCCAAGGTAAGCAGAGCTTGTGTTATGGGTACTAGATAACTGATATACGTAATATTATATATTACATAGATAGATATTTTTAATTATACATAGAAAACACCCAGACCAACGGAACAAATTTCTGCAGATCGTACACAAATTGTTCCGAGGCGGGGATCGAACCCGCAACCTCTTACGTCGCAGGCAGACTCTCGCCCGCTGCGCCACTGAGGTCGTCAATTGTCATATTGCCCTAATGAGAAATTTAAAAACAAAAACTATCAAAAATTTAAAAGAAATGTGTACGTATTACGTACACATGTATGCTTTTTCGAAGAAAACCATAAATTTTTGCTTCATTTCTGCATCTCCAACGTGAGTTTGTCCCAAACCTAAAGATGTTACCTATATAGTTTAAATTATGTAGTTTTTGTATGCCTACAAGTGGATAGGCAATATTGATACAAATAATGTCAACTTCTTCTTGCGCAGTTGTGTAAAACAGTTGCTAGCAGAGCTATCTTTGACTTCACAATGAACACCTAATTTGTTTAGTAGGTCATAAATCTTAATTTGTTACTATTATTAGATCTATACTATTAGATCCAAACCCACTTACTAAATAATAGCAAAAATGCAAGAAGATAATGCTGATTGTTAAAAGTAAAAGAAGAATACTTTTTCACGCAAATCGTCTTTTATCTGTCCTCTGGGACTTTTTACCGACGGAAGAGTTCTAAAACAACATAGAGAGAGATACAACAAAGCCTAGAGCTGTTTTAGTAAAAATAACACCAAAAAAGTCATCTGATGGCAGTAGAAAAACAAAAGCTTTGATGTGACGATTTAGTTAGAAACTGCGCTCGTGGTTATGCCAGTGTAGAATTTACTATTTCATGGGTTTTAATTTTGTTGCGTGGCAACCTAAAGTAGCCTATGTTACTCGATATTAACATCAGCTAGTGGAAAGCCCGTCAAAATCAGTCCAGCCGTTTCCAAGATATGCCTAAATACAGAAATAAACAATTTAAAATGGTGTTAAGTTATATGTACCATTTGTATCACGAATTTTATGCCTCCAAATGCTTTTATTAAAAATCTGTTATGATGACATTATAAATATACTTTAATTTGATCATTTTCACAATTTTGTTTCTAGTTTCTGCCTGTTGTTGTTTCTATGAAACGTGTTGTTTTTAAATCCTATGGGTTATCCTAAATAACACTCAATTAAATTCGATTCAATAAGGTTTATTTATTTAAGCTTACATAATGACTTATAAACTAATAGGTACATCATTATTTGCATACTGCACTTAAACTGGTAAGTGTGATATTAAAAAGTGGCCTATGTTTGCATACTTTTTAATATCTATAATAATCTATAATACCTTTGTTAAATCAGTGTGATGTGGTAGTGTGACTAAAAAAAAACCAATTTATGGAAGTAAGTCAGAAGCAGCTTACCTGGTGAAACGTGATCAACGGGTAGGTACACGTTCTATGGACGTGTCAGACCCTATACAATTTGTACAGTGTCTGAGAACTGCAGAGCTCCATTACGAGTACAACATTTACTCGGTGTGTTGTCAAGATTTCTTCTTGTGTTACGGTATTAGACGTGTATAAGACGCGTTTTTCCCAATTAGGATTACGTGCTCCCCAAGCATTGGTACTTGGACAGCCGATAATAGAAAACGTGAATGTTCTCGTTCTTGATTTGGAAATCAAATCAAATCAAAAAGTCTTTATTTCCATAAATACAAAAATGTACACTTAGAAAAGGCCACATTCTTAAAATAAAACATTGATGCGGAAATAAGGTGATATTTTTGATTTCGATCGCTTCGTTATGTAGACTAAAGTAAAGAAGCAGAATTTAAAGTAATTTCCTACTTGAGATCCTTTCTTAAATAAATATTTTAGCAATTATAAAATATGTTTATTTTGACTCCAAGAATATGAAATTTAGTTATTTAGTACGGATTTCTTGACACCAGTTGTAACTCTCAATTTCAAAGATTGCGTAAATTGTTGAAGCTGAAGGAATTTGTCTATTTTTTTTTACGCTTTCGGTACCATTTTCCGCTATTCCACGTCTAGCTTAGGCTCTTTTGTCCTTTGCCTAGGTTTGGATCAGTTACGTTAAAAAAAATGTTTGTATTCCTAAAGTTTTTATGTGACCCATTAGGTCTCTCCTTCCCAAAATTTATAATGACTTATTTCTGACACGATTGCCTAAATGTTTTTAATTAAGTAGGTATACAAATAAATCTCAAAGTTTTTAAGTTGCTCCCAACAAAGTTAAAGCTAACAGTAGCTGCGGACTTACCTTCCCCCACATAAAAAAGTACTTAATAACAGCCCTGCTTGGATTTGGGTTCCTTTGTTCAAAGGAAGGTCGTCATCTAAACACTCTGTTATAAAGCAGAGACTCTTTGTGTGGGTAATTAACCCTTTTTCTGTATTTGAAGAATATTATAAATGTACGAGAAACGGATATGTGTTTTAACGTATGGACTTTGTTAACAAAACTAACAGAAGCAATAATATTTCTCAGTAGCATATAAAAGATGGTAATTTGATGAGCACTATTATTTAATTTAATGTAGTACTAGGTGCCCGCCTAAAGCCAGGTACTGACCAATGTTACGGAGCGTAATGTTGCATGAGACATTACGCCGTGTGCTAAAATATGTCTAGTTGCTTGTTGCCTTCTTTCTCTGTATTGACTGCACAAACGTTCTCTGTGCAACACGTTACACGTCGGTCAGTGCCCACCTCAAAGTGGAGCCAGTATTGAGAAAAAGCCAAACAGGCATTCAGTGAAAGATAAATAATATTTATGGTTCAATCGATAAGGTCAGACCCCAATGTCAGTATTGATATAAAGTTAGTCAATATTTCAAGGTAAACTTAGCTTTAAAAATTGGAAACCTTAAATGAGGATAACCTTAATCGTTCTAAAAGCCCTCATTTCATAACATCATCTTCTTAATCTCTGGAAGGAAATGATAAACCACATAATATTTTTGGGCTCTTCAATGTAATAAAAACATGGCGGACGTTCACGGTTAATAAATCTCTCGGTTTTCGTACAATATAATAAAATGCTTTGAAGATGTCAAAGGAAAGTATACGACTGTATTGCAATTTAAATGGGTCCTGTCTTTTTATAGTCAAATTATAATTTCATAATAGTAATTATTTTTGTTTATTCTGAACAGAGCGGGGTTTTATTGTAATAAACAAGTTGCTTCACTATGACAATAGTATCGTAATAGAATAACACATTTTGAGAAACTACCTTGAGCCGCGTAAACACGATCATCGTCTATCAGCCCCCTAGTCCGGGGATGGTTGTCTAGGGTAGAATAGAAAAAAATTACGTCACTTTGTTATAGAATACGTAAGTTACTTGAAACGCACTCCTTCCACTTCAAAAATGTACGCAATGTATGGCGATACGATGTCATTATTGTCTATTGTATTCTACTATAGACAATAATCCCCGTGCTGGGGGCCAGCGAAGGTATATGAAAGAAATAACAGATGGAACGACGCACGGTAAAAGTGTCAAGGTTCAAGCTATTCTATCAATCCGTGCAAATAGTACCTCTGGCAGAATCTAGAGTTACTTTCATTCTATGTCAAATGATTCTGCGACGAAACAGTGTCATAGTAAAGTGATTGATTAGCAGAATAAGGCAAGATCTCTTTAAAAAATGTAAAAAACTCTAGGTACTTGACAAGTGTTGTGATTACGTATGTTGAGATTTTAATTCGCTACAGTTCGCCATCCAGAAGCCGAGTTGATTGATGACATGCTCAAGCCTAGGGGGTGCCACTCTCCACAACATAAAAATCGTTGTAATCCTCAACCAATTGCTTGATTAAAGCTGTTAATCTCTCACCAAGATACTCATTCTAGAGTAGATTCTTTGAGAATGGCTGGTTCAGGCATCTCGAGAACCTAGCTACATAGTAAGTATTTTAATTTACTTGCTTTCATCATTTTGTGTTCATACCTAAATTAATGATTCTGGAATAATTTTTCTGTGCTATGTGTCAACTTAATTTTAGCGAAGACCGTTTGGAGCGTGGTGAACTGCATTTGATTACCGATAGCAATGATTTAAGAAGGTCTAGAGTATGTTGCAAATAGTTACAAAAAGTTCTGAACGTTTCATACTTTTTGAAATATCATGAAAAAAGTTGGAAAATTAACTACAACCTCCTAATCTCGAATCCGAAGTTTGCAGAGCGAACCATCTGAAATAAGGTACCTACTATTATTAGGTATTCTATATAAAGCAGACTCAAAATCTATACATAAGAAACGTTCTAAGCCCCCGCACGCGAGTTACATTCATCTTTGACGGATCTTTTTTATAAATATTTAGTGGTTTGTGAATTCATAACTGAAATAAAAAAAGTAGAACATTATTTACTACAGCAAAAGACATAGATAATTACATCAAGTGCACATCCTTAACTATGTACCTACTTATGAATAAAACAAGAAAGTATCTTATTTAGAAATTAGGAAGATAAACATTTAACGTACAAAAGAAGAAGAGTAACAATATTTATGTCATAATTTGCAGACAGCTATTATTACTTAAAATAAAATGAAGTGAACAAGCCATTTAGCATTAGCTTGTGCTAGGCCCCAGTCCTTTTTTATGGCTCTTGTTTTATTCCTACGCACAAAATCTTGACATCCACGACTACTTAGGAGAATTGAAACGGGATAGTATATTACGCAGCGCAATATGTCTTTGTCTCGAAAAAAAGTCCTTTTAATGATCTTGAAAAGAGAGCTTTCTTAATTATAGTTCTCTCTTTGGTTCAGGTAAAAGTTGTTTTTACGCAGGAGGTTGCGGGTTTGATTCCCGCCTTGGGACAAATAGGTATTTGTACGAACTGCAGGTATTTGTGCCGGGTGATCTGGTCGTTTTCTATGTATAATAAAAAATATCTATCTATGTAATGTATTGTATTATGTGTATCAGTTATCTAGTACCCATAACACAAGCTCTGCTTAGCTTGGGGCTAGATAATGCTGTGTGAATTATCCAGCATTATTTATTTATTATTTATTTATGTAGGTATATTAAAAATACGAATGTTTGGATGTTAGGATAGAAGGATTATTGGATATGTGTTTGTTACTTCTTCACGCCAAACTTAATGAACAGATTGGGCTAAAATTTTGTAGAGATGAAGGTAAAGTCTTGTGATAAAACACAAGCTTTTTTCTATACTAATATGGAAATTTTTCCCAGAGCGACTAACACAGTATAAAGCGATAAGCTAAATTTGTATGTTTGTTTGGTTGAATGAAATAGACTCCGAAACTAATGGATCGATTTAGAAAATTCTTTCACCATTATTCACATTCAGACAAAGTGTCCGAAAATTTTGTGTCCGAAATTTCGGTAAGTCGAATCTTTCATTAACCCTGATGAACATAGGCTATAGAACATACTCGTGCAAAGCCGAGGCGGACCGTTGTAGTATCCAATAAATCAGTTTCCATGGGATCGAAACAACCTTTGACAGGTTCAATAGAAACAACGCGTGCAAAACCGTGGCAAAAACTAGTTTATTATAAGTGGTCAGATACTATTAAAAAAAAGCAACTCTTCACTCGCTGACCATTTGGGAGCAACTGGGCTGACATTTCTGTGTGAATCAGTTTGGTCTTAAATCGAGTTTTAGAATTATCCTGATTTTCTATTCTTACTATCCTATATCCTCTCTCATGATTGAAGATGTTCAGACTTCTATGAAGAAGTATAAAGCTTTTACTTGTCTAGAAACTACACACTAGACTATACTGTCTTAGGAACTAGAAAAACATCCTGTCTATGCTTAAAAAATGTTTCATTGAAAAAAATTATGTGGGTATAGATTATTGATTGTTGTAAATTTCATCAAATGACAAAAGACTTGTTAAGGCGCATACCCCATCCAAACTAACGCCGCCGAAGCTGCCCTTGGTGGCCACCAAAATCTATTTTCGTATCTCTGCCTAAACTGAATAGAATAAAACTATTACAGAGGCATTTAAAAAAAGCTTATGATAGGTATCACAAACTGGAAGATGGATTTTTTAAAATTCATTTGTTTTGTATTAGTAAGATAAATTAGGTGGCGGAGCCACTTTGGATGGGGTATGCGCCTTAAAGAAAGGCAAACAGAGAACTCAACAGAAAATCTGTTATTAAAAACCTATAACAAGAATGATGCTTTCTAAAAGATTAAGAAAGAATAATACCTAATCTGGAATAACAAGTGCTACATCAAAATTATATCTTCCTTATTCTTGTCTGTTACACGTGTAGCTACTTAAATTTGAGCCGGAAATCATCGATCAAAGTCTGCCCCATGCCCCTATGCTGATCAGGGACTACCATTTTCTCCTGAGCCTCTAATATTTAATCCCAGCTTATGTAGGATTGCGTGATAATAGGCGGAGAATGATTGAGCGTTACGTAGAAAGCTATTCTCGTGAAGGACTCGTCATATCTGAGGTTTATTGTGCGTGGTTTTGGCGTGAAGACTATTAAATTATAGCTACTTATATTATAAAGCTAAAAACTTGAGTGGTGACCGCGACTCGGCAAACGAAGTGTAAGACGCCCTCCGACCAGATGGGATGACGATTTGCGAAAGACTGCTAGCAGATGCTGGATGCGGTAAGCTGAAGACAGGGCGCTATGGCGCTCATTAGGGGAGGCCTATGTCCAGCAGTGGACTATTATTGATGATGATGATATTATAAAGTCTCTTGGTTGACTACAATGATGAAGATTACTAACCTATTTTACATCGTTAACGTTATAAACTTACAAACGGCCGCGGGCTCGCAATTTCATGCAATTGGTGAGCGAAGAGGTTTAATTAAGGTTGATCGTTTCATGATAGCGCGAGATTTACATTTCTTTAAGGTTTTTATTGCTTCTGCTTTCTAAAATGAATAAAAAAAGTTTCTGTTCTGTAAAGGAAAAAAATATTTACCGTATATCGTAAACCATTTTCTATGATCCCTTAAACCAACGACGATTAATTTCTATTTTATGAGCATTTTATATTTTGCTGTTTTGCCCAAAATTTTCAATACTCCAAAACTACCAGTTAATCCAACTTACTTTTTTCTGTTTAGAATTGATAGAAAATGTTTTATGATGAGCGGCAAATTACTTACATACCCTATTCATTTTGTTCATTGCAGAACACAAAAAAACCCACAATTTTTTTTATCTCGCGCCAATATTAAATAATCCACCGGAGAAGAAGGCAAATATATATCAAAATTTAGATTATTTTATATGTTATTTTTTTCATCAAACATTATGCAACCTAATCAAAAAACTGTTTTGGCGCTTTTTTACGGAATGAAAAGGTATATTACGTATGAGTATAAGAAGCCTAGATTTCATTATTTGGATCTCAAAGATCCTGGAAATGTTGATTTTCTCGAGATAGTGTTCTAGCCTTGAATACGAATGTTGTGCTTTTCAGCAAAGGAATAAGAAGAAAGGGACTAATATAACGTCGCGTATACTAAAATGAAACATTTCCCCCATATTCGAAACCTGAAGAGTGTGAATCGAGTTGTTGGAGATTTACAAAGTCCATCCGAGTATTTCCCGTTATCATGGGAATTCCGGGATAAAATATAGCTATTCCAGACAATAATCTATCTCTGTGCCAAATTTCATCCAGACCCGTTTAGCCGTTCTGGCGTGATTGAGCAACAAACATGCATCTATCCATCCATCCATCTAAACTTTCGCATTTAGAATAGTGGTGTGATGTACTGGTTCATCATCATCATCATCGGACTATATTAGTCCAAAGCTGGACATAGGCCTCCCCTAATGAGCGCCATAGCTGGTTAGACTGCTATTTAATGAATACCGAAAACTAGTAAGTACCTTTCAGATGGATCGTTCTGCAAACTTAAGAGATTAGGGGGTAGTGGTATTTTTTTTAACATAAATCAAAACGGTATGAAACCTACCGAAAACTCAAAACTATTTTGAACTGAAATGTTCAAACGACCTTTAATTTAGTACCCAATTGATTTCAAGGTCTCTTTTAAAATTTCGACATCTAAATTTGTTCTGAAAATTTTCATTTCCAATTTATCATTTATTTTATTTTCTCATCAGTAATTATTAGTGAATTATAATGTTCAATTTGAATTACTCTTTCAATAGGTAACTACCGCAGATAATAGCTGCTTTATATAGTTACTAAGATATTCAAGAAAGAAGGAGGACGGCCAGAGCGAGACCATTATGGTTTCGAAATCGATCTCGAAACCCTAAAAGGAACATTCCGGTAGGTAATCCAAAAGTTTAATATTGTAAATACATTATGACCGATTGTCATAACTTATTAGATTACCAATCGGCCAACTAACATCTGTTGCGTTCTCTTTTTACCCCGTAATATAACTTTCAAAGTCCAGTTTAATTGAAGTAAAAGCATTCATCTTCCGCGATGCTCTGCAAAAGCTTTCAAGAAGGTAAACTTACAATGCGAAGGAATCGTAATTTTTCTAGCTGAACAAACAATAATCACCGGCCGGCCCAGCTAAGGGAAACTTTGCGGTGCTCAACAATATGAAAACATATTTCTTTAGCAGCTGAAGACCAGCGAAAACCCCTTGAACTCTATTCCAACGTAGTAAAATTGCAAACAGATTGTTTTGTTTAAGGAAAACTGTAATAAAGTGGTAACTTTTACGGGCTGTAGGCTCGTTGTTATTGAGAATGGTCTATTGATGTTTCGACGTTGAACTTTTCAGAGCAGCTTTTTAGATTGTACGTTATAATATAAGACTATGCGACTAGGTAAATACAATCTAAAACTTTCAAAGACGTACCTCACTCAGATTCAATGATTTCTCAGATTTCTCTCTAATTATGTTTACATATCAACAGATTCACTCAGTTAATTTATATTTGGCATATACACATTCAGCATTACATGTTATTGTTGACAGATAAGTGAATGAAGACACAAAGACTTTTGGCAAATAGAGATACGAATCTATTATAAAATCGTAAAATACTCACGAAAGTATGGAATAAATATTATTCTTGATATGATTATTATGACTTATTTATGACTATGATTCTTCCATGAAAATGACTGAAAATAGTATATAATCGTAAGTACCACAGTAAGTAACTCAATCTGCCTTACTTTTTCATTGCGGAATTACATGAGCGCGTGTACAAGCGTGTAATGCCACAGGACAAGATGCAAATTATACAACAAAAGTAAAAATAATACGTACTGTTTATTCAATTGAATGTTCCAATTTCAGAAATAAAGTCATTAAAAGTCAAATAAAAATAAAAAAAAAGTCTAAAAAAAAACCACTCCACGATTTCTTGTTCCAAGCATGAAATCGTGACGACGCGCACGACGACGCACCGCACCGCACACTGTTTTTTATTTTATCTACCTACGCCTATCCACTTTATTTTAATCCTAATTATGTACCTACATTTTGTATCATATTGTCCATGAGTATTTAATTGTCAGTCGAACATAATGAAAAAATACAATACACAAAAAAAAATGGTAAACACATTTTTTGTTTGCTACATATAAGAAAGACGCCTCACTTAAAAAAAAAAACTCTGATGCAGCATTTCTCAGCTAAGATATAAAGTTATCAAATTATTGTTTGGCATCGTACCACCATTTATGGTCAAAAAAGAAGAGTTTTATGGTCTCGCGGGCGCCCAAATGCTTAGGTACGTCATATTAATCCATCCTTGGTCGACGCGTGTCTTAATCATATTTTGTCCCGCTCAGTGTCTACATTTGACACAAGTAAGTCAATCATTTATTTGCCACAAGTAAACATGAATACATAAACTCCCGAACTAGTATAAACTGTATTTCAGGAGTCGGTGGATTCCCACGTAAAATACATTTTGTGTCCTTAAAAAAGATAAGGGTTCTTAAAGGAAAACATATTAATTTACAAAAATAAAGCCATAAAGTTAATGGGATGGAGAGGAATAGTCGCTACTCTACCACCTCTATGGTCTCTTATATACAATGTCTAGTAAATACATAATATAGATAGATAGAAAATGCTTTATTACACACATAAATTTACAAAACAAACAAAAATAAAAGAAGTAAAAACAAATATGTAACAATTGGCGGTCTTATCGCTCAAGAGCTATCTCTACCAGACAACCGTGGATGGATAGGATCGTTGGATTGAACGGGGTTCTGTGTGCATAAATAAGAAGCTAATCACAAAATTCTAAATACAAAAAAGGGCTAGATAATGCTGTGTGAATTGTCCAGCATTATTTATTATTTATTTATTATTTATAATTACTTACAATATTATTTTTACTAACTATAACCTACCAACCTATAATGTCAAAACTACCTAAATAATATCGCCTATCCAAGTTATAATAATCTTATTAGTAGTGGTGAATACATGGCTAGTGATTATAATTGGTTCATATGACGTAGACGTTTGCGCTTTTATCTCCAACAATGCCATACTTGGTCCTAACCTACCTAATGCATTATCATTATCAGCCTTTGTTAGTCCAATGCTGGACATAAGGCCTCCCCTAATGAGCACCATAGCGCCTTGTCTTCATCTTGATGCATCCAGCACCTGCTTGCAGTCTTTATCGGGTCGTCATCTCACCTGGCCTGAGGGCGTCCTACGCTACGTTTACCGAGTCGTGGTCTTCCCTCAAGAACACGTTATATTAATACAGTTATATTATGAACTAGCAGCGCCTCGCGGTTTCACCCGCGTAGTTCCCGTTCCCGTGGGAACTCCAGGATAAAATATTATAAATATATTATATAGTGTCCACTATATAGTGGACACAAGCATGTAAAAGATTTCGACGCGCACCCAATTTTCTACCTTTCTGAAGGCCGCTTGTGTAGTACGACTTCAATCACACTGATATTATAAATGCGAAAGTTTAGATGGATGGATGGATAGATGGATGTTTGTTGCCCAATCACGCCAGAACGGCTGAACGGTTCTGAATGAAATTTGGCACAGAGAGAGATTGCGGTTTGGAATAGCATATAGGCTATTTATATTTTATCCTGGAATTCCGAGAACTATGCGGGTAAAACCACAAGGGCTGCTAGTTTTATTCATAAATTGAATTAAAGTTAAGTATTACACTAATAAAGGTAGTTTGACTTATTGATTTTACTGCATTTTTTATTTTACTCTCATTAAAAAGTATAAGTAATCGAAATTTGTGTTGTCAGAGCAAAAATATTTGTGAATTAAGAAAAAAAAATTATGTTTACATTTAAAAAATACTTAAAAAAGAACTATTGGCCGACTGAGTATTAAAGACATGTTTGTGTGTATTTCAAAGTATTAGTAAGTGGTACATACATACCCTAAAAGAATTTATGCTTGTCAGCTATAGCAATATTTTTGCTACCGACACCCTTATAAGGAAGAGGTATAGGTTCGTTACATACTAACGGGCTTTATCTTAGAAAACGCATTTTGATCCAATAAATATTTTTACATTATTTTTTATCTAGCAAAATAGGCACAAGTTATATATTTAAAGCACCCTGGAAACACACATTGAATGTAAATATAAGCTGATGTCAAAGCAAAAAGGATTTATGTGATGTCACACCTCACTATATCATAAAAATATAACGTTCTCTGAAACAGACGCAACTGGAATAAAACTTGACTACGCAAAATAAACGTTACGCTGGGACCGTAAAGCATCGTCACTTAATAAAAGATCTCCCTGGGGAAGTGAAGCAAACGGCTCAATAAGATGAGACGGTATCATCACTGGAAAAAACCTCATAAAACGTAGGCGGGGCCCACATTAAATAAATTACTGCAACACGAACGCACGCCGCCCGTCGACATCTGCGGTGTTTGCTAACTATGCCGAGGTTTGCCCTGCTTCAAATGACTTCCTACTTACAACATTACGTGTCTTTGTAAAGACACTTTGGCGTCACCCAAAATGTGTTATTATGGGAGGTGGGGTAAATCACCAGACATCTGCTAATGTATTCATTACTGATGTAAGCGGGTTAACTACGAACCTTATTTGTATTGGGAGAACACCAACGTCCGTAATGAAGTCGTCAAACTACGATAGTTTTTATAGTAAAAAAATCTGCTAATGTCCCGTTCTAGTTAATAACTCTCAAAGATGGAAAGAATGAGTAACTTTTTAGTGTAAAATTGTTGAGTTCTTTGCCCAAAACAATTAGCGCTTAACGCATTCACTGCCCAGCTTTAGCGGCTACGTAACCAGCACGGACGCGCAGGAAGGATATCTACATCGTGGGCCACGAAAGTAATAAACTGCTGAATTGCAAACCTAAAAGATCAAGGGTTTAATAAAAGCCTGTACGCACTAGCTTTAGCGGTTTAATGGTTTGGTAAGTCATAAAATATGAGAGGTGGTAAAAATAAATAGGAAAGCGGCGGCAGAGGCGCTAGGCAGGTGGCGCGACGCCCTGTGTAACTAATCTTTATACTATCCCTCACCCTTACAAATCACGAAAGTGAACAAATTACTTAATCTATAAACTTTTGACACTTAAAAAGTTCTTCGGTCAGCCGAATCACGCCCCTAGATATTAAATAAAGATTACGATGAAAAACACGCTTCCGAAAAACGAGCACATCGTTGTCGACCTTCCAAAATGAGTTTTATAACTTTAGCTACGTCAGTGATGATGCGACTGCTGGGACAGCCCAAAACGTAATTATGTATAATGGAACCGTTTATCGGAGTCCGTCGGTACAATTAGTAACTTTGTATTCGTCAAGTGCCACCGTGGAATGACGTCTATATCCGTTCCTTGCGTTTTATTATTCAAATAGGGTTATTCGTGTTATTTAACTTTCGTGATCGTTTTAATCTAAATGAAGTTGATACTATAGGTTTCTCTTACCTTTACGCTCATCCGATGCACACAGATCTTACCCCATGTATATCCGATGATCCTATCCATACCAGGTTGTCTGACAGAGATCGCTCTTGAGCGATAAGACCGCCAATTGTCACTTATGATATAATTGTTTTGTATAAATCGTTCTTTTTAGTTTTAAGTGGGCAATAAAGTATTTTCTATCTATCTATCTCTATCTACGCTTAATTAATATGAACACTATTAGGTAGGTTTCTTTCTTGAAGGGGGTGATTTTTAAGAAGAAAACTGGAATAAGCAATCTTAATTTCAATTAGTCTTAATTGTAAAAATTTGAATTTCTGAACGTGGAAACGAATGCAAAGTCGTTGTCAAAACGGGACCATTTTGGTGGCATTATACTCCCCTCTATACCATGCCCTCAATGTTTTAAAACGCATACTGCGCAGCCAAATCGCTGGTATCCTTAACAACCTATGATGGTCCACTGCTAAACGCAGGCCTTTCCCTGATAATTGCCTTATTAGCTTTTATTGGATAATCCCCACGCTGGCCTTGCGGGTTGGGGATGATACATGAATTAAAAATGCTGGACAATTAACACAGCATTATCTAACCCCGAGCTAACAGAGCTTGTGTTATGGGTACCTACTAGATAACTGATATACATAATACAATACCTACTTTGGTTTTATAGATATTTTTTATTATACATAGAAAACGACCAGAGCACCCGGAACAAATACCTGCATATCGTACAAATATTTGCCCCAAGGCGGGAGTCGACCCCGCAATGATAAAGAATAGAGAATATCACATAGGCTACAATTCATTAAGATATATTTGTATATTATCCAAAATATAACAATAAGTGTCAAGAAAGTCCTACGCGAGCGAAACCGCGGGCAACAGCTAGTAGGAAATATAGCAAAGAGGTGAAGAGTTCGGTTCCAAATGTTCAGGCTATTTGACCTTCAGCGCCCAAGAGACCAAGAGCCATTTGTCTTGTCTGCCAAAAAGAATAAAATACCTACTTTAATTTCCGCGCTTTTGAAGTGACTGTGCGACTGCTCGTATTATATGTACGGGCAATGCAAACCTAGCATATAGACGTCTAATTGTCCACTGCTGATCGTGCTACCCCAAGCAATTGTAGTTTTACCATAATCATCACGCATGGCAGGAAGGACGATCGCAGTTACGGTGTTAATAATGAACGGTTTACTCCGTGTGAAGTATTTTAAGGTAGTTCAGGGGTAGTAGCCGTGTGGTGCCGGCTTAGAATTTGCACTACCCCAACTGTTCCCGTTGGTGTCATAAGAGGCGACTAAGGGATTTACACCAGGGGGCGGGCAGCGGCGTCTTTTGTAGAATAGATCTACCACCAAACTGTGATTCACAACCCGCAAGCGTGGGGATTATGGACATTACCCCTCATGAGATTAAAACAAATAAGGCGATTATCAGGGGGAAGCGTCCAGCAGTGGACCATTATAGGCTATTGAGTTACTTCAGGGGTAGCGAATAAACCAACTAAGGATATTTATGACATCCATATCCTTGTTTATAAAGCTATCCCATTGTGCCCTATTTTAGCACACACTTTCACATTATGGTATGGTATGGTATGGTAAGAGTACTCCCTTGTCCGCATTTGGACTCCTGTTGGTCCATTATGCGTTGTTTGTGCTAGCATAGCCAGCCTAACTCCGTCCAGAAGCGCAGAATCTTCCTGGGGTCTTCGCAGGCTTCGCGGAGTGACCTCGGCAAGTTGAGGATTTCTGTTCGTTGTGCTGCTACTCCCTCGCATTCCAGGATTACGTGGGCAGCCGATTCGTCGTCGCTGAGGCACCCTCTACAAAGAGGGCTGTCCGTCGCTCCGATGTTGAATAGGTGTTTGTTTAGTGCGCAGTGTCCTGTTAGTGTTCCCACCAGGATACGCAGGTCCGATCTGTTTAGGTTCAGTAGGCGTTTTGATAGCTTCGGTGATGTTGATGGAAGCGCCGATCTAGCTTGTTTACAATCTAGCAGGCGCGTCCATCGTTCGTTTTGCGATTCTCTGGTTCTGAGCCTAATCCATGTCTGGAGTAGTGAGAAAGGCAGGGGTAGGAAAGGCGATGGACCTTCTGTGATTGTTTCCGATCCCCTCCGTGCCAGTTCATCAGCGGCATCATTACCTAGAGATCCGCTATGTCCTTTAATCCATTGAAGGGTTATCCTGTTCTTGGTGGATATCCCTTCTAATGCTGAGTGACATTCGTATACGAGCCTGGAGTTGCAGCTGTTTCCTTCCAGAGCCCTGAGTATGGCAGCGCTGTCGGAGAGAATGCGTACGTGTTGGTCGTTAATTCCTCTCTTCTGCACAGCTTTAGCTGCCTGGGTTATTGCTGCGCATTCGCATTGGAATATGGAGCTGTGTTTTCCTAGCGTTATTGATATATTAATATTGAGGTCCAATGAGTGAACCCCAGCACCCGTACCTATGTTGGTTTTGGAGCCATCTGTATAGATTCTCACTTCATGGGTTCCGGATTCATCCCTTTGGTCCTCGTATAATTGTATCTGGTAGTGTTTATCTATTATTGGTTTACTGGGGATTCTATCACAAGGGGCGGCTATGAGGGGTTCGTACGCTACGGCCCTGTCCATGATCTGAGCGTGTGGACTGCTTGTGATTCCCCAGAGACCCATGTTATGTAGTCTTAGAGCCGACATCGTAGCTTCTTGTTGTATATACAGGTCTAATGGTGCTAAGTCTAGAATTATGTCTAGAGCAGCGCCGGGGGTGGTTCTCATGCAGCCTGTAATCGCTGAACATGCCATTCTTTGGAAGCGCTGAAGTCTTGTTATTACGGTGGTCAGTTCCGTTCTGGTCCACCAAACTATCGCTCCGTATGTTAGTGTTGGTCTAATGATAGCAGTGTATAGCCACATGGTTATTTTCGGTGAAAGTCCCCATGTTTTCCCTAGCATTCTGCTGCATTGGTATAGAGTGGCGGTGGCACGTTGTAGTTTGTAGTCAAGGTGTTTATTCCACAGCAATTTGCTGTCTAGTATGACCCCTAGATACTTGACTTCTGTTTTTAGCTTTATCTCTGTATTAAACAGTTTAGGAAGTTTTAAGTTTCCCAGATGTCGCTTGTTGGTGAACATTATAAGTTCCGTCTTTGTTGGATTTACTGAGAGTTCATGGTCATCACACCATGTCTCAATGGTTTTAAAGGCGAGTTTCATCAAGTCACATAGTGTATTCTCGAAACAGCCGGTCGCCAGGATTGCGAGGTCATCCGCATATCCCACCGTGACCAGCCCGCGGCCGTTAAGCCTGCGGATTAGTTCATCAACAACTATGTTCCATAGTAGGGGCGACAGAACGCCGCCCTGGGGGCATCCCCTGGCAACTACACCTCTTGTGGTTTCATTGATTGTGACTTGAATTGCTCTCATTCTGAGCATGTTGTTTATCCACTCAGCCAACGTCGGCGCGACACCATATTTAGTGAGAGCTCTGTATATGCTGGTGAATCTGGTCTTGTCAAAGGCTCCTTCAATGTCTATAAAGGCCGCCAATGTTGGTTGCTTTGACGATAATCCACCTCCTATACGTGAGATTACGCTGTGTAGGGCGGATTCTGTCGATTTGCCTTTGCTGTAGGCATGTTGATGCGGGTGAAGAGGGTTGTGAGAGAGTGTATTTTCTCTTATTTCCCTGTCACAAAGCCTTTCTAGTGTTTTCAGAAGAAATGACGTCAAGCTTATAGGCCGAAATGATTTCGGTAGGGTGTAGTCATTTCTTCCTGGTTTCGGTATGAATACTACCTTCACCTCCCTCCATTTGTGCGGTATATATTTGTGGGCGATACATGCTCTGAATAACCTAACCAGGTATTCGACGAGTATGCCACTGCACCATCTAAGCATACCTGGAAAGATCCCATCCAGTCCTGGAGCTTTGAAGGGAAGGAAGCTGTTAATTGCCCAGAGTACCTTCTCGCGGTTTATCATACTGTGGGCTGTTGTCCAGTCTAGGTCAGTAGGCGTTCGCTCTGACATTTCCTCCCATGTGTAAGTGTCTGTAACGTTACAGCCTGGGAAGTGTGTATTCAGTAGCACTTCGCTGGTTTCTGCATCTGATTTAGTATAGGTGTTGTCAGGTTTGATAAGGCATCCGAGCGTGCTTTCCGGCACGTTAGCCAGTATGCTTCTTATACGGGTGGCCTGACTGTTGTTTTCAATGTTGGTACAGAACCTCTCCCAACATTCCGTTTTTTTTGAGGCGAATTTGCTTTTTGTAGGTTCTTTTCGCGTTATAGTATTTCGCCCAGTCTTCGTCTTGTCTAGTGTTCATGGCTCTATTGAACAGTTTCCTTACTTTGCGACGGAGTCTATGCAGTTCAGGACCCCACCATCGTCTGTTCGTCCCATGCTTGGGCGCGACTAGGGGGCAGGATTGTTCATAGCTGTTGGTAAGAATTTGTGTTAGTTGATTTATGTAGTGGTCAATTTCCGCTACTGTTATGTGATCTGGTAGGTTTGGCTTGTCGGTAAGTTCTGATTTAACTAATTGGAAGAATTTAGTCTTATCGGTCTTACGTGGGACGCGCCTAGGTTGTGGGTTCGGTAATGACAATTCCACGTTGAACCTTATCCATCTGTGGTCTGAGCACGAGGCCTCGTTAGAAACATGCCAGTCCTTGATGGAGTAGGAAACCTGTGGGGTCGATAGTGTTAGGTCAATGATAGTTTGGGCTCTGGATGTTACAAAAGTAGGTTTGGAGCCCTTGTTAAGAAAAAGGAGGTTAGTAGAGATAAGATAATTTACCAATTCTTCTCCTCGGTCGTTACACCTGGCGCTGCTCCACAGCGTGTGATGCGCGTTGGAGTCGGTGCCGATGATGAGCTCAAGTTTCTCCCTCTCGCAGTACTCGATCAGGGACACCAGCTCAGGTGTGGGTATTGCTTCGTCGCTTGGCAGGTAGACTGATGCTAGAACTATCTGCGGTATGAAGCTGTTGTTGTTGGTACACAGATATAGTCTAGCAGCTGTTAGGTCTCTGGAACAGAGTTCGGTGATTAGAAGTGTTTTTGCAGTTCGCGGAACCACAATGCAAGTTCTAAGATTGCTTACATTTGCGCTTGCGAGAAGCCTGCTTCCAGGTGATCTGAGGCCACAGATTTGGCCTTTCCTGATCCACGGTTCTTGGATAAGGGCCACAGTGTTGGGATGTTCCTCCAGCATTCTGCGTAAAGACGCGGTAGCCGTGAGGCTGTGCTGGAGGTTCGCTTGGATGTAGGGTGTGGCGGGGAGTGGTGGATCAGGAATTGTTTTGCGTGGTGGTTTAGGAGCGCTTGATAGGAGAGGATCCGATGTCGCAGTCGCTAACATCGCTCCCCTCCGTATCGAGAAAGCGCTCCTCCGAGAGTGGGGTAGGTGGATCCTGGACATCCATTAGTTCTAGCCCCTGGGGTGTTGTTGGGGCCAGAGAAGGATCCGCTGCTTGCCCCGAACTAGGGCCAGGCTGCGGAACAGGGTCAGCCTTGGGTCCCGAAGAGGGACCAGGCTCTGGACCGGGGTTGGTTCCAGGATTGGTCTTGTCGGCGCTACTGCTCTCGCTCCTGGGATCATCTTTCTGGATGATCTTGAGGTAGATGTTCCCAAGAAGCCAGTACAGGCGTCGATCTTTAAGTCGGGATTTTTCAACCTCAGACTCGGGAACGAGGAGTAGCAGGTATGTACCAGCACCATCCTGGTCATTACGCTTCTCCGCACGGATAGGGTTCCACGAGTTGATGTTGAGGTCGGGGTTGTGGTATGCCAGAATCTTGCGGATCTGATCGGCCTCCATCGGCATTCGTGCTGGAGTTGGCACGTACAGACCACACAAGATTCTTCGCTCGAGCTCCGCTTGTCTTTTGATGACAAGCTTAGTCCCGGCGATCGGCGATTCGATTTCTGTGGTTTTTTGTCGGAGCCACGCTAGCGTGTGGTCGTCCTCGCACCAGAACTTGAGGACTCCCTCGCTGTGATGCGCACGGCCACGGAAGCGGACCTTCGAAGTCTGGGGCATAGTGTTTGAATCGAGGAGTTCCTCCACGATTTTCACCTCCAGTATCTCACGCACTTCCGCGGCTTGCTCCGCCGTAAAGTCTTGATATGGCTCAGCCATCATAGCCACGCAGAGGTCGTGCGACCTGAAAGCTGCTGCGTAGCTCACAGAGTTGCTCTTGTGACCCGTCTCCGATTTTTGACGCTTACTATCACCATAAGGCGTAGTGCTGTCTTCGGGTCGGGGACGCTTGACACTCTGTGGCTGAGCCGGTGGGTGCTTGTTTTTGCGGGCCAATGCTGCCAGCCTCCCTCCGCGTTTCCCTCTAGGTCTGGGCTGCTGAGCTGGCGTCTGGTTTCCGTCGACGAGCATTGGCGCTGCGTTCGGCTGCGCCTGTGCTTGGACCACTTCGGCGGGACGAGTCCCTCCTACATGGGTCGTGGACTTAGCTCCGAAGAGCCGCTTACGTCCACCGTCGGTTGCCGTCTGCTGTGTCTGCGCCCGCGCCGTCTGGGTCTCGCTGGGAGTCTGGGAGGGCTTCTGGCCCTTCTTCTTGCTCTTCTTCGAAGGAACAAGATTCCAGTTTGGCCCTGGGTCAGGTATAGCGGCCTTGAGGTCCGATAGTTCTATGACCGTCTCGCGCGGGGAAGCCCCTAAGGGCGCTCCGACTGTTGAGACGGTCTGGTGGGAAGGTCTCTGTGCTACCGAGGATGCAGCCTTAGACGTCGAAGGTTGAGGTCTAGGGGCTTCCACGGGTGCGACCTTTGATGTGGAAGGTCTTGGTACTTCCAACGATGCGGCCCTTGACGCAGTTGGAAGGTTTGGCGACAATGCAGCCATGGTTAGGTTGAGCCTTGGCGCCTCCGAAGATGCAGCCCTGGCTTGTTGGTTGGGTCGTTTTTTATATTTTTTTGGCATTTCTTTGCCCCCCCCAGAGTACGAGGGGCGGCCCGAGCTAAGCTCGGGGAGGGATTCCCCGGTAGAACCGGGACCCTCCTGGGGACCACATTTTTTTTGACTTGCCATCATTTTTGTTTGATAATTTAAGGGTTATCATCCCCGTTGGTTGTCGGATTATTGGCCATCGCTAACAATATCCCCCCGAAGGGAGAAATTATTAGCGGTGGGAACCAGGGTGCACCAGGCCCGCCACCTGCTACCGTTCCCTAGGGACGAATCCCCAGGGACAAGTAACAGTACGGGCTCACGAGGAGGTTATCCGACCACGACACCCCTTCACCCCGACACACTTTCACATTAATAGATGTATTGTCTTTGGTGAACACGCAAGCTCTAAGACGTCTTAGTATCCAAACTATTCAAGAGCGAGAGCAATTTACCGGCATGTGCCAATAAACCCGGCAAACGGCAAGATATTTGAGCGCGAAATGAGCACCAATGATGGCGTATCTGTCCATGGATTCCGTGTCCGCCAATATGCATATCGGGCGGGGAGGACCACGATACAGAAAGGTCATCTGTCACGTTATGCAAGTCAAAAAAGAAGAGCGACAGGTGCATGTGGAGGTGAGGTCATGTTTTGTGACTTGTCGAAAGCCTTCGATGTCGCAGATCATGCCGTCCTTAGGATACTATGGTGGCGACAAGGATCACGCCACCACCAAACAAGAAACACCAAAATACACACCAGCAGCCCCCCTAGCATGGCGATTGTTGTCTAGGACTATAGACAATAATGACATCGCATCGCTCATTGCGTACATTATTGAAGTTGAAGGAATGCACTTCAAACAATTTACGCATTCGATGACGAAGTGACGTATTTTTCTCTATTGTAGGTACCCTAGACAGCAATCCCCGTGCTAGGGGCTGGTGGTGCAGTGAGTGAGACGCCAAGTAGCTCTCTTCATATTAAAGATTGGAGATTTAATTGCCGGAAAAAAAAATTGGTTGGAAAATTGGTTGTTTTGTTGGTGGCGCGACCGGTGGCGCCATCGTGCTATCATAATGAGATAGAGCACTAGTTAATGAAATGTCATAGGAATCTTCAGCTTCAACTGACAGTGGCAACCTTCGTCATCTTCTTATACCTGACCAGAGGATACCACACTGTTTCTTTTTCAAACAGTCGCGGTCTTCAATAAAGAATTTTTTTAATAACCTACGATGTCCCAATGCTGTTTAAATCATCATTATCATCATCAGCCTATATTATTCCTCTGCTGGACATAGGCCTACCCTAATGAGTGCCATAGCGCCATGTCTTCAGCTTGGCGCATTTATCATCTGCCAGCAGTCTTTCGCAAAACATCATCCCACCTGGTCGGGGGCGTCCTACACTGCGTTTGCCGAGTCGCGTTCTCCACTCAAGAACAGGTTTCTCAGATCTGCTCCAATTTTTTTCATGACTCACGCTCGCTAAGCTACCTTCCACCATTCAACACGAGACTAGGTCGTCTTGCCAGCGACTCCTAGGCCTGTCTCGGCTCGTCGCTCGTCTTCAGGTATCTACTATCTGACGATACAAGCCCATCGTTCTGGATGCACGTGCCCCACACAATCCCACAAAGTATATAAATAAATAATGATGGACAATTCAAACAGCATCATCTAGCCCCAAGCTAAGCAGAGCTTGTGTTATGGGTATCTACTAGATAACTGATATACATAATACAATACCTAGATAGATATGTTTTTATTATACATAGAAAACGACCAGAACACCCTGAACAAATGTCTGCAGGTCGTATACACATATTTTGTCCCGAGGCGGGAATCGAACCGCAACCTCCTGCGTCGCAGGCATACTTTCGCCCACCGCACCACAGAGGTCGTCACACAGGCCACAGAGGTGGAGGAGATGATAATAGGTAATTAATGATTGTATGTAATTGTTTCAGTAAATCCTAAGCGAGGCATGTGGGGTGGGGGTGCGCAGTGCGTGCACGGCTCGCTGCCGCGCGGTGCGCACACGCAGCCCGCCCCCACACTCAGTGGCGCCATCTCAGCACGACGACCACCTAGGTAAATATACAAACAGACCTTTTAGTACTACACATCGAGTGCCAAAAAAATTTACAACAACAGAATAAAATAATTACATCTAATATTTACACTTACATTTATTTTATAGAAATCTAAGCTGTCACCAGAAGGCAGAGTGCCCAGTATGCTGGCATTGCCGCGTTGAATGGCAATGCTAATTCATTGACCGAAATAAAAACCATCCTAGGGTTTCCATCCCAAACGGCTCGAATAGGTAACGTCGATCAAGATTAGCGTATATTTTTGCCAATTTCGGTGTTCTAGTCGTTTTCTATATATAATAAAAAAATATCTATCTATGTATTGTATTGTATTATGTATATCAGTTATCTAGTACCAATAACACAAGTTCTGCTTAGCTTAGGGCTAGATAGTGCTGTGTGAACTGTCCAGCATTATTTATTTTATTTTATTTACCTTCATACACCTTCATAACGCCATAAACTAGTGACTTCAAAAGTGACTTTAGGTACATATCGCGCGTGTTCAAGAGTATTTGCATGGTGTTTATGATCGAGTGACCGGGATGTATCAATAAATATACCATTCAAAACTATAATCACTAAGTTAGGTGTACCTGGTGCCGTAAGTGCAATGTAATGATAGACATACCTACATTATTTTATATATAATAAATTTCACAAAAAGAGTTGCAAAAAACTAAACACATAAAAGAACAGATACAAATTAGAGCTATAATTTACAATTGAAATAAGAAAAAAAAAATACTTTCATTTCATTTCAAAAATAATTGTATTTGAAATATTATCCTACAAACTAACTCATGAACTTTTAAATATTATCCCTAAAATCTTAGTTTAAAGATAGAAAGATTCTCCCAATTTTCAGGTTTGGAGAATCGTCGCTTATTCAAATAATATAACACCTATGTAAAGCAGCTGGGTCTGCATTCAAACCGCGTCTTGCGGTTTTGAGCATTTATTTTTCGTAAATAAACAACACTTTATACTCCACGCGCCGACTGAGATTTATCGACAGGTCCATAAAAATGCCTGCCTCTCAAAACAGTCTTTACGACAAACTTATTTCGAACCGCGATTTTTTCCGCAAAGTTGAATCTCTGTATGGCACGCAATAAATAACTTTTTTTTAATCTATTATATTTTTCATTTCAACTAGGTACCTGTACACTCCGATCAAAAACATAAGTTATTTTTTGAAGAGTTACTTTTAGACTTTTAATGCCCTTTTAATTCGAGAATAACAGTAAGCTCATACATATAACATATAATAACATATAGTAGTTACTAAGATACTAAATTAATCCAAAAAGTATCCGACCGAGATATTTCGAGAAAAGGGTTCGCGGTAGCGGTTGTCTAGGTAATACCTGTATAAAAAATACCATAATCTCTGCGTTGATTATAAATAGGTGAACTGAAGCACAGTCAAAAAATACTAATTGTATGTTATGTTATGACCCTGATTCCTTGAAAGATGAGTCTGCCTTTAATTTGGGATGACCCTTGTGTAGATACCCTAGCACCTTCTCATCTCGGAGGGACATCTTTAAGAGCCGGCTCCGCAGCAACATCAGCGAATTTTGATCGACGTTAACGACGAAACCCTAGGTCCTTTAAGTCCTGGGGCACGCGAAATATACAAAAGACCTTACAAAACTTCCTCATACAGTCCACAGGTGATCGGAATGATGGCTTTTATTTCGTTCAATGAATTAGCATTGCCATTCAACGAGGCAATGCTGACAGCATTCTGGGCACTCTGTCTTCAGATGAAGGCTTAGATTTTTAGGCTCTATTATGTGTATAATAATATAACAACATTAATGTTTTATTTTGTTTAATGTTGGTAAATAAATATTGTCTTCTATTATGCTATTCAATCTTCGACACATCAATATTTACAGTATGTAATATTTTTCATTATTGTACCGTGATACAAAAAGCCTCACTATCCTACTATCCCCTAGCATCCTGAAACGTGACGTCGGTACCATCTTGAAGCTTTATGTCCTGAGATGGAACGGAAACTTATTTCCTTTACGACGGAGGCACTTAGCGATAGCAATTTCACTTCGTCTTTTTCCTGTGTCATTTTCAGTCATGCTCTCATTTACCTATATCATATAGGATAAACTCAGTGGCTCAGGCGGGTGAAAGTCACCAGCGAACTAGGAGTTTTTGGGTTTGATTGGACACGATCTGCAAATATTTTGTACTGGGTATCGGTGTTTTCTATGGAAAGAAAACATACATATCTAATGTAGGTTGATACTCGTATTACCCTAATTTAATCAGTTATACACATTCCTCTAGCTCTGCCATTGGTTCTAGATGATGCTGGGTGGATTGTACTTAACTTACATTTCCATACACAAGTTTTCTTTGAAACCATCGAAAACATTTATTCATTTTACCTCTGTGTCGCGGTGGGCGAACGTCTGCCTGCGACGGAGGCTGCGGGTTCGATTCCCGCCTCGGGACAAATGTGTGTTCGATCTGCAGACATTTGTTCAGGGTGTTCTGTTTGTTTTCTATGTATAGTAAAAATATCCATCTATGTATTTTATTAGTACCCATAACACAAGCTCTGCTTAGTTTGGGGCTAGATAATGCTGTGAGAATTGTCCAGCATTATTTATTTATTGTGATTGTTTACCTGGAGTTTTTACATTTTCTGTTGGGTCTAAAGTTCCGTGATTTTTAGAGTGATTTCCTTCAGTGAATTATATAAAAGTACCTACCTACTTATAATATTCTACAAAGAAGGATAAACTTGTTAAAATCGGTTATTTGTTTATTTATATAATTATGTATCAATAGATGCGCTTCAGAGAAGTTCTAAGGACGGTAAGAGATGTTATTTTATACGAGGCATCCTTGGTACTATTACTTGGTAATTTCATCGTTTTAGTTTCATGTTTTTTCTTATAGGATATATACTTATTCCGCAGGAATAAAAACTTTAAAAGACCTTGGAGATATCGACGGATGAACATAAAAAAAACAAACATGTAGCCAAACGTAGAAACTTCTCCTTTTTTCGAAGTCTGTTAAAAACTACCTATAAAGCAAGGTTTGGCGTAGGCATAAGAATAGATAAAAACTTATTCTAATTTATTTATTTATTTGGAAAACCAACGGCTTAATCTATAACTTAAATAGATTTAACATATAATATCAGAGAGCCAATTACAGGTTTACACGTATAGTGAAAAGCTAACTAACAACATGTGAACTTTATGACTGAGAGTGCAAACGACAGTATCGTGGAATAAGTGAGAGTAGAAATAAACTAATAAAATTAATGTCTAATAAAACGTATGTACCGTGTCACTATTAAAGTAACTGCAAGACAGTCGCTGTCTGCCTGAATTTATGGCTTATGGCGTAGGTACTTTAAATCTATATAACTTTGTCAATATAAGTATTATTTTGAATTCCAGGCCAATCCCGCCTTCGCCGACTCTCATCGCTAAGATAGACTCCTCAGTTGCCTGCCTCTGGATCCTAAGTCCGCTATCAGCTGGCACCGCCGTCGCCGCAGTCCTCATAGCTGTGTCCACCAACAACTGGCTTCATACTGAGGAAAACATGCTGACCCCTGCCTACAATGGCACGTCTAAGTACGGGGTGGTCGCCAAGCAAACAGTGTCGGGGCTGTGGAGAATATGCCACACTGAACGTAAGTTTCATCTAATACTATTATTCATATTCATTTATTCGCCGTAGGATCACAAGGCACACTTGGTCTACGTCTATTTACATTTACTTATAATAAGGATATCTAGTATACATATAATTAAGACAAACAAGAATAATTAAAAATTACTAACATAAAGATAAAATCAAAATTATACCTATGACAGCTGTCATCGTCAAAAATAAATGAAAATGAATAATTATTATCACTAAGATAGACTTCTCAGTGGCCAATCTCTGGGTCCCGAGTCTACAATCAGCAAGAAAACTACACAACTTATAAAGAAACTGGTTCAAGGAACTCAGTAATTAGTAATAACCTACGAATCACAACCTACTCTCAAAACTATAAATCACTTCAATAGACGGGGTTCCTGAGATATAGACCAAATTATGTGGATACAGTGCACTTTCATGTTTTTTTGTCGTAATGTTTTCTTAATCTTATTTTCACAATCGAGAAACCATAGAAATGTCGAAATTCATAATTCTGGTTCAAAATTGAATCTAAAAATCAGATTTGAAATGCTTAAGTGCCATCATCAACTTCAATTACAATCTCGGAGTCTTCAAATACTGACAGATTATGTTCTGGGAAAAAAGGACTCCTAGGACTCATATTTACTAACTATTATCTGATCGCCCGTTAGCGTTAACTAAAAGTTCTAGTAAGAATAGTCCGTTGAAAGCATAGACATAGAATTTTTTCACTACGTGTTGAAAGCGACTGGTAACCAAAGGTTTCACTACGATTTCATGTTACTTTCATGCTATACAGGGTTATTCGTAAATTAGTAACACTACGTGAACTGCAGGTTCTGCCCATCATCACGAACACGTTCGTGAAGACGCCAGGTCTTCATTCTTATAAAAGATTACAAATCACCTCTATATGAAAAAGACATCTTGGTCTGGTACCCCACGAGTTACTAAAGACAGATCTTTCAATATTATACCTAGTGTTGATTCAGGCCAGAGCCGATTTGAAGTAAAGGTTCAAATAAAACCTCTTTAACAAACGATTATTGAATCGAATGGAAAACCTATTCCAATACTTAGATTGAGAATTAAGACCTGGCGTCTTCAGAAACGTGTTTGTGATGATGGGCAGAAACTGCAGTTCACGTAGTGTCACTAATTTACCAATAACTATATATACACACTTATGTTGTCTTAAAATTGTCATCATCTACAGTTAAGTAAAACTTATCTTCCGTTACTTAAGTATTGTCAATCGATAATTTAACACAGTAACATTTCACGAACCTTTCACGCACCCAACATAATCACATCATAAAATGGAAGTGGGCCGCGCGAGCCAGCACAATGCATTTCCGACTCCTCTCCGGATGCTGAATGTATTGTAGTATGCAGACATTCACGGAAGTTTCGTTCTCATTGTAACCTAGTATTAGATTTCTGCCATACAGTTGTGGTGTTGTTATATACTCTTATAATAAAGTGTAGAACGTTGAATGAATGAAATGAATGAATGGTAATATTTATTGGCAAGAATATTGTCTGTATTTGTAAAAGAGAAGAGAAAACTGGGTGACATATCAAGAGATCTCTGAAACTACAAGAGCTACGAAGCTAAAATTTTGCATGTAGTTTCCTTTAAGGACATAGGCAGAAGAACTTAATAATAAGAACGGATTTTTGTAACTTTGTATTCTAAGATTGTTAAAATGGGGTCTAAGGTCATAGCATTTAAGTTTGTTTGTAATTAAGTAAGTTGTTAATAAGTAGATAAGTACTCGTAGCTCATATTGATGTTGGGTAATCTAAGAATTCAATGATGAAAATGCTATGAATAAAGATTTTCTTATTCTTATTTTTATAATAATTTCAGAACCGTATATGTTGGGCCGTCAAAATTTATAGCGTAGAAAGTTGACTTTTGATAAACAGACACGTGTTTCAGGGTTTTTTGAAATGTACACCGTTGTTAGGCCAATCACTGACTTGTCAAGAAATCTCAGGAACTAGAAAAACTATGAGGCTCTTGCATGAACATTTAGTTTAAGACGTAAGCACCTGCTAAAAACAGTTTTTTTAGAAATTCATATTCTTCGGTTATTATGTACCTACCTTCCTTCCTAAGTTTACCTTCCTTCCTAAGTTTACATGGTGGTCATTGACAATCTCCATAGTGTCTGTCGTCAGGTAGTCATGGAGACGGAATTGTTTCGTGATTTCTAATTATCGGTGTCAAATAAATAGTAAATTGTTTTCTTCGAAAAAACCACACTCTTTTTATTTCTAAAAATATTCGACTTGTTAGTCAGTAATTATTAGTCTTACAAATGTTTGTTTGATGGTGACCTTCCAAAACTAAGGAAAATACCAATTTAGCTTGTTACTATCTATGTTTGTATACTTACATGCAAAACCGAAAAAGTATACCTATGAATAATACAGGCTTCTAAACTTTCGCATTTTAACACTGATTTCAGCCGCACTTTGGGCGAACATAAATAATGAACAGAGAAAGAAAACTCTTAAATAAAAACCGTTTTGACATAGTTTAGTTATTTAAAAGTTGAAATAAATTTATTTTGAAAAGATACCTACACTTAATACTTAATTTTCATTAATAAACCTTGTGACAAGTCTGTTTACTTTTTTTTACTTCGTCGCATTCTTATTAGGAATTAATTATTGTGCATTTCATCCTAGCACGATGGTTGCGTAATTTTGTCAAGTTAGATATCATACATTTTAATCCTCACCTACTGACGTTATTATTGGGTAACTTAATTATATTCGAACAGTAGTTGTAAATTATATCCTTTCACTTAGTCTACAATTTCCAAAAACTGTAGACACAAACAGTGTGAGAGCCGTTTCATCATCGTCAATTCAACCAGAAAACTTCCACTGCTGGACATAGGCCACCGCCAAAAATCGTCACAATCACCGTTTCTACGCGGACTGAATCCAGCGTTTTCATAATGACATAAGATATTAGACTACATAAATATTTTATTCGTATGCGTGCGTAGCCTTGCCTTAGGTGTAGGTACATGTTTCTTAGTTTGTTCTTACAACAGCAGAGCCGTTTAATTATATATAACCAATCCTTGCAATTAAAATGTAATCCTTCCAATTAAAATGTTATTTAAGCCTTTATAAGATTTGCGTTATCTCTAGGAAATTCGAATTTTCCTTAAATTCGTGGTCGATAAAGGTAATTTGTATGAGGAAAAAGTATTTTTTTTTTTATTAATAGTAACTAGTCTAATAAGAAATTTTCTGTTTCCAGCTGGAGGGTCAGAGTTTCGCTGCAGGGACATCCCTTACTTCCCTCTGTCTCAATACACGCCGGATCTGAGCGACTCTACGAACGCGATACCATGTTAGTATAACAATCATTTTAAGGTTTTTGTTATTATAGCCTAGGAATAATCTCTAAGAAGTTAAATAATATCCAAAATAACGTCGGGAATTAAAATCCATCGACCTTCCCTCAGTACGAGAATACGATACCCACCTATTTGAACACCGAAACAACGTAAATATGAACCAATATTAGATCTAAGCAAAACTGCGCCAACATGCCTTATGGAATGTTATCTTGACAAGTACACACATCAACATTGTCTAAGGATATTCAACATTTTGTTTATTTTTACAAAAACTGAAAACAATTTCTTTAGGAAACTAGGTATGGCAAGAATTTATATCTATTTTCCAAATTTTGAATAGGGAACAAAAGAGGTTTAATTCCATGTATAAACTTTTTCTAAAAAGAAAATAGTTTAGTAGTAGTAAGCAAATCATTTCAAAATGCAATATCCCTAGATAATGTTGTTGTGTGAAGATATACAACAGTCTATTTTACAGTCTATTTTTCTTATTACAGTCTATGAAATATCAATAACGTTTATTTCTTTAAGCTTACAAAATAAGCACTTAGACAAGTCAAATTTTATACTATAAACACGTTTATAAATATTAATTATTAGGTATCAAATAAGAAACAAGGTGTTATTGATTTTGTCCACTTCAATTTTTTGACCACTAGTGGAAAATAAACCACTAGTAAGTGTATATATGACTAACAAACTAATACAATATTTGCATATCTAAGTATAAATATAATCTAATTTAGGTACAAGTGAATACTTATATAAAACTAACTAAGCTTAACATTATTTCCCTTAAATACCATTGTCGGTGTGGAACTGAGCGACATCTGGCCAAGCATTTATATCATTATTATTACTATTTTATTACAGTCTATTTTTATTTATTTATTTCAGATGTGGTCACTCGATCAGCGGCGCCTCTTCTCTTGGCCGTGTTTACACAGTGTGTTGGTGCACTCTGCTGCGTCCTCGGCCATTGCGTCAAGGGTAGACGTGTTTTCACCTTCGTGGCCGGCGTCATGTTTATCATATCTGGTAAGCATTACCTATTTAATTTTTAATAATGTATTTACACATCATCATCCGAATGTCAACTTCTTTGTTTCCGAATACACTTACCTTGAGCAGACTCTGAAGTTGGGTAAAAACAATTTCGAGAAGGAGGCCAAGAAGAGGATCCAGCTAGGTTGGACAGCGTTTGGGAAACTACGTCGAGTCTTCTCGTTATCCATACCGTAATGCTTAAAAACGAAAGTTTTCAATCAGTGCGTTCTACTCGTCATGACCTACGGAGCTGAGACGTGGACACTCACGGTAGGGCTGGTCCACCGGTTTAAAGTCGTCCAGCGAGCTACGGAGAAAGCTATACTCGGAGTTTCTTTGAAGGATAGGATTCGCAACGAATACATCCGACAGAGAACTAAGGTTATCGACATAGCTCAAAGGATTAGCAAGCTGAAGTGGCAGTGGGCTGGCCATATCTCGAGAAGAACCGACAACCGCTGGGGTAAACGTGTTCTTAAGTGGAGACCGCGACTCGGCAAACGTAGCGTAGGACGCCCTCCGACCAGGTGGGATGACGATTTGCGAAAGACTGCTGGCAGATGCTGGATGCGGCAAGCTGAAGACAGGGCGCTATGGCGCTCATTAGGGGAGGCCTATGTCCAGCAGTGGACTGGTATAGGCTGATGATGATAACATCATCACCTGGCCCTAAAGAATAGAACTGGAGTTATGGATCCTCGGCAATTTGCACTTCGGCAGGCGAGCTTGAACCCTCGTGTATAACATATCTGATAAGTTATAATTATTTGGCGACCTCTGTGGCGCGGTGGGTGAAAGTCTGCCTGCGACGCAGCAAGTTGCGGGTTCGATTCCCGCCTTGGGAAAAATATTTGTACGATCAGCAGGTATTTGTTTCGGGTGTTCTGGTCGTTTTCTATGTATAGTTAAAAATATCTATCTACGTATTTTATTGTATTATGTATATCAGTTATCTATCGATCCTGTTTCTTATAAAAAACCAAAACTTATGTAAATAAGACTTGGAACCAATCAGGTGTGTTAGGTTAGCTATCGATGAACGCCACTCTATACCTAATATATTATAGTATAAGGTACCTTTTAGAGTAGTTAGATATTTGATTCTGTTTATAACACTCGAAACATCTAGACACCTGAAGGAATTTTGTTATAAATGAGGTATCAAAATTCTCGCCTGTAATGAAGAGTTAAAGAGCGGGGACTAAATCGGGTTTTTGGAGTTCTTAATTAATTCATTGTTTTGACTATAGTAAAATATATCTTCCGTTGCAGGTCTCATCATGCTGACCGGTATCGTAATGTACATATCTGTGTTCAAATCGCAACTGGGCCACAAACTTCGCTACATGGTAGTCTTCGACACGCCGAGGATGTCCTACAGTTACGGATACTCTTTTGGGCTCTACCTCGGCGGGTTTCTAGCCTGTGAGCTAGCAGGCACCTCAGCCATATTCCTTTTCCTACAAAGGTACCAAAAAGACTGGATAACACATCTCGCTGAGAAAGCGAAATCAGATTGCCGTGTGTGGGATAGAGAATACGCCTTCTCAGACTTTAGAGAGAGAGATTCCACCTTGCTTGAAAGACGAATGATGAAAAGAGACACGTATCCACCCACAGGTTCATCTGCAGCCACGCCTCGAGAGCGAAGGCGTTTTATATTCGACGGTGATGAAATGCCTCACTGTTCTATACACAACAAAAATAGGAGAATCAACCTTAGCTCGGCTTCGTTGAAGGATCTCTCATCATCAACCCTGTACGGTTTCCCGGCGGCGCCGAGGCCGACCGCTTGTGACAACTATTTCGATGAGTTCAAAGAAGTGCCACAAAGTGCCAATACGCTGAGTGGGTTGAGAAGCGCGTCAATATTCCAGTCACAAGCGTCGGTTGCTAGTGGGAGGTTCTTGGATACCTCAGCAGTGGAACCGCCACCGTCTAGAGAAGAAGAGTTGGTAACGTTTGGGGTGGGGACGCGGGCAGCAGTCCATGCGGAGCAAGCGCGCCACGACAGGGCTGTCGGCACTGACCCCTACCGCAAGACCACTCCCGTCTGATCCAGATTCGCGGGCGCACCCGCCTCCTATAGAAGCATATCTACAAGTGATAAATGACGCTGTGAATTCACGTGCTGTGTGTGTACCTACTTAAACTATTTATACCTAATCACGTAGACCGTTAAAAGAATGTCTTTCGAATTTATGAAAGTAATACCTTGTGTTATGAAGTTTTAAATTGTTACTTATTCCTCTATTAAACACTGCCATTTGTCTATTTTTTGTACCACACTGATGCATTCCTCGCTCCCCTCACTCCTGCAAACACAATTCAGTTTGAACTATGCGTGTAAGTAAACACACTTTGCGTCGCCGTGTGAATCAAACAAGACTATACAATGAAATACAATGCAGCAGAAATTACGCGACCGACAACTCAAAAGTTTACGCTCTTTTGGCTTCATACTAGTGTTGCGGCGTGTGCAGCGGCCCGCGTAATAGCACTCGTAAATACAAACATATCGCAATGTACGGTGATGTTTATAAAGAGGCGAGGCGTGGAGAGTGATGGTGCCGGCGGCGACTCTGCGCCCGCGGTGGATCCTTTTGCAGCGGGCAGCGTCATTTGCTGTCAGTTTGATATTCGATGAATTTTGTAGCCTGACATTTTAGCAATTTATTATTATATTTATTTTTATTTATAATACAGAAATACTGGGAATAAATAAGCGGTTTCAACGATTGCCAAACAAAAATGGCAGAAGGTTCTGCCGCAGGCACCGGTTTAGTTGCTTTTCGATGACGACGACCTCTGTGGCGCGGTGGGCGAAGGTCCGCCTGCGACGCAAGAGGTTGCGGGTTCGATTCCCGCCTTGGGACAAATATTTGTACGATCTGCAGGTATTTGTTTTAATTTGTTATGAATGTTCTGATCGTTTTCTATATATAATAAAAAATATACTTATATCTATGAAATGTATCTTATTATATATTTTTTTTGAAAATAGTAACTTTATTCAGAATGAAAATAACAATCAAATAACAAATTAAAAGTAGTATTTACAATAGAAACAATTAAGCTATCTGCAAACTGTTGCAAACAATCTACAGGTAGCTCAACTGATCCATATCAATACCAGTTGGAAGCGTGCCTAAGACTGGCTTCATTGCACCGCTGTATAGCAATGCTGATGCGCTGTGCCAGATACTCACCAGCTCTCGGGTCACGCGTCGCTTCGACCAGACGCTCAGATAATTTTTTGAAAACCCGGAGAGCCTTGGTACCCCGCGGACCTAGGGTCTCGACTCCAAGGGGAGCAAATGTGTAGGCTCTGTCGAGACCTGCATATTTGCGCCTCTTGAGATCTTCGGCTAAATCTGCCGCCGCACCAGCCCTCACGGAAGTCCTAGGAAGATGGGAAGGCGCGAGTGTGTCGACACAAGTAGCGTCCCACACAATAGGCCTCCCCAACTCCCATGGGACTAGAGTCATGCCGTCGGGCCTCTTACCATCGTCACGCAACAGACCATTCGTTTCGAGAATAGCTGGTACGTTAGCGGTGGTAAAAGCCCGCCGGATGATGTCGTTCAGGCTGGTATGACGAGATATCCGACCGGCAGCCCTAGTACACGATAATCCGTAACCGAGCTGTTCGACAGCAATACCGCACTGGCATTGATGAGGCGCGCAACACCTTGCACCCAACCGAAGACAAGTTGCGACACGGAAAGTTACGGGATCCAATAAAGTGCCAGTGTTATATGAAGGAAGTGCTTGCAACCTTCTGTCCTGACCCTCATTTTTTTTTTGTGTAATATATATTAGTTATCTAGTACCCATAACACAAGCTCTGCTTAACTTGGGGCTAGATAATGCTGTGTGAAATTGTCCAGCATTCTTTATTTATTTATAAGCATTCTTTACACCAGAAAACAACGTAACAAAGATACAGTACATAAGGTAAGTTCAATAAGCGGCATTTTAGCTTAGAAGCGATCTCTTCCAGACAACCTTTGGATGAAAAGAATTGCAAATTTTCGAAAGGCAAGGGTATCAAAGATGAGTTGAGATAAATAATTTTTAACATTATAAAGACCTACTATCAATGGATACATCAATATACCTAAAAAAATAAACAAATAAAATAAATGAATAAAAACTAAATTTATAAATACCTAAATAAAAGTAGGTATTTATTTATTTATTTATCTAAGTAGGTATACTTTTATTTATGATGATTATTTAATAGTCAAAGTAAGTAAGTACCAACATTCACGTTTCTGAAAGGAAAAACGCCTTGACACGAGCTTTAAAAACTGGCAAGGATAGGACTTTTCTTGTGGACTCTGGTAGTGCATTCCAAAACCTTGTGACCTTATGGATTAAAGGTAGGTACTTTTTACCAACACTTGTATGTTTGCAAAAACACAATAGGTATTTAATAAATTTTCGCGGCCTGCTTGAACCAAAAGCTAAGCAAAAAAAAAATTAGCTCCATCTCTGCGTCACATTGTGTAACATTTCAACACCATGAAGACATTTTAGTAAAGGCAGCGGTTTGTAATTACTTTACAAAATCAATAGATGTCGCGGTAGAAAATTTGGGCGCAAAAAAGTTCGTTTCATTGCCAAATCGTTTCGTTCAAAGATACTGTGTTCAAAGGTAACAATTTTAAATAATTTAAATTATTTAGAATTGTTACCTTATATATTATGTAGTTAATGTATATTATATTTTATATGCATTATATTGTTTATATTGTTCATTATGTATTATTTTATTTGCTCGGCTATTTTTAAGAATTTTTGAAGATGCTTCTTTTTAATATTTGATTTAATTAGTGCTGTAGCTTTTTTGTACGAAATATCATGGCTTAATATTTTTTTAAGTATATCTAGCATTTTACCTCTTACTATTAAAATCAATATTTATATAAGATCTGAGTAAATACAGCAGCTATGGGCATTCAATGTGTTGAATAGTGAAAATAAAAAAATGGGAGTTAAACTTTGAATTGAATTAAAAAAAAAAACACAAAGTATCTATCTGATCTTCCAGTTTATTGAAAACTTTACTGATTCATGGCCATTCCAACGAGATGCCACAATGTGAGTAAATTTCAAAAAAAAAAAAGAAAAAAAGCGTTTGTTCTAAAAATATTCCATTTTTAATACCCTCTGCCCAGTGCGAGTAACGCACCATAAAGCAAATAGCAAGACAGACTTTATTGCGCATTTTTTTTTGTAAGTAAAGTAAAGGTAATGTAGCGTGTTAAATAGTTAGTCAATAATACGATTCTAGTATAGCAGGATCACAAGTATTGAAATTGGGCTATTACTTACGGTAGTTATTGTATACTCATTGTATACACGTGTGATATAATCGTCAGTTTGTTTTTGAAATTACTTGAGTGTAGTCATGTTTGTGGGTTAGCACAAGAATAAATCATTGATGTCTATGGCTGCTTCCTGTACCGAAGGGGATCTCTTTTAGATATAATTTTATTTTTATCACTATATAAATTTTTAATTTTTCAATATCATCTTTTTTTATATCGGTTATTTCAAGATTTCTGGATAATCTGTGATTATAACATGATAATTTTGACCGTGCAACATGCCTAAAATGCTAGGTAGTACTTCAGTACAAACCAAAAAGCTTAAATTCTGTAACAGGATATAAGCTTTTTGGTACAAACAGTAGACATCGCGAGCACTTTACTTTATTCTAACAATTAATTAGTAGTTTGATATAATAATCTTCGAAATAAAATTTCATAAATCAGAGATGTTCAGCAGCACTAGCACCATCTATTAAATTTATTTCTTACCAGCGCAAACTTAAAGCATAATGAAGAGGAAACATGTGGCTGGGCTATTACATAGTACCTACCTACCCTACACTATGCCTACACTAGAAGTGTTACAAGGATGTTTTAATAGATGGCGCGCTGTACGCTAAATGCTCTGATGCTTTTTATGGCATTTTGTGCAGCATTTTGTACAGCATTTTGTACAGCTATTTTGCTCTTTGTGGTGAAAAACCTTATCTGATCTTTACCATTTTTTATAGAACAAATTAAAATTAGCTAGGTACCTAGTAATTTTAATTTGTTCTCATAAAAAAATGGTTATTTTTTCAATTAAAAAAATAATCATCGAAATCAGATGTCATTTGTATCCTTCGCATCTCCCTGGTTTCCCTCTTCTGTCGAACCCTGAGGAGTACGCAGCCAGTGACCACGTCTGATGGTACGAGGTCTGTTGATCTGAACAATGTATAAGTAGAGCTGAAACAAAATTGTAAGGATGATGTTTTGATTAGGTTTGTTTCTAAAACGGAGATATGTATGTCGATAGCACCCTTTTTGCCATTTTTAGAGGAACCAAGGCTTTTATCGAAAATAACACAGACGATTATAAAAATCTATAATATCTGTAGTACACCAATTTTCGTCCAGATTCGTCGTAAAATACGACCTGTAGAGAAGTAGGTACGTACGTTCTGACAGATCTTTCATACTTTTGCTAGTAGTTGAAGCAGAGACGCTTTGCTCGCTTCGCTCGCTCGGTCAATTATCGCGTATCATATCGCAGATTTCAAGCTTTCTGGATACCTAATCTGTGATATTAAACATGTTATCATCATAATATTGACCGTGTAACATGCCCAAAATATTATCGCGTATCATATCGCGGATTTCAAGCTTTCTGGAGAATCTGTAATACCTATTATCATCATACTGCGATACGGCCTATCAGTATTATCATGATATCGTCAAAATTTTGACCATGTAACATGCCACAACCAGTCTTGCTTAGCCAAAACATAAGAGCCAGATGCCTACCTTTTTGTACCCACCCGGTGAAAACGTACTGACTGTGATTGTTTAAATTTGGAACCATTGTATGCGTTTGTTTCCTTTCCGCCTATTGTCAACCAGAGAATCGGAGACGTCAGGCCGACTAGTCATTCAAGACGCAAGCAGAAAGTAATATTTTGAGAAAAAGTTATCTCGAGGAAAAGTCGTATTAAAATAAATAATGGAGTAGGAATATAACAATTACTGCATCATGTAAGTATTCAAAATAAATATCTACATTTTCTATCGTTTTATAATCAATGGCTAGGTAGTGAAATTATTACCGGTTCTACGGTGACGTTTATTATTCAACCAGAGAATAGCAATGGTCGCAGAAATTGAACCCTTCTCTAGAGAGAGAAAAAAAGGCAAAGCGCCAGAGCCCTTTGCCTACCCAGATAGCATAAAAACAGGCCAGGTTTTTAACACTAAGATCTGGCTTGGCATAGGATTTGATCATTACAAAGTTCGCGACACATTAATATGCACCTCAAAAATGGTAAGCTATCCTAATCACTAGCTACTGCGAGCTGCGGTGGCGTGACACCTTACGATACAAGAAAGAAACAATCACTTAGATACAAGGTAAATTTTTCCAGATCAACCCTTTTCCACTCAAATGTAGTGAATCTTGCGCTTTTATAAGATTGGTATAGCTAAACTGCTGCACTATTTAAATAACCTTCACCATCATTCATCGTCATTAAAGATACTATTTCTGCCCTGCACACCAGAATGCAATAAATGATTGAGTATTGAGTCGGAAGGTTTATTTCAACTTACCGCATCCAGTACCTACCTGCCAGCAGTAATTAGCACCCAATATACATTTATTTCAATATTTTATTTTTTACTAAGCTTCAATGGAGCAAGGTATTATAGGCTGCGCCGTGTGGTACCAGCCTAGAATCTGCACCACCTCAACTCTTACCACGGGTGTCGAAAGAGGCGACTAAAGGATAATCAAGGGGGATGTGGCCAGCAGCACCTCTTGCAGAACAGATTCATCACCAAACTACGACCCCCCCCCACCCTCATTCCCAGAGTCGATATGACATTTCCCCCAAATATTATGAGCCAATAAGGTAGTTATCAGCATTGGTTGATGTGATGATGATGGTGATGGTGATTATAGGTTAGTTATGCCTGTTGGACGCAGTAAGGCTTTTGGGGGTTGGTTAATTAATATACCTACCGGACCTCCATACATTCTAATATCCAACCTAATAGCACCAGCATAAGGGCTCTTTTCCTATCATGCGTATTTCCGCCCGCTAGCGGATCACAGATTAACGCAAAAACCTCGCATCCTATATTGATGTTTGAAAGCCTTTCATTCGTAAATTGCAATAGTATGGCGAAGGCCAAAAAAGGGCAAGGGAAAAAGAAAAAGGGCTGTCAAGGCCTTTGAAATAAGTATTTCAAATGTCTATTAAAGGATGGGTGGTTTTTGCGTAATTTCACAAAACCTACACGAAACCTAGAATTTCAAGTTTTCCTATCACTCTGGTTCTACGTTTGGGTACCTATATTATAGGTGTCTCGTTCATTTTCAGTTTCAACATCAAGTCGTTTAAATATTCCTTTGTAATATTTGCTACAGGGGATATAATTTACAGAACGGTTTATTTTAGCAATGTACCTTTTTACAGAATGGTGATTAACTTGGATCTTTTTGTAAGTATCTACCTACTAATAATGCATTTAGTTCTCAGTTCTATAGAAACTAACCACTTATATACTATATTATTTAGACTATATTTAGACACTGATTATAAAATATTCAATTTTTTGGCAATGACACTACCATAGGCACTACCAGCCGCACTACCAGTAGTGCGGATTGCTAATCAACGACACTACCAAGACTATTTTGAATTAAATTGTACAGTCAACTCAGATCTTTTAGACCCAATACAAAGGCCAATGTTTGGTATTGGCAACGACATTTCGAGAGAAATTGAATTAGAAATTGAGAGGGGATATGGGCTACATTTTTTCCAGTAGACTCAATGTCCTAACTGGCACGATTGCTAAGATTTTTGAAGTTTTTTTTTAAACCACCCAAAATCGCCTTTAAATCGTCATTGTTTTTGTTTGTGGATGTAATGCCACAAAATAACCTTTGCGTATTCTTCAATGCATCTTAAATACTTGTGAAGGATCGAGATCCAAACTCGCTACTTCGAGATGTAGTGATAGTCTACTTTGTTTCTGTAAGGATTCCAGAACAGTCCCGGTTTTGACAGAGTCAAAGGTCTTCTCATACTCTACAAAAGCCAGTCTCAGAGCCTGATTATACTCTGCGGACTTCTGTATAATCTGCCTCACTGTGTGAATGAGGTCTATGGTGCCATATACTCTGCGAAACCCGGCCTGTTCTGATGCCTCGAACTCGTCGGAGTCTATACTGGTGAGACAATTCGTGCACACTCGTGAGAACAGCTTAAAGACATGCAATGGCTTAGGAGCGAGACGATCTGTAATTTAAAATAAGGATTTCATCTCCTTTTTTTTTCAAAAATAGCAGCACCAAACTCGCACTCCTCGCTTTTCGCCCTCCTACCTTAAATGACGGAATCAAAATAGGTATAATTTGGTTATAGGATAAATATACTATATTATATAAATAAACACATGTACATTGATTGAGACTGCGTACGTCTTAAACAAGACGTGGGTAAGATAGTGGAGTGGAGCCAGAGAAACAAGTTGCAGTTTAATGTGGACAAATGTACCATAATAACATTTAGTAAGGCAACTGCCCCACTCCACTACAACTACCAGATGAGGAAGCGCAGTTGAAGCATGTGGAATCTGTGAGGGATCGTGGGGTTCGACTAGACAGGGTTGAGGTTCAGAACTGATATTATTAGCGTGTGTAAAAAGGCGTTCAGAATTCTAGGATTCATTTTAAGACGAGTAAACGGGTTCACTGACATTAGGGCTCTAACAGCAATAGGTATATTATTATGATGCCCTAGTCAGAAGTTGGAATGGAAATGGAAAGCGCAGCGTTGGTATGGGCTCCTCATGAACCTTTATATAGTCTCATGATGGAGCGCATACAAAACAAGTTCACTAGATACCTATATTAGAAGAGATAAAGCGTCTACCCTTGTTACCCCTTGATGTCTCCAACCTTATTTGTTTTGGGTATGGTTGGAAACAACAAGTTGGAAATCATGAGGGATGTGATGCTTGCCCTGTATGTGGTTAAGGTGTTCCGGGGGGTATCCAACTCAACTATCTTGGAGATGATGCAGCTATGCGTACCGGACGAGTACGTAGGGCGGCGCAGACGGCCGCCTCTGATCGTAGTGCCTGGCGGAAAGACTAACCTCTGGAACAAGGCACTACGTACACAGTAAAAGCACTAAATCAGATAGCGGCCAACATTGACGTATTCCACTGTTCACAGAGCGAGTTCGCAAGGGCTATACTGTTCCATTTGTGCTACTTTAAATAACATTTTTTTATGTAAGCGACTATTTGAAGGACTCATTTGTAATCTATTCTGCTCTAAAATTAACCTGCTGCTAAGTCTGACATTATTTTGCTTGATGACATTTGTATTGGACAAATTGTATTGAATTGTTAATTATGCTTATTTATTGACATTTTATAAGTATTTGAAATTAATTTAATTATTTTGCTGGCGATTTAATACGTTGACTACTCTATTGTGTTAGGTCATACCTATAAGAATAGACGTAATGTTTTGAATATATACAAATACAAATGAATACAGTACACATTGTTTTGTTGTATTACAACCAAACCCAAACAAAAAAGCTGGCAAGATTTTGGATGATTATTTAAATTGTTTTTGTCACCCAAAATTTTTATACCGAAAAATCATATCTCGGTGACCGAGACACTGAGAATATTGAGTCTACTGGAGAAAGGTAGCCCATGATCGTTGATTTCTAAAAATCTGTCCCAATACTAAAAGGAAAGCGTTAATAGAAAATTTCAAGAAGGTAGGTATCTAACCATTAACAACTTTTTGATTCGTTCATTTGAAAATTAGATCAATGAATGATAAGAAAACGTCTAGATAAAATCATTTTATGATGAAAAAGTTGGAGTCTCTTTTATTATTATTATCATTTTATGGACCTCTTTCACTATTCCATGTAAAGCGTTGAGTAGTTACTTCCTAGGTAACGTTATAGTCCGGTCGATCTAGACCAAAAAATGAGAGTGAAGGTACATAAAATCCCAACAAGCAGTAAAATTGTTCATAACATAATTAAACAACAATAGTAGTTGTACAACAACAATACCTAGTTGTATTTGTCAAATTGAATTGCTCTATTGCTGTTTCAATAATCAATACATCAGCATCATAATTAGCTTGTTTTAAAATATTTACAGCAGTAAACTTTTTTTTCAACATTGAAATGAACCGAAACTTGTGAGTATTTGTAAGAAATTTCATACGAATTTGATTTGTATACGTAAAAATACGTTACAACATAGGCGTGAGCTGTCAAAATTATCATCCTAAATTAGATAAACTATAGCCACGCACACAATAGAACAAGAGACAGATGTCTCGAAGTTACACTGGCTTAAAAATTAAGGGACTGGGTTTAATTTTACCTGATATTCTTATAGTTATAACAACACTAGAGATGTATATACGTGGCGTACTCATGCATATTATGACGATTACAACTTTTATAACTTTTTGAATCGTTATATCTCAGAAACGGTGGCTCGCAGGAAAAAAAGTAGAGGTTGGTGAAAAAGGCCACGAAGGTGCAAATTTAACCTGATATCAACGTCACTTAATTAATGTGATTTTTTGATTTTCCAGCAGGTCAAAGCCAGGAGACGCACCCTCATTTGGGGAGCGGATAAAAAATCTGTTCAGAATGAACTACAGGGGTGTGATCGGATTTTTCGTGCCTTTAGTTGCTCTGATCTGGCAAGGAGAAAGACTGAACGTAAGAAGGTTTTACATTCATTACCCGCCTATATTAGACCCTGCCGCTTTTCGTTGTCATCCCACTTGGGACAAAGATAGAACCGAAATCGGCCGCAGTCTTACCGGTCGCAATTGACCTCTGTGGTGCAGCGGGTGAAAGTCACCTTGCGACGCAGGAGGTTGCGGGTTCTATTCCCGCCTCGAGACAAATATTTTTTTCGATTTGCAGATATTTGTTAAGTGTTCGGAGTGCTTTTTATGTATATATCAGTCAAAACCAGAAGGTACCCATAATACTAGCTCTGCTTAGCTTGGGACCAGTGTCACGGGTTCTTCTCGTGCCAGGTTAGATTAAATTTAGAGGGAATCATCGTAAAGTTTCTCCTACCTGCCTTAGGGAATTATCACGAGGAAGTGAAAATACGAAGTAAATTATATTCTTATATTCAAACCTCTTTACGCAAAGTTTTCATTCCAAAATTATCCGGTGCCGATGACTTTAATCACTAACAAACTTAAGCCGTAGGTTACGTTAAAAAGTTATAAAGAAGTGATTTTTTTTAAACAACGGCAGAGTTCATTATATTGGGTGATAGACGTGCGAGTAAGTTTGCGAACTTGTGGCTCGTCGACCTTTTTCGCTGGTTCAGGTTTTCACCTTATGTACAAAGTAATATCGTTGGTGATCTTTTTTGCTCTTATCCCGCCTCCTAACCACATAGTATACATACGTACATTCCTAAATAACACAAAGCTTCTTCTGTCGACGGCATCGCAAAGCAGAGTGAGTAAGCTTCACGTGTCAGTGTCACCGACGCGAAGCGGCATACGCGAAGTTGGCGATCTTAAAAGCCGCGTACCTACTTCAAGTTCGTACGTCTATCACCCATTTAACACTTTTTAACCGTAGAATATTAAACAAAATTTAACTGTTCTTAAGCCATTAACGATGTGACAAATTTATGAACAAGTACAAAATTCTGAGTTACTTCATCATCATCAGCCTATATTTTGTCCACTGCTGGACATAGGCCTCCCCTAATGATCTCCATAGCGCCCTGTCTTTAGCTTGCCGTATCCAGCATCTGCCAGCAGTCTTTCGCAAATCGTCATCCCACCTGGTTGGAGGGCGTCCTACGCTACGTTTGCCGAGTCGCGGTCTCCACTCAAGAACACGTTTACCCCAGCGGTTGTCGGTTCTTCTCGAGATATGGCCAGCCCACTGCCACTTCAGCTTGCTAATCCTTTGAGCTATGTCGATAACCTTAGTTCTCTGTCGGATGTATTCGTTACGAATCCTATCCTTCAGAGATACTCCGAGCATAGCTCTCTCCATAGCTCGCTGGGCGACTTTAAAGGGGTTTAACTGGGTTACTTACTTCTCCAAAAAATTATTTGACTTTAATGTAACGTCTGTGTTTAAAGAATTGTTTTCGTTCGGATTGGATACGGTGGCAATAATTGCGGGAAAACACGTATTACAGAATCTTTAAATCTTTTTAAAATTATGGTTTTTGCAATCATTAAATTCTACCTTACCTTGATGTTCAATATAAGTGCTTGGTCTAGCATGCTCACATTTAGAATAAGGTCCGCTTTAGCTGGGTAAAATTATTATAAGAGTTTAGGACCAGCTAGCCCAACACGGAAACTAATCAACTCAACAACTATCAATCAAATAGTAATCAACTGACCAAGAGCTATCCGAACACAAAGTAAAATATCCAATACAAACACACCCTAGAATTTTGGAACGAACGGGGGAATCGACCGGAGTAAACAAACCTTGTTTTTCGGAGCATACGTTCCCGCCGTCTTAGCACATCGTAATTGCAACTATAAATGGGAAAGTAAAAACTCTTTCAGTTTGTTACTATTGCAGTCTTTACATCATCGCTTGATAATTCTATAAGCGCAATGTATTGGTTGATATATTCTTTATTGCGTAAATTTTATGAGCATTTATATCAACGTCATATTATAGTATAAAAGAAAGCTAAGGATTTTTGTTACAGTGCTTACCCGCACTCTGGGCATCTCTAAGAAATGAAATAAGTTCCCAAATTTTTTTTTGTCCCGCTGAAGTCGAAAATTTTTGGGAACTTATTTCATTTCTTAAAAGAAAGCTGTAAAGAATAAAAAAGTAATTCATAAATTACTGACACAGGCAGGAAATAGTTGCAATAACAAGTCTTGGCGGGGAACTGGGTAATTGCAACTAAATGTTAACTTTTTAAATGGGTGCTGCTATTGATATATTTCAAAAATATGCCTTGATGCCTATGATAGTTTACAGGATTTTAATGGCTATGCCTCTTTGAGTAGGTTCAATTTTGCACAATAATACGTTTTAGCTTAGGGGCTGGTAATTGAAACTAATTTTATCGTAATTTTGTTGATTAGCGTGGTAGCAAAATTAAGAGACAGGGATAAACTTTTCATCTGTATGTTGAGCGTGATTACAGCAGAACAAGCTAAGCAGAGCTTGTGTTATGGGTACTAGATAACTGATATACATAATATAACACAATACATAGATAGATATATTTTATTATAGAAAATGACCAGAACACCCTGAACAAATGTATGCAGATCGGACACACATTTGTACCGAGGCGGGAATCGAACCCGCAACCTCTCGTCGCAGGCAGAGGTCATCTCTCTGAAACTATTAATGTAATCAGAATTACATTAATAGTTTCAGCAGCCATTTGAATTCAGCAAGATGGTCTCGTAACAAGTTGAATTCTGTCCAAATTGTCATTGATCTCATACGTACTCAAAGGTTAAGTCAGTCCGAGATTTTTAAAATTAAATCCACCAATTTCTTTGTTAAATATACAAATTAATGTTTGCTTTTATCCCTATAGTTACTTTTTATTTTCAGCATTGAGCTTTTGGTCTCTGCTTTGATATCCATCCTTTATTTTCTCCATCCATTCATTCAGCCATCCTTTATTTTCTCACAATGGTTCTGGTTACCTGGAAGAAATCGCTTTAAGCGGTAAGGCCGCCAAATCCATTGCTGTTATCTTTAATATGTTAAACTTAAAACAATCTGTTTTTTTAGAGGTGATGAATAATATTCTCTATTATCTATCTTTAACTTTTTCGTAATTGAGGTAGTAAGTAAGTATTATTTTTACTGTTACGTAGCGCGGGCAGGAAAGTAAAAATGTTGCGTTGAAAGCCAGTTTTGTGGCCTTCGGTTTACAACACAATTTCAAATACAAAGGCCATTCAAAGGCTATTCATAGATTGTCAATAAAAGAAGAGATGATTTTTCGATCGACGGAAAAATCATCTCTTCTTTTATTGATAAGCACAGCTGATAAGTATAATAAATGACCTTTGATTTCAGCATGCTAAAACAGTAAAATGTATGTGGATATGGGTAGCATGGAGCTTCTTACTGCAACCTGTGCATTTACCTATGGTTGGGCTCATTCCAGTTTTCGTGATTCCAATGGGAGGGGTTATGAATAGCAATAAGCTCTGCATTATGTATATAAACGTTAGTAAATTTTATTTATTACGACAACACCTACGTATATTAAATATATATATTTATTTATTTACTTTAATTAATACGGTAACACCAATTACATTAATATAATAATAATGTATTATATAATAATTATAAAATATAATACATCTCCGCTGGACATCATCTCATCCACATCTTCAAAACTACAAATATTTTAAACTTTTAAATTGATTTTATGTTAAAGTTCATGACTTACTCTATCGATCATATGTTTCGAAAACACTATTCCATAAAAAAATCTTGAAAGAAAAAAATCGCAATATCGCTATTTACTAAAACCTTAATTTTGTCCATAAATACAGAAGCTTGAGAATAGTTATTATGGGAACTGAACTGACCATAAAAAACATTTTATATAGTTATTTATATGTTATGTTCAAATAATAGACCAGGGTTGATTTTTGAGGGGGCCTAAAAAGCATGCCAGCCACATGCGGTATGCTACTTAGGTGGCCCAACCTAGCTGGCTCCTCTTGGCCTCCTTCTCGAATTGATTTTACCCAACTGCAGAATCTGCCCAAAGTAGGTGTACTCTGGAAACAATTTCGAGAAGGTGACCATGAACGACAACCAACCCCTGATCAATGTGGCTACCTTGGTTTTATCCAAGTTGAAGACTCCGCCATTAAGACTGTCATCCGCAATATGCAGGTATGAGATGTAATTGCCGTTTATAAATAAATAGGTTTAGAAAGCTGGCCCTCTACTTGAACACTCATGGTGGTGGTATCATAAAAACATCTCAGCATCTCGATATAACGATAGTCTACTTGGCATCGCTGTAAGGATTCCAGAACAGTCCAGGTTTTGACAGAGTCAAAGGCCTTTTCATAGTCCACAAGGCCAGACACAGGGGCCGATTATACTCTTCGTACTTCTGTATAATCTTGGGGTTGGGCCGCCTAAATAGCATACCGCATGTGGCTGGCATGCTTTTTAGAGGCCCCCTATAAACGGTGGTCGACCACTAGTAATAATCATAATGTAATACTTACAGGTAATACTTATAGTAAATTTAATCGGCTTTCATTTTTTTTACGTAGTCATGTCGCTATTACGCATAGTTTCAAAGATATAAGCGAAAAACTGAAAAGTGAGACATAAAACCACCCCAACGTCCCCCCGGCTCAAGATTAGTGTCACCAGCGTGCAGTACAGCCGTGTATTTTAAGTTATTTTAATACTTTTTCTATTATTTGTTTGCAGGAGTCCGTAGTGCTGTTTCTATTGAGCACTATGGTTAATTTGTTACTGAATAACTCTGGGGCCGACCGACGTTTAGAGCTTTCCTTAATAAGATCTGGTGACAAAAGCGCGTATAATCCCAGGAAGTAAGCTAAGTATCTACCTATAAATTTAATAGAAACTTACGTATGCATATGCACCCTTTGGCTTTTGGACGCGCTTTTACGGGAAAAAAGTTTGTCTATAATTTTAATCCAGGTCCAGACATACAGTATTTCAACCCCCAATCCGTTCAATATTTTTGGCGTTTTCTTCGCCCAAATATCACACGCATAGTTAAATGCGAAAATATGGTTGTTTAATGTTCAGATGTTGGTTACGGTTCTTGATCTTACTGAATTATTTCCCATGGTCTACGTGACTACTTTTTATTCGTAAAATCAGTTCCTAGTATTCTCTGTAAGCTTCAAGCAAATCGGGCCACTGTTAAAGAGTTACAAAAAACACCAAAAAATACTTCAACCCCCCTTTTAACCCCCTTAGGGGTGATATTTCCTAAAATCCCTTATTATCGGGAGCTTGTGTGAATGAATGAATGAATGAATGAATATTTATTATTGAAAGGTTATACATGTACTTTACAATGTTGCACCATTAAACCAAAGTAGGTTTGTATTGGTGCTCACACTCGTCTTAAATTAGATAAATATACTTAAATAGTAATACTTGAATTAAATAAGGTTACATTGCATTTGGATCACCTCTTAAATCTACGATACAATATAAAAATAAATTCGATACCTAGTAAACCACCATGCTGCCTCCTATTCACTCTGCCTGCAGCCTCTCGTGGTAATATTTGTGTAGGATGAGTTTGTAGTTTTTATCGTTTGCTTTTTCTTTTACTTTCTGTGGCAAATCATTCATGAGTTTAGGTATCATAAATTCTGTAGTTCTACGTCCATAGAAATTGTTCGCCTGGGGTACTATGACTTTATATTGAGATATTTTCCTGGTTGATATTTTGTGAGCTACGGGCATTAAGATTTCTTTATTATTATATTGTTCTTTTAGGAGGGCAAGGGATATTTTTTCCTGTATTTTTTCCTGTGTATTACGAGGTATCTCCAAATTTTAGCTTTCTAGCTTCAGCGGTTAGGGCTGGGCGTTGTCCCCAGAAAATCGCTTGTTTCTTTATACAGGGTGTCCCGAAACTCAACGTCAAGCCAAAAACGTAGGACAGGTGGGTTCACGACGGCACAGAAATATGGGTCTATCTCCAATGGTTCCTGAGTTATAGGAATTTTTCTGAAAATCGTGCGAAATAAAAACCTAATTGCCATATTTTTCAATAAATGTGTTAGTTTAGTTTGTGTATTAGTAAAATTTTTGAATCAATCATTTTCAATAGGTTGACCGACTCTACTACTGAAAAAATAAGTCCATCACGATAGGCTGGCTTGTTCTCTTAAAAGTTGGCGCATTTAATTACTTCATTATTTCTTTGTTTTATTATGTTTGTTATTTCTAATAAGTCGTCAACTCACTTTGTATCATCTATTTAAAATTTACCTATTTGCGGAAACTTGTAATTAGCCTTCAAAAAACATGCATTGGTCTATCCAGGCATGTTCTATATTTTTTAATTCTATTTATCAAACCTAGCTGTAAGTTTTCCTAAAATCTTGTAAATAAATAAATACATAAATAAATAAATATTTATCTTAGATTTCAAAAAGGTATAATAAGTACCACTTTTCACGTTTAAAAATTAACATAATTTTGTTTTTCTGAAATAAGACCCATAATCAACAGTTCCACGCCTTCATAATGTTATTTATAATATATTTACATATATTTTACCTATTGAATATTGAATTCAACAAGTTCAAGACAGAAACAAGAGTTTGAAAATAAACTACGTTTTAGTTTATATTCAAGCAAGTTTTTTTTGTTTTTAGATTGGTGCTCAAATCTGCGACTGCTGCATTCATAGCGTCTATATTTAGCAACAGACTAATTGTAACGAATGATGTAATATCGTTTGTGGCCCCACCGTTGTTGGCGTTAAAGGTAACCTATTAGAAAATTCATTCCATTACGTAATTGATTTCCTTGGGATATTAAATTATTGAAGCATGGGTGGAACGGTACGGGAACTGGAATTAGCAAGTGTGGATTTACCTATCAGGAAGTTATTTTAATGGACTTCGAATAGAGGAGGTATATTGTCTTTATGATGTTTTTTTATAGCCGATTATGACAATGACAAAATAAGGTTGAAAGTCAGAATAACACCATACGCTCTGAAGGACTACGTAATCATTATGCTCCGGTACTATTGTCACAATAGAGATTGGTTAACCAAATTGGGTCCCTGGGTCTTCTACCTACCATGTACCGTTGTAGTAGGTAGAATAAAAATATAATAGGTACATTTGAAGTAGGTACAATGTTATTTAGGCTATGCACGTTCTGTCAAGGTTACTTTACTTTCTATATCATGATAGCTTATTGTTATGTACCTACGAGGTTTGTAATTCCGCATTGAATATTGATTTTAACTGAAATAAACCAGTTGCGAACAATGTACCGTTGGAGTATCATTTCACAGGCCTGGGTTACCTCTAACATTCATATTCACATTTCGATGTGTCGTCACGGACGGCAGATGTGTCGTCACGGACGGCAGACGGGTGACATTACAATTATGTGAATTGTTTTGCAAAAAATACTTCTCTGCCTGGAACTTTTAATTAAACGGTGATAATGTCATAAGAAGATTTTGATCTACATATGGAAATGGATTTGTGCCTGTGCAATGCCTAAATCATTTATCATAGTGCACAAATAATATCTGTGTAAATTGTGGATACTGGTGATTTCTGTGTTTTTGTGAGCTAGTTGCGGGTAGATTCTTGATAAATCTGTTCGTAACACCGATAAGGCAAAGTGTTAAGTGTTTCGAGAGTTTAACTTCCTGCCAATAATATGCCGAATACTAAAAAGCAATCACCAAAAAAACAGGCCCAGTCTAAGTGCAGCGGCTGCGGGAAATATATAGCAGCGGCCGTGGCCATCGCATGCGCAGTCTGTCCGGCTATCTATCACCGCGGCTGTGTCGGTATTGCCGATGCAGCGTCACAATGCAAAGACTGGGCGTGTCCAGATTGCAAGAGGAAGGTACGCAAGGGAGATAACAGTTCCACACCAGTCAGGGCTATCAGTGGGAGCGTCTTGCCGGAGGTGACGGCAAGCCGAAGCTCTTCGCATGCGCCCGCAGAGGTCGCCGGCGCCGAACTTGCATCAACTACCGCCGTAAATGCCGCTGCAGCCGCAGACGGCGTGCGAGAGTTGCGGCGCGAGCTGGCCGAGTATGTGGCGGAGATGCGCGAATATCGGCGAGAGATGGCGGAGCACCGTGTCCTAATCGCCGGCGTCGCGGCGCGCATGGACGGAGTGGAGCAGAGGCTCGAGCTGCTGGAGTCCCGCGAGGTGACGCCGCCTGAGCATTCCGTCGATGTGTCGGAGCTAGAGGGCACAGTTGCGCTGCTGCGACAAGAGCTCGGCGACCGGGACCAGGAGGCGCTTCTCGCGGACCTTGAAATTGGACAGCTACCCGAGGAGAAGAATGAGAATTCGGTGCACGTCGTCATGTTGCTGGCGGCTAAGCTAGGTGTGACGATCGAGGAGCGCGACATAGTGTTCGCGGAGCGCGTGGGCTCCGCGCCTGCCCCGGGCCGGGATGCGGGTGAAGGCGCCGCGGATGAGGGGGCCCGCGGCCGCCGCTTGGTAGTGCGACTAGCTCGCCGTTCTCAGCGCGACGATCTGCTGCGCGCGGCGCGCGCGCGTCGCTCTCTGATGGCGGCCGACGTCGCCCACTCCGCTGCTGGCGCTGCCGCTCGTTCACGTGGACGCATCTTTGTCAACGAGAGGCTGACCCGCGCGAACCGCCAACTTTTCTACCACGTAAGAGAGGAATGTCGCAAGACTCATTGGCGCTACTCGTGGACAAAACGGGGCCGCATTTTCGTTCGCCAGGCTGATGGAGCGCCAGCCCAACAGATCAGATCACTTGCTGACATCGCTCGAGTGTTTGCTGCAAGAAATATATAACTATTAGTTAATAAGTTCACTATACATACAATGCATCGTCTACCCTGCTTTGATTGCCTCTATGGCTATCGAAGCAGTGTAGATAATCTAGCACAATGCCCTATTATTATTATTTTTTATTTTTATATTTTCTCTTAATAGTGTGATCGAATATCTAATTCCTTACTTTATATTCGATCCTTATAATATTTTTATAAAAAATGTATGTATTGTACTTGGTAAGGAATACAGATACCCAGTATAAATAGAAAGGCAATATTGTTAGATGCCCAGTTGGGTATATACTTATCATATTATAATATTTACTGTTAATAATTAATTCACTTAAATTACTTTATAATAACACCGTATGGGAATTATCTGATAATTGTTAATGAATAGGTAGTTTAGTATTTTGCAAACTATTTTTGGTTTCCACTTAGTTGGTGTGTATTTATATATACATAATCAAACTTGGAAACTATGAGTAGAGCTAGCCACCTTAAGGTTGGTCTGTTCAATGCGGGATCACTCAATACGGGACATGAGGAGTTTATTGTAGCAGTGGAAGAACTGGAGCCGGATATACTAGCGATAAACGAGACTTGGTTGAGGGACGGTGAGGACGACAAAGCCCCAAAGCTGATGGGGTATCGTCTTCGACATACCCCAAGATCTGATAGTGTACGTGGTGGGAGAGGAGGTGGCACAGGGTTTTATATTAGGAAAGGCATAACAGCTCGCTTGCATTCTCATCCCTCTGCCCACTCTGTGGAGCAAATGTGGTTGCGGGTGAAAATAAGTGGCCTGGATGTGGTCATTGGAACGGCTTATAGGCCACCCTGGCAAGATGTCAATCTGTTCCTCGACTCAATAACTGAATCAATTGTGTCCCTTTCTAGATGTGACAAGTTGATTTTTGTAGGTGATCTAAATATTGATTTGCTATGCCAAAGCAGCAATAAAGCCAAACTGTTTGTTGAGTTTTTGGATAGCCTTACCCTCAAACAGATAGTTACCGAACCAACGCATTTCACCGATGGTAGTCAGACTCTTATTGATGTCATTTGTACAGATGCGCATGTACGTAAAGTTACTGTGAAGCACTCACCTGATTTGGGACGTCATGCTATGCTATGTGCAGAGTTTAACATCAAAAAAGATAAAGTTTCCCCCCGCCTCGTCACATACAGACCTCTCAAAAATATTTTGGATGATCTATTTAACAATGATTTAAATATAATGCCTTGGGAACATTTTGCTACGGAATCTGACGTAAACAAAATGGTTAAATTTTTTACGAGCAGTATGTTGCTGCTTTTTGACCTCCATGCACCACTCAAAACAGTGAAGTTTAAAGATTCACCTCACCCATGGGTCACGGAGACCGTAAAGGACATGATTAAGACTCGAGATAAATTTTATACTAAATACAAATTGCTCAGTAAAAAGCAGAACCCTCAAGCTTCATCTATAAAAACCTCTTATAAAGAGATGAAGAATATTGTCATAACAGCAATACAGAGCGATAAAAAAGCTTATTTCACTCAACATATTAATAACAATATAAAAAATCCAAAAAAGCTGTGGAAAAATTTAAAGAAATCAATAATGCCTGGAAAAAATCAGTCAGTGGAGCTCCCACAGCAATTTGATAACCCGGATTTGATTAATCTGAACTTTCTTACAGTTCCTGGTAGTAATAATATTACATTATCTCAATTGACATATTATGAGTACCACAGATTTGGTTCGGAGACTTTTGCTTTACTTCCTGTGAGCAGGGATACAGTATTGTCGATTATTCGTGGACTGAAGTCAAATGCGCAAGGCATTGATGGGATAACATTAGCCATGTTGCAATTGACTTTGCCTCAATCCATAGATGCTATTACTGCCATAGTCAACGAATCTATTGTAAGTGGAGTCTTCCCGGAATCTTGGAAGATAGCTGTGGTTAAGCCTTTGCCTAAAACTAGTAATCCAACTTCTGTACAAGAATTGCGTCCTATTAATATATTACCTTGCATATCTAAGGTACTTGAACGGGCAGTATGTATGCAGGTAACCAAGTTCTTGAAAGACAATTGTATTCTGCCTAAACACCAATCCGGTTTCCGTAAGGGGCACAGTACCACAACTGCTTTACTTGATGTTGTGGATAACTTACTTGCTGCCCAGAATCAGGGTTTGGTTAGTATACTTGTTCTACTGGACTTTACTAGAGCTTTTGATTCAATCAATATACCTTTGTTGCTGTCAAAGCTTACCTACTATGGTTTCGACCCTAAAACTGTACATTGGTTCCATAGTTACCTTGAAAACAGGCAACAGCTTGTAGAACTGTCTAGGTCTGATGGGTCCAAGTTGCGTTCAGCTATACAGCAAGTTCCTCGAGGAGTACCACAGGGTTCCATATTGGGTCCAATCCTCTTTATATTGTATAGTGCTGACATAGTCACAGGTATCTCATACTGCAAACATCATCTCTACGCAGATGATTTGCAACTCTATCTCTCTTTTCCCCCATCCGCGTTGACAGATTCTGTAAATAAATTAAATAATGATTTAGAAAAAATATGTAAATGGTCACATAACAGTTCACTTGTAATAAACCCAAAAAAGTCAAAATATATGATTTTAGGTTCTCGGGATAAAGTAAATAAGGTTAAGTCAAATGAAAATAATTTCAAAATAATTGTAGACGGGACTGCTGTAGAATATGTAACTGATGCTAGGAATCTGGGACTCTGCATGGACAGCCATCTAAGGTTTGAAAAACATGTCTCTGAGTGTGTACGGAACTGTCTCTACAGACTAAAGTTGCTATACAAAATAAGACCATACCTGAGTGAAGACATTCGAGTTTTGCTTTGTGAATCGCTTGTCCTTTCAAGGCTTAATTACACTGATGTGGTGTATGGCCCTTGTCTCCTGAGTAGAACTCAGAAGTTGATACAGCGAGTCCAAAATGCTTGCGGGCGTTTCTGCTTCCGAGTTCCGCCTAGGTCACATATAACACCGTTTCTGAACAACTCCAACTTGTTAAAAATGGCAGTTCGGAGGAGGATGAATATGTCACTTCTTTTGTTTGGTATCATCATTAGCAAGACTCCAGGATACTTGTACGACAAACTAGTTTGGGCGCGAGCCCAGTCTAGATACCCGAGTAGGGCGTGTACCTACGTGTTCGCCACACCGGAGCATAGGACCATGGCCTTTCGCGGATCTTTCAGGTTTTTTGCGTCCCGGTGTTGGAATGATTTACCTCCACCCACGAGAGAGCTGAAAACAGTTTGTACGTTTAGGATTCATCTAAAAAAAGAGCTTCTAGCAATGCAAAAGAATGGTAATTTCGCATAAGTCCGCCCAAAGAAGAAAGTCTGTAACTTACCGATTTGTATGTATTATTTGTATTTGTACGCACGCACGTTTGAAGAGCACCGCTTTACTATTGAAACATGTAAAACCTAATTAGTAAATACAAAGTTTTATTGTCTTAACTTTCGAAATTTACAACGCATTTTTTCACTAAATCTTCAACTTCTTTTATATGACTCTGCATAATTATGATTGATACAATTCTGCCAATGTCAGTTTAGTACAATTTTATAAATCACTCATCTCTCTCGTCTGAATTGATCCCGTGTTGAACAGTTTTTAATTTAACTATTAATCTAGTTAAATTTTTCATTGTACCTTTAGTTTTAATTTAATTAGTTTTTAGAATAGAAATAAGTAAATGATCTCGTCTGTTGTCCGTGTCCACACGCACTGAAGGTCCTGCCAGAATACCAGCGTTGCTCAACTTTTTGTAGAGCAACATTAAGCTGAGGTGGGGCCTATTGGTTCACTGGGCGGACACTTGTTTTGTTAAATGTATTGTTTATTATTTTTGTAATATTTGTTTAAAGTGTTTGTCTTTGTGTGCTAATAAAACTTATTTCATTTCATTCATTCATTTCATTTCATTTCATTCATTTCATTCTAACAATATTTATTTATTATTAGACGACCTCTGTGGTGCGGTAGGCGCAGGTCTGCCTGCGACGCATGAGGTTCTAGGTTCGATTCCCGCCTCAGGACAAATGTGTGTACGTTCTGCAGACATTTGTTCAAGGTGTTCTGGTCATTTTCTATGTATAATAAAAAATATCTATGTATTGTATTATGTTATGTATATCAGTTATCTAGTACCCATAACACAAGCTCTGTTTAGCTTGGGGCTAGATAATGCTGTGTGAATTGTCCAATATTATTTATTTATTTGTTTAGATCTCCATTGAGGGAGAGAAAGAGAGAAAGGGTAGAGACTGGTAAGGTAATATTAATACTATCATCATCACAATAATTTGTTCCCACTCATAACACAAGCTGTGCTGGGCTAGGGGCTAGCTGATCTATGTGAAGTTTTCAGCATTATCTATAATTTTCAGGGATCTCCCGACGCTGATTTTGACAAAGTGCGAGGCATTGTTTGTACTGCCGTACACGTTGCTTCATCTATTGGTAAGTTAATTTAGCCTAATTTTTTTCAAATTTTTTTCGACTGAACTCTTTACAAATTCGACGTCATAGAGGAGGAATATCGCTGCTTAATGCGCATACCCCACCCAAAGTGGCGCCGTCGCGCCACCTACTTTGTAATTATACCGTTTAAGAATGGAATTTTCAAAAATATATCATCCTGTTTGTGATACCTATCATAAGCTTTTTTTTAATGCCTCTGTAGTAGTTTAATTCTATTTAGTTTAGGCAGAGATACGAAGTTGCCCTTGGTGGCCACCAAAATCTATTTTCGTAATTTTTTGGCTTGTTCGCAGATGAATATTATACCCAGCTTTTTTGTTACAGGGTGTTGTGTTTTTCCTCACGGATCAATGTGTATTATTTACATGCGAATGCAGTTTTTTGGGTAGGTAGAATAAATCGTTTTATCATTATTTACGAATCTGATCAATTAAATAAATAGTTAGGTTAGGTTAGGCTGAGTAAAGAGGTTTTCTTGACTTCGTCATGACGGATAGCAGACACATTTTCAGAGATGTCTCAGTGATCAACAGGTTCAATATCGGATCTGATTTCCGACTCCTCCGAGGCTCTCTGAATATCAACTTGAAGCTTGAAAGAAACCGTCTGATGAAGTCCACGCTCCGACCTAACCCAATCCAAATTGTGGCGGGCCCCAAAAATATTCAATCTATCTATCTATGATTTTCTGACGTTAACTAAAAAACCTCCTTGAAAAACCTTTTGTAGCGTGACTTATTTTGTTTTCAGTAGAAGTCTAAAATCATCTCGGGGTAGTTATTAACCTACATAATATATATGTACACAAAAATACAAAACAAATAAAGCGAAGGGAGTAGATTTAGCTTTGTCCTGCATGCAAGGAGCATGCGGCGCTGATTTTAAATCTACTCCCCTCGGGTAGGCGGCTTTGACTGATACGAATCAGCAAATGAGTATTTTTACTTATTATAAAATATTGTTTCAGAGCTCCAGAAGACGGTTATGAATATCCAGACGTATTCAACTACATGCAATTTATTTTCTTCTCCGTTCCCGTCTCAATAATAATGTTTATTCTGTCGACGGTCTTCTTTATGATACTGGTCGGGTGAGTACCAATTAATGTACCTGCGGGGATTTACCATTAGGTAAATGATTTAACGAAGCGTGAGCTCTCCACTTCGTTATCATATTATGTATTCCACAACTAACATTATTAAATATTCTCTGGTATTTCTCGTTTATTTACCTATTTTATTCGTTTAATCATCCCGTGACCACGTCAGAGTGTAACTCCTTTGAAACGTCGGGGAAAAATTGGTACGCGATAAATACCCGTCAACATACAGCGTTACTGGTAATATAATCCAGTCAACAACAACAAGTTACAAAGTACAAGGTACAAAGTTTTTATTTACTTTCCCTATGCCGCCGCTGCGGACAGTACACATCGAAAAAGCGCGGTCGCCGTGAAGGGAATCTACTTTACGAGAGTCGACGTAGCGGGAATCGACGTTAGGGGAATCGGTGTAACAGGAACCATTCATAAAAAGGTTCTTCATCAAAGTGAATAAAGTATACTTAAAAGTAAATTTAATGCACCCAGGTGAATAAGGTGAATAAAGTTTTTTAAAAGTAATTTTAATGCACCCAGGTGCTTAAAGTTTACTAAAAGTGTATTTAATACACCTAAGTGAATTAGCTCTGGTGAATTAAGTTTACGAAGCGAAATATAGCCAAACAACATTTATCACAATATTTCTAATTCTTAAATGATATTTTTTCCATAGCAAAAGTTTCCCAGTCGCTTCTTTTTGCAATAGTTTTGTTTCTTACGCTATATTTTTCCGAAACTCAAACTGAAAATTGAAATTGAAAATTCATTTATTCAAACACCCTTATGTACAATACAATTTATTATTTGACTCAAGGTAATTCCTACCTTTCCAATTTTTATAAAAGACAGATAGCAATTTCTATCCTATTATTTTAAAACAACAGCCAAAAACTTGGCTATAAAAAATACTTCATTTGAGCATTGTAATGATTTAAAAAACAAGACTCTGGAAGTTATTCCAAGTAATTTAAATTAGAAATAACGACAATAAAGGAAGTCTCCAGCCTTAACCAGTCAAATACTATTAAAAATCACAATAAAAAACAAAGAAAACAAGATTTTAAAATCAATGCAAAGTTTACCAACTTGGTGCACCAAAATATTCAAGGATTGAGAAGTAAATTATTAGAATTAGAATTGTACATGAACTCATTTGACATTGACATCATCTGCTTAACAGAACACTGGCTAAAAAGCTATGAGCTCATGTTTAACTTCAGTAATCACCACGTTTTGGTAGTTTCTTTTGCAGATCACATGCTATTCGTGGAGGCTCTTTAATATTATTAAATAAAATCAGAAAATTCAAAGAACGTAAGGACATAATATGCTTATCCGTTGAAAGTCTCATTGAAGTAGCGACACATGCTGCATGTGTAGAGCTGGAGCAAAGTGTTGTAGTAAGCGTATACAGCCCACCATCAGGTTCTTTTGATATATTTGAAAAAATTATGGATGATATTTTATTTAAAAATCCAAATCTAATAAAAATATCATAGTGTGTGGAGACTTTAATATTGATCTTTTAGAAACTTACTCCCACAGTAGTAGATTAACAAACTTATTTAATTCTTATAATCTAAAGCCAATATTTATGGAACCTACTATGTAATATATTTGTTTGCCAAAATGAAAAAATTGTCACTAAAAAAATAATTAGCAATTTAAAATCCGACCACTTAGATCAAATAATTAAATTAAAAATTCTAGCAAAAAATACTGATTGTAAAAGGAAAATAAAATACATACCTGTGACCACAAATCGATTTGAACGGTTGAAATTGGATTGGGAATCTAAACCATCACCTAATTACTCAATCAACAACCCAAATGAGTCGTATTGTAGTTTTTTTTAACAAATTCACCAATGCGTTCAATTCAATATTCATACCCAAATCAATTGTGGTTTCAGAAAAACTTAACTTTAGTGAGTGGGCAACAGTAGGTATACACAAGAGTAGACAAAAGTTGTATGAACTGTAAAGTGAAAAGCAATATAATTTTAGCCAGGAATTCAAAGAAAAAGTAAAAAAATACTCTAATATGTTTAGAAAAGTTTGTCAAATCGCAAAATCAAATTATATTAGCTCGAAAATTAGAAATAGTGAAAATGTTATAAAATCAACGTGGAAAATAATAAATAGTGAGACTGGAAAAGTCAGTACCTACGATAATAATTATAATTTAAAGATTAATGACTGCTCAGTCGCAAACGATGTTGATGTAGCCCAAGCATTTGAAAACTTCTTCACTGACATTCCAATCTCTACTACAAAGTGTCTAAACTCTTCTCTAGTAGTCGCCGAGTCATTACTCATAGAAAATGTACCTAAATGCGATAATAAGTTTTATTTCAACCTTGTCAGTGAAACAGATGTTAAAAAAGCGTTTAAGCTTTTAAATGTAAAGAAAACTGCAGATCTCTGGGGCATTTCCGTTACAATTATTAAACCTTTAATTGATACCATTATTATTTAATGCCATTTATATTTAATGAATTAATAGTGGCGTATTTCCTGATCTAATGAAATGTAGTAAAATTATACCACTGTATAAATCGGGTAGTAGATCTGACCCCACTAACTTTAGACCGATATCAGTACTGCCTACTTTCAGCAAAGATTTTGAAAAACTGTTTTTAAATCAATTACTTAGGCATTTTAATAGCAATGACCTGCTGCATTGTAAGCAATTTGGGTTCACTCGCGGCAGGTCAACTACTGTAGAGTGGTGTAGAGTAACGCATATATTTGATGCTTGGGAGAAGTCGCAAGATGCTTTAGGCGTTTTTTGCGACTTGTCAAAAGCATTTGATTGCGTACACCATAAAACATTAATCAGGAAACTACATCACTATGGAATAGTGGACACCTCTTTGGATCTTTTGGCATCTTACTTGAGTGATAGGATACAAAGAGTGATCATCAATGGGAAACGGTCTTTCGTCAACCGCAGTGTATTTGTAACTTGATAATATATTCTTTTTGTTTTTATTGTATTGACATTCGTATGCCTAAAAAGCAGAATATAGTGAAACATTGTTGTTTACGACCAACGGTATATTTAATTTCTACCCATGTTCTAAGCGAATAAATGGTTTTGATTGATTTGATTGATTGAACCAATCTGAAGTGATATCTATTTCTTGTTTTACGTTCAAAAATTATATTAATAATACAAATTGTTATTATTAATCAAAGTTACTTTCAATAATTATTATTTTGTATCTGATTCATCAGTGGTGAAATGTTGATGATCGAATCCGTCTCTTTGTGGACCTCTTTGTCGCAACTTTCCGGCGGTCACATAGAGCTTAGCTACACCGCTGCGTCCTCTTTTATGACGCGGGATTTTTAGCTCGGACATCTTTGTCACAAATCTCCACATGCATAAAATTTTCACCTTTCAAAACTCTACAACCTACATTCAGGCCAGATTTTTTACAAACAACCCTGTATCATCGTCTTTGCAATTAAATAGCGCTCATTTTGATATAAGATTTATTAATTGAACAAATAGGTCGATTATTATGAAATATCATAATAATCGACCTATTTGTTGAAAAACAAGGACGTTGAAAATCACACTACATAATAATGTAGTGTGATTTTCAACGTCCTTGTTTTTTATCAACGATAGATAGTTGATTGAACATAAAGATGATATAAAATATAGTCTCGTAAAGTAACTTAAAAAAAATTAACGACCTACCTTCATAACTATGAGGTGTGGGGGAAGGTGTTTCTCAAAACACGTTTAGATTGGCGATAAGGCCGCCCTTAGAGTACAAAGTGCTGGACTAAGCATTCATCATCATCATATCAGCTCATACACGTCCACTGCTGAACATAGGCGCGCACGTCATCGACTTAGTGCCACTCCTAATTCAAATACATTATTTGTTTCAGTGGAAAAACATTATCTCCCTCTTCCTTGGGTAAGATTGGAGCTGCTTTGGATAAACACAGGGCTGCCTTACCCAAAAACATGACACTTCATGAAAAGGTGCGTTCTAAACTAAGGTACTAAGTTGATTCCCTCGGGGTCCATAAATATACCTATTCGATATTTATGGACCCCGAGGCAATCAACATCACAACGTGATACTCGATATTTTTTGAATTATAAATATTTTTTACAAACTCGACGAAGTTAGGCATGGGTTTATCTCTAATGGTTTCATTTTCTCTGCTTGGTGCCAAAATTTTCAATATTTCAGGCAACACAAGACATGTACTTACATAGTAACTTATTATTTAACCTATCAACTAATGATCAATACTTTAGAGACTAACATACATTACGTAATAATAAAAACAAAAAATCGTGTCAAACAGGCTGAACACGACCCCTTCGGCCAAAAACCGCTGTCCATAAAAGTTGAGAGACGATCCGTCGGCACTCTCACCATAAATGACGCGAAAATCACATTACGGCGTGACTCCCAAGTCTTCACCACATCCTTGATTGTCAAAGTGTAGTAGAGGCGTGACACGTAGAGTTGCGTGGTGGGTACTTCAGCACGTAGCGGGCATAGATTTCCCGATGCGGTCGGTGCGGCAGTTCCGCACTGATTGCGACAAGAAGGTTTCCTCTTCTTACGCCCTACAAAACCGACGTGCGCTGTGATGCTGTTGTCGCGTGCATTTAGTCGCGTTCGCGGCGACAGCAGCGGCTTAGTCACGTTGCGGGGTACAGTACACGTGACGGCTCGGTAACGCGGTGAGCGGGTCGAGCGGCGGAGGTGGCGGGCCCAGGCGCCAGCTGGGAAGCGGTGACGCTCGTGCCTGCCGCCGGTGGATCGGCTGCCACGGTCGATGCTGACTTCGACACAAAACTGCATACCGACACATTCCGCTGTGCACAGTGACGACTATTTACGTTGAACGCCTCGGATGACCTAGATGCCGACTGCGCATTACGCAATGTTGCGACTCCCTTATGCAGGTCGGCGATGGAGCGCTGCACGGCCTCCATCTTCAGCTGCATCTCTGCCACGTTTAACTTTAACGCCTTGAGCAAGCTCGTACAGTCAATGTGGTCGAAGTCCAGTGGCGGCACACGATGCATGTAACGGGCGACGAAGGCGGGCACATCTTCGGGGTCAGTCAACTTGAGGACAGTGCTGACGTCCAGCAGACTGCGCTCACCTCGTTCATCCCTCCTGTAGCTCTTCATCTTATCGACGATGTTCAGCTACTCGTATAGTAGCCGTCTGGCCTTGTGGCATCTCATTTTCAGAGAAACTCGACTTACAGATCTGTAATGCCAAGACCTCGTTCATGATATCCAAGCGATCTTGGAAAAGGCCAGGAGTTAATTTGCTACAAGTTTTTCGGAACTCATGGCGACTAAAACGTGCTTCGGCCGAAGCCGCGCGGTCCGCGAATGTAAAATTCGAGATACGCAGTGTGCGTGACACGTCTATTCAAGAGCGCGCACCTCGACGACATATATTAATATTGCGACTATGACATATGTAGTCACAGCAAAGATAAGTTTGGCGCCAGGCAGATAATTTGTAATTTTCAGGAAAAAAAATCTGTTTCTCAGAAACCATAGGAGAAAGACCCTTATTTTTGTGTTTTTTCCGAGTCCTCACAAACAAGTTTCGGGACACCCTGAATAATGTCTTATAGGTATATTATTCATTTAATAAACACAATTTATTTTTCAGGAGACCATTTTTTTCCTCGCGTTTTTCTTGATATTGTGCATTACTCGCTGGTCCAAATTCTTGAACATGGGATGGTCAGACTTTACTACAGATAAAACATATCCGACTGTTCCCTGGTAAATTATTTCACATTGTATGTAAATATTAGATTTAGAAAAGAGAACATGCAATATTTTTACTTTTCCTTGCATTTGAATGAATTTCATGTAAAATAAACCACGTGTATGATAAAAATTTAAAATACTTTAATTTGTGGTCAAAAAATCCGGTTCCAAACTGACAGTTTAAATATCGCGCGCAAACGGATCAACAGGTCCGCTGACGTCACTACTGTCTTTCACTGTGCTGTCACTGTACATAATAATTGTTCCTCGCAGTCCATTCGCAGATTTCGCAGTCATTTAAATTTTGATTTCCCAGAATTTTTTAAAATAAATATTCAAAAATGGACTATCCATCCTCATCAGGTTACCATAACAAAGCAACTAATGTGCAGAAAAAACGTGTGAATTCTTGTTTTGTACCTATGTGTCCATCGACTTCATCCCTTTTCATTTGGATATAACCGATTGCGTTGTCGCCATAAGATTCCCTTGTTGACCTGAAATAACTGCTTTGTGTAGAAGCTGTTGACTAACTTACAAAGTTTCACTGTGATTTACACACACCGTAATAGTTTAGTCCCCTTCATTTTTACTCAAAAACTTGGCACTTTCAATAAAAAAAAAACATAACCATTTCAACGGTAACTTTCGGTAAATTCTTGAGTCTGCTTTTATAAAAGCAACTTCCATTTTTATTTGGAAAACGCAAATATTTTTTGCAATAAATGTTTGTTTACGTTTACAAATATCACCTCAAATAAGTTATCATTACAGTGCAGGATAACACGAGTGACGTCACTAGACGCTGATTGTTGGATTGAAACACGTTCCGTTTCACGTTACTTTTTATTCGTAAAAGAGGACACAACAAAAACTCATTAAATCAAACTAATTCTTGAGTGGACCGAATTATTTATTTAATAATACGTACCTATACAACAATGTGGCTGGACCTACCCACATTATTTCTAGAACACTACAATCCTCCACCGTTATCTTAAGAGTGTGTAAAATTTCCCAAAGAAGACGACAGAGGGCTCTTAATTTACACGGAGACCTAAACAAATTGACTATACCTAGAAGGGGCTAACTTCTACCATATCAAAGAACCATATAGTCTAAGATCCCGCTACAAAACGACCTTCATCGAGATGTTTATTTGATGAAACGTATTTTATCTTTAAATTAATATGTCAATAAATATATTGCATATGGGTTGTCTAACAAATTTCAGTCCAGGGTATGATTAATTAGTGATTAATTATTTTATTTTATTTAAACATTTCACCAGCTTGATTATTAGACAAATTATATTATACCAATCAAAAGTATGAAGCCCATAGAATATGCAAATGTTAGGTTGCCTATTCTTTTTCGGTCACAACTCTCGGGTTTGCCAGGTATAAAATAAACAGGTAAATCGATAATATTAGCATTTTACACCGGTCTGATTATTGAATTAAAATTAAATGAAAATAAAGATTATTTCAGAACACGGTAGTATAAGGTTGCCTGTGAAAAATCAGTCCCGAACTACGGTTATCGAAATTTGAAATATTGCTGCGAGTGAATATATGCGATTGAGAGGTCCCAAAAAACCATCTCATGCGATAGAAGAGCATAGCAGCTGTTTAAAGTCCGTCCATTTAAAGAAAGTGAGTGCGCATGCTATTTTCTTAAAATAGACGGATGGTGAAGGTCGTTGTATAGCGGGATCCTATACTAATATCAAAGTAAATTTCCTACCGCGTTTTTATTTCAATCCTATTCCGATCGATCGCAGACTAAGTACGATGGCGGCGCTATGATTCTGAGCCTCGTATGATGGCCATGATGTAGACGACAGATAGCTCTCTATTTACACCTACCTTCGTTTATGCAAATATTAATTAATACCTACATATACAGGGTGTCTCATAATGAGTAAATAACCTTTAAGGCGTTTGTGCGGATGGGCAAGGCCAATCAGACACAAAAACAAAAAACTAAAAAAAAGGAAGCGTTAGGTACTTATTCAATTTTTTTTAATCTTGGAAAATTTCCGTACCTTTGTTCACATTTTTGGCCACGGTGCCTACAATTTGAAACAAATTTCATAAGTTTTAGTTTTGATGCAGGTATAAAAAAATAATGTTTATGAAATATTTTGACTAACTATGACCAGTAATTTTCAAGACATGTTTAAACTTGAAATATTGTTTTTTTACATTTTATCATGCAAAGTTTAAGCAACAATCATCATGGGACACCCTGTATACTATACTTATATTTTATGTGTGTACCTAAATAGAAGATATTTTCTTTGTCATCAGATATTCTGTCTGAATATTGTTACAAAATTACTCTTTATTAAAAAATTACAGTCAAATAATAGAATTAAATTAAAACTAATATTTACAATTGAAACAATTGAGCTATCTGCAAACTGTTACAAACTACGAGTACATATTATATAATAATAATAAATAATAAAACGTTTATTTCTGACGGTCTTACTTAGTACATAAAATATTGAAATATTGGTACAATAGTAGTGTTTTAGACCGATTCCACCATATTAACTCCTCGCTCTAACTAAGTTTATTAAACTTGAGACATAGACGCGAGGGATCTCTACCTCTCGGTTAATATCGTTCAGGCAACTGTTAAGCTTCGTAAAAGTACAGATAAGTAGGTACAACAATTTATATGTAAAAGTAAAAAATAAGAAGCAAACTAGAAATAGTATATACGGAATAAAAAATTAAAACTAAAGCTAAAAATAAAAACTAGGTACATTCAGCCAAATAGTTATAGAATCTAAATAATATTTTGATTTCATTATCAGAGTAAAAATTTGCGCTGAAAGTGTGAAAAACTCAATGCTCCAGTCGACCTTGATAAAGTGAGCTACCATTAATGGATTAGGTTATACTTTTTTCACTTTGATTATTTTTTTTAAATGAAAAAATTAAATGAAATTCTAAATTAGAAGTTTACATCAGTTGGCCAGGCATCAGACCTGACGCGCTGAGCTCAATTTTTTTTTTTATGATTAAACGATTTCGTGTCTTTCACACGTAAAAACACATACCTACCTAAAGCTAGGCATAAAAATAAAAAGAAAGGATCGCATGTTACACGTACATGCTACAAGTGAAACTCTTTATTTATTTAAAAATTAATTTAATTTCCTACTCCCGTATTGGAAAAAATATCGGTGCCCATTTTGTGATTGTTGCCAGCCCTACCAAAATAATCACCTTTTGTTTGGTGATTTTTGACATCATAAAACCCTACTTTTTAACTGCTGAGGCTTGAAACGCGTCTATATAGAATTTATAACACATGCAAAACACACATCAATTAGACTTGTCTAAGTACTTATTTTGTAAGCCTAAAGAGATAAAGTTATAATCTGTGGTTATAATGCTAAAAGTATTAAATTGAGGTACATAATTTGTAACTACTTTCGCTTGAAACGAATACCAAATTTGTAGGTATATAAAACCCTGTAGTATAGAATATTTTATTCGACTTTTGAGACCGTTATAAAGCCAAAATGAAGGCTTAAACGAGTTGGTTAGTTACGCTGGTTGAGTCCAATGGTTGGGTGAAAACCTTATGACTGGATAACTTTTCCTTTTTTGTTTCAGGGTCAAAGATTCTGTAGTCTGTGCCATATTTATCTGTGCACTTTTTACACTTCCCAAAGGACTTGGTTTTATGAAATATTTAAGTGCAAAAAGTAAGATAAATTTTTGAAGACTTATTTTTTAACATGGCAGAAGCAAGTCACTATAATAATTATAATAGATGCGAAAGTTTGTATGGATGGATGGATGGACGCTAATACTACTGAATGGATCAGGCTAAAATTTGCATAGATGTAGTTCTAAGCCTGGAATTAAACATGGGCTACTTTTTATCCACTGGCAAATTAGAGGGATCAACCGGATTATTCCGATCGATTTGATTTATGGGATTTCGGGAATAAATCCCGACCACACGGTGCGTTCCCTTCAACGGGGATTTTTCATTAAATAATAAATCAATGCGTCATTTCACCTGATCGGAGGGCATCCTACACTACGTTTGGCGAGTCGCGGTCTCCGCTCAAGAACACGTTTACCCCAGACGTTGTCTGTTCTTCTCGAGATATGGACAGCCCACTACCTCTTCAGCTTGCTAACCCTTTGAGCTATGTCGATAACCTTTGTTTCTTTGTTGGATGTATTCGTTACGAATTCTATTCTTCAGACAAACTCCCGAGTATAGCTAGCGCGCTGGGCGACTTGTGTCCACGTCTCAGCTCCGTAGATCATGACTGGTAGGACGCACTGATTAAAAACTTATTTTCAAGTGTTGCGGTATGGATGACGAGAAGATTTGACGTAGTTTGCCAAACGCGGCCCAACCTAGCCAGCTAGGTTCTCCTCTTGGACTCCTTCTCGAATTTGTAAGTGTACTCGGGAAACAATTTCGCGAAGGTGGCCATGTACGATGACCGATGACCGATCCCAGATTAATGTGGTCATTGATCATGACCTTGGTTTTATCCAAGTTTATGCCAAGACTTCAATGTTTCGCTATAGATTCAATGTTTCGTTAGAAAATGCGACAACTCACGACGCATCGGAGAAATGAATAAATTGAATAACCTACCGAATATCTTAATTTTCGTTATAATATACAATTTACTTATTATCGACTGAAAAACGTAAAAATGCAAAAAAAACAAATGTTCACTTTCCAAAAAGACTGAAAACTACGGCGTCTTGAACACAACTGTACGTCCGCGTCTGAAAACAACTACGTCCTTGCCGAGATCCAGTTGAGCTGGTCCCGTTGACGGCACCTTGGAATGAAAATTTTCTTCGGTGGTCGAGTTATCGGAAAAAAATACTTCACCGAGTCTACTTGTAACCAAACGTCAAATGTGATGTTAAATATCAGAATTTAGAAAAGGCAAAATTAAAAAATTTCTGGTCTTTAACAATCGATCAGGATGTGATCTTAGTACTTTGTCAACAATCGGATCTTTGTCAACAAAATATGTATGTGTAACCTGTAGTTTCCGTAGAGGTGAAAGCTGGCGTCAAGGTAACGGCTTAGATAAACATACCTACTTGTCACCAAACGTCAAAAGTGACATTAAATGTCACAGTAAAAATATGCTCTATTCACAAATCAAGGGGTACAAGACTCCAGCATCTCGTCTCCCAAGTCAACCTAACCTGCACGTGGTGTACCCTGCTGGATAACGAACTAGGCTCTGGTGAAAATATCATAATTTGTTAACTCATACAATTTATAATTATTTTCCATTACTTGACACCGGCAGAATTGTCTAACGTTGGCATTAATAAAGAATAATAATTCATTTATTCACATAAATCACATCAACAAAATAAAACCACGCAAGTGTCAGTCTGACTCTAAACGGCGTCAATCTAGAGTAGGTTCCTTGATACTTTTCATCCTTGTTTATCCATTCCATTTTCTATTATTATAGTTACACATTATATTAATCTACATCAGGTTGATATATAATTGTCTTTTAAGTTGTAAATTTTATTATTCTCTTGCTATTATTTATTTGTTACAGAGTACAAGGACTTGCCAGTGGCAAGACCAGAATCTTCAATTTTATTTTGGCGTTTCGTTGACAAGAATGTACAATATGGCTACATATTTTTGTTCGGTTTGTATCTTCTACCTCAAATAAGCTTTAAGTCGTCATTTTATTGACTGATTGTTGATGAATTTCCACTAAAAATTGCTTTAAATGTTGGCAACAGTACTATAATATATCAAGTTCTGGAAATACTTGACTTTTCAAAGTGGTTTTGGATTGCCAGATGCCGTTTTTTTAAGTTATTATCTGTTACTAAATAAATATATCATAGTATTACAATCAAGCCATGGCTGTGTAGTGCCAGCATAGAATAGTAACCACCCCAACTCTTCCCGTGGGTCTCGCAAGAGGCGACTAAGGGACACAAGCCGCGGGCAGCAGCGCCCCTGCAGAACAATGCCACCACCGAACTGCGATTCTCAACCCGCATGCCCAGCGTGGGACATTACCTGAACATAACCACCCAATAACACGACGAAACAGTAAATGGCCCACAGTTCCCGGCCGCCTAGCTATTCCTGGCCATGGCAGCGGCCATGGTAACGTCATGGCAGGGGGTGCTGGAAATCACCGGGCTAGCTCAGGCTGCCATCAACAACCGACTCTGCAACCTACAACAGACGCACTCTGATGCTTAACTAACATCTAGCGCAGATAAAAGTGGAGTTAGAGATCATCAGTCTCATGTTCTGGGGTTATGTGAATTCCGCAGAAAGGGGAGGACGGTTACAGTAACCCTAGACTCTTGGCATCTTCTTTACTTTCGCGAGGGTAGGTTTCCTCGTCAATTAGGCCCTCTCTAGCAACGTCCAAGAAATTTTCAGTGTGTCGACCAGGGTAGCGTACCTGATCTTTCGGCTATCCACAAGAATAAACAATTTTATTGGTAAATCGGTCAGTTTACAAGTCAAGGTTTCAGCTACTCTTTGTAGGTGACATAAAATACAATAAGTAACACACATTTAAACATTTAGATAAGGTAATAAATTATTAGGTAAGGTTAAGGTATAAATTATTATTATATAGGCCCGCATGGTTATGGAGTTAGGAATCACAGGGGGCAAATGCTTGTCAACTTCCTTGAGAAAGAGAGGCTGTTCTTAATAAACTCTTTCTTTAAGAAGCAGCCACAAAGGAAGTGGACATGGCGAAGCCCCGACAGTGTGACTAAAAATGGGATCGACTTCATCATGACGGATAGCAAGCACATATTCAGAGATGTCTTAGTGATCAACAGGTTCAATACCGGATCTGATCACCGACTCCTCCGAGGCTCTCTGAATATTAACTTAAAGCTTGATAGAAACCGTGTGATGAAGTCCACGCTCCGACCTAACCCAATCCAAATCGTGGCGGGCTCCGAGAAGTTTCAACAGCTTTTCGGGGATAGATTTGTTGCCATAGAACTCACTGATGACGTTGACGAGACCCTACACAATCTAGTCGAAACGTTGAGGAAATCAAGTTTTGTAAAAAGCAGCGTACTGGCAGGAAATCCAAACTCTCCGCCGAGACTCTCGGGTTGATGACAAGAAGACGGGAAACCACCCAAGCGACTTTGTCTGTAAGGTCAGACCTGAACTAGTGAATTGCAAAGATGGTACGGCGCGACCTTCAGAGCTCCAACACACGCCTTACTGAAGAAGCGATAGTGCGAAACCAAGGGTCTAAAGTATACACTCAGCAGCTTGGCAGGAGCCACCTGACGAAGCTTAAAATGCACGATGGGAGGACTGTATTGTCAAAGCCGGAGATCTCTGCCGAGATAGAGGATTTCTATGGCCGTTTATATGCTGCACATGCTCCTTATGTCCAAAGGAGCGACCATGATTCCAGAGCCACCCTGACACGCCATTACACCGACGAACTGCCAGACATCATTCAAGACGAGATCGTGATGGCAGTGAGAGAGCTAAAAAATGGAAAAGCCCCTGGTGAAGACGGCATTACTTAAGAGCTTCTGAAGGCAGGAGGAGCTCCTGTTTTGCAGGAGCTTCAGAACCTGTTCAACACCGTTCTTCACAGTGGGAGAACTCCAAAGGCGTGGAGCGGGAGTTTGGTGGTGCTCTTTTTAGGGTTTCAAAGATCGGTTTTGAAACCCTTATGGTCTCGCTCTGTCCGTCCCCGCTCTTTCTTGTAATATCTCAGTAACTACTGCAGCTATTAACTTGAAATTTGAAATAATGATACATTTCGTGCGTCATTACTGATTTCAAGAAAAAAAAAAATATAAATGAAAAATGAAAATGAATATTTTCAGTACAAATTTTGATGTTGAAATTTCAAAAGAGACCTAGGAAGGCAAATGGGGTATCAAATGAAAGGTATCGTTTTGTACATTTCAAAACACTTTTTGAAATTTCGGTAAAATTCATACTTTTGAAAATTTTCAAAAAAAGTCGAAAAATTGACCATACCCCCCCCCCCTATCTCCGAAGATTGCACACCGATCCACGTACAATGTAAGCGTTTGTAGATATCGATCTATATTTTACAGGAAAAATATAGAGAAGTCTGTAATAATAATAGTTTTTGAAAACTGGTCAAAAAGGGGGTAGAATTTTTTTTCAAAAGGGGGGTACCTACCTATGTGGGGTATCAAATGAAAGGTATCGTTTTGACCATTTCAAAACATTTTTTGAAATTTCTGTAAGTTTCATACTTTTTGAAATATTTCAAAAAAAGACGAAAAATTTACCATTCCCCCCCCCCCTAGCTCCGAAGATTGCAGACCGATCCATATACAATGTATTAGGCGTTTGTAGATATCAATTTATATTTTACAGGAAAAATATAGAGAAGTCTGTAATAATAATAGTTTTTGAAAAATGGTCAAAAAGGGGGGGAAATTTTTTTTTAAAGGAGGGGTACCTGCCTATGTGGGGTATCAAATGAAAGGTATCGTTTTGACCATTTCAAAACACTTTTTGAAATTTCTGTAAGTTTCATACTTTTTGAAATATTTCAAAAAAAGTCGAAAAATTGACCATTCCCCCCCCCCTAGCTCCGAAGATTGCAGACCGATCCATGTACAATGTACTAAGCATTTGTAGACATCGATCTATATTTTACAGGAAAAATATAGAGAAGTCTGTAATAATAATAGTTTTTGAAAATGGTCAAAAAGGGGGATTTTTTTTCAAAAGGGGTTACCTACCCAAGTGGCATATCAAATGAAAGGTATCGTTTTGGCCTTTTTAAAACACTTTTTGAAATTTCTGTAAGTTTCATACTTTTTGAAATATTTCAAAAAAAGACGAAAAATTGACCATTCCCCTCCCCCCTATCTCCGAAGATTGATGACCGATCCATGTACAATATATTAGGCGTTTATATATAGGGATCTATATTTTACAGGAAAATATAGAGAAGTCTGTAAAAATGACCATTTAAAAAAAAACATTGAGAATGGTCGAAAAGGGGGATATTTTTTATCGAAAGGGGGCTATCTACCTATTGGTTTATCAAATGAAAGGCATTGTTTTGTACATTTTAAAATAGTTTTCGAAATTGCTGTAGGTTTCGTACTTTTCAAAATATTGCCATTCGAAAAAAGACGGAAAATAATTGATTGTCCAAATAATTGGCAAATGTTTGAAACCCTCGACGCGCGAGTTACACTCGCACTTGGCGGATCTTGTTTAAGAAGGGAGATAAAACCCTTCTTAAAAACTACAGACCCATCACACTCCTGAGCCACGTCTATAAGCTTTTCTCACAAGTAGTCACAAATCGTCTCGCTTGGAGACTCGACGAGTTCCAGCCACCGGAACAGGCCGGGTTTCGCGGAGGATATATAATAAAATACCTAGCTCCATAAAAGATATTTCAAAAGAATCTGTCTTCCGTAGTAAACTTAAAGAATACCTTATTTCTAAATGTTATTACTCTGTTGACGAATTTTTTAATGATAAATCTAAACTAGACTAATTGACATTTATATCGAATTATTAATGTAAGTAATTGTTTTTGTTATTGTGCTTATTGTTCTGGCTTTAAGTAGACTAAGCACGTGGCTATTTAAATAATATAGAAATACATACATTGCTGCGCCCTTACAGGGTACATGTACCTACCACTAGGCTAAAATTGTAATAATGGATGTGTATGCAATAAAATAAATGAAATGAAATGATATGGTACCATAGACCACATACACACAGTGAGGCAGATTATACAGAAGTCCGAAAAGTATAATCAGCCCCTGTGTCTGGCCTTTATGGACTATGAAAAGGCCTTTGACTCTGTTGAAACCTTGGCTGTTCCGGAATCCTTACAGCGATGCCAAGTCGACTATCGTTACATCAAGGTGCTGAGATGTCTCGATGATGCCGCCACCATGAGTGTCCAAGTACAGGGCCAGCAGTCAAAACCTATCCAACTGCGCAGAAGAGTGAGACTGCCTCAGAGCCATCAAGATCTCGTCTTGACTGATGTCTGGCAGTTCGTCGGTGTAGTGATGTGTCAGTGTGTGAGGTGTGGTGAGGGTGGCTCTGGAATCGTGGTCGTCCCGTTGGACATGAGGGGCATATGCACGTCTATTCTCACTAGTTCAGTTGTCCAGTTCAGTTGACTGAACTAGTGAGATTTATTTTCTCGTTTGTTCAGTCGACTGGACTAGTGAGATTTCTTTTCTCGTTTGTTAAGTTCAGAAATAGATAAAAATATTAGGTAGATACCTAGGTTATCTACATATTTTCAAACCAACATTTTTACAATTTGTTATACATATACTGGTAGTGACATTCTTATGTTTGTAAACTCTTTACTTCTCACCACTAGAGTGCTGGCCACTAAAAATCGATATGTAAACTCCTTGTCTAATCTGCTCTTCAAAAAACAATTGACTAACACCTATGACAATTCAGCTAGTTCTTTTACATGTATGTATTACAGTTTGTTCAATGTGCTAAAATGAATGAAAACGAGTTTAAAATTATTAAACGTGGCAGAGGCCGTGTTCTAATATGTGCTGGACATGAATATTATCGCATATGTGGGTATGAAAACAAAAATACTTTGTGGCGGTGTGCGAGCTACAAAAAATTTAATTGCCATGGCACAATAACCATTTCATCGGTATGTTTATAATTTAATTCAATGTTACCATTTTTAGGGTTCCGTTGCCAAAACACGGCACATCTGCTATTTTGATTTGCTACTACGTTTACCTAACCTTTGTTTTTTATTTTATTTTATTTTTTGTTTATTTTAAAGGATGAAGATACCGTAGTTAAAAGCCCCTGTTCCACATATCCCTACTGCTCTATTTCTACTGGTAGGGAAGAAAGGATTTTTTTTCCACATTTAGCTACTAGGGGGGACTACTTTTCCGCTTATCTCTACTGATAAAATAATTCAGGAAAGTGGTATCTTCACAATCAAAATGTTTAAGTGCTTCTATAAGTGTTTATTGTAATCATTCTATTTTAAAACTATGCAAACTCCTTCATTACGAGCTGTGTAGAATCTTTTTTCATTGTGAAGTCTAAGAAAACATAAACATCTTTATTCAGAAAGAAAATAACAATCAATTAACAAATTTAAATTAAAACTAGTATTTACAATAGAAACAATTAAGCTATCTGCAAACTGTTGCAAACAATCTACAGGTAGCTCAACTGAGAAGAAAATGAAGAAAATGTCATGTTGTGTCATGTCATTTGTTAAAAATATAACTGAAAATCGAAAAAATATAACTGAAATAATTTTATTTCAATAACTAAATATGAGTGAACCTATTTTTTTAACCAGAGGCCGAGGATCTGTTTTACTTTACGACGGTTACCAATATCACAGAAAAAAGGTATATGCTAATGGACAAGAGTATTGGAAGTGTGCTATTACTAAGAAGAACAAGTGCATTGGATCTCTCACAATCAGAGTATGTACCGATGCATATTAAATTATTAATATCGCTATTTTTCATAACGTTGTCAAGCCCTGGTAGAAATCCATGGCGGGAGGCCTATATGTTTCGCAGTGGAAGTCTTGTGGCTAATATGATGATAATGATGACGATGTCCCGGAATTATCAGAATTTATGATATGGTACATGTAACGATGGCACGCTCATTAGTGTATAATGGCGGACTTAATCCCGTAGGTATTTTTTGTCAGTCAACCTTAGGGTGAAGTTATGGTGGTATTGTTTATTATTACAGGATAGAAGTATTATTGAGAAAACAGTGAGCCATTCGGAATGTTGTTTACGTGATATAGCCAAAAACGAAATTGATATGCGGCTGAATGATTGCAAACAAAAAGTTATTGCTGACCCTACACTTCCGATTCCCAAAATTTACGAAGAAACGCTTGATGGAATATACAACGATGGTTTGGATTTGATAGCAGCAACACCAAATTTTAGAAATGTTAAGACTGCCTTATACAACTCAAGAAACAAAGAGGCAGGAACGAGTAAAATGTTTTACACAGATTTTGAACTGGTGGAGGTGCCATCGAATTATCAGAAATTTCTTTTCGCTGACTATAGATATAATGGTGGTCGTATTTTAATATTTGGTGATGAATGGTCCAAAAATATGTTAATCGATGGGAAAGTTTTATTTATAGATGGTACTTTTAACATTTGTCCAAAACCTTTCACTCAGCTAGTTACAATTCATTGCGACATTGGAAGTACCATAGAGTGTACGAATATAATCCCAGTGCTTTACGCACTTCTCCCAGACAAAAAGACTGAAACTTACGTTACATTGTTCCGACTCATTAAATCACAAATAAAACAGAGCGCTCATAAAAAGTGGGATCCCGATTACATTATGGCTGATTTTGAGGCAGCCATTGCTAAAGCTATGAGAATCGTATTACCAAAAACTGAAAAGGGAGGGTGTTACTATCACTTCCATAAAGCGATATGGAAAAAAGGGAGACAACTGAAGCTAACGAAAAACAGAGACACGAGAAGAATACTAGCATTAATCGCAACGATACCTCTGTTGCCATTGGATAAAATACAAGAAGGATGGTCATTCATTGAGAGTCAGATTTTAGACGAGTTTAAAATGGATGCATTTAATAAATATTTTGTAAGAACATGGCTAAAAAATAAACAATTTCAGGAACAGTGGTGCGTGTTTGGAAAGAGGCACAGAACAAACAATTTCGCAGAAGCCTGGCATTTTAAAATTAATAACAAGAGTAACAGAAAAAACAGTTTGTATGCTTTATTAAAATTATTATACAACCAATCAACGGTTATGAAAAATCGGATGAAGTCCATCAAGAATCCGCCAAAAAAGAGGGCGCAAATATATGTGATCCGTGACCGCGTCATTCAAAATGCACAACTGCATTTAATCACAGGAGATATAACGGTGGGTCATTTTTTAGATATGCTAAGATAATTATTATTTATTTGTTGATTTCAAAGAAGTTTAATTGTTAAATTTAGTACCGATATAATATAAGAATGTTTTTTTTAAGGTACATACCTTACTACCTACAATAAATGAATTTTCCATCTGATTGTACTTTTTCTTAGTAGAAATATGTGGAAGTGAAATATCATTGTATCCCCCCTAGTAGCTAAATGTGGAAAAAAAATCCTTTCTTCCCTACCAGTAGAAATAGAGCAGTAGGGATATGTGGAACAGGGGGTTAAAAGAACGGAACACATTGACTTATGTGTGCCTGATATAAATAAAGCGACGATGTCGATCATTATTAATAATAGCATACAAGAAATTGTATCTGGTAGTGACACAGCACCTGCGGTGTACAAAAAAACAGTGGCTGGCTTAAAAGATTCTGGGATTGATCTAATTAATAAAATACCGTCGTTTGAAACAATAAAGTCTTCTATTTATCGACAAAGGAACAAACACAACCAAGTAAAGAAAACATGTTACATTGGAGACAGTGCTATGGCAGTGGAAGTGCCATCAAAGTTTTCTGATTTTTTATTGGCAGATTATAATGACGTACGCGTCTTAGTATTTTGTTCGAAAGAGGCGAGGGAAAAGTTGCGTAAATTAAAAATTTATCTTGGCGATGGCACCTTTAAAATATGCCCACAGCCATTTAAGGGAGGAGTGTACACCATACACGCAGACTTAAATAGTTCAGAAAATACTACGGCGATAATGCCTTTAATTTACGTTCTCTTGAGTGATCGTACTAAAGAAACGTACCTTAAAATGTTTAGCATTATAAAATCTCAAGTTCCTGAATGGGAACCAACTTTGCTCATCACCGATTTTGAAGAAGCCGTTATTCAGGCATTCAAAAAGTCATTTCCTAATGCAGAACACCAAGGCTGTTATTACCACTTTACAAATACATTATGGAGAAAAGCCAAGAGTTTGAAGTTGACACGTAAACGTAAAAATAGAATAGTGGGACTATGTTGTGTTTTACCTTTATTGCCTAAAGAATGTATTACGGACGGGTTTACTTACATTGTTTCACAAATTGATGATTTCGAGGATAAATCTGATTTGGAAAAGTTTATACAGTACATGGGGTTTTGGATGAAACGCCAAGATTCGTGGAATGTATTCGGGAGGCGCCACAGAACTACAAATTATGCTGAAGGTTGGCATCGTGCGATCAACGGCATGTTTAAAACAAGACCAGCAACAATTGTTCAATTTCTTAATAATATAAAACAAGACGCAGCGTTTTTTGCAGTACTTACAAAAAAGAAATTGACAAAGAAGAGGACAGAAATTCAAATCGAAAACGACGAATTCATTCGTCATGTACAAATGCAGTTACTAAATGGCGAAATTAATGTGGCTACCTTTTTGGAAAAACTTCGTGTAAATTAATAGTAATAAATGTAACAAGGTGCAAAAGCTAGTCTTATTTTCAATTGAACAAACGAGAAAATAAATCTCACTAGTTCAGTCAACTGAACTGGACAACTGAACTAGTGAGAATAGACGCATATGCAGCGTATAAACGGCCATAAAAATCCTAGATCTCGACCAAGATTTCCGGCTTTGACAATACACACATGGTGGCGGCATCATAAAGACATCTCAGCACCTCAATATAACGATTATCTACTTGGCATCGTTGTAAGGATTCCAGAACAGCCCAGGTTTTGACAGAGTCAAAGGCCTTTTAGTAAATAGAATAAAACTATTACAGAGGCATTAAAAAAAGCTTATGATAGGTATCACAAACTGGACGATGGATTTTTGAAAATTCCTTTGATAAACAATAATAACATAAAGTAGGTGGCGGCGCTAGTTTCGTGCCGCTACTTGTACAAGCGACGGTTGAACTGTATTTTACTAAACGTATGCACGATACTCATTCCGTAATATTCATCCTGCAAAAAAGTGCTTAGCAATCCTATGTGAAACGGCTCTAAGCATCACAATCGACTCAGCATTGCACATGAAATTTTCTCATAACTTTCTAAAAGCGTGGCGTACAGGACCTAATGCATTAACAATTTTCTTTTAGGAACAGGAGCCGCAATAGCAGAATGTTGCAGGATTCCAGGAACAGGATTTCCTGCCCTTTCGGAATATATAACTAATGATTTAGGAAAAATAGTGACAGATCATCATTGGAACGTATCAATATTTATTGTCTGTTTAGTAGCCGTTATATTGGGAAACGTGATGCCTGGTATTGCTGCCACTGCGATTTGGACTCCGTTTGTCGTGAATATGGTAAGTTGGTATTAAAATATCAAATTGTTTGATATTCCGTTCTTCCCAATAAGACGCATCGATTACGAAAGGCGGGACATATTTTAATTGAGTGTTTCCCAGTGGTCAGATTGGTCGTCAGACTAGTCTGGCCAACGGGAATTATTTTTCCCATTGGCCAGATTTATTTGACAACTGGAAAAGACATAGAAAAAAGTACAATCTAAGAAAAAACTGTTTTGCATTTTATTATCAAAATTTTATCGAAGGCGTTCTAAAAAATGACCAACAGTCAATTCTCCAGTAGTTAACATCATTTGTGAATACATTATAATTTCGTCTCTCATTATATTTTCCTTTGTCCGTTTATTTGTTATTTTGGTAAAATCATTTTTTTGTAAAATTCTCAGTAAATTGACTATCCCGGGTCCTTTTCTTGTTATATTTCTGTTTAGTTCTTTATGCCAATTTTCTAAACAGTTAGTAGTTCTGTGCCTCTGCCCAAAAACAGACCAAGTTTGCTTAAAATTGGACTTTTCTAGCCACTGCTTTTGAAAATATTCTTTAAATTTTTGTATGTTGGCCGAATCAGGAGCATCTTTAGTTATATATTGCCAACCTTTGTGTAAGTTTTGTTTCTGTGAAATTGATATCCATTATGTAACAATACGACCCCCCCCCTTTCTATTTATAAAATTAAGATCCATTTAGTAGGTATTATACCTATTTATTATTGTTTATTTAAACAACAGTAATATAATCTGAGAAGTCAGTCGAACGAAGTCAAAGAATCAAAAATAATGTGATTGACATTTCATGACAAACAGGAAAATTTTGTTTTATACCTACAACCATAAAACATACTGGCAAAGAGTTTCAATCAGCTTAAGTTATACTTAAATAAAACCTATTTAGAAATTTACATAGGTACCTCTTCGTATTTTTTTGTATTCAATAGTACTTTACTAAATTAAGAGCTAATCTGAACAACGGGAAAAAAAACCCAATGGCCAGACTAGTGACCACCAATCTGACCACTGGGAAACACTCTTTTAATTCCCTATTAACATTCCCTTCGTCCTACGTCTAGTAATACAATGGTGGGATGGACGGGATATTAAGTTTTTGGTAAAATAGAGATGATGAAAGTAGAATTCTGCACAATCTTAACGTTGTCATTAAGAGAAATTGACTTGTTGACTTAAAATTAAATTCATTGGAAGTGGTGAATGTGCTGCAAAATTACCAATTCCGCGTTCACGGAAATGGATTCAAGACGGCTGAATCAGGAGTAACCTTACCTACTTATGGAGATGTTCGGTAATCATGAGTCATCCTTCATGCCCGCAGATAATAGTATGTCTGCTCCTACATAAACTACTGGTTGTATTACAGGCTCGAGAAGGAGCACCAAATAATTGGAGTTCAAAAATGTACCTCGGTCTTCTTGGCGCTGGGTTTGGCAGTTCGTTAGGCTTCATGTTCCCTTTTCTACACACACCAGCCTACTTCACGCATTACGTTGGGAAAGTATCTAAAAAGACAATGGTAAGGACTAATAAATGTAAGCTGTAGTCCTGCTTTTCTCCTTTCGTGGCAGGACCGCATCCGAGAGAAGCTTGATATGGAGTTGCACAGTATAAAAATAAAAAAAAATTCGCGAGACCTGTCAAAACAGTATTAAATAAACTGCAACAATTTACTCAAAATTATGAAAGGTACATCCGTCGTACTGAGCGTAATAATTGCACTGCAGCACAACTGCGCTTCACGACGCGGCCAATGAGGATCCATACCTAACGTTTTTAGTTAATAACGCAGATTTATAAAGGTAAGAAATTCTTAAATAAAAATGCAAAAAAAATAAATAAAACGTCAAGTGCGAGTTAGACTCGCGCATCAAGAGTATCCCTACAAACTTCTACTCTTCAGCAAAGAAATCAACCCAGACGAAATAGTGCACGATAATTTTCTGATTTGATAACGATTATGACGTAACGTATTTAGTCTCGAACTATTGGCGCGATAGTCTTGTTTATAAAATACGTTACAACATAGGCATGAGCTGTCAAAATTATAATCCTAACCCTAAGGTCCAATTCCAAAAACAATTATGTTTGTTATATAATTAGGCATTAGCTAATGGATGTTTAAAAATGTAAGGCAAGACATTACTTAACCCGACGTTATTTGAATGAAGCGCAAATCATTCCCTCTAATTTTGAAACGACTAAATCGAAACGTCCGTTTCTCCCTAGTCGTATAATACGTCACTCGTTAGGCTACGCAACCAAATTACGAATAACGTTCACTGTTGGACATAGGCCTCCCCTAATGAGCACCATAGCGCCCTGTCTTCAGCTTGCCGCATCCAGCATCTGCCAGCAGTCTTTCGCAAATCGTCATCCCACCTGGTCGGAGGGCGTCCTACATTACGTGTGCCGAGTCGCGGTCTCCACTCAAGAACACGTTTACTCCAGCGGTTGTCGGTTCTTCTCGAGATATGGCCAGCCCACTGCCACTTCAGCTTGCTAATCCTTTGAGCAGGGTTATAATGCAACCGGGCTACTATTCATTTTACTTAGTGTGTATCTGTTTAGCGTCGTCGACCTCGTCGACCGACAGTCGTTGACAGTAAATTTTATATTATAAGTAACAGTCTGTAAGTGTTTTCATGGACCTCTAGAGCAGTAATTATATTTAACATCTTGTTACGTTATTTAATCACCCATTAGCGCGTGGTGGGACACTCACAACCACACTCACCACACAGAATGGATCATTAAATTAGCCCTAATGAGTATTTAATTAAGGCGCATACAGCACCTAAACTAGCGCCACCACCTACTTTATGTTATTATTCTGTTTATCAAAGGAATTTTCAAAAATCCATCTTCCAGTTTGTGATACCTATCATAAGCTTTTTTTTAATGCCTCTGTAATAGTTTTATTCTATTTAGTTTAGGAAGAGATACGAAGTTGCCCTTGGTGGCCACCAACATCTATTTTCGTATCTCTTCCTAAACTAAATAGAATAAAACAATTACAGAGGCATTAAAAAAAAGCTTATGATAGGTATCACAAACTGGAAGATGGATTTTTGAAAATTCCTTTGATAAACAGAATAATAACATAAAGTAGGTGGTGGCGCCACTTTGGGTCCGGTATGGGCCTTAAGTAGTATTAAGTCCCCTAATTGACGGTTCATCCCAGAGACATGACCTAATGGTACATTAGTTAATGACACTTTTATGCATCCATAAGGCGGGGCATTGTCGATTATTGGTCGATTCGCTCTCGATTGCAATTAACTACGGCAAAACTTATACTCCTAACTGTCAATGGCAAGTCAAGTATTTTGTTAATGTCTGTGTCAAATCACTAACCTGAACCTGCGTAGAAGCATAATGTTACCAGTAACATTGTTTCCGCGGCAAATGGTAAATAGTCAGTCATTTAAGCTTAAAGTAAGTAAGAATCTCGGAATTCGAGATACCCAGCTGTAAGTCTGTAAATACTTGTATATTAACACCCTAAAAGTTGTCTCAAAACCTACATATGGTAGGGTGTACGCAACTATTAAATTTCAAGGTGAAAGGTCACAAAAATTTTTTGCTTCGCCCTCTATCTCGAATTTCTTTGCACAAGGATTTGTATAGAGTATGTATGTGCAAAAAGGTTGTATAGCATTGATATACAGGGTGATTGGAAGGTGGGTGCAAAGCTGGTGGGCGAAGGTAGTGTGGACTATTTAGAACCATTTAAGCCATAGTTGTCTTAGACGAAGTCTGACTATTTCTTTTTTACCAATTTTTTAATGGGAGGCAAGGAAAATACCCAAAATTTTACAGTTAGTTGCTAATCATTGCCAGTTTGAAAGGCCAGTGAATTCTTTTTTGTTTTAATTTAAGTTAAGCTGTGTAAGCAATCTAACAAAACATGTTCTTAGGTATCTGAGTTATTAGCCATTTTTTACAGACATTTAAAACTTACGAAAATTTTCAGAAATTTACGAAAACCAATAATTGATACCTAAAAAGAGAGAGTAAGGTTGATGTAAAATTTTGGGTATTTTCCTTGCCTCCCATTAAAAAATTGGTAAAAAGAAATAGTCGGACTTCGTCTAAGACAACTATGGCTTAAATGGTTTCAAATAGTCCACACTACCTTCGCCTATCAACTTTGCACCCACCTTCCAATCATCCTGTATAATGTAGGTCGAATATATGGTGTGTTCTAATGCAAACATACAAATAGTGATTAAAAGTGATTTTTATTCACTGTTCCAGTGAATATAATAAGCTTTTTAGAAGGAGAATGATAATTTAAAAAAATGATTTCAGGCAAAAACTGCAATTGGGGCGGTTATCATATGTTTTATTATACTCTGGCTGGCTCTGATCATTTATGCACCTTACGTTTGGGACCCAAATGATGAAGGAGGATTTGTGACAGTGATAGGACCTGACATGACAACAAAAAAGGGCGGCGCTGCCCCCGCCGGCGGCGGCGGCGGCGGCGGAGCAGCACCACCACCACCACCACCACCACCACCACCAACAGACCCGTGATCTAGGTGGAAACTAATTAATTATTTTATTTTTATTTAATAACTTACTCAATGTTATTTTATTTATTAACGAAGTGCAAAGTGAAAACAATTTATTTTATATTTGGTGATGGCTTTGATAAGTAGGTAGTCTTTTAATGAGTAAAGCAAATTGTGTTTTATAATCGCGCATCTTATTTATTTTACTCTAATTTGTTCCGACCAGGACCATTCCAGAAATCCCCACAGGATTTCCTTTTTGAGCTGTTAATTTATTTATACCACCGGTCGTCTCCACCCTTTATTCCATCCAGTCCTACCAGTAGTTCGATAGTCGAACTGTTTGGATGTTTTTTTTCCAAATTGTTATACTGACGGATCGAACTATTTGGAAACATGGATTTTATTCCAAATAGAACTACTATGATTATAATGGTACAGTCAGAAATGGTACTTCAAATGCATTTGTATCTTTGAGACGAAATTGTCCTTTTTGTTATGATATAATAAATCCTCTCTCGATATATCCTCTTTGAAGGATCACTTAAAACAAATTATGAAGTATGCTTATAATATATTTTTTGTCATGTAAATTATTGATTTATTATTATTATTATTTTTTAATTTTTTATTATATTTATTTTTATTTTTTCCATACAAACCAGTGGTCTAGGATCAGTAGTTTCCGAGATATGACCGTTTCCAGTTTGACAGCTGTCATCCGAAATTTTTTGTTCGTTCTTGAAGCAGTTCGTGGAAATTATGCCCACAAAAAATTAAGCGGACACAGTTTAGTTTTTCCACTTTTGGCCGGCTGATGCGACATCTTTGCACATCGTAAATCAATGACTGTACTTCGGAGTTCGTAGTTCTATTTGGAATAAAATCCATGTTTCCAAATAGTTCGATCCGTCAGTATAACAATTTGGAAAAAAAACATCCAAACAGTTCGACTATCGAACTACTGGTAGGACTGGATGGAATAAAGGGTCTCCACTGGCAAGAGCCGTGAGACAGCTTGTCAAAAATAATGCTTGACTGGCAAGAGGAATGGTTCTCTTAGCGTCGATTCCCACAACGTAGACTCTCGTAAAGTCGACCGCGCCTCAATTCCCCTTCAATTATTATTTATAAAATATTTTTATGAAAACATGCCGCTGCCGACAGACACATCTCGCGGTCAACGTTACGGGAATCGACTCTCGGGAAACAGCGTGAAGGGAACCATTCACTACGGGGGTCATCGGGTGCGTCTTCAATGATTCGAAATTATTAAACTTTGAAAAAAAAACGTAGTTATATCCCTAATAACTAGGTTAACAGAGAGGTGCTTTGCATCGCAGAGAAGACAATAAGCTAATAATTGGCTAAGCTGCATATGCGAGTCTTCGTAGCCAAATCAGTTAGACGAAATAGGCCACGAGGAAAAGGCCAACAAGTTGGCCCGGTAGACTTAATTCACCTGGGGTAAATCACCTGGGTGCATTAAGTGCTACGCAGGGTAGACAGTGTACCTGGGTGAAATAAGCACAGCTTTCCATAAAGCAGTGGGTAGACTTAATTCACCTGGAGTAAATCACCTAGGTGCAATATGTGCTACCCACGGTAGACTTGGTGAACCTGGGTGGGACATTTTCTCAATGTTTTAAAACCAAAAAAACACGATTTTTTTGTTTTAAAACATGAATGTTTATAATTAATTAAACTTATAAAAGTAGGAAAGAATGTTGCCTACTTAAAGAATGTTGCCTACTTATGTAAGTATTGGTTAGGTTAGGTATCCAACGTTCATCCAACCAGAGTGCTTGGAAGGATGCGGAACGCGCGCGTCCAAAACCGCACTCACCCTGAAGAAGTCCCTCGTTAACGGATGAAACGTTGGTGTTCTTCCAACACAAATAAGGTTCGAGAAAATGTCCCACCCAGGTTCACCAAGTCTACCGTGGGTAGCACATATTGCACCTAGGTGATTTACTCCAGGTGAATTAAGTCTACCCACTGCTTTATGGAAAGCTGTGCTTATTTCACCCAGGTGCATTTATTATCTCTGATTCTGAGGTGAAACCCCTAATTTGATTGGAATATAACATCATTGATTACAAGTAAAACATATAACAAAAGAAATAAACGAATAAAAACGAATACAAACTATGTAGGTTATCAAAAAACTAATTTTATATTATAATATTCATTTATTTTGCACTCAAAACAGAATTTTTAAAAATATATTATGTACAAGTTTTGTGACCAGTCAATTATTAATGTATAGCATAGGATATCTCTTTAGTGGCCCCAAACCGGCAAAGTATGTAAATCGGGCCAAACAACTGGTGCCCAGAAACAAGTAAATAACCAGGTAAGTAAAATGGCAAATACTGTTGGAAAAAACCCAGCTATTATCTGAAAAAGAACAAAATCAGATTTAGGGCAAAAGTAGGAGAATATTTCGATCAGTTAAGGTATAGGGTCGCGCCGCCACCGCCACGCTACTTGTGAGCTCCAGATGAGCGAGTGCGTCTAGGTCCATGAAAGTGTTGTTTAATTTAGTTTAGTATATCGCATTCATTGATCAGACTAGGCGGGCTACTTGGGAGCTCCGGATGAACGTTACTAAATTAAACGAACACTTTCATGGCTCTAGACTCTAGGGCCATGTGAGTGTAAGTATAGTATATCGCATTCACTGCTCAGACTTCGTGGTGTGACCCGCAGCTCGTTGGGTCGCGCCGCCCCGCTACTTGTGAGCTTCGGATGAACGAGTGCGTCGAGGGCCATGAAAGTGTATGTTTATTACATCGCATTCACTGCTCAGACTTGGTGGTGCGACCCGCAGCTCGCAGGGTCGCGCCGCCCCGCTACTTGGGAGATCCGGATGAACGAGTGCGTCGAGCCCCTTCTGTCTATAGTACCAATGGGCCATGAAAGTGTTAGTTTAGTTTAGTAGGTATATCGCATTCATTGCTCAGACAAGGCGGGCTACTTGGAAGCTCCGGATAATCGAGTGTGACGAGGGCCATAAAAGTGTTATTATAGTTTTATATGTAAATAAGGCACTAACGGCAGCATAGCCACATCTTTAGCGTCGTGGCCCACGACGTAATAGACTGGATGCCCATAGCTCGTTGAAATTTTGGTATTATTGATAACATTCAAATTCCTACTGCCTGATGACTACCACCACTAGCATTAATTACAGCTTGTCTATAAAGTCGTGACATAAAATGAGGGCGCTGCTATCGTTCATGTAGCAACCCTGTACAGTGTGACCAAAACGATTTTGATACTAGCAGTTTTTAAGTAAAATAAATAGGTCAATCATATTTTGTTTCTGCTTTATTTAAATTAGATACCTCTGCTTATGAAAAGTTCTCCTAGACATTTTTAATCGAACGAAAATGAATATAAAAAATTAAAAAACACAACTAAATCTTTATTTTTACTAGTCATTCAATATCACTCGACTCTTCCGACTCTTCATCGAAATAATCCAAATATTCTACGTCACAAAATGTCTTGTTGCCACTTTCACTATCACTACAGCTACAGCTGCTATCATCGCCTAAGCGAATGGGGGTAGAGGGGTAAAGTTACCCCGCAAATGGGGGGGGGGTCTAAATTTATATGGGATTTTATTATAAAAATTTATTTCTCGAAATGAAGTATTCGGAATCGAAAGTTAAGACTTCATACAGTGCTTTGATAAACCTAGACCTAATTAAGATTTTAAATATGAGCCTCATACATCCTTATAAATATCAAAAATGATGGTCGCACTATATATGACCCACTACAATGTCAATCTATCCTAAAAATGTGCAAGGTAAACAATGCTTGTTTTGGTCATTAAATCGTATATTCAGTAAATTTGAAACTTCATGCAGACTAAATACAAACAACAATAGGTACGTTACAGTCATACCCGTCAAAGATGCTGTTCGGCCTTATACAGTCCGACCAAAAAGAGTAGAAAATAAATGAGGGCGCCACTAATTATTACATGTTTTACATGGTATCACCATATACTACGGCAAAACGTATTGATACTTGATATTGTTAAAACATGCAGTTTTTGTTTTACTATTATGCTCATCACATAAATGTTTGTCCTGGATATGAATCAAACCCACTATATTATTTATATACAAACATTATAGTAATTAAATCTTTTGTAGACCAAGAGCGTTTGTCCACCGCGCCAATACCGAGACGTTAAACGATCGATACCAATTTTATTTTATAGTATCCTAGGTACCTAGGTACTTCGGCAACGTCAACTAGTTGGACGAACGCTCTAAGCTGTGAGGTGTGTGAATGGGAATTTATGAATTATTTTGGGTTTCTAGTCTTGTGCCATAAACAAAAACATTTTATATGAGCAATGATGTCCAAACTAGTCCTATGACACTACCTACCTAGAAAGAAAGCAAGAATATTTTGTATACTCAGAGGGGGATAAACACAGTAAAAGACAATTTTGTTGAATAATAATATTCTAAATCATACATCAATCTAGTGATTCAAGGTATAGATATTCAACACCAGACATCGATTCTTCATCAGAATGTTGTGCTAGAACACAATTAGAAGTCCCTGCCATATCATCATTTTCATCTTCACTCTCCGATTCCTCGCTTGAGCTTTCAGATTTTCCTGCAATAAAACAAGTATCAAAAATAATTGGTTGCACTACAAAATAAAATACTATTCAAAGACAAAGATAAACAATGATTAATTAGTACCTATGAATTACATGGATTTTGGATGGACTTACAAGATTTTTTTAATAAATTATAACAGTTTACTTCCAGTGCTTCTTTTTAACCAGCTACTTACCGGTCAAATCTGCTGTTCATTTATAAACGTCTTCTAAATCAGTCGGCAGCTTCCCGGCTTGGTACTCGGTCAAACATCTCTTATACACTTTGTAAATAATGTCACGAGCCCCACTGCGTATAGTTTTATTCATTTTGCTAATATTTGGCGATTTATGCGATTAATTTGCTTTCATGGAAGTAACAACCAACAGAACAAACAAACATAAACAAAGAACTCGACTCGACCGAAAATGACATTGTTTGGAGTGTTGCCGCTTGCGGAAAATTATTCTGGTTAGTCCAACAAATAAAAACAGCAAGATAGAAAAAAAATTACATATGTTTTTTAAATTTTGTATAAGTAAATACTTATTCTATTGATATGAAAATAAAATTTCATAGGTACATAAATACCTACCTATTATATTTTTTTGTTTTATCATTGGGTGGTTGAAAATTGTTTATTATTATCTCAACAAAACATTTTGAATGTTTCAATTTTGTAATTATTAAAAGTTAGATTTTTTAGGTATCTTAGCTAATGACGTGCATATAATTTTGCAAAGAAAAGCTAAGTCAGGCGACAAATTCACTATGGCGGAAACACTGTCCTTTCATAAAGAGTTGCCAGATTACACTAAATTTTAGTTCCTCGATAATTAATTTCTACTCTTTGTGGTCGGACTGTACATCGTCCAAATTCCACAAAATTTGACCACCATCAAACTCCGCCAAACATCGCTTGTAAACTTTAAAAATCACTTCCCGCGTGCCACTCCGGTTTACTTTACTCATCGTGGTACATCAGTTTTTTGTGTATATTGGCCTGATTTCGCGTAAATTTAATAATAACAATTAAAAATACAAGAGAAAATCTGATTACAAAGCAAGTCGGATGCGTTAGCATCCCTAGTACATCTGTGCAAGTCGGTGACACCAAATGTACTACTTATGTTTTGGTGTTGCCAGACAAAACACTAATGTTAGTTCCTCAAACATTCTTTTCACGACTTTATAGACAAGCTGTATATCATAACTCCAACTTTGATTACGCAAACAAAATGTACTAGGTAGATTGACATTTCACTATACATGTCAATCTAGTACATTTTGTATGGCATTCACTTACCTGAGTGAGTTCGTCTCTGAGGTTCGTCTAGATAAGCGAATTTCACAGAGTCGCAAATGTGGAACGAGATTTCTTTAGGATTTTTTCACATTTTAAAAAGAGACCCTAGGATTGTTTTAATTACAGGGTTTTATCACTTTGAGCCTTAGACAAAATAACCAAAGGACTCGTCTTGAAGGATCTTACCCCTCTGCCAAGGACCATGATTTTTTGATCAACGTCGTTTATTAAAACAACTTCTATCAGTCTGAGTATCGTTATGGCCGAGTAAGGAGCTCAGATAAAAATGCCTACCTGTGCGGTAAGCGTCTGTAATAAAAAGTCAAACACCTCGAACAGACAAAAATATGGTGTTTCATTTTACATGGAGTTTTTTTGTATAATTAATCATTATTTCCTCTAATTTGAATCGTTGCAAATTATTTTCATAGTGCATCTATTTTCCTAAGTAATCAAGTATGATGAAAAAAATCGAATAGCCTCGCGTCGCAAAATATAACTACGACGCGTCGTAGTTATATTTTATTTTCAATCATATCACCATTGCAATAAGTCTTATTTTGTTTAACAATGTTCAAATAAACCGCTGTTTTCTCGTGGTCCCAAGAGTATTTAACATTTTTCGCAAGCTCTATAGGTTCTCCCCACGAGACTAGTAAAATAAAATAAAAAATAAAAATATTTTATTTCAGACAAAATCCTATATTGTTAGTAAAAATTAAAAATGACTTAAAAATTAAGGTTAGTAACAACAACTCATACACAGTAATTATAAAAAAAAAACAACATTAATCTATACATATAACCCTACGCACAAAACACATCCACATAGGGGAGGAGATCCGATCTGCAATAGTTTTCAGGATGCTGTTCGGACTCCCCCGGACTCTGCGCATCAGGGAGGTGGTCTTTTTGCGAAGAATCGCTGCAAAGCCATCTACTTGGTACTCCTCAAACATCCCTGACGCACTACAGTAACGAGGCAGTCCCAACATCATCCTAAAAATATTGTTATATTGTATACGCAGGGTCTCCAGCGGTTATTTGGCATAACGAACCCATAGGTTTCCCGTGTAGAAGCACTGGCAGTAAGCCTTAAAAAGGGTTATCTTTACCCCTTCGCTACAACGGGAGAACCTACGAATTAACCAACATATTTCCTCGAACCGCCAGAGCCCTACGCTCCCTCTCTATGTCCACATTGTCTTTAAGGTCTTCGGTGACATGATGCCCAAGATATTTAAAAGAAGTGGCTCGTTTGATATTAATGCCTTCAAGACTAATGCTGGGAAAACTTTCAGCCTGATTGCCAGCAGCCTTAAAGACAATGTGTTCACATTTGTTTATGTTGTAGCGGAGTCCGTGAGAAGCTGCATATTTCGCGCAGACCTTCAACATTTCCTCGACCGAGCCCGCAGTCGGTCCCAGCAGCACCATGTCATCCGCATAGCTGATGTTATTCACGCAGATACCATCCACGCTACAGCCGACACGCATGCTGCTGAGTTCGACTATGAGCTCATTTATGTACAGGTTGAAAAGCGAGGTTGAGCTTACCCCCCCTGTCTCACCCCGCATTCCAACCTGTACGTCTCAGAAGAAGCATTAGACCAGCTGACAAAGTTCGACTGGTTTCTATACCAGTACTGAAATATATGTAATAGACCCGCCGGGACACCCCTCTCCCTCAACTTGTTCCAGAGCACGTCATACGAAACCAGATCGAACGCTTTGGACAAGTCGAGGAAGCAGGCATACACCGGCGTCCTACGACTGGTGTAGTATTGGACAGTATGCTTGAGTCCTAAAATTGCGCTTTCAGTTGAAAGTCCAGGCCTGAACCCGAACTGCGCGTCGTGGAGTTGGAGATACTTTTGTAGCATAGAATCAAGCATACTGTCCAGTACCTTAGCTATTGTAGTGGCCAAAGAGATCGGACGATAATTCCTCCTGTCTGAAATGTCACCAGTCCTGTTCTTAATGATCGGTACCACTTTTGTCTTCATTAAGTCTGCCGGTAGGTACGCATGGCTTAGACACATGGTAAAGAACATGGAGAGGAGACCAGGCAGGTGTTTCCCTGCGTGTATGAGGTGCTCGATGCTCAGTCCATCATGACCGGGAGATTTGCCTCCAGTCATATTCTTTATTGTCGCTATGACTAGCTTTGAGGACAATTGTACTATTGGCTCCACTCCCGTTCCGCTGCACCCAGCATCCAACTCCTCACCCGAAGGTCCAAGGGAGGATTTTACCCTTAAATGTTCCATGAACATCTGCGCAATTTTGCCCCTTTCACTTATGCCTTCAATGCGTTCACTTCAGGCGACTTTTAAAGATTTTACGATATTCATACATATCTTCGTAGATATTGCCGGAAGTGGGTCTATTATGAAACACCCAGTTTTTAAATTTAAGCCTCGCCTCCTCGTGTGCACATCGAACATAAGTATTCCCACAGAGACAAAAGAACGAGTTTATTTTCAACAGGACGGAGCACCGGCTCACAATAGTCATATAGCTAGAGACTTTTTAAATGAGAACTTTCCTCAAAAATGGATTGGTACGGACGGCCCTATCAAATGTACCGCGAGGTCACCCGATTTAACCCCACTAGACTATTTCTTGTGGGGTTACGTGTACAAAACAAGCTACGACATCATTGAAGACGCAAGTAAAAGCAGGGTTAAAGTCAATTTTAATGCAATTTCACCACCTGAAGATATAAAACGCAATAGTAAGATCGTTACCTAAACGTGTTGAATTTTGTATTGAAAAAAATGATGATCATTTCGAAAATTTACTTTGAAAATTTACAAATTAAAGGATAGGCAAACAAAACAATGCATTTTGTTCATTTTAGACATCATGTTTGTTTGTAACAATATTTTATATATAAACTAGCTGCGAACCGCGGCTTCGCCCCCGTGGAAATTTATGTTTCCAACTTTCTTAATTTTTTCTTTCATAAGAACCTTCTCCTGACAATAACAAACACAACAAAGAAAGATTTGGCCAAATTGGTCCAGGCGTTGTTGAGTTATGCGCTTACCAACACATTTTGCGATTCATTTTTATATTATAGATAGTGTTAGTTTTATTTTTCGAAACGTCCGGGTTCGATTCCCGAGCTGAGTACAAGTTTTTTGTACTCAGCTGTTTTTTTTACTAAATTTGATGACATGGCACCTAAGAAGAGATCTTCGTATGTCTTATAGTTTTAGACTTTCCCATACTGACCGCTCTAAATGTGCCATCCTGTATAACTAAATATTCTGTGAATATTTCAAGCGTCTACCTGTTGCTGTTATCTGTATCGAGCAAAAACGAGCAAAAAAATCACGTTTCCTCCCCTCCGGGCGGAAGGCGTCAATTTTTTTTCCCGCGGCGCTAAATGAAAAAGCCGCTTTCCGCCTCCGTCGAGGAGGAAAATATTATTCTCACCACGGGCAGGAAATAAGAAATGTCTCAGATCACATGTAATTAAATAGGCGAAGCCGAGGTCGACAAACCAAATGAAAACACAAATGAAAGGAAATGTACTATTGTTGCATAGGAGCCCCCTAAAATATTTCTTTTATTATATTTTTTAGTATTTAGTATTTTTAGTATTTACATAGCGGCAGCAGAAATAGGTACATCATCGTTAAAAAAATCAACTTTCTAACTATATTCATGAGATACAGCCTGGTGACAGATGGACAGACATACAAAAATTACAGCCTACTAATTAAGTAAAACGTTTATTTCAGCAGCAGAAAAAACAAATACATCTTGAACAGCCTGCTGTCAGAAGCTTACAACGAGTATGAAAGCATCCAGTCAATAGTTACAACAAGTTTTATGTGGTCCCTCAGACGTGGCCTGGACATTTGCATATCTCAATAACTGATCATAGCTCATAGATTTCATGAATTATTACGTTTAGGAAAACAGTGTTAAATTACAAAAAATCAGCCCTTTCCGTTCACTGGAACAAACAAAAGGGCTGATTTTTTGTAATTTACTCTAACAAATTTTTTACTAAACGTGTGATTCATGGTATCTATGAGCTGTGATCAGTTACTGAGATATGCAAATGTCCAGGCCACGTCTGAGGGACCACATAAAACTTGTTGTAACTATTGACTGGATACTTCAACAAATTAGACAGTACTAACAAATGTTTCAGAACTTTTTCTACACAACAGCGTATCCAGAAATATGAAATTCCAATGTGGACCCTCAGTCGTAACGGACACCATAACTATGCGAAATTACAGCTTTCTCATATAACTAACTAAATTTTTTGTTGCATGATACATAAAAGACAACAAAATATGACCATGACGTATAGAAGCAAACTTGAACCTAATAGGGTTTTCTTACAGTAAACCTAGAATAAAGAAAAAATATGAAATGCGTGGTGGATAGATAAGAATGTACATACATATCAGAAAAAAGTTATAGTTGTAATCTAAATGAGAAAATAAGAAGATTAGATAAATAAAAACTACGAGTACCTATTACAAAAATGATGTAGGTATTATATGAAATAAAAAATAAATACATATAATACTAATGGTAGGTAATATGATTTCTGAGGTAACTCGGACGGACGCATGGACCGTGCGTCCGTCCGTGCGTCAATAAGGAACCCTTTACAAGGAACCCTTAAAAAGTGTATTTACCATTTTCTTTGTGGGAATATTAGCAGCACCCTGAACAACCAGGTTGCCTGGTGTGCCAACGGGCAGGCAAAAACAGTGTGATGCTGAGAAACCGGATGCGATGTTGAACCATAGCGGATTGCTATTTATTTCTTTTGCCTGTAAAATGCATACACTAGTGATTAGGTGCACACTTAGAAAAGAGAAATAGGTGTACCTACCGTACCTACACCTACTACCTAAATAAAATTTCAGTAAATTTAATTTATACATTACCTACGGCATGTCAATTATATACTTACTACATTACAAAATTTATTCCTATCGTCCCCATTGACGGTGTCGCTGTTAAAGTGGACAGCGAATCTTAATAAAATAAATCTTTTTTAGTTATCGAGTGACGTTAAAAGGAACCAATTTGTAATAGTTATAATATAATGGTATATTAAGAAATTGCTGTTACTGTCAATTTTGCTTAAAAATACACATTGTTAATGTAACGGTGTACAATATATAGTTTCTTATATGTTTATATGTCTGGACTACTAACTATAAAACAAGGCTAACAACAAGGGAACAAAAGCGTACCTACAGACAACTTAAAAACTTACAGAATTATTTGCAAGACAATCTAATCGTGAGTGGAAAATAAATGTCATTACTTATTATTATATAATATATATATTTATTTATTTAATGGTATTCAAATATATGCTTAGCCAAAATATTATTCGTTGAAAACCAATAATCACAGAAGGATCATCTGAATTTTATAAATAATAAAAAAAAAAAAAAAAAAAATGCGGAATATTATTATGAGTCATCGAGCACATTTATGAGTCTTTAAAATATAGAAATCGCAAATCAGTTGACAGAGCAATTAACTTGACACATTGGTCAAATCAAATCGGGTTGCACGAACGCTGATTACACAAAAATTTACTAATCAATGATTATCTTAGGATTGTCAAATCGGTGTATATTTTCGTATGGTCACACATAATTTAATCATTCTTTTAGTTCAATCATTCACTCATAAATTTCAAAAATGACAGATGTTTGTGCCGCGAATCCTCTAGTTATTTGATTTATTATGAAAAATCTTTTTGGAAGAAAAATAACTCTGACTGCTTTAGTTGACAAGTAAGAACCGTTTTCCAAATGTTTATTTACCAAATGTTTTTCTCTCCTATGATTTATCTTATACTAGCAGCGCCTCAGTAGTTTCCGTTCCCTTCGGAATTCCAGGATAAAAATATAGCCTATGTGCTATTCCAGACTATTATCTTATCTCTGTACCAAACTTCATCAAAATCCGTTTTTACGTGAAAGAGTAACAAACATACATACATTCTTACAAACTTTCGCGTTTATAAGATTTCTTTAAAGAAATATTATTTTATAAGTAATAAGCTGAAGTGATAGGAGGCCTATACCTTGCAGTGGGTGATCCCAGGGTGATATGATGACTGTTGATTTTTGGTTTAGAACTTAGCTAAACACTGTAATTTTTTGTAATAATTTCAGCTAATTAGAGCAAAATCACTTATTACTTGACCATTGATTTGACAAACGCTTGACCAAAGACAAATGCTGCCTAATTAGCGTTCCAGAAACTCATTTTGACGTTTTACAAGAGATTTGCTTTAATTATTTGACAGATCGGACAACTAATCTCTGTTCAAAATCAAAGTCCGTAATCAACGTTCTAGCAATCTAAACGACACTTGACTAAAGATTTGATCATTGGTTAGTCAAATATGAAGATGATCTGCGTTCGAGTAACCGGCTGTATATATTTTACCCGAAGCAAGTCGGGTTTTCATCTGGTTGGTTATTTTTTGCAATTATCTTAAGTATAAATTAGCGTTAAATCAGAAATAGTCTCTCAGTGGCCTCATACTCCACGTGTAAGAAGCCACTTTCGAACCTACTTCACCTTAAAAAGAACACGATAAAAGCTATAAGATATAATAGTGTCTTACCAATTGCATCACGATAGGTGTAATAACATTACAAACAGCCACGTTTGACGCAAAATTGGTGACAAATATTGTAAATATGATTATAAGAAGAATTATTAAGTAGTTTGGTAAACTGCTTAGACCTTTTAGCATCTCGCCAATCTTTCCGTTTAGATCCGAATGCTCTTTTTTAGCAGCCTCAGATAAAGCAAATCCACCACCTTTAACAAAATCACACGAATTAAAATGCAAAAATTCTGATATTGATATAAATTATAATTTCTAAACATAAATAATATTATACATATTATTGGATATTAAACGGTATTATGATGTAGTTCTAGAGCCAGTGAATCATGTCCAAAGCCGCAGAAAGAAGCTAGTCAGAATAGACATAATTATGAGCATCAGCGTTGTCATTAAGGTTAAACTTTAAAAACTTTGAAATATGTACTGTTTGATGTGGCACAAATAATGACGAGATTACTTGTCTTGATGTTAGCATCAAGTAATCTCGTCATTCTCTATGCCTGTATACACCCAAAACCGTAAAAAAGTCACATACTTTATACTGGCGGCTGCGCCATATAGCACTCGACATTATTTTCACAAGTACTAAGAAAAGAAGCAATTATAATATTTTGGTCACTTTTCTCCAACCAAAAATTAATAAACCTATCTCACCTCTTTTTACTGTTGCAACGCTAACTCACACATAGACAAAATAAATAAATAAAATAAATAAATAATGCTGGACAATTCACGCAGCATTATCTAGCCCCAAGGTAAGCAGAGCTTGTGTTATGGGTACTAGATAACTGATATACGTAATATTATACATTACATAGATAGATATTTTTTATTATACATAGAAAACACCCAGACCAACGGAACAAACTTCTGCAGATCGTACACAAATTTGTTCCGAGGCGGGGATCGAACCCGCAACCTCTTGCGTCGCAGGCAGACTCTTGCCCGCTGCGCCACTGAGGTCGTCAAAAAATAAATAAATATGAAATAGTTGTTTTTAAACTCTTTGTTAATACATAAAATAATAAGGGTTGCTGTTTGTAGATAATTATTTATTTGATCCGTGATGATCAATTATGTAATAATATTGTTCGTTATGAAACAAACACATTGCTAAACGTCTTTTAATATACATTTACAAATAACAATAAATCACCAACAACCATTGAAGTGTGAACACAGCAACTTTTCAGCCTACTTTCATTTAAATCAGTCAAAGGTTATTTTACGAAGATAGTGATGAACACGTTTGTGTTTGTTCCCCTGCAAAATTTGATTTTTGTCTTACTACTTATTATACTTACTACGTTTTAACTTTGGACAGCCGAGCTGGTAGGGATGTGCTCGTAGCAGCTACGCGGCCATATTTAATGGAGCTACGTATCCGTGTTTGGATTCAGAGAACAACATTCAACAGTAGACCAAGTACACAGACTAACTAATCTAATTGAGAAAACACTGGAAAATAAAGAAGTCTGTACTGCAATCTTCCTCGATGTTGCACAAGCCTTTGACAAAGTATGGCATGCAGGCCTAATAATAAAATTAAATAGTATATTACCAATAGAATACGTAGAATTAATTAAATCATATTTAGCTAATAGAGCATTCAGAGTAAGGCACGAAGATTCTTACTCTGAAATAAAGGAAATCAAAGCTGGGGTGCCACAAGGAAGTGTCCCAATACACTTCCTGTCCGGTCCTTTACCTTTTGTATACGCATGACATCCCTGAACATGAAAGCAACACCATCGCAACTTTTGCTGATGACACTGCTATTATAGCAATAGGAAAAACGCATGCAGAGGCAGCCGAAAAGGTTCAAGTTGCTGTTAATAAAATACACAACTGGACCAAAACCTGGCGAATAAAACTAAACGAATCGAAGTCGAGCCACATCAACTTCACAAATAAAAAAGATCAATATCATCCAGTTTTCATCAATGGGGCCATCATACCATGCGAAAATACAGCGAAGTATTTGGGCATGACATTAGACGCAAAGCTACGCTGGAAAGCTCACGTCAAGAAGAAAAAAGAGGAGCTAGAGATCCGCTACAAAAAGATGTACTGGCTGATTGGAAGAAATTCTACGTTAGCAATACACAATAAACTTTTACTTTATAAACAAGTCCTCATGCCAATCTGGACCTATGGAATACAGCTCTGGGGCTGTACAAAAAAGACAAATGTGGCAATAATACAAAGATTCCAGAACAAAGTACTCAGATCAATAGTTAATGCTCCTTGGTACGTAAGAAATGACGATATTCATCGGGACCTGAATATGGAATTTGTCGACACAGTCATACAAAAATACGCAGAGGCTCACGAACAAAGGCTTCATCATCATGTGAACGTCGAGGCGATCCAGATCCTCGACAACACGGACATAGTGAGAAGGCTCAAAAGAACAAAACCTTTTGAGTTAGTGTAGTGATAATTATAGTGTATGTGCATAAGTGCTATCATAAAGAACACATGAACCAAGTGTCTTCCCCTTAAGTAAATAGAGACGATAAGAAAAGTGCCAATGGACACGTTCTTAGTAATATGTTGAAAATTAAGTTAAAACTAAATTACCCATTAGCCAATTCTATGGCTAGATTGTAATTATAATCTAGTGTACCTTGTAATATGAATACTAGACAATACATAAAAAAAAAAAAAAAAAAAAAAAAAAAACGTATCCGTGTAGGTTTTTAAGAATAGGTACTAGCAGCGCCTCGCAGTTTCACCAGCGTAGTTCCCGTTCTCGTGGGAATTCCGGGATAAAATGTGCTATTGCAGGCTTGATGATATTATAAGGATGACTTGAAGATAATCTATCTCTGTTTCAAATTTCATTGTGATCCGCTCAGCCGTTCTGGTGTGATTGAGCAACAAACATCCATCCTTTCACGTTTATAATATTAGTGTGATAGCTTATTATTATTATAAAATAGTTGTTTATTTAATCACCTAATAGAAACATAAAACTGTAGGGCATCATGTCATTCATAATTTTCCAGTCCAGTACGGATCTTATTGGTGTTTTTGGCAGTTCATCATATTCTGCAAATTACAAAAGTATTTTATTTATCAGGTTGTGCGTTAAGCTTGTCGCACACCTGAACAGCATCCCTGCAGTGCAGCATAAGAAATATAATAAGAAACTCTTGAAAATCAATTTACACACAGTTAGGATCGTTTATCAATATATGAAAGATTTACCGGTGTTCCAAACTGTGGACACATTTTTAATCGTAATTAGCTTGACAGTTTGATCCGCAGTCAAAACCGCCAGATCCATCCGCGGTTTGGAACGCAGTTCAGATGCGCGGTCCGAACCTTGAGGGTCGGTTCACATCTGACGGATGATTCGTCGCGTACCTATTATCGGTCGCGTAACGCCAGAACAGACTTTCACACTTATCCGATGATGCGTTAGTGCGTCGAGCGTACAGCGTCTGTTCCATTTCCGTCAACGCATTGTCGGCCTACGTAAGCAACGCCATGTGTATTTTGAATGCAGTGTTCCCACCTTAGGGTATTTTCCTCTAGATTTAGGGGAATGTTGAGCGTTTATGGATTTTTAGGGATACAATTACTTAGCGGAATTTGAGGGTAAAAAATATATGTATTTAGGAGATTATTTAACAAGTTATTTTTTTTTGTTATGTCCTTTATTGAAGGAAGCTTAAACACATGTGACATATCGTTTGGTCATGAACGAGAAAAGTTTTCATTGCACTGGAAGTTCAGACTCATTTTTTTTTAAAGACAACGCTATGTTACACTTTTAGTTTTCGGTTTTCAACGCTTTATTTATCATCATCTCAGAAACTGAATAAACGTGTAATAATGTGGCAAAACGAAGTAACACCCGACGCATCTTCCGTCAGATATGAAAACACCCTATTTGACCGAATAGACGCGGCCGATGATACACTCGACGCATCTTCCGTCAGATGAGAACCGACCCTTACGTGTACAGGCCGCTATTGACTTTGATGTTTGTCACTGTAAAATAAATCTAAAAATGGAAAAGCCCCCGGTCAAGACGGCATTACTTCAGAGCTTCTGAAGGCAAGAGGAGCTCCTGCTGTACAGGAGCTGCAGAACCTGTTCAATGCCGTCTTTCACAGTGGGAGAACTCCTACGTGGCGTGGAGCGGGAGTTTGATGGTGCTCTTTTTTTAAGAAGGGAGATAAAACCCTTCTTAAAAACTACAGAACCATCACACTCCTGAGCCACGTCTATAAGCTTTTCTCACGAGTGGTGTTATTAATTTAAGTACTTATTTGACTCGACTAAGTGTTCCTTGTGATCCCATGGTATTAATAAATAAATTGAATTGAATTGGTCACGAATCGTTCGTAGTTCCAGCCACCGGAACAGGCCCGGTTTCACAGAGGATATGGCACCATAGACCACATACACACAGTGAGACAGATTATACAAAAGTCCGAAGAGTATAATCAGCCCCTGTGTCTGGCCTATGTAGACTATGAAAAGGCCTTTGACTCTGTCGAAAACTAGGCTGTTTTAGAATCCTTACAGCGTTGCCAAGTAGAATATCGTTATATCGAGGTGTTGAGATGTCTTTATGATGCCGCCACCATGAGTGTCCAAGTACAGGGCCAGCAGTCTTAACCCATCCAACTGCGCAGAGGTGTGGGACAGGGGGATGTTATACCCCGAAACTGTTCACAAGCGCGATGGAAGATGTGTTTAAGACGCCGGACTGGAAAGGTAAGGGCATAAACGGCGATTACATCTCACAGCTGCGATTCGCTGATGACATAGTCTTGATGGCGGAGTCGCTGGAGGAGCTTAACCGGATGCTGGATGGCCTAGCTTCAACCTCACGACGCATCGGTCTTGGCATGAACTTAGATAAAACCAAGATCATGATCAATGGCCACATTGATCCGGGACCGGTTGTCGTACATGGCCACCATGGGCAGATTCTGCAGTTGGGTGAAAACAATTTCGAGAAGGAGGCCAAGAGGAGGATCCAGCTAGGTTGGACAGCGTTTGGGAAACTACATCGAGTCTTCTCGTCATCCATACCGCAATGCTTGAAAACGAAAGTTTTCAATCAGTGCGTCCTACCCGTCATGACCTACGGAGCTGAGACGTGGACACTCACGGTAGGACTGTTCCACCAGTTTAAAGTCACTTAGCGAGCTATGGAGAGAGCTATGCTCGGAGTTTCTCTGAATGATAGTATTCGCAACGAATACATCCGACAGAGAACCAAGGTTATCGACATAGCTCAAAGGATTAGCAAGCTGAAATGGCAGTGGGTTGGCCATATTTCGAGAAGAACCGACAACCGCTGGGGTAAACGTGTTCTTGAGTGGAGACCGCGACTCGGCAAACGTAGTGTAGGACGCCCTCCGACCAGGTGGGATGACGATTTGCGAAAGACTGCTGGCAGATGCTAGATGCGGCAAGCTGAAGACAGGGCGGTATGGCGATCATTAGGGGAGGCCTATGTCCAGCAGTGGACTGGTATAGGCTGATGATGATGATGAAAATAAATCTAAACATGACAAGTTTAAGCCCATGTTTGAAAGCACCTTTTTGTGCTGGGTGGTAGTGGTTTTGGATTATTGTGCGCAGACGCTGTTTTTAAAATTCTTATCATATTTATGTATAGTAACGAACAATCGATTATCATTTGAAGTAGGTACGACCGTTATTACCTTTAGCTGTAAAATTCTTGAAGAAATCCAAATTCGAAGGTAAAAGAAACATCAGAAAAATAACAAGCATTGCTAATGCCGAGTCTTTTACACTGAAAACAAGAATAACTTATATTAATATTGCTTCTTATTAAGAATATCATTTTATTAATTCTGTGGCGTTTGGTATTTACATGATAAGTCCAAAAACCAGTTTTTACAGGACGAGCATTTGAATTTTAAAAAAATCATTACAAATAGGAAAATACACTAAGGATTTTATTTTTATTGTAATGATAATATTCAATATACTAAAGTTTTTATTACATAAGGAAATTATGTAAAAAATCGTCTAGTTTAGGAATTAAGGGTACTTATCAACTTTGTACTAAAGCTGACGTTTTTTTTTTTTTTCAAATAAAATATCGCATTTATCAACATTTGACCAAATTATTGTCTTCCTGAATTTCGTATAAGACGTATTTCAAAGTATCAGTAGGTCTTTCTAAAATTTATGATTTACTAATACCTAACCATAAACTATTATTACGCTTTCTTATCCAACATTTAACCTACTGTAACAAAACAGAAACACCTCAGTGTAACCTCTCAGTCTAGGCGGCTTGCAAAGACACCTGCGTAGTTCATCAGACATTTCATTAAAGGAAAAAAATAAATGATTGTTAAACTTATTTATTAGGTAGGTACTTCATCATCATCATCAGCCTATATAAGTCCACAGCTGGACATAGGCCTCCCCTAATGAGCGCCATAGCGTCCTGTCTTCAGCTTGCCGCATCTTGCCGCACAGTCTTTCGCAAATCATCCCACACGGTCAAAAACACGATTACCCCATCGGTTGTTGGTTCTTCTCGAGATATGGCCAGCCCACTGCCACTTCAGCTTACTAATCCTTTGAGATATGTCGATAACCTTGGTTCTCTGTCAGATGTTTTCGTTGCGAATCCTTTCCTTCAGAGAAATTCCGAGCATAGCCCTCTCTATAGCACGCTGGGCGGCTTTAAACTGGTGGACCAGCCCTACCGTGAGTGTCCACGTTCAGCTCCGTAGGTCATGAGGGTAGGACGCACTGATTGAAAACTTTCGTTTTCAAGCATTGCGGTATAGATGACGAGAAGACTCGAGGTACTTTCCCAAAAGCTGCCCAACCTAGCTGGATCCTCCTCTTGGCCTCGGTAATTATTAATCAACAAATATTTTTTATTTAACAAAGGCTGCAACGAATTATCACAAGTAGGTTCAACTGATTCCACTGTGTGCTGGGATAAAGCCTGCGACGCATGGTCAGGGACAGGTTGACCAACTTCAATGGATTCCAGTATATTACTTGAAAGTTACTTGAAGACAGGGCGCTACGGCGCTCATTAGGAGAGGCCTATGTCCAGCAGTGGACTAATATAGGCTGATGATGATGATGACTTGAAAGTAGCAGTAAGGATATTAACCTTGACGAGGATTCACAGTACTTTCATATTCCCCACGTACGAGTCTTAATAAGTGTTCAATTCGTGACTGTCTTTTACTCATTTGACAAATCTTCTAATCATCTTATTTTTTTTACAAAAATGCACTAAAACCAAATTTTTGCGAACGATTCAAGATGCGAACGGCCAAATGAGAACAAAATAGTTCAGCCAATCAAGAACTAGCAGCGAGAAGTCTGCTGGGCGGCTTAGGTGCCCATTCCATTCATCCAATATCTTTGTCCAAGTTCTTCGTCCAATAACAGATCAAAGTGCATCACATCTGCCCCTTCCAATACTGCTTGTACTTAACGATCACGACCGCTCTGTCAAGAGCGTACCGGATAAGAAGATGAAGACAATAATATTAAAAATGCTAAAGTTTGGATGGATAGATGGATGATTGTTAGGTACTTCTTTACGCCAAAGTCGCCAAAACTTCTCCACAGATTGGGCTGAAAATTTGCATAGGTGTAGCTCCATATACTGAAATAAACCGTAGGCTACAATTTAACCCATAAAATTTCAGTTTCCATGAGAAATAATAAAAACAACGCGTGCCAAGCCGCGGGCAGAAACTAGTATCCACATATTTGATCAAATATCGGTTTTTCTAGTAAATTGGATGAAGTCATCCAAGTTCCTTGATCAAATGTACCTACATTGGACAATTAAATTGGATGAGTGGAATGGGCACCTTAGCCAATCACAACAATGTATCGGAACGGTACGATGTGGCGCGAACTTTACTCGTTGCATTTAAATTATATGGATAAGTTCTGCTAATATTGGTGGAAGATTGTTTATTTCCAAATTAATTTGATACAAATATGATAATTCACACTTATCACAATAGAACCGCAGATATGGAAATAAGTGTTTGAATAATAAAATGATACAAATTATGATAAGTCGACTTTATCACGTTTGAAACAAATTTGGGTACCAACATTTTTTTATATAATTATGATAAAGTATACTTTTATGAAATGGACCATGTTGCTTATTACGTATTTGTGTTGCAAAGTCATGATATTTTTTTTATCTTAAATAGATCATAATTTCTGACTTATCAGTCGTAGAGCAAACGATTGCGTATACTTCTAGCAATTGGTAGACTTACCTTGTATAGATCAAACGAAAGAAAAAAAACTGATTTCCGGTGATGAAAAATCAGAAAATGACCAATTTCGGACTTATCATTGTATATACCAAACGCCACAGAATTAATATTCACTATTCGGTCTAAAATAATAACTTACAATTTAGGTTCAAGTCCAAAATGAGACTCAATTCTGTCACCCCATCCAACGAATATTTGTGGTGATCGGCAGAAGAATAATATCATTGCACTACTGAATAAAATAATGACCATCTGAAATAAGCGGATTTTATAACACTTCATGCTCGTAATCAGACGGTTAAGCTTTCGTTCATTTTCGTTTTCATTCGGCACTTTTCATTTGAAATGAAACGTTTGAACATAAAATTAAACAAAAGTAAGGAAACGATCCAACGGTGTTGGATATTTCCATTCGGCATTCATCATTCCACTTCGAATGAATGAAAAATGAACAGAACTCAGAGACACCGTTCACTCGGATTCGGTCATTTTGTCTCGAGTCCTGTAGCTGAAGGATGTCAGTTCGATTGATAATTTTAACGGTAATAGGCTTTTTTTAATGCGTCTGTAATAATTTTATTCGATTTAGTTTAGGCAGAGATACGAAAATAGATTTTGGTGGCCACCAAGGGCAACTTCGATATTCTGCCTAAACTTAATAGAATAAAACTATTACAGAGGCGTTAAAAAAAGCTTATATTATATATCATATATATATATATTATATTGAAATTTAAAACATCAAACAAACCGGTTCTGATACCTATTATAAGCATGATATAATTATCATGCTTATAATAGGTATACTAGCAGAGTACTAATGTACTCTGTGATCGGCACTTTGGACGGTAAGAATAGTATCCACGGACGTAGTCCGTGACTTTTTTTTTGGGATACTATTATAGCCACGAAGGGCTTAGAGCTTACAACATAGTTATTGATTCATTTTATTAATAAAACAAGTAGCTAATGTGAAATTTGAGAAGCGTGTCAATCATGGCAGCAAGTAGGTAAAGTTACTCACATGGGTAAACCCATATTCTCACTCTCAATCATTTCTTATTTTCATCCACCAAAACGTCTACTACTACGAGATACCCAAAGTCCACAATTGATACATCGCTAAGACATACTTCAGATCTTCAGCCAAATCAAATAACGAGGAGTTGTATCAATTTGTGATTTACATTGATAAAAGGGTTTATTTCGTCCATGCTTTGACATTGACACAAAGGAAGTCACAATGTCGGCTATCCACTACCTTTCCACAGACTTTATATTGGCGGTTGCGACCTTTCGTTTCAAAAATACATATAAAATAAAATATTGTCTCCCTGCTTCTAAAAATGTAAATGATGGTTAGAAAAATCTATTAAATAATAGCAAATCCGGCAGTAGTTGGTACACGTCTGCACGGTATTTCTTTATTTTTATTCGGGCTGCATCGGATATCTTCTGCGCCTCTTGACTAGTTGACTACCCTTAATTTGCATTTTGAGGAGATTGATTGCAGTGGTTTGGTTAGCAATAGGTGGTTTGTTTAATCGCTCACCCCGTTCTCCAGTAACAAAATTTTATCGGACAGGACGTCTATAACCTTATGCAGTTCGCTGACCGCTCTTTCCAACACTTTCCACTTTTGAGGATTTTTTAGTTTTAAAATGCAGAAAATTGTAGAAACATATTAGTCGCCTATCAGGTCTACCCTGTGGTACCCTGATAATAAGTATAATATCTTTGCTCTCCCGATCAAGACCTTTGTAAACTTTTTAATAATATCGCGTAAATAGTGTAACATACGATTTCCCAAAACGTTATGCCACCAAGTTGTTTCCAATCTTCATCCACGGCGGCTTTAGCGGCAGCCAATCCTTCTTCTGTCATTGCAGCATCCTTTGCTGCTTTACTGTTTGGCCTAAAAATATCAATAATCAATGGATTTTTTAAAAGAAAATAAAAACCTACTTTGACTCTCCCAGTTTTAATAACCGTCTCCTGAAGGCAGTAAAAAATATATGACGTTAGATATTAGAACATTTACCTCAAATATCCAAAGTACATTATCAGCATAGTCAAGTAAAGGCATCCTTCCATTGCAAGCATGCATGGTATCGAGAACGCTGAGAAATTCGGGAATGACAAATATTCCGGTGCTTCAGGATAAGTTCTGCCGGAATTATTAAAATCATCATTATGTCTAGTCTGCGAGATGACTCCCTCTCACACAAGAGGGAGTCACCTCCCACGCTAAATTATAATGAGAGAGAGAACGAGACATTTTTGCTGGATGGTAGTGGTATCGGTTTAAATGGGCGTAGAGCATTATTAGCCTGGGAGGTTACCGAAGATACCACTACCATCCAGCAAAAATGTCTCGTTCACTCTCGATATAATTTAGATAAATTTTATGGAGACAAAATAGCTTCAAACAAGATTTTAACGTGTGGCCCGCGAGTTGTCTTTCATCTGATGCTAAACGTGTTTATACTATAAAATTTAATTGTCTCAGTACTTAAAGAAATAATGAAAATATCAAATGAAATGCATCTAAATATTTCATGTGTTCCGCGATCGTCCCAAAGTTTCTACGCCCTGGGCCTGTAAAGTTTGCCGCCCCATAAGTTAACAAAAAAAAGCTGCGTATCGGGCCACGTACAGTGTAGGGTTACGTAACTGTACTTGCACGGTTAATTATCTTAAAGGTACTCCCTACCTACTTATTAACTACCTGAACTTATTACACAAAACAAGTTTACGTACTTAATTTTAAATATTTTTTATGAATTATCTATTTTATTTATCGTGGTGGGCAAAGTGGGTTTGAGCACAGCAGTAGCGGAGTAGCTTGGGTTGGTACCAAGGCGGTTTTGTTATGAAAAAAATAAAGAAAAATACTATACAGAAATAACGGCGAGCAGAGCAAGCCGCAAGTTTTTGAGACTTTTTTTGGATGTGAGGTAATAAATGTAAGCAAAATCACACCTCACCAAATTCCAAAATAAATAAATAAGTAATGCTGGACAATTTACACCGCAGTATCTAGCCCCAAGCTAAGCAAAGCTTGTGTTATGGGAACTGGATAACTGATATACTTACATAATAATAATACATTACATAGATAGATATTTTTTATTATACATAGAAAACGACCAGAACACTCTGAACAAATGTCTGCAGATCGTACACACATTTGTTCCGAGGCGGGAATCGAACCCGCAACCTTCTGCGTCGCAGGCAGACCTTTGCCCACCGCGCCACATCGGTCTTATAAAATAAGAGACTAGTTTTTTTCATATTTTTGGTGCTCAATATCATTTCTTTTACTTGTGGCAAAATATATTATTGTGTCTGTGAGTGTTTAACCAGTATTTTGAAAAGTACCTGACGAAAAGTCCTTTGAATACTAAATTTGTAGCAGTGCCAACTATGGTCCCTATGCCACCTGTAAAAAATAATAATTTCCGTCAATTTTATGGATTTATTAAATATTATTATTTATAATTTAATATCTTATCAAAGTCCGGCTTATCCATGATACATTTTGCTCAAAAACAAATCTTGGGCGCATCCCAAGATTTGTCTTTGTGAACTTATAGGCATGTTACCTTTACTCCGATTCAAAAACTAAAAAAAAAATGTATACACAATGGTTACATAAACCAATAAACAAATTCAAAAAGGCGTTCGTGAAAGGGGGTTGACCTGTTCAACCTTTACAGCTAAGAGGCACCAGGGTCGGTTGTTATTGTTACCTGGGCTGTATATGAGTTAGCAACCTGAGCTACGCTGATGATGGTGCGTCTCAGCCCCTCGATCAAAGTTCTAAAGAAATTACTGTTGGTTGTATGCCTTTTCTCATGGGCAAAATATAACGTAGGTAAGTAAAACAAATATGATTGTGTTCAGGTCGGAACGAGCGAGATCCAGATAATGTACCAATGTTCATATCAACGATGACACCATTAAAGTGGTCAAAAGGTTAAAATTTCTACTTGGGACTTTGGGATGTTGGCTCAAAGAGACGCTGAGAGACGATGATGACATAGAACGTGATCGAAGAGTCCTCGCCATGCGGAGAATATGCTAGCGCGCCACTTCACGAACTGCAGTAGACGTTAGAAACACCTTGTTCCGTGCCATATTGTCACGTGCCAACTATGAAAAATACCTATTAGTCATGAATACCACTAGAGTACAGTAGAATTACGCTTACCGGACTCTTATGGGGCTACCGAGAAACCGCAGTGCGTCGAGCATGTTCTCCGAGGTGGGAGTTTCGGACAGAGCTGTCTCTGACACGTTGTACAACAGCCCAATTTACCAGCATTGGATATTCGTCCACATGGACGGGAGGAGACAATAACGGCCCAGTACCATTTTGCTCCGTGTACATAATTATTTATTCACACGAAGTGGCACACGTGGTGTAGGACCTAGGTCTGACCCTCCGGTCAGATGCTGGATGCGACCACCTGACAGAATGCAGAGGCCGATTTCCAGCTTGTAGTCAGGTATAGGCCGATGATGATGATGAAATTTAATTGAAATGCAAAAACCGAGGCAAATTTACCTATTGTTGCTGAAAATGTTGCTGAGCAAAAGTAGCAAGTTGCTATGTCCGATGCTACTGAATTTCCGTCAGCATCAATATCATAAATTGATAGAAGGTTTTGCTGTAAAAAATACATCATTATTAGATATGACTGTCTAGTAGTACTAGTAGTCTCCTATGAAATAGAAATAACCATAAAACATTTCCTTTTCCCAAATTTTATTTACTTGGAATAACGTCTAAAGGCATTATTACGTGTAATGTTCCCGCTGGATCGTACAATCTTAAAATGAATGAGTTATTCAGTCAGAATTCGTTTTGTAAGCGGCCTAGCCAGTCTACGGGTCTACGACGATATACATTTCATCATCATCATCCACAGCCGGATTTTACCCACTGCTGGGTATAGGCCTCCCTCAGTTTTTTTTTCTAGTCAGACGCCCAGTTGCAAGGTGGGTAGACGACATAGTACGCGTCGGGGGCGGAAATGGAGGCGGTTAGCACAGGACCGTGGTGGATGGCACAAACTGAGGGAGGCCTATACATTACATTATGTATACATAATTATTATTATATAAGTATACCTACATAATCTAGTATATTTTTATCCTGGAAACAACGCGTGCGAAACTTTGGGTAGAAACTAGTTATATTTAATTTACTCACATCTTCAAATACTTTTAGTATGGCGAAGTTGATTGGGACCATCATAGTTGTAGCTGCGGTATTTGTAATCCACATTGATATAAACATTGTAGTAAATGACATGGCGAACAGCAATCTGAAATAAGTTTGATAACTATTAAGAAACCTTTTTTCAAATTTTCAGACGGTGGTGATTAAAATGATACAGGTGTTTTTTTGATACCCTGTGAGAAAATTCTCATTAAGGCGGATTCGGCCACTAAAAGGTCTAAACAATTACGTGCGCAATTAATATACCCAGTCATACGATTTGAAAATAAACTTCTCATTTGCCGCTACTGGTAGCAACTGCTATTTCTTCTTTCGACTGCCGCTACAAGTGGAATCGGAGAAGGATGCCCTTCCATATCAGGCGCGTAATGAAATAAAATACGTGTGTAGCGGTACGAGGTTTTTTCAATTCAATTCAATTTATTTTATTTCAGTTTTTCACCATAATTGTTAGTAAACTACCTACTTAGATACTATGTTAGTAACCATAAGATCAATTTCAATTATTAATGTCACATCAATACACATAAAAACACATACATAATTACACAATCAAATCAAACCATAAACACATGTCACAAGAAATTCATTTAAAATTAAATTTAAACATAAACATAAAAAATGATTTTGTTGGGACCATTTTAAAATCTAGTTTATATGCGCCAACTTCCAAGAAAACTTGCCAGCCTATCCGGTAGTCTTTTATTTCTTTTTCAGAATAAAGAGTCAATTGTAAGACTACGGCGCACACTAGCGCCGCCACCTATTTTATTTTATTTATTTATGAAGTTGATACAAATGAAATTTCAAGTATGCATCGTACAGTTTGTGATACTTATTCCATGCTTTTTTAGGGTATTTATAATAGTTTTATTCTATTTCGTTTAGCCAGAAAATCGAAAATCGATATTGGTGGCCACCAAGGGCAACTTTGATATTCTGCCTAAACTAGAATAAAACTATTACAGAGGCATTAAAGAAAAGCTTATCACAAACTGTGCGAAGGATTTTAGAAATTTTCTTTGTTCAACATAATAATAAGAATGAATAGGTGGAGTTTGCGTCAATGTGGACACCAACAAAAAAACAAAACAGCTTTGGCGAATCTTGTTTTACCTGTAATGGGAGTACCCAATAGCTTTTATGACGCTAAGTGCCAGTCTTTTGTGAAGTCCAGATTGTTCAACAGCATATGCAAGCATTAAGCTTCCCAAAAACATTAATATTGTATCCTGTTGAATAACAAAATATAAGTGCAAAATACTTACATAAAGGCCTGAATATATACGCGGTTTTCACTACCCAGCCTTGCGATTGCCTTAAAGTATCACATTCAATGGATTGCCATCCGGGAAGACTGGGTATAAGTGTTTCCTGCTCCACATGATCCATTAACAAATAGTGGTCTAAATAAAATTTTGGTAGGATGGAACTGACCGACGACGAAGCTTTAAAAGTCAAAATATCTCAAATGTCAAACTCAATTGCTATGTTTTAGTTACATAACAATAAGCACTTGACCTTGTTTTGCTCACTGCATCGTTTAATTACTGCAATTTATTAGAAATTCTGATACATACTTGCCGTTTGAATCAGAATTTCTGTAATCGAGCAAAAATTGGTCAAGTGTAAGTATTCTGAATATTAACTTTATCAACATCTAGACGTTGAAGTTAAAAAATCTCCGTGGTCGATTGGCTCCACCCCGCCAGACAGCTATGTAGGGAATAAAAAATACAGTCTGACCAGAAGGAGTTGAAATTAATTATCAAACAAATCAAATTTTCTATAAACTGGTAACTCTTTATTAAAGGCCATTGTGGCGGCTGTAGTGAATTTGTCGTCAGATTTAGCTTTTCTTTGAAAATTTATATTATGCACGACGTAATTTTTGAAAAAGTATCGTCATGCATGCCCCTGTCTAAGCAAAACATTAATCACCTATGTAACACTAACCCCCCCCCCCCCCCCGCCAATTGTAGCGTCTCATCTCATCCTCGGGAGTATGTTTGATACATCGATCACGTAGAAATATTTGCATCATCACAATAATTTAATTCATTTATTTTATTGTAATTCTCTTTCTTAATATAAACTTCTACTATATAATAATTATATATATTTCATTATCTCTATAGATCCATTTGACGACCTCAGTGGCGCAGCGGGCGAGAGTCTGCCTGCGACGCAAGAGGTTGCGGGTTCGATCCCCGCCTCGGAACAAATTTGTGTACGATCTGCAGAAATTTGTTCCGTTGGTCTGGGTGTTTTCTATGTATAATAAAAAATATCTATCTATGTAATATATAATATTACGTATATCAGTTATCTAGTACCCATAACACAAGCTCTGCTTACCTTGGGGCTAGATAATGCTGTGTGAATTGTCCAGCATTATTTATTATTTATTTATTTATTTTGTTAAGTTTTATTTTGAAATAAGTGTTATAAGCAATTGTATGTAGCAAAATACAAATCCTTTTTTTGGCGGAAGTTATGCATAATTAAAATGTAAATAGAATATAATATCAGAATAGCTAGTATTTAAGAGCTGTGGATTTTGTAATAACAATAAAAATAAATTGAAAATAATATATCAACAAAATTGTTTATTGTGTTTTTTCCCCTCTGAGTATACAAAATATTCTTGCGTTCTTCATTAGGTAGGTACCTATTGTCATAAGACTGGTTAGAATATCATTGCTCTTATTAACTCTTTTTGTTCAAGGCACATGCCCAGAGGCCCAAAATAATTGATATGTTCCCATTATTGACCTCACAGCTTAGAGCTTTATATGTCCACCCGAGCCGATAACGACAACTAGATGACGGCGCCGAAGTAGCGAACTATAAAATAAAATCGGTATCGTTTATCATCTCGGTATTGGCACGGTGGACAAACGAGTGGCTTTGATTTTTATAATGTAGGTATGTATATAATAAAATAAATTACACTTTGGGTTTGATTCATAATCAGGAAAAATCCTTTGTGATGAGCATTTGATAAAATAAGATCTGCAAAAAAATATAAATTTTATTTAAAAAATCAAGTACCAAAACGTTCTGCCATAGTATATGTTGATATTGATACAATGTAAACAATAGTGGCGCCCTATTTATTTTCTACTCATTCTGTCGAGTGATTACCATTATTATGTGATAGAAACCGAAATAGCTTACACCGAGTCACCCCGGATGGCGATCAATTGAATATGATATTTTACCGAAATCACTCGGCTGGTCGTACTGTACACACCATAATGGCAACTGAAATTGTTTTGGATGGCCCATTAAATGGGAATGGGATATGAAGCAAAAAGTTTCGCATGGATTTCGCTCTCGACTTGTATTTGGCGATCCGCAGTATTTCGTCGAATATTTTAGTTGACTACCGCATACTCAACCACATTTTCTGCCGCTCCATACCATACGATTTACCGCGTAGGTAGGTCTGAAGGTAGCCTTCAGACCCATCTACACCTAATTCTAATTAATTAATTTATATTTGTTCTATACCTAATTAAGGTTGGTTGAATTTACTCAGGTATAGTAAAAAAATATAGCATACTCTTACGACGTCTATTATCAGTATTTCTAAACTTAGGTTTAGACGAACAAAGAGCTAAAGCTTGAATAGTGACAACATGAACATAGCTTGTTTGGTCTAATAATTCCACCTTCACGGGAACGCGTCTGGTGGTCCATTCTGGTGACCGATGGCGCAACTACCAAGCAAATTGAATTTGCTTATCTTTATTTATTGTAAAGTACAAACATTCATATAGCAGGAGCAGGTAGCTGTAGTAGTCATTACGCCAGTTAGAGGAAATATCAAAACCGGCAGAAAAGAAGTAATAGGCAGCGGCAGACATTCAGTCACCCAGTAAACTGCCATTAAAATCAATGTGTATGCACACCATTGGTATTTCTGAAACAATCAAAATTGTTCCTATTTTAATAAAAAAAAGGCGTAAATTTGTGCTGTGAACAGATGTTTGGGCGAAACCAACGCAAAAAAGGGTCGCTGTGTGAAATTTAAGCTTACTAACAGGCTACTTGTACTTAGATAATGTACCTAGTCCAAAAGATACCGAGCTGCAAAATTTTAAAACTGATCCAGCTGGAGTATTGCAGAAATATTGTATGTAGTCATCAAGAATGTTTAAGGTACTAATTGTATTGTGGGTATTTATTTTTAGAATCAGGATAAGTATAGAGTATTCAGAACCTATTTTGGTGAGGCTAAAGCTAGGCCGTCCAGCATCCGGTTAAGCTCCTCCAGCGGCTCCGCCATTAAGACTGTGTCATATAAGTATACATAAATATATAACATAATATAATATAGAACATAAACACATCTTCCACGCGCATGTGAACAGTTTCGGGGATATAACATCCCCCTGCTTCACACCTTTGCGCAGTTGGATGAATTTAGACTGCTGGCCCTGTACTTGTACTCATGCATCATAAAGACCTCTCAGCACTTCGAGTATCTGGCACAGCGCATCAGGATTGCCATACAGCGGGGCAATGCAGAGACGCTACCTGTAGATTGTTTGCTACAGTCTGCAGTAAACTCAATTGTTTTAATTCAAATTACTAGTTTTAATTTAATTCTATTAAATGATTGTGATTTTCTTTGAATAATGCTCATGTGATATAGATAATACAAAGTAGGTACACACAAATTCTTATTAATAAGTAAGTAGGTAAAATAACTATTACTTATTTTACAAACCTAAAACAAGAGAAACATAATTATAAAGAGTGGATACTAAGCGGCTCATATAGGTTGTAGTATTAATTCTTTTCATACCTCTGGTGGGAACGGTCCTAGTACAGCAATCAGGATAATAGGTGTCAAGCAGCACACTAGACCTTTCCAACTGGTTTGCAGAAATAACTGCAATCTTAATTTCACCGTCAGTGGTGTCTCGTCCTCATCCACACTAAAATGAGTTTATTCTTATTCGTATTAGATACTATAACAACTATATTCTGTACCACCTAAATTTCATCTAAAACCCGGGATTTACGTGCGAGTAAAGAGGTTGTGTGTGCAAGACACACACAACCTCTTTGTTCTACTTACTACGCCGCCTATTTTGAAAGTATAAAATAAAAATTCTTACGGGAGTCCTAAATTTTCGTTCTCGTCCATGGTTATTATGCACTAACAATGGCATAGGCATCTTTCAGACCAGGTGGTCACGTACTGCACTAGAAGGTCACGAGATTGACAAAATACCGTTAACAAGGTAGTTAAGATGGCAGTTGCTGTTAAATGTGAACAAAACTAAAGGCAAATGACAGCTTTTAAAACTGAAAATGTCGTATCTCTAAAGACAATATCCCTATCTCTGAAACTACTCGTGCTCAAGGAATTTAATTCTATACGTTATATGGCCGTTGGCCGTACCTTCAAGTTTTTTGGTATCGACGGCTGGTCCATAAATGTTCTGAAACATTTATTTTGTTAGCGCAGTCTCTAATTTGTTAAAGTCATCATCAGCCTATACCAGTCCACTGCTGGACATAGGCCTCCCCTAATGAGCGCCATAGCGCCCTGTCTTCAGCTTGCCGCAACCAGCGTCTGCCAGCAGTGTTTCGCAAATCGTCATTCCACCTGGTCGGAGGGCGTCCTACACTACGTTTGCAGAGTCGCGGTCTCTACTCAAGAATACGTTTACCCCAGCGGTTGTCGGTTCTTCTCGATATATGGCCAGCACACTGCCACTTCAGATTGCTAATCCTTTGAGCTATGTCGATAACCTTGGTTCTCTGTCGGGTGTATTCGTTGCGAATCCTATCCTTCAGAGTTTATTCCTATCCTTCACTTTTTAAGGGAAATAATTATAAGCTTAGTTTTATATAAATATTGAGTTATATATAAATTAGATTATATTTAGACTTGAGATAATGTATTAATTTTAAGTTTTATAAAACTTACTAGTGGTTTATTTTTCGCTTCTTCCACTAGCGGACAAAAAATTGAAGCGAATAAAATCAATAACACCACATTTCTTATTTGATAAAAATGACTATTTATAAACCTGTTTATAGTATTAAATTTGACTTGTCTAAGTGCTTATTTTGTAAGCCTAAAGAAATAAAGTTATTGACTTTGACTTTGATTTAGAGAAACTCCGAGCATAGCTCTTTCCATAGCTCGCTGGGCGACTTTAAACTGGTGGACCAGCCCTACCGTGAGTGTCGACGTCTCAGCTCCGTAGGTCATGACGGGTAGGACGCACTGATTGAAAACTTTCGTTTTCAGGCATTGCGGTATGGATGACGAGAAGATTTGACGTAGTTTCCTAAACGCTGCCCAACCTAGCTGAATCCTTCTCTTGGCCTCCTTCTCGAAATTGTTTTTACCCAACTGCAGAATCTGCCCAAGGTAAGTGTCTTCGGAAATAATTTCGAGAAGGTGGCCATGTACGACGACCGGTCCCGGATCAATGTGGCCATTGACCTTGGTTTTATCTGAAGCTAGGCCATCCAGCATCCGGTTAAGCTTCTCCAGCGACTCCGCCGATTCAGATTTTGATGGCCGTCGTGCGATTTTCTCATTGGAATATCTATATTATACTATGAATATATGCATGTGCAATTTTACATCGGAATCAGTCAAACATTTCATTTTGCAAAGGCAGCAATGTAACATGATAATGGTCATCAATGGGCGAAACAACAGTCGATATATTTACTTGCAAAACTGCCTTTTGGAAAACCTTTTGTATAGTGGAGCGGAGTGCCACTAACCCAGTAGGCTTTCCTCTATTCTACCCTAGACAACAATCACCGTGCTTAGCCTGCAGCAGGACGGTGATAAACTAATTTACTAACTGTATTTATGAAAGATTGCTTAATCATAAATCTATAACCATCACCCAAGCAAAGATCGATGACATGAATGAGCAAGCCTTCACAAAACGGTCTTTAGCTCAGAGCAATAACTAAAGCATACAGGGATAGATAGATCCACCGTGAAATTTAAGTCTAGTTATACTCTTCAAACTTATAACACAATCAGTGTGAAAAACGAGGATTTTCGTCTCGGTAATGATGTGCCGATTTTGCAGAAGTATCGATATTAATTTATTTTTAACAGATAATTTAACTATTGAATTGAATGTTCATACGTTAGCCTTTAAAAGGTATCGGTAGGTTATCGATTCGATACGTATGTATGTAACATTGTTGGAATTTCACAATATTCACAAAATGTTGCTCTACGTGGGTTTCTAAACACGTGTGCCAAATTTCATAAGTTTTTGTATGTATGTTCGCATTTTTTATTGTACGCATTCTGAAACTCGTAATTGGATTGTGAGCATTCTTTCTTTGTTGGATTAGGTATCTCTTAACTTAGGGAACAGTACAATTTATCAAAATCAGTTCAGCAGTTTTCATGATATAAAATGAAATAAAACCAATCAGATCATAACGAATTTTTTTATTTAATAAAATAAAATAAATAAATAAAATGATTTTATTTCAGACAACACATAGTCCATAGATTTACGACAAAAAATACAATTTAAAAACACAATATTAAAAATTGAAGGTAATATCAAAAACATACAAGAGAACCGTGACAGGAACAAACTGCGCCGAGGATACTCAAGCATATAAATAATAATAATAATACTGGACAATTCACACAGCATTATCTAGCCCCAAGGTAAGCATAGCTTGTGTTATGAGTACTAGATAACTGATATACATAATACAATACAATACATAGATAGATATTTTTTATTATACATAGAAAACGACCAGAACACCCTGAACAAATGTCTGCAGATCGTACACACATTTGTCCCGAGGCGGGAATCGAACCTGCAACCTCCTGCGTCGCAGGCGGACCTTCGCCCACCGCGCCACAGAGGTCGTCAGCAGCAAATAATATGTTCAGGCAGAGCAGGAAATATATTCCTTCATTGATCACCCTCACCACAGTGTCTCCAGAGTGAAGATGATAGTCGATCTGCCACAATCCCCAAGATGTGGTTACGACTGTCTCGTATTCTGCGCATCAAGGACGCAGTTTTCTTGCGCACGATGGCATGAAAACCATCAGTGTGATACTGCGCAAACATTCCCGACGCTCTGCAGAACCGGGGCAGTCGCAACATCATCCGAAATATGTTATTGTATTGGATTCGTAAGGCGTCCATCGACCTTTTGGTATGCCGGACCCACAGACCTCCCGTGTAAAAACTCTTGACAGTATGCCTTAAAAGGCGTGATTTTAACTTGTTCAGTACAACGGGAAAATTTGCGAGCCAGCATATATTACCTCGGACATAGCCCTACGCTCCCTTTCAATATCTTCATCCTTATGGTCGTTGGTCACTATATGTTCCAGATATTTGAACTTGGACACGCGCTTATTAGCTGACCCGCCCCGGCTTAGCCCGGTTGGATATTTCCATATTCTCTCACATTTAAATCTTCTCTGGGCAAATATTTCCTGGATTTGGGTTTAGATTCTCATCATCATAATTATCCTGAAACAATGAAAGCTTAGTAAAAAAATACTACCTGGCTTTAACCTTAATAAAAGTTCAATCTGCAGACATAAAAAAAATCACTCATATGCTACACTGTTTAAAACATATTCGGCTATGCTTAGTCCAATTAATTCTGGCTCTCGGTATCGCTTTACACCAGTTCTCTTTCTCATTTAGAGGCATACTAAAAAAGAAAACGATAACTTCTCCAAATTATCGGCATAAAATTATCGTATCGATAAAAAGTACCTATCTACATCACTAGCATAGCATTACCTCACAAATTAACAATATTTAAATTTGTAAATTATTTCGCGATTACAACATAGTTTGTAATAAATATGGTTTGAGGGATCAATAGCAATCTAATATGTATGGTAAAAAACACTTACCGATGAAAGCTTACGAATTTATAGTTTTCTTTCCGTGATGAATGTGATTTACACGATAACACAAAACAAGAAGCTTATGCATCTGTCCTTTGCAACTTTTTTTTAACAAATTTATGCAAAAAAAATATTATTTTTTAGTAAAACAATGACCCAGCTCACGTATTTACAATCACGACGTAATAAGCAACTAAATCAAATACTTTTTACGGTTAACCGTGTACTAAGCGTCTCCGAGACTTGTACAATCTGCGCTATAAGAGAGAAGAGCTTAGATATATCGTAATTTCTACGCTCCCTCTATGCTTTAGTTATTGCTCTGAGGTCTTTAGTTACTCATGGCAAAGATACAAGAAAAAAAACACAATAGTAATTAATATCTATATTATAACTTGAAAATAAAAATAAATGACATTTAGATTAACACAATAAGTACCACAACTCCTAAATAACACAATGTATCATTTTGGTACATTATTACATAGAATTATACATAATACAAGTCTTATGAATAAGAACTTCGCGGAACACACAAGGCTCACTAGAGTTTAAACCTAATTACTTGCAAGCGCGCGCAGCAAGTTAGCGTGGAAAAACATACGTTTTGTTTTTTTTTGAAGAAAAAAAAAACTTTGTAACTTGAACTTTCAATTCCCATAATATTTGCTTACATTTAAATTTTTTGGGAGACTGGTTAAAATGAGATTTTCAAAACTTTGCTTATGTTCAACATGCATCAGTCGGCTCATGTCATCATGAAGGTTAGAAAATTGACTTTATTATGGGAAATGCCAATAAATCCATAGCACATTCATCAAGGTGTATTATTATTTTACTGCCATGCTTAGATTGTTACAGACTGTTTAGATGCAAATTACTTACCTTACATTGTGGTATGCAAGCGTTTTAGTAGCTTGCTGCGAAAGGCCGCAAGCGATTTATAATGTACGACCACTAGTTAACAATAAAAATAGTAAGATGGTAGTAGTGAAAAACATTAATATGAGTAGAGAATGTGGTAATGTGCTCCCCTAACTATATAATTGGTCTATAATATGAATGTTACACGTTAAAAGATTCATCAACTATGATTATTCTATATAATGTCTACTTATTCGTGCTAGTGTATTTAATGAAATCAAATATATTTTTCACAAGAATTAAAAAAACAAAGTAAAAATCTTAAGGCTCATCCAGATAAATTACCAATACACGTTATTATGTACGTAACATAATTTAATATTCAATAACATGTTAATAACATATTAATATGTAGGTAACATGTTACTTTTCTGGACGCACCAACACAAAAGGTATCATGCCCCAAAAGGGTCCGGTCTAGTATGACTGAATGTTGAAATGTACATATTCCAGAAAGAACAATTCTTAAAACGTACTTTTCCCATAATGTCTGAAATCCCAAAAGACTGATTTGTACAATGACTCATAACATCCTCTAAGAGAGGGGTCTATTTTAGACATTTCACATTTGGTACGACATTTTTACGACATTTTATGTCTTACAAAACGTGAAATGTCCAAATAAAGAAAAAAAATAAAAGAAGTCGTTGAATGATAATCAGCTAAAATCAAAGTCACGGATTTCAGAATCCATCGCATATATTCTTTACCAACCTACCGTCACGTTATCTACCAGTACCAACTATTACAGCTACTTTCTACGAGATAAAGCAATTTCAATTAAGTATTAGCCAAAATACCTGCAAGGGCCACATTACCACCTCTGAATAATAATAAAAAAATATTGTAATCATTTATAATTAGTATTTAAAGAATAGTATTTAAAGAATTAAGAGGTTTCTATAGGTAATAAAAATAATATTGCATTTAGCCATATCTTGCCATTATATTCCTACCGCTATGTAGCGGTGGCATTATCAACTATTCCATATTACCTACTTGTGTAACATAAACAAGCAGTTTAAACCGCAAAAATATTTACAGAAGACTACGCGGCACGCAGATGGCTTTAAAGCAAATGCGCGATTATTTTTCATCCGCAACTGCCGACTTAACTAAATCTTACACACAGTCTGAAGAGAACACCAATCAGGTGCAAAAAGTTATTAAATGTCCTTCTTGGCCGTCCACTCAGGCATTAACAAAAGATCGGGCCATATAACTGGTGCCCAAAACAGTAAAAACAGCCAGGTTAAAACTATAGTAAGCAGTGTCGGAGCCGTACCGGATACCATCTGCAATGAAATAAGAACTTTATGATAGTAATCCCTTTATAAATAATAAATAAATAAATAAATAATGCTGGACAATTCACACAACATTATCTAGCCCCAAAGTAAGCAGAGCTTATGTTATGGGTACTAGATAACTGATATACGTAATATTATACATATATCTATGTAGATAGATATTTTTTATTATACATAGAAAACACCCAGACCAACCGGAACGAATTTCTGCAGATCGTACACAAATTTGTTCCGAGGCGGGGATCGAACCCGCAACCTCTTGCGTCGCAGGCAAAAATATAAAATCTAGAGGAACATTTACAGGATTTTACTCCTGAATGAAATACCTATGCGAGTACCTACTACCTAGTCTTACTTATAGCACTAGTTGTACGCGCAACTTCGTTCACAATTGCGATACCTTATTACTAGTTGGGCTGTAAGTACCTACTTAATTATAACCAGTTTATGACTACAGTTTATGCTACAACATTTATGCTGGATTAGACCTGTTACAATTTAAAATTAAGTAAGTAGAACGAAATTTTTTGGGACGTTATGAAATTTTCGCAGAAAAATGCTCAATTGCGCATAAAGCAAAAGCTAATAAATAAGTATATTATTTAGGTATAAAAGTTGAACACTGATTAGTCGCGTAGATAAAATAAAGAATGGGATTTAAGTTGAATATTTAGGTTCCCTTGTTTCACTATTACTTGATTTTTTTAGGGCTGTAAAGCTGGCCGTGATGCGGCTGGCCGTGATGCGCCATGCCGTTGCCGCAGGCTGACTTTTACATGAAACCGCATGATATCGACCACATAGCAGATACAGAGAATGATGAGATATTGTGTACACCACAACAACCCAGTTTTCAAGTTAAAGATCAAAAATAAAATAAAATTGTTCATGTTTGTCAAATTTCTAAAAAAAAAAAAATTTTTACTAGACCACGAAAATTTAATGTGGCTAATTTTTTTTATTTGTTTTCTTAGCTAGGTAGACTATCTAGCTTTCAAATGAGACTTAATAACTTCGAATAGAATACACCGTTTACTTAAAAAGAAACGAAGAAAATCCAGATAAAGTAAAATCATTTAAAAAATAATTAAATCGGGTTTGTTTTAGATGGCAATTTTTTTTTTTTCCGATTTTATCGATAATTTATGTGTTTCCGCACATTTCGTGTGATCAAGGTTTGACAATACTCATTATACATATAATTAATATGTAGTAATACAGTTCCATAGGATAGAAATAACCTTAAACAACGAGTGAGAAGCCGCGAGCAGCAACTTTATTATATAATAATGTCGTAAAAAATTTAATCGAATAAAGCAAAAGGAGATTTTTAGTCGGTTGTCAATCTATCTACCAAATATCGAGTAAGAGAGTGGACTAACTGTAGATAAGTATATTTACCATTTTAGAAGTCGGCACAAAAGCTGCACCTTTAACGACGAGGTTACCCGGCGTGCCAACAGGGAACATAAAGCAGAATGAAGCAGCTATACCAGCAGCCGTACAATACCATAGCGGGTTTGAATTAATTTCAACAGCCTAAAAAAACAAAATATAATTTATAACTACAATTATAAACCAAGACTGATAACAGGTACTCGCTTAAAACTAAGTATCACTGATTGTAATTATGAATTAGGAAACGGCTCAGCATGAACACTCCATTTGCTGGTAAGCTGAACACACGCAGCGCTGATCTTCCACAGCGCTGCGTGTGTTCAGTTTCCTACAGACAGTAGCAGGCAGCATACATACCGACAAGATGGACAAAACAAATAATTAGAAAGTATATAAGTAGGTATATAGAAGAGTGTGCTAACACGGTTCACATTGAGGTTTAAGGTTATACGGTAAAACAATTTAAGTAAATAATTAAACTACAAATAAAATAAATTATGTAAATACATACCATAGCTTTTGATTATAATAAAAAGTAACACAAAAATAGATACAGAATAGTTACTTAAGACGTGGTAGAGCATACAGAGATACAAAGGATAAAAATGATAGTTTATGAGAGCCTACGCTATAAAGCCATTTATGCGGACAAAAGTAAAATTTTGAGTCTACGCTTAAAAGTAGATTTTAAAACAGATTACTGTAATGGAGGTGGTAAATTAGTCTAGCACTTTGTGGCTTGATCGCGGAAGCTTCCTCTAAACTCAAGCGGTTTTATGAAGCTTAAATACAAGCAGGTAAGAAGAAGCACGAGTTTGGTAAAGGTTTGAGTGGTCCTTATCGCGTAGATAAGGACCACTTAAACTTGTTAAACAAGTACTTTGAGCGTTTGTATATTATGACTTCGTGCAACAGTAGCTAGATGTAGAGTTCGACGTGATTCCATATTCAGCAGACCAGCTTTAGTAATGTAAGGAGATACATAAATGCGAGGGGGGAAATAAAAGCAAAATCGGCAACAAGCATTTTTGATAAGACGTTGGGAAGACGTGCACCATAAAGTATGAACCTAACTATAATTTAATTTACAGTATCAAACTCTCGGTTAAAATAATACCCATATCTTCCTAAAGCAGATTCTTAATTTGATAAAATATTTTAAACATGTGAAACAACTTTTAACTAAGTTAAGGACGTCACTTTCTAAACGAAGATGACTTGATTTTCACATTCCAAGGTTGCGTGCTTCAGTGACTTATGCCTGCCTTCCACTGCGAGCGGGCTCTGTACGGACTCCGTTCGCTCGCTTCCACTGTGAATAAGCGGACTGAGCGGATCAAAAGAGTATAAAGAGTTAGGTAAGAAAGTGGTCGCAGAGTTGAGCGGATTTCCAACGGACTCCGTACGCACGCAGTTTAACTCGCATCGCAAAATTTCATACAAATGCTTCCACTGCGAGCGAGTAAGCGGAACGGATTGAGCGAGTTAAAATGGGTCCGCTGCGTCATGGCGTCGTACGCAAGTTTTGAACGGACAGCAGCAACAGATAATAATTCTTCAAACTTTTCTATTGACTAGAAAATATTTTGATATATTTGTCTTGTAAATCGTAAAACATCCGCATCAATTCACACTTGATAGGTTTCTTTTTAATATGGTCGCTTATCCAACATCTTGGTTTGCTACGCTTCTTTTTTTCATTATTATGGTAGAGTATTACGTAGTATTCACGTAGGTAATCCTCTTCACTAGAATCGTAGGTCATCGTTATCGCAAAATTTACAAATAGTAAAATAATAAAAAGAATATTAAGTGCCTTCGTGTTATGATTGTAAATTTTAATGGGCTGTCTCCTTTATAAACATTACTATTGTTTGGCTGCATTAGGAATGCTACTTCAGAAAACACGCTGGATTTCATGTATATTTTTAACGATCATCGTCGAAGAGTACTGCAGATCGATTACGGTAAAATACCCCATCCAAATTTGACATTTGAAAGCCCGTAGGATGGCCTTCGAGCCTCCCATCCATCCAATTGTAAATAAAATAGCCGTCACTGAGACGATTGCCAGTCCCAGCCGAAATTGAAGCCCATGAATGAATGAGATGAATGCTTTTGACAGTAAATAGAACGATTTTGACGTAAGGTTGTTTTCTTTTCATTTGACATTGACATACTCTAATTTCGAGTTGACGCCCCCTGCCACCTATCGATTTATTTGGAACTATTTTTTTTCTTTATAAAATGCTAATAGAAAACCCCTCATTATGATGTTAAAAAAGTTGATATTGCTCACATTCACATTAAGATAAAAAATGAAATGTAGGTACGTAGGTAGTCGTAAAAAATAGATAAATAAATCAACAAAAAGAAAAAGGGCAAGAAAATGGCCCAATATGCTAAACTGGCAACATTTCACTGAAAACTTCTAACATGACAATGACAGTTCCGATGCATGTTCTTGATAACGTTTCATTGCCGCAATTCTGACTCCAAAGACAGTAACATAACCTTCATGATATTTTTATTTAATATGTACCCTTATATTTTCTTAGGCAACCCAACTATTAAATGTTTCAGCCTTAATATTTATTATTTCAACACAGACTATGAAGCCCATAACGTACTTGGAGAAGAAAAGAGACGTTTTCTAAAATTTGTTAAATCATCAGTTTTAGGACAATATTTAGGCAAAATCGAAAACGAAACGTAAAATGGGAAATCCACTTCGTTCACTCCGTGTTCATTCAGATTGACCATCCAGCCATAAAATTTAGTGCAATTCTATTTGTCCCATCGATGGAATCGAACCCAGTCGCCCATCCATTGATCCATTGAGAATAGCGTAATCACTCTGCTGATACTGTACTGGGTCCACGGCGAGGTCCATTGCATACGCCTGGCTGCATCTCGAGCTTTCCTAAAGAGCTCGCGGTTCTTTTTATTAACCCTTTTGTTAATATAGAGGCGTGAATGACTAGGCAGAGGCAGCGCTAAATTATCAGTAGTTGTACCTCGCGTTCTTCTGCAACTGGTCGCGCAATACCCAACGAGCGAAGCAGATCGCGATTGGGCGCGAGCACATTTAGCCGTGCGGTGCCGGCTTTGAATTTGCACCACCCCAACTTTTTCCGTGGGCTGGCGACTAAGGGACATACACCGGGGGGCGGGTAGCAGTGCCTCTTGCAGAATATATCTACCACCGAACTGCGATCCCCGTCCTGCATGTCCAGCGTGGGGACGGCATTACACACAAGACATTAAACAAATCAAGGTGAGGCTCGCGTCCAACTGTGGACCATTATAGGCTGTTGAGGTTTAAGGTTGAGGGACTATGGCCACTGACGCCGCCGCCGCTACCGCTGCGCTGCCTGCAGGTACGTCGTGGCGCGGGCCTACACGCTTGCGCTCACAATATCGCGCTTATTTTGAGTTGATCCCAGTTTATTTGCCACGGCCAGAACAATATCGAGCACAGACTCGCCCTCTAGCTCAGTTATGCCTGTTATCTCGACGTCATTTTGGTGCAGTCGGTGGTCTCGATCATCACGCTCATCCACCAACTTGGCCACGGTGTTTTCCAGGTAAGCGATTTTTTCCTTTTGTGGGTTCAGATGAGATCCAGATTCTATGTCCTAAACTCTAGATTCTAGAAATTCACTTAAATAATTGCGGATGGACTCTATTACAGTACGAAAAAGCCTCATTCTTAAGGTTAGTTCTTTAATCTTGAATTTCCCCGTTACATCATGGGCCGTCTCGTCGTATTGACGCATGTTGGTTTTCATATCTTTTATTGCTGACCTAGAGCTTAGTGTTGGAGACGGAAGTTGGGACTCTGGTTTTTAGGTGTGTAAAAGCGATCGTCAGGATAGTAACCAATGCCCGGTTTCTATATTCAACGGACAGTCATAGTATAAAAGCTACGAGTAGTTTCCACCTAATCAATTACGAATAGTTACGCATGGTAACTTTGACAGATAAACTAACATAAGAAATAGATTCAGGCGTTACTTTGCGGAAATCCATTGCAAAATATAAAGATGACAATATTTAGTAACAATTCCGCGCAAAATCTTCTCCGATAAGCTCGTAACAAAATGTAGTCAGCGTTGTAGAAGAAAAAACCACACCAACTACAAAATGAAAAGATCTATCAAAGCAAGACGTCAACTAGTTTCGTCTGGAGAGACGAAACTCTGTCTCGTGGAGACGAGACATCATCAGGACACCACAATACTCGACACTGACATTGAGAGCACTAAGCTACATCGGCAGGGTCCCACCAGAGATGTTACCACTCCGACCTCCGCGCGCCAAGTAAAGCATTGCATTGCGGAAGTGTTACTAAATATTTTCATCTTTATATAGATAAACTAACGTTTGAAAATGGTTATAGAAACACCACGGGTGCCACTTCCTTTTTCGTTCCACTTTTTCGTTAGTAACAAACTGTTGTTTTTTTATGCTACGAGACGTTTATTTTAGAAACGGTTTACATTTACGCCTGGTATCATATTTTGCCGTTCGTAGGTAAAACGAACTGTTTTATTTTTATAGAAACTGGCTATAATTTATACTACGAGACGTTTATTTTAGAAACGGTTTACACTTACGCCTGGTATCATATTTTGCCGTTCGTAGGTAAAACGAACTGTTTTATTTTTATAGAAACTGGTTATTATTTATTCGTAGGAAACTGGGCACTAGAATGACATGCAGGACGGGTGCATCCAATTTTACTTAATTTTGATATCAAATGGGATTTTAAAGCAGGCGCGGTGGTATAATATATATACATGCACTTGCTAAAACTAGCGCCATCTGTATGTGAAATAAATTTTCCACATGTTCCGCACTTAGTCAACTTAGGCATGATTGTTATCTTCCTTTACATAGACCCGGATATTTAAGGTAGATGGCGTTAATTAGTATTACTACCTATCGATAGAAGACGATTATGGGTTTGGTAATGCCGCCACTCTTTACTATATTATGTCGTTCACCGGTGTATTTAGTGCTGACAACAACTATTTGAATCGTCTATTCTTCATTCAATTGCATTCACTCATCAAATTTGTGAGACCACTTTAAAGAAGTCAGGGCACAATTCAGTTGATAAAAACTATGAATCAAGTATACATACAATATCAAGAATTGTCTAGAATGAGTGCGCTCTTAAGGCGCATACCCCACTCAAGTGGCGCCGCCACCTAATTTATCTTATTATTCCGTTTAACAAAGGAATTTTCAAAAATCTATCTTCCAGTTTGTGATACCTATCAAAAGCTTTTTTTAATGCCTCTGTAATAGTTCTATTCTATTTAGTTTAGAAATAGATTTGAGATTATAGATTCTAAATTAAAAAAAAGAGACAGTTTTCCAGAGTTATAAATAAAATAATAAATAAAATAAATAACTCACTGTGTTGATAATTAGTAATAATTACTTAAATAATGCGTACCTAATTACATTAGTGGAGTAGGGTGAGCAAATTCTATCAGGAATACCCGATATTGAATGAACTTATTAGGCGACTTACTTCCATTTAAAAAATGCTACATGTAATATTGATTTGACCGGCTTTCATATTTAGGCAATTATCAGACAAACATATCTAAGAAAAACGATCTTACCAGTTGCATGGCAATGGGGCAAAATACATTGGCGACTGCAACGTTAGAAGCAAAGTTAGTCACTATAACCGTTAGGATTATTATCAGCAGAATAACAATGAAGTTCGGGACGCCTGCAAGAACTTTTAAATATGTTCCAAGCTGTGCGTTTAGTCCAGACTTCTTAGCTGCTGTGGATAGGGCAAAACCACCTCCTGAAAATATTAATAATGTTAGCCAAATAATAATGCCGCACAATCCACAAAGCTTTGTCTAGCCCCGATGTAAACATAACCAGGTAGTAATCTTTTGTTTACAGACTACTTTGCACGTTTTATGAGATATCACTGATTAAAACATCGAGATTCATCAATAGTTTTACCCTACAGAGTTTGTTGCACGTGTACCTACTAGAAAACTGATATTCTTATAAAAATAGAATTTTATATGATGTAAAGCACCCAAACTTATCGTACAAATATTTGTCCGGTCAGAGTCGGATCCGCAAGCATTCAAGTAAAAAGCAACAGAAAGTTTTAAATTATTATATTAGTAAATATTATTTAATTATAATTTTTGGAGGTTTTAGGAGGTTGCGGGTTCGATTCCCGCCTTGGGACAAATATTTGTACGATCTGCAGGTATTTTTGTTCCGGGTGTTCTGGTCGTTGTCTATGTAAAGTAAAAAATATCTATCTATGTAATGTATTGTATTATGTATATCAGTTATCTAGTACCCATAACACAAGCTCTGCTTAGCTTGGGGCTAGATAATGCTGTGTGAATTGTCCATCATTATTTATTTATTTGATTATCTGACAATGACTGCCTTTATGCAATTAATCAACACAAATAAGAAAACTATAATTAGGAGAAAATATCCAGTCGTATGAGCAGCAGAGAAAACTAAGAAAATTGGAGATCTAACCCCAAGCTAAGCAGAGCTTATGTTATGGTACTAGATGACTTATAATATATATATATATAAATACCAACTTGGGCACTAAGTTGATCCAGCCCGATTTCCCTGCATTCCGGACTCCACCTTTTCCCCCTTATTACTCGACTCCGGTTGTATAGATCTCGCCCGGAGTGGCAACGGCGCAAATTTGAAAGCGACGTTGCCAAACGTATTCATCGAGAAAGTGATGTACTCGACATTTTTTTCGTTACGATCTCGAACTCAATCGACTCCGTAACGGTCAAAATTCTGAAACGCTCAAACACTTGTTGGCTCCAATTTATATACCAAATCCAAAGTCGTAAGTTGATCTGATCCATTTATATTATCAAAATTAGAGCTTTATTTGATCCGACAAAGCGAAACTGAATATAAAGTAAAGTAGGTAACTTTTTCGAATACACTTCAGTATTTGTTGGCTCCGTTTATATAATATTTGCAGAGTTCCATACATTGCTAAATCCGCCTAGAGTAGACAAACCTAAACGACTCCGAAACGTTCAAAATTTCGAAATGCTCAAACACTTGTTGACTGAGTTTTATATACCAAATCCAAAGTCGTATGTTGATCTGATCCATTTATATTATCAAAATTAGAGCTTTATTTGATCCGACATAAGAAACTATCTTATGAAAGGTAGGTATATTTTTTTCGCATAAACTTCAGTATTTGTTGGCTCTGTATCTATAATATTTGCAGTGCTCTATACATTGCTGCATCCACCTTCACATGTGAAGGCCGAAATTGTTTTCATTATGACTCTAGAAGTCGAGTTGTGTGCGCACGTCATCATCATCATCATCAGCCTATACCAGTTCACTGCTGGACATAGGCCTCCCCTAATGAGCGCCATAGCGCCCTGTCTTCAGCTTGCCGCATCCAGCATCTGGCAGCAGTCTTTTGCAAATCGTCATTGGGGGTGTCCTACACTACGTTTTCCGAGTCGCGGTCTCCACTCAAGAACACGTTTACCCCAGCGGTTGTCGGTTCTTCTTGAAATATGGCCAGCCCAATGCCACTTCAGCTTGCTAATCCTTTGAGCTATGTAGATAACTTTGGTTCTCTGTCGGATGTATTCGTTGTGAATCCTATCCTTCAGAGAAACTCCGAGCATAGCTCTCTCCATAGCTCGCTGGGCGACTTTAAACTGGTGGACTAGCCCTACCGTGAGAGTCCACATCTCAGCTCCGTAAGTCATGACGGGTAGGACGCACTGATTGAAAACTTTCGTTTTCAAGCATTGCGGTATGTATGACGAGGAGCTTTGACGTAGTTTGACAAACGCGTCCCAACCTAGCTGGATTCTCCTCTTGGCCTCCTTCTCGAATTTGTTTTTACTCAACTGCAGAATCTGCCAAAGGTAAGTGTATTCGGAAACAATTTCGAGAAGATAGCCATGTACGACGACCGGTCCCGGATCAATGTGGGCATTGATTATGACTTTGGTTTTTCCAAGTTCATGCCAAGACCGATGCGTCATGAGGCTGAAGCTAGGCCGTCCAGCATCTGGTTAAGCTCCTCCAGCGACTCCGCCATCAAGACTGTCATCAGCGAATCGCAGGTGTGAGATGTAATTGCCTAGTTCGTTTACGTTTATGTTGGTGCGCACGTATCAAGTGATAAATAATACAAGGTGTTTGTTGTTTTGGCTGTGTCGTGTCGGCCTAGAATTGCACCACCCAACTCTTCCCGTGTGTGTGTGGCGACTAAGGGATATACAACGCAGCAGCGCCCCCCGAAGAACTGCCTCTAAGGAAATGGGCATGACAACATCCCAACACTGAGACAAAAATGAGATCGACTTCATCAAAACGGACAGCAAGCACATATTCAGAGATGTCTCAGTGATCAACAGGTTCAATACCGCATCTGATCACCTCCGAGGCTCTTTGAATACCAACTTGAACCATGAAAGAAACCGTCTGATGAAGTCCATGCTCCAACCTAACCCTGTTTATTATCATAGCGGGCACCGAGAAGTTTCAGCAGCTTATCGAGGAGAGTTTTGCTGCCTTGGAACCCACTGATGACGCTGACGAGACTCTACATAATCTGATCGAGGGTATCAAGTTCTGCAATAAGCAGCGCACTGGAAAGAAGTCCAAACTCTCGGATGAGACTCTCGGTCTGATAGCAAAAAGACGGGAAACCATCCAAATAACTTCGTCAGAGCGGTCAGACCTAAACAAAGAAATTGCGAATATGGTACGGCGTGACCTTCGAAGCTCCAAAAAACGCCGAAAACAAGGGGTTCAAAGTATTCACTTAGCAACATGGCAAGAGCCACCTGACGAAGCTTTAAGCGCACGATGGGAGGACCGTATTGTCGAAGCCGGAGATCTCTGCTGAGATAGAGGATTTCTATGGCCGTTTATACGCTGCACATGCATGCCCCTCGTGCGCAACGGGACGACTACGATTCCAGAGCCACCCTGACACGCCACTACACCAACAAACTGCCAGAAATCAGTCAAGACGATATCGTGATGGCTCTGAGGCAGCTTAAAAATTGAAAAGTCCCCGGGAAGCTTCTGAAGGCAGGAGCAGCCCCTGTTATACAGGAGCTACAGAACCTGTTCAACACCTTCCATCACAGTGGAATAACTCCCAACTCAGCAGCCCCTGTTATACAGGAGCTACAGAACCTGTTCAACACCGTCCAACACAGTCGTCACCCATTCCGCAATGCTTGAAAACAAAAGTTTTCAATCAGTCCTACCCGTCATGATCTAAGGAAGTAAGACGTGGACACTCACGGTAGGAAGGGTCCACTAATTCAAAGTCGCCCAGCGAGCTATGGAGAGAGCTTTGCTCGGAGTTTCTCTAAAGGATAGGATTCGCAACGAATACATCCAACAGAGAACCAAGGTTATCGACATAGCATTAGCAAGCTGAAGTGGCAGTGGGCTGGCCATATCTCTAGAAGAACCAACAAACGCTAGGGTAAATGTGTTCTTGACCTTGTAGAGACCGCGACTCGGCGAACGTAGTGTAGGACACCCTCAATGACGATTTGCAAAAGACTGCTGCCAGATGCTGGATGCGGCAAGCTGAAGACAGGGCGCTATGGTGCTCATTAGGGGAGGCCTATGTCCAACAGTGGACTAACATTTTTACCAACCTTTGAAATTTCCTTTGTAATTTTGAAAAATCAGAGCCGGGATCCGCGCTTTATTTGTTCTGCTTGAAGTGTGTCAAACAAAACTGCTATAAACAAATCTGCTAAGATGTTTTATAAAAATCAGCAAAGAATCAAACTGATAATTTAAAATGTTAGATTTAGGTGAAACGAAAGGCTTAGGGCGCAAGCAACCAATGGCTGAGCTCGGTTGGCTCTGATTGGCTCATTTGAATCGGATCAACTAGTGCTAAAACGCCAAAAAGGTGGATTTGTATAAAACACACGTAATTATTATTATTTCTGATGGTGACACTTGTGGCTCCGTTCGGATCCACGTACGTACGGGTGATGCGGCATTGGATCAACTAATACCACCCGGATCAACAAGTGAAAACGGATCAAATAAATACTACCTATATGGCACGTTTGATCAACTAAGTGCCCATGGGGATATCTATATACTTACATTCAAAACATTGTTTTACTGTACGTACATAACAAATACCCAAAATGCCCGAAATAAATTAAAAATATCAAGAATAGACCGCGTAACAAGTAGGGTTCCCTTATTAATCTTATACTGTACCGTTGTGCAGTTTTACCTAATAAGAAACTGAAACTGAATGGCATAGTAGCAGCACAAGGTGGCCAGTGGAGTACTGAAGTCGTTCGGTGTTTTGGGAGATCACTGTGTTCTGAAAAATAAACAGGTCGTTGTACAAAGTTGTCCATTCTTTATCTGAAGCGCAAGCACGGTCTTCCATAAAGATCGTCAAATTATAATATAACAAGATCCGTTAAGGGCGAGTGTTTCTAACATTTGCCAATTATTTGGACAGTCAACTTTTTCGACTAAAGTATGAAACCTACAGAAATTTCGAAAACTGTTTTTAAATTAACAAAACAATGCCTTTCATTTGATATGAATAAAGTACGTAGTCACCCCTTTCGAAAAAAAATCCCCCGCTTTTAGGTGTGATGCAGCAGTACCACGGAATTTTGGTTTTTGCTCACTGATTTTAAGTTCCATAGACACGTTTTCAATCGAGATTAGTAAAAAAATAAGTTTATTGATGCGTTTGCATAATTTTGAGTTTTCGTTAGAATAGCACCGTTTAACCATCAATGGTACTTCTGACACAAGGGCAAAACTGCATAACAACAAATGTGAAAGCAAACTTACTTTTGGCCGTGAAATTGTTAAAAATCGCAAGAGTGGAAGGGCACAGCATCATCAGAAATGTTACAAGCATGGCTAGGGCAGAGTCCTTTACGCTGAGAATTTAAATTGACAAATTAATAGATTTATTACCTTTTGATAATTGGTAGGTTACGTTATAATGAAAAACAAAATATTCAATAAAAGAAGGTGGTTAAGGATACTTTAAAATATAAATTTATACCTTTTTCTGAATCTTAATTAAACAAGTGGGGCAAATTTCGTTCCAAATAAACTTAAAACAACATTTATCGGTTCCAAGCTGATTGTTTCAATCAGCTTGGAACCGATAAATGTTGTTTCACATTTTTTTGTGTGGTTTGTAAGTCAATTAGAATAATATTGAGTATAATTTTTAGTGAATACAAGGTTGCAGACTTGCCAGACAGTCCATGACCACCAGACTTTCGTTATTTTATAAAAGCTGAGTGTCTGCAAACGGGTAGGAACAATCATCGATTATGAAGTTTTGGCCATTGTGGCTTTGGCAGACATCGGCTAGCGAAAAGGTGAGAAATTTGCACATCAGATATTTGTTGTAGTATAAATTTAATATTATAAATAATGATATTATTTTTAAAATGAATTTTACTTTTATTGTCTAGCTAGCTTAAGGGTATACCTACGTGTAATATTGTTCCGCCCCTTGTTTCCGCCCCGTAAGGGTCCTTGCCCGTGGTCCCGCTGACTGGACCACAATTTTTTCGGTGGAAGGTTTTTTCATTCAGTGGTCTAGTTAATTTGATTACTAGACAACCGTTAAAAATAGTATCGCTGGTAAAGTTAACTGGATCACTCATTTTGTGTGATAATGGGTGTAAGATCAATTAATGTCAAATTTGACATTTAATTTCAAAATTTTCTGCTATTGTTAAAACTTGGATACTATGAAACTTAAAATGACAAAAAATTTCAAAAATAGTAGTGCGAAATTTACAGTGAATGTCATAATTAACAGAGGAAGAAAAAAGTTAAGAAATGAATTGTTTTGTAAAAAATAAACTACTGCAATTTTCGTAGTTTCAAAGACCATCGTGCCGATAGTTGTTTCGCTTAACGGCGTAATAGCGAAGAGCCTCGATTAACATGAATCTCGCGAGGAAGTTGGATCAAGGGTCAAATCCAAAAGGCGGTACTCTTGGACACTTGGATTGGTTTTTAATAGTATTGTATTTCTAACGGGATTTTAAATTGATAAAAAGAATTAGTAATAATAATAAATAATTTTGATCCATTCACAGACAATTAATTAGCGATGCAAATTAGACATCATTTCTAGCCGGTATAATCTGCCAAATCTACGATGACCCAAACTTGAATCTGTAATTGTTCCTGCCAGTGTTTTCACACAAACATACACAAACTCTTAGCTTTAATAAAATAACCAAGGTCTGGCGGTCGCTGGCTCTAAACATACAATGTAGTTTTGGGGTCAATGTCAAAATGTTCCTGGATGAAGTCACCCCAGCCGTAAAAAATTTGAGGAGATCGGCAGAAAAACAATATTATTGCCGATCCAAATAGTAAGATCACCATCTGAAATGAAATTGATTATTATTAGTAGGTACAATTTATGCTACAACAGTTGACGTGTTCACATAAAAAGAGATCTTTGAAACTACAAGAGATACAAAGCTAAAATTTTGCATGGAGTTTCCTTTTAGGACGTAGGCACCCCGCTAAGAAAGGATTTTTGGTAATTCGTATTCTAATTAGCTTAAATGGGGTCAATGGTAATTTTTAGAATAATTTCAAAACCGTAACTGTTGATGACTTATAACAACGAAAGATGACTTAAAATATACAGAAACGGTTTTTTGAAATTCACATCCTAAAGGTGTGGATTCAAAGACAGGCCACTCACTGACATTCACGAAATCTCAGGAACTAGATGAGCTACGAAACTGAAATATTTCATGGAGGTTTCTTTTAAGACGTTAACACCCGATATGAACGGATTTTTGGATATTCCTTTTCTAAGGTAGATAAAATGGGGTCAAAGCTCATTTTAAGGTCAAGAGTCTGGGGTCAAAGCTCATTTTAAGGTCAAGAGTGTGGAGTCAAAGTTAAGCCAATTACGACTTATCAAGAAATCTCAGGAACAAGAAAAACTATGCAGCGGTTGCATGAAAATTTTGCTTAGGACGTATAAGCGCCTGCTAAAAACACTTTTTTAGAAATTTACATTCTTTGGTTATAATGTACCTACCTTTCTAAGTTGACATGGACACCAACATTACTTAGGGTATTACTAAAGTGCATGCGAATGAAATTGCGAGCGGGTCAGCTCGTGATATAATATATTACAAGCTTATGCCTTTTATGCCTGCCAGTATATTTGATAAAAAAAAACTTCGAATTAAATTAAACTGACCGGGGGCGTCGACCACAGGTGCGTCGACCACTGGGGGAATAAGCCACGAACCCGCTCTCTGTCTCAGTTCAAACAAAGCCATGAACAATCAAACAGCTATCCGTATGGAGCTGAATAAGATCATCCTTTTGCTGGCGATGCAATGCATCCATAAGCTTGTATCAGCTCGGCAAATAATTAAGAAATCGTGCACGCGCACCTGTTGCGAACGACTGCTCGATACTAGCATGCTCAATAAGCAAACCTGTTCACATGCGCTAAAAGCACGCCCCCGTCGATCCGCGCTGCAGGTAGCATGCTCAAAAATAGCACGACCGTCGATTTTTGAGCATACTCGAAATGAGCATGCTTATTATTAGCAATGTTTCAATACACATGGTACTAATGTGCATTTGCTCAATAAAAGCATGCTTTCGTGCTAGTAATGAGCATGCGTAACAGTAGCTTAAGGTTCAGCCCACTTCACGACGAAACACGACGCGACGCGACATCTCGAGGCGTAGTGGCGTGACTTGACGCAGCGTGACGAAGTTCAGTGACGCGGGACATGTTATGTCAATAAAATTATAATCTTTTGTGTAGTAAATAAACAAGATCCGCCAAGTGCGAGTGTAACTCGCGCGCCGAGGGTTTCAACATTTGCCAATTATTTGGACATGTAAAGGTGAATTTTTCGACTTTTTTTGAAATATTTCAAAAAGTATGAAACTTACAGAAATTTCAAAAAGTGTTTTGAAATGGTCAAAACAATACCTTTCATTTGATACTCCATTTGCTTTCCTAGGTCTCTTTTGAAATTTCAACATCAAAATTTGTACTGAAATTATTCATTTTCATTTTTCATTTATTTATATATATTTTTTCTTGAAATCAGTAATGGCGCACGAAATGTATCATTATTTTAAATTTCAAGTTAATAGCTGCAGTAGTTACTGAGATATTCAAGAAAGAGCGGGGACGGACAGAGCGAGACCATAAGGGTTTAAAAACCGATGTTTGAAACCCTAAAAATCATAAAAGGGGCCACGAAATATGTGTCCTTGATGGTAGCGTACACATAACCGAATTCGGGTTTGTTGTTATGCCTAATAAATAGCGTATAAATAGAGTATAATCAGTGCAAAAGCAAAATAAATAGTGCCTCCTTGGTTTAAGAAATAATGACCATTGTTTGTGGGTACGCTAGCATAACGATCAAGCTAGCGTACACACGACCGTTCTAAAAAACGGCTCAACAGAAAATGCTCAACAGAGACCGACTCAGAGTCTAAGTCACTACGAGAGCTAGGGGTGGAAAATGCAACGCAGCAAAGCATTCATACATTTTAAGGGTATAAGGTACTTGAACGCAAGAATACAAATTGTTTATTAATTTCACTAAAGAAAAAAAATTAAACAATTGGTTTTCCTTATTTTTATGTTCAACAATATACTTTACGAGTATATGTCACAAAGCAAACCACTTATAAAAAAATGATTAGTATTTATTTTCGATTGATTTTAATTATAATGTGGCACTTACCGCTTCCCAGAATGTGAGACTTCCTAACTTCGCCGTTTCCAATTCAATTGTTTTTTTAGCAGCCAGCATACCTGCTGGAGTGATATGGGAATTCTGTGCAGCTTTCGAATTTTTCCTGAAATATTAATAACCACGTTTTACAGGGTCTACGCTAGCCATTACCTAATGAAATATTGACTTAATGATTTTATTTTTGACGTAAATATGTAACGTGCATAAGTTATGGAAGCTAATAAAAAAAACAATTATGTCGGTGTAACGAATGTTATCGAAGATAATACTCGGTTTGTCCATTTGTTGCTCCTAAAATATTTCTCCAGGAGTAATAAATACATGTCCATATTTTTTCTACTACATCCCGTTTGAAAAATTCGTTTGTTTCCTCTTCATTCGTATTTTACTTTAGTTTTGATAATGTTTTGTTTCTCTTTCGATCGTCTTTTATTGTCTTTTATTTTATTTATGGTACCTTCTATTCTAAACTGAATTGACTTCTGGGAGCTGTACTCAAACACTAAAAATAGCTCATAGGTTCGTTTGGTAACATAAAAAAGTGATGTCCGATGGTTTTTAATACCTGTGCAACGGTCACGGGATTTTTGTTTATTTGCCGTACTTTTTCAGTATCAGCTCTCAGTACATACCTAAATAATCCGAGATAAACTACCGATTGGGCAAGATAGTGAAATATTTCAAGAACAATCATGTATGGTACAGCAAACGCTGAATATTTCGGGAAAGACAAATACTCAGGAGCCTCGGGATATTTCCTGAAAAAAAAAATGTAGGAAAAATGTCATTCAGAAAATGTGCAAAAACAACGTAAAAATCGGCGTAATCCAAAATCTAAGAGTCAAATCAATACTGCCATACTGGGATCGAAATTAGAGCTCAATTTCACACACGGATGGCATATGGTAGGCGTGGAACTAAAACGGGATTTTACTTAATGTAAGAAAAAGTATCAAACCACAGATTTGATACAATTTCATTTTACATATTAACCACTAACGATAAAATTATCACAAGTGGTTCAAAACATACAGAATTGAGACACAGAGTTTTCCTACGGTGTATCTTATCATATGGATTTACGGATGGAATAGTTAATATTTTTTTACATAAAATTGTTAATTTCCCTGATGGCAAAGGCAGACCAAAAATGCAAAAATGACTAGTAATTAGGTAAAAAGAACAAAAATACTTACGATGTAAACAGGCCTTTGAAAACCAAATTTGTAGCAGTTCCAACTAATGTACCGATACCACCTGCAAAAAAAATTATTCACAAATTTAGACGGGCCAACAGTAAACGGTTCTGAAGTTATTAAAAAAATTACCTTCAACCCCATTTTAATTTATTTTTAATACATTTTGCCTAATAGTAAGTACATGCAAAATTCCGGCTTCGCAGCTCTTGTACTTTCAAGTGTTGTTTTGAAATGTCACCCAGTTTCCTCTTCTCTTTCAAAAATATAGTTAAAAAGGTAGATAGGTAATGGCGTGGGAAACCTTACCGATGGTAGCAGAAAAAGTAGCAGCACAGAAGTAGCAAGTTGTGATATCTGATGCTTCCTGTTCTCCCTCAGAGTTTTTTGTGTAGATGACCAACAAACCTTCCTATAAAAAGGAAAGTAGATTTTAGCTCCAAGTAAAGTTATTTTTACGTTGTTTTATTATTTTTTGTTGAGTTCTAGTATCTCCCTAGAAAAACATGACTGAAGATATATCTGAAAAGTCTAACTATAGACCCATAAATTGTGGCCAAGGTGCTCGACAGAGGATGTAAACAAATGACATGGTGCTACTAGCTCCCACAATCAGTGCTCTCCGAAAACTACTGCCTGTATGCGAGTCCTGTCCTATGCTGCGTCACATGGACTTATGTGAAAAAGGCGGAGTTCATGATCATCAAATCCGGCACCAAGTATCCCGTATTCGTTTCACCGGTAACATTAAATGGCGTGCCTCTCAGAAGAGAACTTTAAGGTAACATTAAATGGCGTGCCTCTCAGAAGAGAACTTTAAGTACCTGAGACACTGGTGACTGAAAGCCTAAAAAAATTATGATGATATGGAGAAGGAACGCAGAGTCAGTCAGGGCGAATATGTTGGCCCGCATATTCGCACGATGTGCTGATGCAGTGAAAGTAACCTTATTCAGAGCATACTGTATATCATTTTTCTCTTAGCTTTTTGCTTTATAGTGCCTTCCTCGCACTAGCAAATTATCCACAAAAAATTAACAATGTTCCAAAAAAATTATATTTATGTTTTAACATTTTTGGGACTTCATTAAATTTTCGCAGAAAATTTGCCCAATACTCAGCGAGTCTGTGGGTCAACTATACCCAAAAAGCTTACAATACTTTGCGGGTCCAATTTAATAACGCGTTTAGGTTGCTGTTGCGGCTATCGCGATACTGCAGTGCCTCGGCCATGATGTTCAAACAGGCACGCACCGACACCTTCGATGCCATCTGGCGAAAGAAGTCGGCCTCGGTGCTCAGCAGAACCTGCGGGAGCAGCAACAGCATCCTAACCGCAATAACTGCAAAATTTGAGTGTCCCATAATTTATAAAATGTACTCGAGGACAAATGCATTTATTCATTTTAAGAACTAACCTCAAGTTTTAAGCCTACTAACAGATGGGACTATAAATTGTCTTTAGTAATAAATTGAGATATTATTTTTGTCGTAAATTTTGAGACATAATTTTGTTTTTCGAACTTCCTTCTCAGGACACATAACTTAGTTAAAAAGCTAAGGTACTTACATTTTCAAATACTCTCAGCAAAGCAAAATTGATAGGTATAACCATTGTCGTTGCTGCAGTGTTCGTAATCCACATGGATGCAAATGTTGTTACAATGGACATAGCCCCGAGTAATCTGTAATTCAGTTTGGTATTATGATGACTGGAATTTCAGTAACATTATTTGGTTAATCCTAGGTATTTTTTGTTAGCAAGAGGCTTAGGCTGCTTGGCTGCCTGGCGTGAGCAGGAACACGTCCTGCCACGCAGACGTGTTCCTGGCGCGTGGAGGTCCTGCCTCTTTGACGAGTCCCTAGCGCGTGGACCTACCTCGCTGACGGGTCCCTGTGAGATTTAACGATGAATTTTGCTATAAAAGTAATTCAATATTCAGCTGTATGTGTATTAGTTAGCGTAGTACACTTAAACCTTAACAAACTAACAACTACTAAGGCATTAATGTGTCTAAAATGTTTTTTTGTTAACATGGTTGCAATTGTTCACAGTAACAAGAGGTGATATTGTTGACCAGTTGACCAACCTGAACGCTTCTCACCACACGATTGAGAACCAGGGCCTTCCATTATGGATCACCAGGAACCAGGACTTTCACGAGACTTAGATATAGCCTACGGTTGATTAAGCCTAAGCACCAACCATGAATACCCTAGATCTGTCGAGGTGCCAGAAGCTGCAGGAGAAGCCGTGATGGATGTGACTCGAGGGTAGAAATAGCTTTTATTATAAAAGGCGACGGAACGAGGGACGGAGGCTTATTCTGCTACAAGTCGTCGTGCTGAACGGACCTTCACTCTCTTGTGCATTATTGTATCGTTGCGATAAGTACCTTAGTGTCGTTGAATAATAGAAATTCTCGTTGTGTTGAGAACTTATATTACCATTGTTTGTGACATTGTTAAAATCATCTAGGTATTTTTGTAGACAGAAGACTTACAAAAACACCTAGGATTATATTCACAGTCACAGTCACAAAACCAAGAAAATAATATTAAGCATGGTAAATATTTTACGAGCGAGTATGATCGGAGCAAGTCGAAGCAGTACGAACACGGAAAATAAAAGTACGAAACATTGTTGTCTCGTTGGTTTTGGAACTTCAATTCGTACGTTTTTGCTGTGCATGTGAAATTATGAGTTGGTGGCATATAGAATAGAACGACAGACGACAAATTTTAATAAAAATATAACGTTAAGTGCGAGTTAGACTCGCGCATCAAGAGAAATCAACCCAGAAGAATAGTGCACTATAATTTTATGATTTGATAACGATTATGATGTAACGTTTTAGTCCCTCGAACTATTGGCGCCCTCGGTAAGCTCGGGCGCCAAACCCCGTCTCGGGGCTACATAAGATACTTCCAACCCTAGGGTAACAAGTATTTTCTATGAATAAACCAAAAAAAATACGGTTTTCAGATTTTTTCCTTTACTTGTGCTATTGCTTCTTGCCAAATTTCATGGTTCATGGTAAGTCAACGGAAAGAAGAACATTTATTTGAAACCAAAACATAACACACACATTACATCAATATCATTATAACAAATATATATATTACACGAAAAATTAAGAAACAAAAAACAGATTCACACACAAGTGTTACGTAAGGGTCCAAAAAGGTCCCTGTCTCGCATTATGCCGCTACAAAGCCGAAGCTAGTAGCGGCGCTGATTTTCAAACAGGTCCTGGTGTGGTGGCACAAAGCTGGATTACATTTAAAAATAAAAGTAGTTACAAGAAAAATAAAATAAAAACAAAAGAATAAGTAAGGTTATAGGAAGAGTACATGATATTTTAGGACAAGGGAAGGGATCATTCCGGAAATCCCCCAGGTGGGTTACCGGATTTTTTTTTTCCTTAAATCCCCCAAATCAAATCGATCAGTCTCGTGAGGGATGTCAGGAAACCAATTCCGGTAATCCCCCGACGACTTGCACGCACATGCTGGCTCGCAGATTTACCCTTTGTACTGACCAAGTTAAAGTAACGTTTTTTAAATTATACTGCCAGAGTTTTTATACGGGAAGTCTATGGGTCCGGCATACCAAAAGATCGATGGACTCCTTACGAATCCAGTTGACCAAAACGAATTCCCAACATTGACCTTTTTTCTAAACAACAAAATATTTTCTCGTTAGTCGAGGTGAAAAGTTGTATGTTTAACTCGAGAGCAAATAAATGTTTTTGTTTCATGCCTTTTACTCGCTACGCTCGTGACTCTTAGATTGCTTCGCTAGCTGGAAATTTAATAACTGCACGTTCAACTTAAAATCATTTCGTCCACTTGTTGAACAAATAACCATCTTTATTCAGAAAGAAAATAACAATAAAATAACAAATTTAAATAAAAACTAGTATTTACAATAGAAACAATTAAGCTATCTGCAAACTGTTGCAAACAATCTACAGGTAGCTCAACTGATCCATATCAATACCAGTTGGAAGCGTGCCTATGACACTGGCTGCATTGCCCCGCTGTATAGCAATGCTGATGCGCTGTGCCAGATACTCACCAGCTCTCGGGTCACGCGTCGCTTCGACCAGACGTTCAGATAATTTTTTGAAAACCCGGAGTCTCGGTACCCCACGGACCTAGGGTCTCGACTCCAAGGGGAGCAAATGTGTAGGCTCTGTCGAGACCTGCATATTTGCGCCTCTTGAGATCTTCGGCTAAATCTGCCGCCGCACCAGCCCTCACGGAAGTCCTAGAAAGATGGGAAGGCGCGAGCGTGTCGACACATGTAGCGTCCCACACAATAGGCCTCCCCAACTCCCATGGGACTAGAGTTATGCCGTCAGACCTCTTACCATCGTCACGCAACAGACCATTCGGTTCGAGAATAGCTGGTACGTTAGCGGTGGTAAAGGCCCGCCGGATGATGTCGTTCAGGCTGGCATGACGAGATATCCGACCGGCAGCCCTAGTACACGATAATCCGTGATGACCGAGCTGTTCGACAGCAGTACCGCACTGGCATTGATGAGGCGCGCAACACCTTGCACCCAACCGAAGACAAGTTGCGACACGGAAAGTTACGGGATCCAATAAAGTGCCAGTGTTATATGAAGGAAGTGCTTGCAACCAATGTCCTGACTCCCATTTAGAAACGGCTAGAAGACGGGCACGATCTGCAGAGCTGGAGCACGTTTGTAACAAACAATTCCGTGTCAACTCACACAGAGGCCCGTCCCATTGCAAAATTGAAAGAGTATAGAGGAGCTCTGCTCCAAATTAGGCCGCACCTGTTTCGCATTGCGGCGGCTCGTGGCTCGCTGCAGCACCGCGTCTCGTAGCGTAGTACTATCGTGTTACTTTGCGACCGTCCACAGCATTCTCACCTACGGTGTTGAGCTGTGGGCGCGAGCCGCGGATGTCGAGCGGGCCTTCGTCATGCAGAAACGAGCAGTGCGCGCGATCGTGGGCGTGGATGACGATGTGTCGTGCAGAGACCTTTTTAAATAGCTGATGATCATGCCTCTCCACTGCCAACTGATAATATCAAGTAGCCCTCTTTACTTACAAATTGTACACACAGGTTCGCTCACGTCCTTGTCACGCCCCCGCACAAGCTACGCAAGTCGGAGAGGTCCGTGTAATAATGGGTCCCTCGGTGTACAATTAGGCTACCTGACACAATTAAAAAGGATGCAATTTCCTCCACGATATTTTATAATAGATTGAAAAAATGGCTCTTGGAGAGTTCTTTTTACTCTGTAGAAGAGTTTTACGATTTACCTATTATTTAAATTTAATTACAATATGAATGCTATATAATTAATCAATTAACTAAATGTTTATTATAATTAGATAACTACCATTATTATTATATGAGGACAATATTGAATATTATATTGCTCACCTATATCGTTTGACTTGTAACTTGGCGTTATTAATAAAAAAAAAATTGTATTGTATAATATCAAGACAATGCTCAACCAACATGAATATACTTTTTCTGTTGCTGAGAAAACCGTTTTACCTTATTAGTAGTATTTTCAGTGCATTTGAAGCGAAAGTTACAACACTAATTGTAATGCCATTTACAAACAATTATTATAGTACCTCATATTACTACTGTCGGTTATAACCGACATCAAAATGACAATCATTGTATCTGACCAAAATTTATTTATTTATTTATTTATTAATCACAATTATAACATTACAGATCATAAAATCCAATGCGTTATTTATGGCACACAATTCACACACTAAAAACCTACATAAAATTATACTTATTACATAATATAATAACGAAAAACAAATATAATAAAATATAATGAATGTCAACCAATAACAAAAAAAAGAAATACATGAACTATGAAAGATAATCGACGACAAAAAACATTGTAAATATGACAGTGCTCAAATCTGAATGATCATATCGCTGTTTCACTGAAACATAGGAGTGCACTCTCAACCACTTTCCATCCATCCACGAATACGTCGAGCTGAGGATTCTGGTTCATGAGCATATTTAAGTTTATCTGTGCGCGACAAATCGGGGACTGCTGACGTGCTACAGTCCTTGGAGGAGTTGGAGCGAATAGAGGAACGCGCCCACAACGAAAACGAACGCGATTTTCGGGTACACAGAGTTGGCTGGCTTCACTAAGAAGCGTTGGAAATGATCACAAAACATTATTTTTGAAAGACTTAATGACTCAACGTTAAAAAGAGTAATCTTTTCTATCTACTCAGCTGAGAGCCCTATATTTTCCGCTTCCCAAAGCTCAACCTCAAAGGATAAAACATGTCATTTTTGTTTATTTAAGTTTGTTGTCTGCCGTTCTATATGCCACCAACTTATAATTTTACACGCACAGCAAAAAAAATACATATGACAGCCATAATTATGACTAAATACTTGGACGAACGAAATCACCCATTGAGAATAGTAAAACGGTAGGTATAACGAGATGATTCTTTAAGTAGCCTAGAGATAGCGATGTCGTCGGTGCCACACTCACGCGTTCATGAATGCTACGGGTACTGCGGCTACGGGTCACTATAATGCACGTCAATTTATTGCACGGCCGAATAACGAACACGTTGATAATTCGTGTCATCAGGTCGTCATCAAGTTGTACAATATTTTTTTTTTTTTTATTCGGTCGTACAATAAATTGTCGTGCATTAAAAGTGACTCCAGGCTACGACATTTTGTGTTCGCGTAGACAGTGACAAAAATGGACCAAAATGTACTCGTTATTTCTAATAAAAACAATTTTTTTTAATCAAACTTACTTTGCTGCAAATAACACCAAAAAAATAGTTATTTGCTTGTAAAATTCTGCTCACTTCAAAATACAATTGTACGAAAAAGGAATCACCTTAAATGAGAATATCCAATAGATCTGATGGTAAAATAGGCCAAGCGTTTGTGCAAACCAGACTGCTCTACCGAGTATGCTAGGAACAAGCTCCCTATGAACATCATTATTGCGTCCTGGAAAAAAGCATAGGCACCTATTATTATGATTAATAAGATCACTCAAAATCAATAAAGTAGCATTTTTAAGGCCATTTTTTTAGTTGTATATAAACGAAGATGCCAGTTAGGCTCTTTAAATCCTCTTTTAGATAATAATAATATAATATCTGAATACAGATAAGTGTAACATTGATTAGAGTGTACATCATCATCATCATTTCGACCAATCAAACATTGATTCCCGATAAAAGCTATGTATCAAAAAATTTACCATTGCACTTCATTTACGCAATTGGGAACTTTAGTGTAATGAGTAAATTTTTATAGCAATTTTGCCAAACATTATAATTTTTTTTTTTTTTTAGAAAGCTATCAATTAATTCCTCAAATTTTGTGCAGATTGTATTCTCAGGAAATTTTAGCATGATAGGCCGAAACAAGAGCTAATCAATCGATGAAGAACCTACTTTGAATGAACAATACACGGCCAAGCCATACTTTTTGACCATGGTGTAGGATTTCCATTAGAAAATTATAGAATAGAATATTTTATGTGTAACAAAATTGCTGCTTGCAACAGCAATTTACGTATGTAGCTTTATACAAAATAAATAAAAAATAAAACTTATATTTAAATTTTGACTTTAATATAATTATAATTAGATCTTAGTTTATCAATGTCGAAGTTAAAGATTAGCAACAAAATAAATACCTAGCCAAAACAGTAATAGGCGTACCTAACCACACCTATTATTATTACCTATTCATAAATAGGCCTATTTAACAAAATACACCCATTACTACATAGATCAATAACCTATATAAATTAAATGTGTCTCAGAGTGAGGTGTTAATGTGATAAGATAAGATAAAGATGAATAATTATTAATTATTTATTTGCAAAAAACATGTGTATAGGTAACAAATATTATATTAGAAACAACATGCTTGATCGGTGACTGTTAGAAAAACAAATAGGTAGATAATTATGCTGTCTCACTCCTCGGTGCAGTTGGATGGGTTTAGACTGCTGGCCCTGTACTTGGACACTAATGGTGGCGTCATCCTAAAGACAACTCAGCACCTTGATAAAAAGATTACCCATTAACCACCATTAACAGTTGAGCTATATCTAGATTGTTTGCAACAGTCTGCAGTTAGCTCAACTATTTAAATTATAAAAACATTAACTATTGCCTTTCTTTAGATAATTTTTTTTTGTTTATATTTAAAGGGGTTTGAAGATATTGGCCCTAACATCAGCCGTCATTTTGATTTTCTTTAAAGTCGCCGCGCACAATAAAAGTTTTTTTTTTTCGATGGAGGCACACTAAAATTATAGAAAATGTTCTATAACATAATGTCCTAAAGCGTCAGGTTTCTGGGAAATTCACTGATGAAAATCACTATTGCTGTAATAAATTTATTTATGTTTACTGTTTTCATGTTGCCTAGCAACGTGCCGATTCGATGATTACCTACCTACCTTATTATTATATATAAATTGTGAACCATATGCCGACAAGAAAAGAAAAACAAAAGTTTTCTAAATTGTTTCTAAAATTAAATAAAATTAAAATATCAGGTACCTACCCCCCATAACACAAGCTCTGCTTAGCTTAGGGCTAGATGATGATTTGCGAGTTGTCCAGCATTATTTATTTACTAGCTGTTACGCGACTTTGGACTGTACATTGTCCCAAAGAGGGATGTGATGTCATAATGTTCTTTAAAGTGTTTTCGCAAGAGCGTTTTCACGCTGTTTTGCAAGTGGTGATGCCGCCGTCTTGTCAGACACAAAGCGCTTTATATTAGTATAGATGAGAAAAGCAACTCCCGAATTTCAGCAATTGATGAATGGAACGTGTGTTCATTTAGTCAGGGCAATCTACATGTAAAATTTTGTAATTCTATTGCGAACGGTTGCTGAGATTTTTGTTTAGTTTTTTCCTTTAAATAAGGATATAAGAAAACACAATGATACTTTTGGAAAACTGTGGATAAGGAAAACACAGTGATCATTTTGGAAAACTGTGGATAAAATAAGTTATGGTTTTGAAAGATGAATCTATGTATAAAGTTTTGTAATCCTATTGCTTACGGTTGCTGAGATACCTCTCGATTTTAGTAATTTTTGAAGTTACTTACAGGGAACCACCGTCACAATTTCAGAATACGATGAATGAATTTATATTGGATTTGTAAGGAGAAGCTACGTGTAAAATTTCGTAGTTCTATTGTTAATGGTAAATGAAATACAGATCATTTTTGTTAAAAAAAATACCTCAATTTTGAACCCCTTAAAGTACGAATTTTCAAAATTCCTTTCTTAGTGATCACTTTCATACCAACACCTAGGTACATATCCTGCAAGTTACAAGATTCTAGGCCTTCTGGTTTAGGCTGTAGCTATATCAGGACAAAGCGCTTTATATTAGTATAGATTTATTTAATATTATATTTTTATTGCTCATTTTAATTAAAATAAATACTATCTAAGAAATCAGCAGGAGGCTGAAAAGGGTGTTCTTGATGCCATGCCCCAACCATGTACCAAACTATAATATTATGTATATGTACCTACACATGACATGGGAACAACATCCGAGTGTTCGCTTACCTACAATGCAACTGCAATAGTCATGTAAATCATTGTCCAGTAGGATGTAAATAAAATATATTTTATTATTTTGATGTCTTGAATAGATTCTGGCTCTTATAAGCCAAGGGTCAGAAACGAGAATGTTAGATAGATAGATAGATAGATAGAAAATACTTTTATTGCACACTTAAGCTAAAAACAATTTACAAATTAAACATATAAAAAAATATGTGACAATTGGCGGTCTTATCGCTCAAGAGCGATCTCTGCCAGACAACCTGGTATGGATAGGATCATCGGATATACATGGGGTAAGACCTGTGTGCGTCTACTTAAAAATGGTACTACTTAAAAATATATAACATATACACATACCTATATTATAATAATAATATAACTACTACAATTAAAAATATAATAATAATAAATACATACCTAACCTATAAATATATATACTAAATATCTACTTACATATTATATGGAAACAAGGACGTATTCAGTGACAACAGGATAAATAGTGTTCCTTTACCATTTCCTTGAAAATTGGTAGTGACTTTGCACACCTTACAGTGACCGGCAATGCATTCCATAGCTGGACAGCCCGCACAGTAAATGAGTTGCCGTAGAAGGAAGAAGAGTGGACAGGTGTTTGGAGCGAAAGGGTTTCAGAGGAGCGAAGAGATCGAGAATGTGAAAGATGAAGAAAGGTGAAACGTGCTTTAAGATAAGGGGGTGCAGAAGATAAAAATAAAATATTATAAAGAAGAGTTAGAATGTGAGAATTTCGGCGTAGCCGTATGGGTAGCCACTTGAGCTTCCTGCGGAACTCTGAGACATGATCATACTTGCGCAAGCCAATGTTATATTGGCTTAAGTCGTAATTCACGTCAACATCGTCGCACAGCTCAATGAAGAAAATTCCATATTCTTTTATATGTAGGTATATTAAAAATTTTGGTGGTTAAAATCGCGTGATAATGAAACTGTTTGAGTTCTTTTTCAAAACATCGAGTGGTCTTAAAATAAATAATAATAATAATAATAAGATTTCAAAAAACAATCACAAAAATATCAACAACATAATTAACTTATACTATAATCAACTTTAAAAAGTTTTTTTTTTCAAAATTAACTCTTAGTGATTCTTTTTTGAAATATTTTATTTTTCATGGCTTTTGAGCTATGCCAAGTCAAACAAAAGTACCTACCTACTTCACACCAACATGGTTTGACATTTTGTCAATAAATAATAACTATCTTTGTTAAGATGTTGATTTTTATCAACAGTAATAACATAAACTTAAATAAAACAATACATAACAGTTTTAACAAGAAATCAAAAAAACAACGAGTCCAATCTCTAGTTTACACCGAGAACGACAAGCGCGGGCATATTTTTTTTTTTTTGAAGATGTGGTGAGAACCTTATTATGCCCAGAAACCAAGGAGGTAAAGAACCTGAGTTTGCGGTATAAAACCTCTTTCATGCCATGTACAAGTACATAGTACATACATAGTACAAGAAGCCTCCTTCTTCGATATGTATAAATGATTTCGGCTCGTTTTTTTAGGGTTTCAAGATCGGTTTTGAAACCCTTATGGTCTCGCTCTGTCCGTCCCCGCTCTTTCTTAAATATCTCAGTAACTACTGCTACTGCAGCTATTAACTTGAAATTTGAAATAATGATACATTTCGAGCGCCATTACTGATTTCAAGATCAAAAAATAATTGATTCAAAAAATATATAAATAAATGAAAAATGAAACAGAATATTTTCAGTACAAATTTTGATGTTAAAATTTCAAAAGAGACTTAGGAAGGCAAATGGGGTATCAAATGAAAGGTACGATACCTTTCATTTAATTTTGATATCCCATTTGCCTTCTTTTTTGACCATTTTAAAACACTTTGAAATTTCTGTAAGTTTAATGCTTTTTGAAATATTAAAAAAAAACAAAAAATTGACCATTCCCCCCCCCCCCCCCTATCTCCGAAGATTGCAGACCGATCCATGTACAATGTATTAGGCGTTTGTAGATAACATCTATATTTTACAGGAAAAATATAGTGTAAATGAACATTTCAAAAAAAAAACGGTGGAAACCGGCGATATTTTTTTTTATCGAAAGGGGGCCTACCTACCTATTGGTTTATTAAATGAAAGGCATTGTTTTGTAAATTTTAAAACAGTTTTCGAAATTGCTGTAGGTTTCATACTTTTCAAAATATTGCCATTCGAAAAAAGACGGAAAATTGATTGTCCAAATAATTGGCAAATGTTTGAAACCTTCGGCGCGCCGGGTTACACTCGCACTCGACGGATTTATTATACTTACCATTAAAACGCAGCGTCTACAGATGTAAAATGGGATTGAAAATTTTTACCCTAACATCGGCAACCACGTTCGAGAGCTCTGAGTGTGGGTGCGTTATTGGCGTGCCTCGTGCGTGCTGGTAGCTGCGAAAATAGCCGGTGAAGCCTGCGTCCGGTTCTGCAGTAGTTGTTTGGGACGTATAAAATGACTACTCAGTACCTCGGGGTTGTCCACTCTGTTGCGAAGAATTAAACAGTAGTGTATGGCTAATTGCACTTTGCGTCTCAACTCTAATGTATCAAGGCCCACCATAACGGTCACAAACAGAGAGGGAAAGAGATACGGGTAGTATCCATAAGTCCCTTTGTATAGATACCTTGCAAATTTTCGTTGTATTCTTTCGATCATTAGAGTGTATTTGGCCTCGCGTGGATCCCAACTGATTGCACTGAACTCAAGTTTACTCCTGACAAACGCGTTATACAACATGATTGCTATGCCTATGTTATTGACATGCGAGGCTGTCCTCATGATGAAACCTAGAGTTCTATTAGCAGCCTTACACATAGCGACAATATGTCGACGGAAGTTGAGTTGCACATCTTCAACCAACCCCAGATCGCGAATCGATTCCACTCATTCCACTCTCTCCAGTGTGCATGCTCCTAGAGAGTAGTTGAAGACTCTGGGATCTTGGAGTCTGGTGAAAGTCATCACCTTGCATTTAGTCACATTAAATGCCAGTTTGTTTTGCCATCTCCAACTGTCCACCAAGTCAATGTCCTGCTGCAGCTCTACACAATCAGGGGTATCGACGACTGATGTGTACAATTTCAGGTCATCGGCGAACATCAAACACTTTGAATTGCGAAGGAGTTTTTCTTTTACGTTGTCTTTTACGAGTAGTACAAATAAAATTATAGTTAGGTTGATCAAACTTACATTCATGTAACATGCACAGACAGATTTCGCGGTCATGACACCAGTCAAAGGAAAAATAACCACGGGTAAAAACGAAGTGACAGCCAGTGGTATGCATTCTGTCACCCAGAATATTGCCATGAGCAGCAACGTGTAGGCAGTCCATTTCCATGTCTGAAAAATAAAAAAACAGTGTTAAATAAAAAAAAACCGTTGTAAAATATAAACAGACTTGATTTTTTTAGTTTCAAGTTGAAACGAATAGCCTGGTAAAATTGGATAAATTGCGAATTTATCTTGTAGTTTTGAAGTTTATTCAGTCTAGGCAGTTGTCAAAAAAAAATTTAAAAAAAAATCTTAAATTTGCAAAAAAAAACCAATGTGACCACTTTTCTTCAGCTGCAGGAGCACTAGGTTGCACGCACATCAAACCTGTCAGGTCGATGATATCTTGCTAAAGACTGTTTCTCCGTCGTTTTTTAGTTAAATAAATTGATACATATTAAATAACGAAATACCAATAGAAAACTTGGCTTTATTTGACTAAAGAAATTAGGTTAATCAATGATGGACATTTGTGACAGATGGAAGAAAATCAAGATCATAAACAATAATATGTATACAAAGGAGATTTATGCATATATCACACAGCAACTCAACAAAGCTTCAAATCAATTGGATGAAGTTTATGGAAAACCATACGGCGGCGAATCAATTTTTTTTTTATTTGTCAGTTTTATAAAAATTCATTTACCTATAAACGTTAAACTATCGCTTCCTTTAAATTTCACATTGGTACTTACTAAATTACTACTAAAATAAAATATTTAACTCAATCCGGTAAATATCGGAACTTTTCGGAAGAAAAGCCATTTCCATGTTATGAAACCATGATGCAAGTACATAAAATCATTCTACCTACTCCGATCTCTGATGATGATGATGATGACGACACTGACAACCGTGTATTTACCAATTAAAATCCCACCAATTAAAATCACAGACATTGACAATTTTGAACATTTTAAACTTAAAATTAAAAATTTCTTGGAAAGCCATGCATTTTATAGTATTAATGAATTCATGTGTAGCAATTTACTGATTTAACTTATTGAAAACTTCTTTTTAACGACTTGAATTATTATGAATGGAATATAAATATTGTGTATTATATACTGTTAAATTTAAATTTCTTAAATATGATTTGTACAACAGGACTTGCCTTGTATAACTTCCTATGTTATAATGGTCAATAAATACAAATACAAATATTTTCATGGCGAATAAACCGTAGATTTTCACGGCGAAAAAACGTCGAAAAAACGTAAGCGAATAAAGGCATCTAAGCTAAATTACTTGTATAACACATTTTTTTTCTCACGCTTTTAGATATTATTAAGTAAATAACATTTTTATACATTAAGTTAACCTAGTTAGAATAGTGATTAATCTAGTTTTATTCTATGTAAAAGTTAGACTTTAATTTATACACAAACTGTTCTCTACCATAAACAACATTGTTAGACTAAATGCCTACATCGTACTTAAGTGATTATTTTATGTAATAATTAGCACTCTAGTCGCCTGAAACACAGGATTACCTAGTTCAGGCTAAATTGTTAAAGCTTGCTATTTTTATTTTTAGTGCACTTCTGTCTTGTCTTTTTACGTAAGTTTATTTGAATAAATTTTATTTATTTATTTGCTCGTAAAGGGTCTCTTATTTCACCAATTTCAATATCGTAATGTAACTCATTACGTACTAGTGCGGTAATGTAATGTAAAAGGCACGGTTTATCACAGAGAAAAAATTCTATGTCTATGGTTTATCAAGATGCTCCGTCTAAAACGGACGGTTCTTTTTTAAATCTTAGCAAAGAGTTTTTATATCAGAAAACTGGTCAAATTTTATGAATAAAATTAACTTTAGGAGATAAAATATAATAAATAAACATTTAATTCTTTAATTTGTTCTGTAACAAAACACAAAAATAATACTGGCTGTTTTTGTGCCTTTGCCTTAAAAAAACACAGGAGCGCATCGCTAATTTGTGACCAAGTAAAAATTATTCCATTTATTTGCGCTTTTTCTTTTCGCTGTATTGTTTTTACTTCAAAATGTCGTCAAGTAATGATGAATTTATTAATTCAACACCGCCAGAAGTCTCAGAGGCAGCGAAAAAGGCTACTCTAAGCCTCTTGTCCGAAAATTCGACCGATAGATACTTACAAGCATATGAAAATTTATTCGAATGTCCAAGATATATTAATTTCCTCACAAATATGTTGTAAAACGTCGTATGACATACATGCGCTTTGATAATTACAGCCTCTGCCTTCTTGTAGCCCTCGCCTACGGCTCGGGCTAGCAATATCGCCTCGGCTGTAATTTTCAACTTACCGCACTTTTATCATAATGTACTATTATATATACCTTCATGCGACCTTATAAGGACCTTATATTTCTACCTAAGATCAATAATTGCCAGGCTGAAAATAATTAAGGTTAGATAATTAGGTACAAAGTATCTTACTTCAGCAGGGAAAGGCGTCAGTATGGGGATCAAAATTAATGGATATACAATAAGAAGTATTCCTTTCCAGTGCGCAGCTAAGAATGTTTTAATCTTATACCCACAAGGAACAGGCTGTTCATCCTTCCTGCAATCATTACAAATAAATTACTTAAAAATGTTACAAATTTAAAAAATAACAATTTACTGTACTTAATACACAAACAAATTAGACTTACGCAGACTTTCCTGAACCGAATATTATCCCCATCTTTGCTGGACTAAAATTATTATTATTTTACAAAGCAATTTCAAAGTCCGTATTATTTTAAGAAAAATCCAAGAGTAACAATGCCGAGGTGACCGAGGTCAAAATTATTCTTTTCAGATTTTGACAATGTCAAATACTATAAAATAAATTCTACTTTTGAAGTTCGAGAATTTTTCGTCAACATTCAAAGAAGGAAGACTCAGATTTATGGTCAGAAGGTGTTAGTGCAAGACTGAGTAGGTGCCTTCAAAACAAACAAGGCCCGTCAAGTGCGAGTTTAACTAGCGCGCTGAGGGTTTACGAACACTAAAGTCAAATTATTAAAAGGCGAACGGAAAACACACAATTATGCATACAAATTACGAACCGATACCTCTCATACACCGGCCTGGAAGGTAGCGGTCCCTTTTAAAAAAATCCCACCTTTTCCGACCATTTTTCAAAAAGTGATCTTTTTAAAGACCCCTATATTTTTCAGCTCAAATCTACCTCTACAAACGCCACAAACATTTCAGATGGATTACTCCAAAAACGTCGTCTTCTTTTTTAAAATGTACGAACCCCTCATTTGAAAAACCACTTACACCCAAAGGTCTCGTTTAAAATTTCGACATCATAAATTGAACAGATTTATTTTTTATTTTTAAAGGCAAACGAAATGTATTGTTATTGTTGTTAAGTTAACCCCTAACCGTAGCCCTTCCGCCCGGAGGAGGGGGGAGATTTGAAGGTTCTATTATCAAGTTTTAATCGGTCAAGTTTTTCGATTAATTGTATAGTTTTCGACATAATCTGCTCTTGTAAGTCTGTAAGTTTTGAAAAAACATTTTTGCCTCACATTTTATGCTCTTTTTGACCGGATAACTCTTCAATGATGTACCCAAAAAATAAATGCTGGCAATAGGGTTGTAGAACATTAAATTCCCTTAAGTAGTATTTACTAAAAGCGAAAGAGGTCTCCCTCAATGCCTACAGGTCAAGTCATTGTCCTGTCCATTGTCTTGAAATTGGTGGCCACCATCAAGTTTTAGCCGAGGGAACGCTGCTTTACTGCTCCCTCTGTGGGAAGAATACTTTCCCACCGAGGAAGCAGTAAAACAGTATTCCCTCCAAACTTTTCACCACGTTCAGCTGTGTCTGGGAAATGACCTGTCCTCTAATGAGTATGATTGGAAGATTGAGAACAACTCCCTGGTTCCAATGCACAGTGAGTTAGCAGCTGCACTGAAGGGTATCCTAAAAATTTTTTTCTATCGATGCAAGAAAGACTGCGCCAGCGCGAAATGTAGCTCAAAAAAAGCAATCCTCAAATGTTCCCAAGAATTACATAATTGCCAGTGGAGATGCCTGAATGGGGTCCCTCAACTTGACTCTGAAGATGATGAAGAACAGGATAGTCCTCTGACCGTTTCCCAGAAGAGTCTGACGCAGAAGATATTGGAGAAAAAGTAAATAAAAACGAAGACGAGGATGAAGCTCCATCCCACCCCAAAAGAGCAAAAAATTTATTCAATGGTGCCTACTGTTGTAGCTATTGTTTTATGTTGATTCACTGTTCTAAATCAATACACTTCGTTTTCATTGAATGATTGTGATTTATTAAACTATCCCAACGCCTTATACTCATTTAAAAAGGCTCAATATTCATGAAAATGATAAAAAGAAATCATTGGCCATCAATATATATGCACCCTTGGGCTGAGTTTTCCTGAAAAATCTATGTACTATTTATATTATTGAACATAATAGTCGTACTTTTCAAATAATCTCCGAAAATCGAAATCAGGATAGCGTAGTCGCTGGAGAAGCTGAACCGGATGCTGGAGGGCCTAGATTCAGCCTCACGACGCATTGGTCTTGGCATGAATGGCCACATTGGCCGGGACCGGTCGTCGTACATAATAATAATGCTGGACAATTCACACAGCATTATCTAGCCCCAAATTAAGCAGAGCTTGTGTACATGGCCACCTTCTCGAAATTTTATTCGAGAACACTTACCTAAGGCAAATTTTGCAGTTGGGTAAAAACAAGTTCGAGAAGTAGGCCAAGAGGAGGATCCAACTAGGTTGGGCAGCGTTCGGAAACTACGTCGAGTCTTCTCGTCATCTATACCGCAATGCTTGAAAACGAAAGCTTTCAATAAATGCGTCTTACCCGTCATGACCTAAGGGGCTGAGACGTGGACACTAATGGTAGGGCTGGTCCACCAGTTTAAAGTCGCCCAGCGAGCTATGGATAGAGCTATGCTCGGAGTTTCTCTGACGGATAGGATTCGCAACGAACACATCCGACAGATAACCAAGATTATCGACATAGCTCAAAGGATTAGCAAGCTGAAGTGGCAGTGGGTTGGCCATATTTCGAGAAGAACTGACCACCGCTGAGGTAAACGTGCTCTAGAGTGGAGAGCGCGACTCGGCAAACGTATTAATAATAATAATAATAATCATTTATTTCAGACCATAGAAAAGTTACAGATCTTATTTAACTTATTCTACAGTCCATAGTAATATATACCTTAAAACTAACATACATAAAACATTAAAAACTTAACTAATGACACGTTTTTCTGTGATAACTGCGACGACGTGTAAATGACGCAATCAGAGTGTCAGCTGGCGACGGTGCACGGCGGTGTCTCCTTTCAGGCGGCCAGTGAACCGTCGGAACTTGACACCCATCGGCCAAAACTCTGCGCTTAAGTAGGTCGAGAGATGTTGAGTTGGAACTCTGACCATAAATGAATTGAAACTCACATTATGGCATGGTATTGTAGGACGCCCTCCGATTAGCTGGGATGTCGATTTGCGAAACACTGCTGGCAGATGCTGGATGCGGCAAGCTGAAGACAGGGTGCTTTGGCCATTAGGGGAGTCTATGTCCAGCAGTGGACTAATACTAGCTGATGATGATGAGTTTGAGTATATTGTGGAATGTGGATAAGCATTGTATTCTCTTTCAGTTCCTTCGAAGTTGCTACGAGTGTTGTTTTCCTCTACTTGTACTTCCACCTCGTCTCATTTGTCTTAGCACATACATTTATACGTAAATATATGTAATAAATGGCAATACAACAACTTTTTGGGTTTTCAGAGAAAATATCCAGGGCAGATTTTTTTAAGTTAATGTACTATGCATAGTAGGACGCAGGTTGGCAGGAGTATGCACAAACATGATCTCGAGAATGGTCTAGTCTAGATCTTCTTTAATTGAGTGTGGGGAACTTGGTCAGCGGGCCCACAAGTATAATTAATATAAAAAAGTATGTGTGCTATTATAACATCCAGTACTCAATATGAAATATGTAATTGTGTATATACGTTGACTGGAAATGTTGAGAAATTGAAAGATTCATTAGACACCGCCGTGCACCGTCGTCAGCTGACACCCTAATTGCGTCATCTACACGTCGTCGCGTGAAGAAAACGTGTCTTTAATTATGTTTTAAATATTGTGTGTATGTAATTATTACTATTGGATCCTAGCACAAGTTAAATTAGATCTATCTACCTATATTTCTAATGACTGAAATAAATTATTATTATTATGTGTTTCTCATTTCCATGATCTCGGGCCAAATAGTGACCCGGTATTTTTTTTATTATTATTATTATATTAGTAGCCAGTTGTTGCAAAAATTCAGATATCACGCTCAACACCGAAATTGCTATAACATTTGCAAGAAGATAGATTGAAAAATGCTACAGGGGCTTTTGATAATGTTCACCTCCTACAAAGTTAACAAATTTAACAAAGTTACGAACTCAAAAAATTCGTTGTATTATAGTAAGTAATCTTATTAAATTCAATTATTATTTAACGAATACAATTACTACAATTACTTTTATATTAAACATGACATTGCTAAAATTAATTATATCTATAAATTTAAGTATGTACCATAGTAAAATTACTTATTAAGCTAACAAAATCGAACTCAAACTACCTATGTAATTGTTGCGCCCTGACAGGGTTTTTATGCATTGTGTACCCCCTAACACTACCTACACCTAAGAAAAATAAATGTAAGCAAAAAATCACAATAAAAAAAATTTGTTTCTTCTATACCTTTTCGTTGCCTCGCCTAGTAAGATAGCTCTTTAGTTTCGATTCATCAAAAATACATTTTATTAATATAGGTAGGTATACATAATATTGATGATTTGTTTGAATTTTTGATGTCATATATTTTTTTGTCTATTTCGGATACCATTGTTATTTTGTTTTTTCAAATAGAAATGTTCTGCCTCGTTTTTGATTGTATGTATGTATGAAGATCAAAAATCTTGTCATTTTTCGAGACATTCTGCTGTTCAGGTCTTTGTCGTCCTATGGTGTGATCCAAAGATATTCTCTATGAAATCCATATCTAAATCCAGCTCTGAGAATTGGCTTTTCTTTTCCACTGATTATATCAAAATTTTACCTTCAAGCCAGGTAAAATTGTCACCATGTAAAATTGACATCGTTCCTAATCTAATCTATTAATATTTTTGTAAGACTTTAAATTGCGGTCAGTCGTTTTGTAAAGCTAAGTATTTTTAGGTAGAACAAAAGTTGGTGGGTGCTCTGATCGTTTTCTATGTATAATAAAAAATATCTATCTATTTATTGTATTTTATTATGTATGTATATCAGTTACCTATCTAGTACCCCATAATACAAGCTCGGCTGAGCTTGGGGCTAGATAATGCTGTGAATTGTCCAGCATTATTTATTTATTTGGTAATCTATTGAAGTAGTATCCAGCCAAATAAGTTAGAATAGATGCCTACCTACCTGGATTTTGTAAGCCCGACCTGCCATTTTTTTACGGAAGCTATCCCTGATTATTTATTTAAATTACATACAATAGGCGTGTAATGTAATAATGATTTTATTGCCACTTAGTGATCGTGTTAAGGAGATTGTATAACTACAGGTTAAAAACTCACTCGGCAGGTAGAGCGAGTCTAGTTTTAAATAGTACAATTAAAAAAACTGTGCAAGTTAGGTTAGATTTATGAGTACTGTACTATAACGGTTTAAAAGTAGGCAGTGACAAAGTTACCCAAAAAATTATCAAATAATTTGAGCGATGACAATATTACACTAGATTTTTGCTATAACAATTTTACACTTTGATAATTTTATCTTATCCCAAAAATGACAACATCAAATTCCGAAATTATTAAAAAAAAAAAATTATAGTTCAGTGTCCATGATTTTAATGAGATGTAAACTCATTTAGTATTTACTTACAACCCAGAAAGCATAACCATTGTGTCCACTGATTTTTTGAAAAACTTGTAAGGCCTTGACTGATGTCCATACCTAGATAATATTGGTACTAAAATTAGCAGAAGCTGGTACCTATAGCTTTAAGATGTTTTTGTTCAGAAAGTTGTTTGGCTAAGGCAAAAAAAGAAAACATAATTTTAGTAATTTATTATAATTAAGTACTAAGGTTACGTTTTTTTTTGCGTAAGCCAAACATCAGGTACCTACTAGCTCACGTCTCTTTCAAAAGTTTCACAGATAAATGACGTAACGTGCTTTCATTGGTGGAGGGAAGCTTAGAACCCGGGCGGACTGGTTGCCGCCCGATCAGTCCGCCGCCCGATTTCACACAAATAAATTCTAATTTCAGTTCAGTCAGTGTCTAGCCCGGTGTTTGACTGTCCGCACGCAAACTCCCGAACAACGCGACTTCAATAGTTACACAGGAATGTAAATGGTTTGAGTGAACGTGTTTAGCATAATCGTTTGATGCTTGGTGCTAAATATTCATGATTCACTTTCGGTGTCTGCTTTTCAACAGGTTAGTTGTGAGATATTAAAATATTACTAAGGATAAATTGAAAGTAGGAGGAACTACAGTTCCTCCTACTTTCAATTTATCCTAGTGTATGTTTTTGCTAGTTAGTACTCTCAATGTTTTTAGGTTCATCGACTTGTAGGTAAGTAAGATGTACATTTAAAGTATTTGTTTATTCTATGGTACCTGTGTGCTTAAATAAATCTACGCGATATACATTATTATTTATGTGGAGTGAAAGTATGACTCTTTCTTAACTGGCTAATTTGTTATTTCTTCCCCAAAGGACAGATGTAAAATATCTGACATATAAACGTTTGCTTTATCAAAGGACCACTTAACACAACCTTATAGATTGTCATTGCTGATACACAGCTATCAGAAAATCCAAAAGGATTCGAAGGCAGATTTTAGTTTTTTCAAAACAATCAAAATATCCTTTCCCAGCGTATGTATTGAAATTTGGTATTAATGAATATTTTAATTTTAAAATACTGTATTAGTGTAAGGGATAAAGACTGATTTCATTTTAAAATCTAAAATAATTTTTAAAATCATACTATGATTCCGGACAATACCCATCCATGACAAACTAACTACTTTTCTAACAATTAATCACACTAATATTAATAATGCGAAAGTTTAAATTGATAGATGGATGGATGGGTGTTTGTTGGTCAATCACGCCAGAACGGCTGAATAGATCTGGATGAAATTTGGCACAGACATAGATAGATTTTAGTCTGGAATATAGCACATAGGCTATATTTTATCCCGGAATTCCCACAGGAACGGGAACTACGCAGGTAAAACCGTGAGGCGCTGCTAGTAATAGAAACATTTTACCTACAATTAAATAAGTCACAGTGATCTTATGTGCAGGGTTGTGCAGAGGCCCTTGAAGGTCTTGGACACTAAAAGTTAGCATAGTTAGTTATTTAGCATAGTGTCCCAACTTGTATTTTTAAGCGAAACCAAAATCAAACCAATTACGGTACCAGTATCAGTTTCGGTAAATTTTATTTTGTAATATAAGATCTCCAAAATTACCGAACAGAGCAAGATGAAAGTCGGAAATTTAAAATATAATTTATCGTAGCTAACAAGCTACTTATTATACCGAAAATACGCGTGCAAACCCGCGGGTTGAAGCTAGTTAAATTATATAGTTTTCAATGAATCGATTGTTATTTTCTTACGCTGCATAACATGCCGTAACTTTTTACGCTTTATTTTATTACCTTAAATCAACTCCGCCGGACCACCATATCTTCCAAACTACAAAATGTTAAACATTAAAATTTATATAATATATAATATGGTAAAGAACTCACCTATATATAAATTTAAGACTTACTCTATCGATCATATGATCGATAGAGTAAGAAAAATTTTGAAAACACGATTTCATAAAATTTTGTCTATAGAAAAATATCGCAATTTACCTCAATTTTTTTACTAAAACCTTAATTTCTCATTAAATACAGAAGTTAAGATCTTTAGAATAATCATGGTAATTGAACTGAGTATAAAAAACCACTTTAAATGTTACTTTTTTTTTCAATAATGTCCTAATTAATATACGAGTATAGTAAGCAAAAAACTTGATTTTTGGGCTTGCGTTGCTATGTCCTATCCCGCTCATATGAACGTAAAATCCTGTGTCAATCTTTTTCACAAAAAATTATGGTTGTACCTCTAGAGATAGAGCTGCACTAAAGAGCTTAACAATCAATGGGACACGGCTGAAGTGGTATCAATAGATAAGTATGGGTATCATACCGCTATCGCGACCGTTGTATGTGACAAGTGATTTTACGGTAGCAATTGACAAAATGCCATGCTTGTATTAGAGTCAGAAAATTAAGAAGGCAAAAAAAAAGAAAAGAAACTGAGACAAAAACTGAGGACACCGTGATGAGGAACACAAAAATTAAGAAAAAAATGAGATTCGAAAATAATATTTAAAAACACTTTAAACAGATGTTAGGAACATATGTTTATTTTTTTTTAATCTGGTACTCACTGATTCCCTATGCCGATTTTACAGCATCGGTATCGGATTTTTTTTATAATTTTCGGATAAAAAAAACCCCCGATTAAAATTAATTCAGATTAAAAATACATAGGAAACCGATATCTTTCTGGTAAAATTTCGTAGGTTTTGGTCATTTGTCGTTTCATTCATGTGTCATTCATCACATGAAACTAAATAGGACTCGAATTTCAGATATTGGCACTTGAAAACTTATATTGCGCTATCGAAGTGGGTTTAAAACTACATACTTCCAAACCCATTTTCATAATTCAGGAATTTGAAATCACATCATTTCAAATCAATCAAATATCTGAGCAATCTTTAAACTGGGTCCCAGAGAATCACTACGTGAAAAATTCAAAGAAATAAATATAATGACAGTCCGCTGTCAATTTATTTATGAAAATGTTGTGCACTCATAAAAATATCAATCTGTTCCCTAAAAGTAGCGACTTACATAATTAAAATACTAGAAATTCCCCCCTTTTTTACCATTTTTCAAAAACTATTGTTATTACAGACTTCTCTATATTTTTCCTGTAAAATATAGATCTATATCTACAAACGCCTAATACATTGTACGTGGATCGGTCTGCAATCTTCGGAGATAGGGGGGGGGGGTATGGTCAATTTTTCTATTTTTTTTGAAATATTTCAAAAAGTATGAAATTTACAGAAATTTCAAAAAGTGTTTTGAAATGTACAAAACGATACCTTTCATTTAATACCCCATTTGCCTTCCTAGGTCTCTTTTGAAATTTCAACATCAAAATTTGTACTGAAAATATTCATTTTCATTTTTCATTTATTTATATATTTTTTTCTTAAAATCAGTAATGGCGCACGAAATGTATCATTATTTCAAATTTCAAGTTAATAGTTGCAGTAGTTACTGAGATGTTCAAGAAAGAGCGGGGACGGACAGAGCGAGACCATAAGGGTTTCAAAACCGATCTTTGAAACCCTAAAAAGCTTACTACAAAATATCACAAAAACGTGGAGCAAATTTTGCTCCAACTCGAAAACCTAACATTCTAACAAGGTAATGGTTTCTTGTTCGCTTCTTTACTTTACCTTAAAAGATTGATGTGAACAAAAATTCAATGTGATCAATTTACTTCCTAGTTTTACTTATGTAATTTGATTTTTGTGACGTATCCAAGAGTACTGAAGGACTAAAGGAAATAATGCACTTTGATGTTCGATGTTTGATCTCTTTTTACAGAGAGAATGGAGACCGACAAAATGTCAACGGCGTCATCTGTAGGCACAGCAGAGCGTCGGCCGCTGATGCATGCGCTGGTTATAGAACGCCGGACTCTCCTAGCCTGTACCGTGCTGGTTGGGTTTAGCTGCTTCGTGTGGCTAGCGGCTGTTTGCACGAAGAAATGGGTGCATATTGAAGGAGGAATGGGTAGGTTTCTTTATTTGATTTTATATTTTTTAGGAAAATTTACGGCTAAACACGACAAAGAATTAAGTGTAAATACATGGACGGCCAGACACAGGCGGAAGACAAATATAAGAGAACATTCAGCCTTTTTTTGTAGCGCACTGTTATATAGGTAACTTTACATTATTTACTTTCAAATTTTACTAAGGCACCAGTACTAGAATTTAATTCCCACCTGATCTACCGAACTCCGAAGACAATTTCAAAGCAGTGACCGAGTTAGGGTTATTCTTGGTTCCAAAAACAAATAAACAAATTCTAATCAGGGTTTATGCTATATTTGCTATTATAGTGCTTTGTATAGGAGTGTATCGGAGTTTCTCTGAAGGATATGATTCGCAACGAATACATCCAACAGAAAACCAAGGTTATCGACAGCTCAATTTGATTAGGATTAGCAAGTTGAAATGGCAGTAGGCTGGCCATATTTCGAGAAGAACCGACAACAACTGGGGTAAACGTGTTCTTGAGTGTAGACCGCGACTCGGCAAACGTAGTGTAGGACTCCCTCCAACCAGGTGGGATGACGATTTGCGAAAGACTGCTGACAGATGCTGGATGCGGCAAGCTGAAGACAGGGCGCTATGGCACTCATTAGAGGAGGCATATGTCCAGCAGTGGACTATTATAGGCCGATGGTGATGACCGAGTTAGGGTTGTTCTTGGTTCCTAAAACAAATAAACAAAACCTAATCAGGATAAATGCTATATAATGCTATATTAGTGTTATATATGAGTGTAGCTCGGCTTGAGTAAAGCTCGATTTTGTATTATTACCTATACATATATAATATACTTTCACCTAGGGTATCGCGTTAGTATATTAATTAAGGCTTTACCTGAATTGATATATTTTTTGACGATATATTGGCTCTATGTACATAGTGATTTGATGAATATTACGACGAATAATTAAGAGTTTAAATAAACGTTATAAAAATAATATAACTATCTCTACTTGCGAAATTTTTTAGATCTTTTCAATCATGTTTAACCAGCATGTAAAAACTGATTAACTTGGAAAATTACCTACTTATTCCATCTTTGAATTATGTGAACTACAATGCTTTTCGCAGGTGAGAGGACACAAAAATACTTACCTGTTGTTTTACCTTGTTCTTTTTTCTAATAGTCAGTTTCAACAAAAAGCTTATTAGAAACTGAATTTTATATTAATTTATGGACAAGAAGATCAAGATTGACCACCATGTGTTGGGTGTCAAAGCCCCCCATATTGGAGGGCAAAGAAATGAAGGTTTCTATTGATGGCTAAAGATTATTGATAACATGCGTCTGTGTAATTATTTTATTGACAATATGTACCTACAAGCATAAATGGCTGTTTAGATCTACGCGGTAGGTATACGCTACCAAAGATCTGTAGGGAAATCCGAGTGGGTGCGGTAATTCTGCTGTCACTAAAATACTCGCAGGCTTACAGTGGACCACGCGAAACTAAGTGCGTAATCCAATCGAGATAGCGAATAGGTTCAAACAGGTCTGCGAGTCATCATTCGCCAATGTATTATAAGCTATTTATTACGGACGTAAGCGGGTTAACTACGAACCTTATTTGTGTTGGAAGAATACCAACGTCTCCCTCCGAGCACGTGCTAGGAGGGATGCGGAACGCGCGCGTTTAGAACCGCAGTCACCCTGAAGAAGTCCCTCGTTGAGGGATGAAAAAGGTTTGTTGGTGTTCTTCCAACACAAATAAGGTTCGTAGTTAACCTGCTTACATCCGTAATGAAATCGTCAAACTACGATAGTTTTTTACAGTAAAATATTATAAGCTAAATTTTCAACTAGGCATTTCCTGGCCTTGATGACTCATAATTGAATACTATTCCAGGTATATACCTGCCTGTGAAAGGCAGGTACTTGATGTACAGTGACTCCGGAATCTGGGAGATCTGCCGGTACGTGTTCCAGCCGAACGCGATTGATAAGAGTAAAAACGTCACAGCATCGACGCCAAGTCCAGACATCGTCGGTCTAACTGGACAATACTTTACCAGTAAGGAATATTCTACTCTATAGTTATTATTATATACAAATAATTTAAGCTTTCATCAAAATATGCTATAATAGAATCGATGCACACCGACAGCCACCAACACCCAGAACAAGCTGGGTTCCGCCCTGGTTTCTCGTCAACAGACCACCAGGCATACCATACCATAAACCAAATAGTAAAAAAGTTTAATGAATCCAACAAACCTTTATAATTCGCTTTCGTAAACATAAATACAAAAATAGTTCAGCAAACTTAAAATCAATATCTTTAGGGTCACAATTCTTATTTTAAATAGAAAAGAGCGTAAAACAAGGAAACCCACTCCTCCACCAAAAAAGGAGATTCACCTCCAAAACTATTTACAAGTACCCTTGACGAAATTTGAAGACACTGGCAAAACCTTGGGTTCAGAAGGGACGTTTATTTGACGGAAAGAGGCTTACAAACCTGCGCTCAACAGACGATTTGTCCTTTTCGCCGAGTCCGTACCCGAGCTACAACGTATCCTTTTTTACTGGGATGATGTAATACTTCTTCGGGTCACTAGGTACCAGATTATTAAATCTGTGGTGCCAGTATAATATAGTACGTGACGAGCGTAGTCTCAGTCGGTATGGTATATTGTTTAATCTGACGTCATAGATGAAACAAATGAAAGCCAAGGCGCCGCGTCGGTTGTAGAAAGAATGTTATTAAAAGCACTCGTCTTCGCTTTTTATAGCTTACTACTACGACTATTGCATAATTAATTAGCATTTAGCGTGTGGAGGAATCAAGACATACCCCCGAATACTCAATTGCGTCTCAGGTTTATGCCAAGTGACGGTTTTTTGACATATTTTCAGTAAAAATATGTCAAAAATCACAACTTGAGACTTGCTTAAATTTTAGTTGCGTTTGAGTATTCGGGGGTTGGTTCATAAAACATAATACTTAAACAAATGACTGAACTGAATCAGGATAAGTGCTCTATATAAGTGCTCTATATAAGTCTCTATAATGTCTGACGACTTCTGTGGCGCGGTGGGCGAAGGTCTGCCTGTGACGCAGGAGGTTGCGGGATCAATTCCCGCCTCGGGACAAACGGGTGTACGATCTGCAGATTTTTTTCAGGGTTTGTGGTCGTTTTCTATATTTAATAAAAATACCTAACACAAGCTCTGCTTAGCTTGGGGCTAGATAATGCTATGTGAAATGTCCAGCATCATATTTGTTTAATTAAAAAAAAAACATATGTTATACTAGCGGCTCGCCCTGGCTTCGCACGGGTAGATTAATATTATGAATTATCAATTTTTTTATATGCAGCAATGTTTTAATAGTTATTCTGCTATTCGGGGCGGATACAAACACAGCAAAACAAAAAATCATTTTACTAACGTACAACACCATGTCTAAAACAAAAAGTTGAGAGGTGTCAAGGGACACCCGGATGGAACGAAGTTCCTTTCTATAAGAGACAGAGAGAAAGACAGACAGAGAAACATGCGCACGCCGCACGGCTTACAATAGCTTACTATAGCAAAAAGTGTCGTTACAACTTTTCGTGAGATTTTTTTCCGTCCAGCCCCCTTTCACAACGCGCGATAAGGAACTTAGTTCCAATATTGAATAGCCCTAGCTTCCATTGATAGAATTCCGTGTAACCGACTTCATGTACGTTTCTTGATATTCACTTCAATGACATTATGTGATACTAGCAGCGACCCACGGTTTTACCCGCGTAGTTCTCCCGTGGGAATTTCGGTATAAAATAATAATTATAGTGTAGTTAAAGAAATAAACGTTTTTTTATATTTGATATTCTATATGCTATTCCAGACTATAATCTACCTCTATGCCAAATTTCATTCAAATCCGTTCAGCCGTTCTGGCGTGATTGAGCAACAAACATCCATCTATCCATCCATCCATCTAAACTTTCGCATTTATAACATTAGTGTGATGTGAGGTAGTTTTTTGAAATGTTTACTTTTGGCAAATACAACTCACCTAAAACATATAATCATAGGTACAAAGACAAGGTTCGTTAGTAATCTAGCCTAAAAAATTACATTATAAAGAAACAGTTCGTAAAGTACAGTTGACGACCTTAGTGGCGCAGCGGGTGAGAGTCTGCCTGCGACGCAAGAGGTTGCGGGTTCGATCCCCGCCTCGGAACAAATTTGTGTACGATCTGCAGAAATTTGTTCCGTTGGTCTGGGTGTTTTCTATGTATAATAAAAAATATCTATCTATGTAAAGTATAATATTACGTATATCAGTTATCTAGTACCCATAACACAAGCTCTGCGTACCTTGGGGCTAGATAATGCTGTGTGAATTGTCCAGCATTATTTATTTATTTATTTATTAGTTCGGTTCACCATTCATAGTCAGAAGAAAGGTTCTCATACCATATTCATATGACTTTTTAAACTTTCGCAATTTGTTAACTTATTAAAAATTATTTATCGGGTATTTATCGCGTACCTTATGCTTTCTTTTCCCCAACGTTTCAACCGCGTTACAGCGATCGTGGTCACGTGGCGACACAAAAGGAAAGCAAAAGGATGACGACCTCAGTGGCGCAGCGGGCGAGAGTCTGCCTGCGACGCAAGAGGTTGCGGGTTCGATCCCCGCCTCGGAACAAATTTGTGTACGATCTGCAGAAATTTGTTCCGTTGGTCTGGGTGTTTTCTATTTACCTATAATAAAAAATATCTATCTATATAATGTATAATATTACGTATATCAGTTATCTAGTACCCATAACACAAGCTCTGCTTACCTTGGGGCTAGATAATGCTGTGTGAATTGTCCAGCATTATTTATTTATTATTTAAAAGGTACGCGATAAATACGCGTTATATAATCTATAATCTAGTTTATATGCTTGGGCGAAGTAAGAATATCTAATTAGAACTATGGAATTTCGATACCAAAATACCCTGTAAAATAAATATCCAGTAAAACATGTTTTTTTACAATCTAATAGGTATTATTGTAGACCATGAATTAACACCTTTCGTACGAAGAAAACAGAGTTGAAAAATTACGAGGTTTATTTTTTCGTGCCACCTGTTTTCTATCAGTCGACTACCTAGTCCATTAACTTGTCTTTATCAACACTCATGGCTTGTGTTATACAAATAATGAAAGCTTTTTTAAGATTTCTTTGTAATAACATTTTATACTGTGTATTTGGAGATTAAGGGGCCTGCGGATGATGATTTGCCCACACAAACGTATTACCTAAATAATTTGTAATTGAGCATATTTTCACCATATTGTTTTTTATATTCGAATAGTATTTATCTATAGGTTGTGTTTTTTCGTAATACTACACAAGTATACACCTTTAGTTAAATTTTAGCAAAAATATTCGTACATATTTTTACGCCAAAAATGACACGTTTTCGTCCCATTTGTTTTGTATTAAAAACATATTATTATGTACATTAATATGTTACGTTTTGTTTGTTAAGGAACATAGCTTACATTATCTAGTTTAAAAATAACAACACAATGTCAAAAATACAATCAATTTTCAGTCATAATTCTTGGTATTACGGAACATAATAATTTATCGCCGGTAGTACACCAGGTACATACCTATGCTTCATACATACGAACACACTACATACATACGAAAGGAATCACACTCCGGAAATATCTTTCGAACTAAAAACCTAAATATGAATTAATTAAGGACCCTCACTCATTTGAATAGAACACTATGGCGCGGCGGCACGCCATAGTTCAGGCCACCAACAAAATGTGTACAACTGTATGAAAGGTCACCTGGTTTCAGCTTGGTTGCGCAACCATATTTGTTGCCGGCAACCGAATCACTCGCTGGTTGCGCAACTATACTATTATTAACCACACTATTATTATAAAAAGAAAAGATTTGTATATATAACAAATAAACTTAAAAACTAATGGACCGATTTCAAAAATTCTTTAATCGTTAGAAAGCTACATTACAACTGAGAAAGAAGGGCTATAGAATCCATGCGAATGCGAAGCTAGGGCGAACCTTTTGTACTTAGTATACCTAGAACTATTTGGCGTCTGACTTACTCCAAAACCAGTTGCGCTGCATAGGACCCATTGAACACACTTTTTTAAATTAACAATGCTGGATTTAATAAGAAAGAAAATTACAACCCAATTAATAGAAATTAATTATTATTATCAATTACAATGCTAACATTTAGAAAGAAAATAACAATCAAATAACAAATTTAAATTAAAACTAGTATTTACAATAGAAACAATTAAGCTATCTGCAAACTGTTGCAAACAATCTACAGGTAGCTCAACTGATCCATATCAATACCAGTTGGAAGCGTGCCTAAGACACTGGCTGCATTGCCCCGCTGTATAGCAATGCTGATGCGCTGTGCCAGATACTCACCAGCTCTCGGGTCACGCGTCGCTTCGACCAGACGCTCAGATAATTTTTTGAAAACCCGGAGAGCCTCGGTACCCCACGAACCTAGGGTCTCGACTCCAAGGGGAGCAAATGTGTAGGCTCTGTCGAGACCTGCATATTTGCGCCTCTTGAGATCTTCGGCTAAATCTGCCGCCGCACCAGCCCTCACGGAAGTCCTAGGAAGATGGGAAGGCGCGAGTGTGTCGACACATATGTAGCGTCCCACACAATAGGCCTCCCCAACTCCCCATGGGACTAGAATGCAATTACAATGCTGGTGTTTGTTTTTATGTTTCTTGCTTGGTACCTCAAGACACCACGTTGTGACGTGATCGGTGGCGGGCGCCATTATGGCGTCGTAATGAAACAGGCAGGGCCCAAAGACAAAATCGTATCTCGGAACAAAAAGTAAATCTACATCTTTTTCGCAATGTTGTCGGAAGAAAAATCTGTCAACCTATTACCTAATGGTAATTCTATGTCAAGCAGAGATATAAATTAATCTTAATGGCTCTTGGGATTTTCTCCAGCTGCGTTTCGCTACAGGGAGTAACCACATGACATGTTACGAATTGAATTTCTATGTGGCAAAAGATAAAAAGATTTCAAAACTTTAGAACGTAAATATTTGCAATTCTCTATGAAAAATGACTGGTTTTCGTAAACTTTGGTTGGTGTTCATTAGATATTTTTAGGAAATTTGGGTTCAATCTATTTTTACTAACCACATATTGGTGAGATTACAGATTATGTAACAAGCGTGACACAATGCCAACATTTAAAATTCCTGGTTTGTTTAAATAAAAAAAAGCGTTTATTTCAGGCAACATTAGTCTAGTACAGGATGTAACCAAAATGATTTGTAAAAAATACTAAGAATAAAAACTACTACTAAATATATACCTCCCTTCTTTCCTTTAAAATCCTTGAACTGAAAAAATCGTTTTTTATCTTACTTTTTTTTTAACTAGCGGTCCGCCCCGGATTCGTACCAGTAGTTATTTTATCGTCAATTTTCCAATGTTTTTAATACTTTTTATCCTATTCTGGACTAAGAGAAATCCAACAAATCAAAAACCATGAAAATCGGACCGTCGTTCTTGAGTTATAAATGGTGTAACTAACACGAAATTGTTTTATATAGATACCTTTAAAGATTACATGCTAGGTTGGCTTATACGTATTAAAAATTGTACCATCCACCACGGAGGCCCTAAGCTAAGCCGTATCGATTGTTTTTTCTTCCTTAAGCTGTTTTGAATAAAACAGCATCTTCCAGGCAACTTTGGTGGATTTAGAGCTCTATCAGTTTACCCACACCATGTGTGGATAGAGATGAATAATAGAGTAAAATTTTACTATTTTATTTATATTTAATATTTATTTATTCACTTAAAAAACAATCAAAATTACAGCTTGGTTAAACTGTCTTAAGAATGCTCACCTAGTTCAATAAGAGCTCATAACAGGTATAAGTAATAATCACGATAGGTATAACCGTATAACATCTTTGAAGTTATAACTACGCACTGATAATACAAGTGAAATAATACTAACCTAGGTATAAACGATACGAACTAATACTTACAAAAGTACCGTTAATGTAGTTTCGTCACAAAACAAAACAAGTTTGTACGGAACCCTCGGTGTGCCAGTTCAACTCACACTAGGTCGGTTTATTATTCTTTTGTTAGGCTGTTATTTTTGGCAGTATTCTAAATTCTGTTTGGCTTTTAATAGCTCTGTTTTATTGTAAAGTCGTCGGAGGCTTTAATTAAATTTACCAAATAATTTGGTTTCTTTTCATTACCTATTTTATTCGTACAAAAACAAACCTAAACAAATTCCCTAGAATTTACCAATAATATTGAGGTATATATACAACATGACTTGTGCTATTTTAAGATTTCCTACATTTCGGCACCATTCGTCACAGTCCGATACGCCATGAACCAATCAATCTATATTAATGTAATATCCATACGAATATTATAATATGCGAGTGTGTTTGTCCTTCTTTAACGCCCTAACTAAGCAACTAATTGACTTGATTTTATGCATAGAGTTAGTCGAAAGGATGGAGAGTAACATAGACTAGTTTTTTTTATCCCATAAATCAGTTTCAATGGGATAGAAATAACCTCAAACAACGCGTGTAAAGCCACGGCCAGCAGCTAGTTGTTAATAATTATGAACGATAGTTCTATAATCGGTATTCTTTAGCAATTAAGATGAAGTGGGACCCAAAACCCAGGTTTTGTCTGTACGAAAAATCTATTTAAAGGCAAGAAAACACTATTTTTTAAAATCTTTTTTGATGATTCTCGAAAGTTTAGGATTTTAGTTTGTGCATTATAATAAGTCGAAACACGATTGACTCAACTTGACTCGATAGAAAAAAATCGCAAAGTTTCCTTTAAATTTTCATTTTTACTACGGAAAACCAGTTTCATTTGCTAGTTATTTAACATATTTTAATGAAATGTCGTCTAAAAAATACTTAACTAAACACTTAAGAGCAACATAGTTTTATTTTTTTGCGAAAGAGTATATTTTAGAGCAATATCAAATTTATAAATAAAAAGCAGTGAAATTGCGCGCGGGTCGGTTCTTGCCTCCCTTTCTCGCCTTCACCGCGCGGTGTTTGCTCGTCCTTGTCTCGAAAAACAGACATCGTGAGCAAAAAAAGCCCCTATAGACTAGTATTATTAAACTCAAACTCAATAACTTTATATAGTTATTTGTTATTTTATCGTCATCATCACATAATATCTGACATGATTATGGTTTTTATTTTAACAAAATAGACCTACTTTGGAAGAAATCATTTTTTTATTAAATAGAGTCATTAGTGAGTAATAAAAAATTTAATTCATCAATAAAGTATATACGATTTTTTTTTTTTAAAAATTTCTATTTTTTTATCGATAATTTTTGATCTAGTTTCACCCCCTTTCGGGGTTGCACTTTATCCAGGGACACACTGCATATACTTTTCACAAAAAATAAGGTTGTATAGGGCCTTAAAGCTCCGTGGTTGGTGTTTGGTGCCACACAGTAAAGTATTATAGTTATTAACGCTCATTGGCATAACTAAAATGTTCGGAAAGTTATGTGGCATTAAAATAATGGACTACAATATTTGTCTACAAAGTTGGCTGTTGGAGGAAGAAACTGTTTGTGTAATCTGCGTCTTAACAACAGCAACGTGGGTGCCACGACGTTAATAGCTCGCTATCATCCTGTATATGAAACGGATATGATTCCTAAATAATGTTAGGAGTTTACTTTAGGTATAGTTAACTAAAGCTGGCGCGACACACATTCAAAGATCGCGATAACTGTCGGCGCGGCGCGGTGATACTGCTTCAATAGCATCAGAGTAGTTGACACGCTTGCATGCTCACTCGAGAGTTTTGAACATACATACTTATTTAAATTACATAGTTGAAAATTTTATTTATTTTTACGAAAACTTTTACAAGTGCATAGTTTTCGTAAAGCACGCAAAACTCGTACTAACTTCATATCACATAGAAGGCGTCTGCATAAAAAGTATATGTCAGTACAGCTATTGTTTTGTTTCAGAGTGTACCAATTATTTATCGCAACCTCAAATGGAGGATGGCAAGCCTGTTGATCCAGCCTATGAAGTTAACATTGCAAGTAAGAATTTATGTATTTTATTTATATTTTTTTCTTTTTGCCTATTGGCCAGGATAAATGACGATCAGTAAAAGACTGCTGGATGTAGCAAGTTGAAGACGGCACTATGTCGCTCATTAGGGAAGGCCTGGAGGGAGGCCTAGGTCCAGCTGTGGACTTATATAGGCTGATGGTTTAGATGCAATACGGAAACAAAACCCATTACCCTGCAGTGGGACCCTATATTAATAGTACTTCCGCGTTTGCGTTCACTAAGCTTGTACAGATTATCACATCTATACTTTATAATACGCGTCGTATTATTAAAGTCCTTCGCCTGATTTCTATTACATACATATTACAAACATAGATTATTTTCTTCGATTTGACAGGGATACGGTACCCAATCTACCTAATAGGTCAAGCAACTTTTGAATTAAACTTAATCAAAATCAAGCGAAAGTAAAGAAACGGTATTCACGCCAGCTTTAGGTAATCTACCTTTAATTTGTTCCAGACTATGTGCGAACCATGATCTCGTTCGGAATCATAAGTCTATTTGTAATGGCGATGGGCTGTGGATTCTCCGTATACACATTCCTTAACCCCCGCTATATGTTCAAGAGGCTCGCCGGTGGCATACACTTTATAAGCAGTAAGTACCCTAAGCTTTCATAGTTTACCGTTGCTTCGCAACGGCTTCATTAAAAATACCGTGAACGGCAACGGCGGCGCGGCAGTGTCATACAATCATGGTATTTTTACCGGAACGGCATCTGTGCCTGAGTAAAACATAAATAAAATAATATACAGAAGTTGACTGCTCGCATGCCGTTGCCGTGGATAGTAACAAACTGCCAAGAAAATTATAAGCATCTGCAAACAATCCCATTCATTTTGCTATTATGTAAATACCATGACGTTAAAACGATCTGACGAACTCTGCGGCGCGGTGAGCGAAGGTTTGCCTGCGACGCTGGAGGTTGCGGGTTCAATTCCCGCCTTGGGACAGATGTGTGTACGATCTGCAGACATTTGTTCAGGGTGTTATGGTGTTATGGGTTTTCTATGTATTATAAAAATTATCTATCTGCGTATTGTATTATATTGTGTAATCAGTTATCTAGTACCCATAACACAAGCACTGCTTAGCCTGAGGCTAGATAATGCTGTGTGAGCTGTTCAGCATTATTTATTTAAAGCTCTGGAAAATTATACAACCAGCCGTTACAGCAATGAACTGAAAATCTGTGAAAGTTAAAGATATTGATGACTAGCGACCCGCCCCGCCTTCGCACGGGTACTATATTATACATGTATTATACATACACATGCATAATATACCTTCCTCTTGAATCATTCTATCTATTAAAAAAACCGCATCAAAATCCGTTTCGTAGTTTTAAAGAACTTATCATATTTAGCGACAGACAGACAGCGGAAAGCGACTTTGTTTTATACTATGTAGTGATGTGCTTTTTCTTTCAGCTTCATGCACATTCGTCGTGGTGCAAGTTATGATGACATCAGTTGATCACATGAGAAAGAATGTGAAATTCATTTTCCCGGAAAAAGCCCGTTATTAGTGAGTATATTTGAATAGTTTCAGTCATGAGATCATCGATGACGCTCGACGCTTTATTTCACTTTTGTTCTTTTGTATCATAATTTTTTTTCAACAGCTACCACATCAGTTTCTACATGGCATGGTTTGTGGTGCTCGTAAACATATGTGCATCACTCTCTTTTCTCTGGTACTCCCGCAAGAGGAAAGGAGACAAGGCTGCCACAGATGAGCTCGCGATGGCTGACGAGCCGACGATCATCGGCCGATGACGTCACTATTTTCGCTTCCAAACAACAAAATGTTGCTGGGTCGCTTCCTCGTTTCTCTACTGAACAGTGCTCAAATTACCAATACATTATTACCAAGTCGCGTCTTCCGTGTGATTAAACATCCCGTCTATTTGTCTGTTTGGATCTTGTTGGATGTTTGATCCCATTTCCATCACATCAACGTGAATGTTTGAAGTAAAACCAGAAATTGACTGAAGGCAAACTTCGTAATGTTTTCAAGATTGTATAAACAAGAGTACCTATCTACAAATTTTAATAGATCTAAAAAACCATTTTCATTCTCCTATAAATATTTACTGACATCTTTCACAATCAATCACAGTTACGAAAATACTTGATTCTTAAATTCCGTACAGTGAATAATTCTAATAGCGCAATGAATAATATTGTTAAACAATGCATATTTCATTCAGCCGTAGACAAGGAACGTATTATTTTATTTCTAGCGCGAAATGAGAAGTGATTTTCATAAAAATTATAAGAAAAAGACTACGTTCATCCGTTTTATCATTTAAACAAAAACGAAAGCTTACTGAGTAAGTTTCTTTTGAGTATAGTACTCGGATCGTAAAGAAGTTCTTCTATTGCGCGGAGGTTAAATCATGCTTGTTTCTTACTTACTTATCTTATTGAAATATAAATATATCGCTGTACCTGATATTTAGATAAACATATAAGTATAATATTTATATATAAGAAACGGAAATTCTTTATTGCGACGTTTTTTTATTACGTCTGCAATGTTTTATGAGCGACGTATTTTTACCTCCTTTATAAACGGTAGGTTAACCTCTGAGAGCAGATAAATTTTTAGGTTAACCATTCTACTTACCACCAGGTTGAGATTAACGTCGCCGGTTGAAAAAAGACACAAAACAAACGATCCAGGCCATACAGTGCTAATCAATCGCTTCACTATGTCAACTGTATGGTCGCAGAATTGTCACGTAGAAATTTTAGATGAAAGAAAGAAAATCTACTTAAAATGTTAGCGACGACAACATTATACCAAAGAAATAAGGTTCAAATTAAAATACATAACAATGCTTATTCTAGAACTGCGGTAAAAGTAGTCACCGCTCGCGTTCGAGAAATAGCATAGTAGTTATAAATAGCTAAAACTAAGCAGTTTGTTCAGGCAAAATTATGCACCTATAGATTAAGTTGTTGAATGAATCTAATAAAGGATAGACAAGGACATTATGTAGTATGATAGACAAGCACATACATAGGTACATTGTTTTATATTAAAAAAAAGAAAACCCCGGAAAAGCGCAGAGTTTTCTAGTAAAGCGCGGCAGAGATATAAAATCAGAGCTTTTCCGCGAGCTATGTCTGATTTTGTATTTGGAAAACGATCAAGTCAACAAGTCTTAGGGAAAAGTGCGAAAGTGAGTATTGTAGTGCAATGCAGTAAGTTTGTATAAGTACGTAGTGGTATACGGTAGAACAAACCGTTTAAAGATACTCAGAAGTTTTTTTACTTGGACACCATTCCCGACCAGCCTTAGTTCAAGTATTACTCCTTCGACGAGCCTCTATATAATGCGGTATGAGTACTGATTGCATTGAGATATTTATAGAACGCGCTTGCGATTAATCAAGTGAAGCGATTAGTTTTCAAGCGAATCTCTACGACAATGATTTCGACACAGAATGACACATTTTGGCATTCTACCTAAGATGAAATCGCAAGTCGAAAGTGTCAAGGTCGAAACCATTCTATCAATATCTCCGTCTTTCATCTTAGGTGACGACGTTACGATTCTGCGACAATACGATTGTCAAACTAAGAGAGCGCATTATACGCCATTTTGTGAAAAGGATAGGCATAGGATTTAGCGGTTATAGGAGTGGGACAAAGCATGCGTTTTTGGAACGGCGCAAATGCAAAAATAGAGTTTTTGCTTATTTACAAAAAACTGCACGACATGTCAAAAAACTGTCATAAGGAACCAAATTAGTTATAAATAAATAAAATAAAATTTCTTTAGAAAGAAAGAGTGTTAGTAGACATCCATTACTTAAATACTAAATACCTAAATTATTTACAAACGCATGCCTCGTTCCCAGAGCGATCATCATAATGTAGAGATGTTTGCCGGAATCACTCTGCGAACCAGGCATGCCCACAGCGGCGACGAGAACCTATCGGCTATGGTTTTCAGGATGTTGTTGTGGCTGTTGCGCACTCTGCGGATCAGGGATGCTGTTTTTTTGCGGATGATGGCTTCAAAGCCATCCGTTTGATACTCTGCAAACATTCCCAATGTACTGCAGAAGCCAGGCAGCCCCAACATCACCCTGAAAATGGTTATAACCTAAGAATTAAAACATAAAGTCATTTCAATAGACCGCAGGTTTCCTAAGATATCGACCAAATTACTATGTGAAAAACAGTGCAGTTTCATTTTTTTTCTATATATTTTTTTTCTTAATTTCTTAGTTCTTAATAGTAGTTTCACGTAGAAGGAACCAAAGAAAAAATTTAGAATTTTAGTTTTTTTTAGTTTTTAACCAAGAAAACCCCTTGAGTACTAAGATCTAGTTTAAAAAGAAAACACGCTAGGTTCGCCTCTTAAAAGCGATTGGTTAGCGGAATGAACCCTGGTTTTTTAATTCATAATCCCGGGACACAAAATGCAAGTAAGTATACACAACAGACAGACACTTTCTAGTTTCAATCGATTATGTATAAAGTCATACTTCATAATCATGAGAACACTTTGACTGAATCTTCATTAGTTCAAAGCGACATTTTTGCTTTAGTTTGTGCTAGAACTGGTATAAAATATTTCTAATAATCGTACTTTTGCAGCGCGTGAATATATATACATATTTAGTAAATTATGCTTGAATTGGAGACGATGACCGCTCAATAAGTACTAAGGATATCTCAATTATGTCCTTATAACTATAGGCATGCATTATTATACTAGGTACTGATAGCGTCTGCCACGACATTAATCCGTTTTATTCATACTAAGAGTCAGTTTCTACCAGATAGGTTAGTCTAAAGGTCTATTCAGATCCACTCGGTATTATCAAACCAGAGCGGCAGTGAAATTTGACTGGGTATAATAAAATTTTCGGCAGAATTCCGCGGACCGCGCAAAAACCCGAGCATAATCCAAGCAAAACTTACCGACACCTCTGAGTAGCGAGTTAGGTTTTGATAAACCTTTAATTGCACCGTATCTTTAATTGCACATAGTAGCGAGTATGACATTATTCAAGATTCTAATGATTGTGTTGTCTTATTTGGCAACGATCGTAAAAGTACTTGACGCAATTTTGTCGCAGGATGATCTCCTGAGACGATCCATATTGCCCGCAAGTAATTGTACAGCAAATACTTACCTTATAACAATAGTAAGATGGATTTAATCGTGCGATCGTGCAATCAAAGCTACATAATACATATATCTCTCTAATGTCACTCATTTTTCAATTTCATTTGAAATTTTCAAAGCAATATTTCCAGGCAGAAAAAGCTTTGCATATCTGTTAGCAGTCATTGATAAATTAGGACCGTTGCGTTGACGACATGATACTGTCGCGCAATCTATTAGAACACCTGTTGAACCATCGCTAGACAATTTTTATCGCGTGACAAAATTGCATCGTTTAATCGTATGATCGTAAACCAATGTGGACAAGGACCCCCCTCGCTTTGGTGGAATAGAATAGCTGTTATGGTTTGGCCACCTCCAGCAATCATTTAGGTACCTCCCTTTTGTGTAAATAATTCTTTTTTAGCAATACTAATTTCCATAATATAGCTTTCCATATAAAGCTCTTGAATAGTTATTATAATAAAACTTAAAAGCGGGTGGTTGCGGCATTGATCTTACCGAGACAAGGAATCATCACTATCATCAACAGCCCTTACTAATTCACTATTGGACATGGCCTATGTCAAAAACAAGGAAACTCTCTATGACCTCTCCTTTGTCCTTGTGTTAACTTATCATAGTTATTATTCGATTATCAATGGGACCAAGATGACATTTAAATAAGGTTGATTTACTTGAATCTTATGGCCCTTTCTCACGGCCCTCCAAAGCTCTGCGGGAACGGTTTTTATTGGATCCCTCAAAAATCATTGGTGTGTTCACACACAGTATTTTGTATTCAATGTTTTGCGGTAGAACAACGATAAAACTTTTAAAACTATCATGGTTATTAACATTAAAGTCATTATTATTGCCGAAATATTGGAAAACTCAAAAATCGAATCATGGTAAATATCCCGTTTTAAATGACTTTAATGGTAGAACAACGATTGTTATTCGAATAAACTAGGTCTTGCACCCCATCCAGCAAATAATAACAAGCAGATGAGACTCTTCCATCCTAATTGACCAAGCGAGCGAAGCGTCTCTGCATCAACTACTGGAAAAAGTATCGATTCTGTCAGAATGTACGTACTCCCCTACAGGTCGTATTTTACAACCGATCTGCACGAAACTTGGTGTACAGATTCTACGATTTTATAGAATTTTTTAGTCTTCGGGGTTTTTGATTAAAGGCTTAGTATTTTCAAAAAAGGACAGATAGGGGGCTATCGAATATCTCTGTCTTAAAACATCTGATTACGATGTTTTTTTTTTAATTGAACGATAGTAATTTTAATTAGTTCTCATAAAAAAATTGTTAGTTGCCGTGGAAAGGGACATTTAGACAAAGTCGTCGGAAAGGGCAATTAGACAAACAGTCAGTGAATTGTTACTACAGTGATACAAAGCAGTAGAATTTCATTGTTGTCTTTGAGAATATTAATAATTTCTACATTTGTTTCATTCAAAGAACAAAACAAAATTTAACGTTTTTTTTTTTTAATTTGAGTCGTAATGTGCAATAGCCTACATGATCCTTGCGCTTATATACCTATGTGGTAAACAACAAATAAATAATATTTTTGTGATAATCTTCTGAGGTAGTGTAATGCCAACTCAAACTCAATTTTTGTTCAACTCGATCACCTGAGAATTTTTTCTAAATTAAAAATATCTAAACCTAACTTTTTATTTGCAATTTCAAAGAAGACTTGGTAGACTTTTCTTGATGTACTTATAGAGTGGTCTTTTATATTGTTATGATGCCAATGTTAATATTTTATGTATTTATTGTTAATGTGCTATTTTTGTATAAATACCTATTTAAAACGTTATTCCTCTTTATACCTAGAAATAAAAGTTTGAACTCAAACAAGTGTTTTTGTATTTATTATTTTTCCTGATGTCGTTGTAGCAATAAATACCAACAGATTAAAAGTCCTTAAGATTTTTAACAATTTGAGACGTATGCAGGAATAATCTAATTTAAATATGAATTAAAAGCTATGAATGGTAAGATACTCGTTAATCGTTATTTAATTATAATAAAAAATATCTATCTATGTATTGTGTTATTTATGTATATCAGTTATCTAGTACCCATAACACAAGCTCTGCTTAGTTTGAGGCTAGATAATGCTGTGAGAATGGTCCAGCATTATTATTATTATATTATTATTGATCCCTCGGGAATACCTTCATTTTTATGGGACCAATTCGGGATCATTTTCTTTACAAAAGAGAAAATAAATTGGTCCATGACGGAGGAATCGACTATCATAAACATACATAAAAAATTCATACCTACAGTCGAACATATATAAACTCCTCATAAAGAACAAATAATAAAACGGAAAAAGAATCAAAGAACTTGCAAGTACCTACGCCCCAACTCTTTCTGACTTCATAACAGTAAACAAAAAACGATCCATTACAAAATTAATGAATTTTGTTTACAAACAAGCATCCAGTTATTACGACCGGAAAATGACAGCAATCAAAAAACAGAAAACATTTCATACAGATAATTATTTGGAAAGGAAATGAGGAACAAATAATGTCGCGGAACGTTAAAAATGTTTTACTATAACATTTTGGGGGATTCTATTTTGAGCTGGGCATTGTTGAAAGTCTGGCAGAAGCCCAAAGGCGGGCTGTGACACTGCCAACGTCAACAGAGGTTAGCGTCCTAAAAAAAGTCGGTAAGCGTGAGTCAAACATGCATTCACACGGGTTCTTACGGTTGTGTTGTTCGGAAGATATGGGCCTGTGATGGCACACGTTTTTTTCGCCGTGAAAATCTAAGGTTTCAATAGTGATAATTCTGTAAACTTTGTGTGATCCAAGAAGCTTATATCCGTGGTATTACAGGATATAAGCTTCTTGGTGTGATCCATACAACACTGACAACCGTGTTCACAGATTACAGAATTATCAATATGAAAACTGTGATTTTCACGACGAGAAAAACGTGTGCTTCAGCTTCTTCTGGTTCAAGGTACGACTGAATAGTGAACTACTGCAACTGCTCGAACGTATACATACATAGACAATATTATGTATGTTTGTATTTATGAAGACTTAGTTCAATAAGCATTGCAACTTGAACCTACATAATTGAAGGAAATTATCAATTCACAATTTTCATAGAGAATTCACTTTTATAACAGAAAAACGTGCGGGTAGCACTTGCACTTCTGAATCGCATTGGTTGGTGTGAAGAAAGAAAGAAAGAAAGAAAAAAAGAAGGAAATATTTTTTTATTTGTCTTAAAAATACACTCACAATAACGTCAGGTTGGTGTGAACGCATCTTTACGCACGTGGTGTGGCGTTAGGTATGTAAAATGCCAAGACAGATTAAGATTTGTATTCAATGTCATTTTTGTTAAATTCTTGTTAATTATGTTGTAAAGTCTGTTCACAAGTTTTTTTTATGATTTACATTTTCATTCATTTTTGCAGAATTATTTTATTTTATCTACGCCTGTATTCTCACGAAGAAAAAGTTGTTATTTTGAGCGGTCTCATTGTATATTACAAACTAAACTCTACATTGCTATGCAAGATGGAGAGGAAAAGAGGCAAGCAGCAAGGTGTTGCCACTACCTTGACGGTAATGATCCTTGGAACTTATTCAAAATTTTAAAAGAAAATGTTATTTAAAGTACCTACATACCTAGTGACTGACGGACTATTATTATCTATAACTTCGCTATTCTTTTTCAAAGAACACCTAAATCATCGTTATTATAATATACCACGGCCTTGTAGAAACTGAGTAGCGTTAAAAGTTTTATGTGTAACAAATGGAGATAAAGCAGTGACTCTTTTAAATATTCCAACAAATTTAGAAATATTTATCATTTTTATAGGAGGCAGATTATTTCGATTTGAATATGAAAGTTTTATGTATTTACTTTGCACTTACCAAATGAGTAAGTACCTACATTATGTAAAATATTTAAATTACGGTCAGGTCATTTCCCAGCCATAATTTTGGTTTTTTACCTATGTTGCCTATAAATACTCGAAGAAGACACAGATCTAAGAATATTATTTAATAACAGGCTGTAACAAAAATTAACGAGCAAACTTTCAGAGAGGGTTTGGCTTTTGAAATTGAAATTGAAATTGAAAATTCATTTATTCAGACAAAATAATCAATTTTCTCACAAAATCGCTTTGATCACAAAAATTGGAAATAAATAAATTAAAGAAAAATCCGACTATTAGTTTTCGAAAAAATAATAAGAAAAGCACAATGAGTAATCGTGTGGTGCCGGCTTAGAACTTGCACCACCCCAACTCTTCCCGTGGGTGTCGTAAGAGGCCACTAAGGGACATCAGGGGCGGGCAACAGCGCCCATTGAAGAATATATCTACCACCCAACGGCGATCCCGAACCCGCATGCCCAGCGTGGGGATTATGGGCATTACCCCCAAGAGATAAAAAAAACAAGGGGAGACCTGCGTTCATCAGTGGACCATTACCACCTCACCTCACCTCAAAAGCCAAAAAGAGGTGAGGTGAGGTGAGTAGGAAAACAATATTACAAGTTTTACGAAAATTAGGAACAAGTTCGGAAGCACAGATTTATAAGTTCGGAAGGCAGCTCGATATTAGTTTACACGTTGCCATAGTAACGCACCTCGTCGAAGTACGCCAAGGAACTTTTTGCGTAGCGTTTCTAAAAACTCTTTGCTAAAAACCTTCAGGCTTGCATGTCTCACCAGTCTTACTTGTCATTTGGAATACAATAATTTCGGTACACAACTTTACTATAAATAAATCAATATAAACGGTGAATCAAGGGAAGCACGCGACATGGCAGAATCAAAGGTACCCGAGGCTTGCCCCTTTTAGTTTAATTAATGTGGCTTACTTGGCATGCGATGCTACGTGATTCTTTGCGTATTATGGTACCCTGGTATCAAAGCAAAGCAGTAAATTAGTGAAACACTTTGAACCCGTTTTGGAAGGAAGAATTTTTATGACTTTCGCAAGTAAAGTAAAGCATTATGATCAGGGGCCACGCCACTTTTTAGCATTATTGTGGCTGATGGGACAGTTACCAAAAGGCCTCTAATTCGATAGGTACTTACAGAGTTTTCTCACAGAAATATCGACGTCCGCGCCGCTCAGCTTTGTTTCTTCTCAAGCTAGCAGCTAACGTTCCAAGGATATTATAAGGAACCCCCTAAACATAAGGGAGGCCTAGATCCAGCAGTGGAAGTCTTTTGTGTGATATATGAAATTTAAGAAAGGACGCTAACGCACTAGCATGGGCTGCCACACAGCCGTGGACCAACGGGCAAGAAACTTGAACTCTGTATTGTAGCAGCAACAAGAGGTAACAAAAAAAGAATGCTTAGCGACGAAACCAAAGCTCCTAACGTGGGCACAAAACTAACGAAAGAAATTGCACAAGGTATTAACTCACTTCCTCTCAGCAAAATACGAACAAACGTTCTGCTACGTACATCTGGTTCTAGCAGATCATAACAGCTGCAGCATGCCTTGCTCGTCGCGTCGTAGATGCTGATCAGTGAAGTGATGATATTACTATACTAACACTTCCATTGCCTACGACACACATGTGGTTCTATACACCCTACAGCGCAGATAGCACCACATGGGACTGGGCAGTGAATGCGTTTAAAGAGGCCTATACCCAGCAGTGCGATAGATTCAATGGTTGAAAGATGATGATTCTGATTGGTAAAGCTAAACAGCGTTTTGTATAATACCTAGAGCTCCAGCAAAATTGGAACGAAGAAATCTAAAAAGGAAGTTAAATTGAAAAAAGGAAAGGAAGACACGAGTTCAACTTGCTCAAGCGGTATGTTTTAGTTTCACTCTGTTATTTGTTTACTAAAACACTGACGGAAAAAAGTGCCATAAAAATCTATAGCCTAGCAGACTTAGATTTTTTTTTGTATTTAAATAGATACAGAAATACGAATGAGATGAATAATAAGCATAAATCTATATGTACTTAATACTAGTAGGTAGTATACGAATATTGTTGAGGAAATGTATATACCTAGATTCACAAGTTTGTAGGCTTGGTATGGTAGGTATCACATTAATTTTATAAATGAGTTTAGATGTATGTATGGATAGATGGATGTTTGCTCAATCACGCCAGAGCGGCTGAACGGATCTGTATAAAATTGCACAGAGATAGATATAGATTATAGTCTAGAATAGCACATAGGCTATATTTTATCCTGGAATGCCCACGTAAACGGGATACAATTACTTCAAATATTACTGACACTGGTCTGATTTTAAGGGTTCTTTTATTTTTTATTTCTTTCAATCTTGAGCGATATTGCTGATAAGATTGGTCATGTGATACCTGGATTAAATGTAGCCTACATTACTGCATTACTACATAAGTGCATCCACCATGTTTGCGGAGGCACGGGTCGATGGTTTTCACGCCATCATCCGTAAGAAAACTGCCTTATTGCTTAGCAGAGTGCGAAGCAGTTCCAACAGCATCCTGCAGGTCATTCCAGATTGTTACGATCTGCCAATAATGAAGGCCTTTATTCGGGTCCTGATCAAGTAGAGGGTCAATTGAGGATCGGGTAGACAGTTTGATCAAGACAAGCGTAGGTGTCCTTACACCTTCATGTTGTAATATTTATGTGTTGTAATTTCCTCGTGTTTTAACATAGTTTTTAAGGCAGCTGACTAACAATAAAATGGACTCAATATTGTCTGATTTAATAAATGAATTTAATTTTTTAATTTTAATTTAATCCCGGTATTTACATGACCACTGATCAGACGCATTTTTTATGAATCTATAAATTCAGCATATTAAGTACATAATTCAAACCGTTTTGAAATTTCTTATTCGTGACACTAATTTTAACTGTATACAGTTTTTGAATGTTGACAGTCAGTGAAAATGATCGAGAGGAGTCGGAGGGAAGTGGTCAGATTGGCAAGGGGGTTGGTACTGCGTCCATCACTGTGGATCGTGAAGAGTACCTGCTAGCTCACAGGGACTTATCCTTCGATAAAAACCAATTACACATGAAGAATAACATACTGCACCGGCGACTGGCTGAGTATTACAAGTGGGTATAGAGAGTGCAAATCTTTATGAGCTCTGTGAACATAGCTTCGAATTTGAAACTTCTCATTGTACAGTATAGTACATAGTTATAACTTCAATCAACTGTGATGTAGCATCCACGAAGCCCAGCAGCTATTGTCTGCTTGTGTGCCATGCCAATAGCTCAAAATAACAAAAATATGAAATGATCAGTCGACTCTACTTTCGAAAGGCAACGACTCTACTTTCGAAAAATCCTCTGGGACCTTACAATAAGATACTGTGTAGCTCTCGCGCGTACATACGAGAGCCCGTAAAGATTAACGTCGAACATCCACCGCCGGCTAAACTAAGTTAGTTTAGCTTAGCTCCTAATTTCTTTAAGAAATTTACTTGCCGTCTAACGAATTAATCGCTAGCTATATCGCCGTCTCCATCGACTAAATAACCTAACGATAGAAGTTGTTTTATTTAAAATAACAAAAAAAATTGATGATTGAAATAAAGAAGATTGTAGATGTCCTATTTCATCTCATTGTTTTTTTTTTCAGCCCAGCCCCATTAGTAATAGTACTTTCGTGTTTGACTTTTTGTATTGGATTAAACCGTACCTACTATTTTCCAGCAAATAATAACACATTTTAGACCTCGAACATCATCACTGAATCAAATCAGTACTGACTTCGCAGTACACTCAAATCAGTACTGACTTCGTACTAAACTCAATTCTTTTACTTCGCAATGTCTTGATTGTTGCAGCAAATAGTATTACCATGGACAAAAAATTACGATTTCATTAGTATAATTGCAGCAAACGGTATTACCATGGACAAAGTATTACAATTTCATTAGTCTGTAAAAACTATCACCTATGTCAACAATAAAATTGCATTTTGACATCACTTATTGACGACCTCTGTGGCGCGGTGGGTGATGGTCTGACTGACGCAGGAGGTTGCGGGTTTGATTCCCGCCTTAGGACAAATATTATGTGTACGATCCGCAGGTATTTGTTCCGGGTGTTATAACTTTCTACGTTAACAGAGCAATTAAAGCTCAGGGCACACTAGTACACTGAGATGCACCCTGCGCCCGTCAACTTAGGGCCTTGTTCGCTTTTAAATTTTGACAGATTCTCTTTATAGCAGATTAGCATTAGGCCAGATTAGTTTTAAGACAGATTCGTTCTAAAAGAAATTGTACATTACGGACCCACGATATCCCTGGCGATACCCCTGGTGGTATCGTGGGTCTTCTAAAATCAAACGATACCCCCAACAAATAGTGTTGCGACACTAATTAATAAGAGCTTTTCTCTTGAATTTTATATTTACAAAAAAATATCAAATTATAGTCTTCTTCCAGTTAAATTTCCTTTATACAATATTTAAAGTACTTGCCATCTGTGTGGCATAGCCGTAAAACTTATCAACGCAATTTTTCTAATGCGTGACCAATTGAAATGTCTTTATTTATACGTTCTAATTGCACGCTAGTTATGAAATCGTCATTAATAATTTGATCCTTTCTTCTCTTTTTTGGAACCATCTCCATCGTATGAATGCTTTCCAGAACTTTGAGTAATCTCATAATTGTCACAGTATTTTTGTTGATGCGCTTATTAATCTTGGAGTGAAACGTCTCGAGAACGTTGGTGGTTCTGTGGCGTTCGCCAAATATCACAGTACACGAATGCATCTTAAACCAAAAAAAATCTAAGTATTTATTCCGCATTCTACACCACAACACGGTCATTTCGAACAGGGGTTTCGTTTGATTTTAAAAAGCCCACGATACTACCAGGGGTATCGCCAGGGGTATCGTGGGTCCGCAGTGGAAATTGTACAGTCAATGGCAGATTCGATAAGAGTTTTCTATTTTCTTTCGCTGATGAAGATATTAGAAAAGCCATGAAAGTAACACTAATAAATTAGTGTCTGTTGACTGTCTACCTAAGGCTATGAGTATTGACTTCATTAATGGCAGTCACCAAAGCGAAGTAATTTACTAAGCTTCAATTAGTTATAATGGTTGTAAACTCCCTAGAGTTGAAAAGACAATTTGACTATTTAACTGCTTTTGCTCTTAGTGTTGTTTTACGATATAGGTACAATAAAACGCTTTACTACCACTTTTATATCCGTTGGACAATCAAACTTGTAGTAATTAATTCTAGGAAGCGTAAACTGGATCATGTTTTGAAGCCATTGGAAAATTCCATGGATTTGGAGGAAAAATATCAAGACAAACTGTTTTCTTATGAATCATTGAAAGAGAAGGATGAGAAAGAGGCTACTGATGTAAGCAATAATTTATAATAGTTATAATAAAAATGCAAAAGTAATATTTAAGTATTATGTAGTATCCTCAATCTCAACAGCCTATAATGGTCCACTGCTGGACGCAAGCCTCCCCTTGTTTTTTTATCTCATGGGGGTAATGCTCATAATTCCCACGCTAGCCATGAGGGAGGGTTGGGGATTGCAGTTTGGTGGTAGATCTATTCTACAAGAGGCGCTGCTGCCCGCCCTCAAGTAATGTCCCTTAGTCGCCTCTTACGAAACCCACGGGAAGAGTTGGGGTGGTGCAAATTCTTAGCTGGCACCACACGGCTATACATTTGTAGTACGAGTATGTTGCCTCCGAAATTGTTCTGCCTGCAGAAAACTTATGCAAAAACGAACCATTCATCTGCGAGCATGCTTGGATTGGACGAGTTAAGAGTATAAACCCTGTTAATCATCTTGTTCCTAGCAGCAACTTTCGTTGAACGTATAATGTAACAGCCAGTTCCAGACTGGAAGTGTAGCCTTGCGATACAGCCTGAAAATTATATAGATTGCGAGGCTTGCTAACCGCGCGAGGCAGCCAGACGAGGCAACAATGCCTCGTCTGGCTGCCTCGCGTAATGATGCAAGACTGCGAATAATCTGACTAGTCGAATGATTTACAACTACTAATATACTCATTCGACTTGAATATTTGTAATACCTATACTAATCTTCAAAGTCGAATGACAGCTACTACTTAGTAATTACTAATGCCTCTACGAATTTTTTTACTGTAAAAACTATCGTAGTTTGACGAATTCATTATGGAACCTTATTTGTGTTGGAAGAAGTGCTCGGAGGGATGCGAAACGCGCGCGTCTAGAACCGCACTCACCCTGAAGAAGTCCTTCGTTAAGGGATGAAACGTTGGTGTACTTCCAACACAAATAAGGTTCGTAGTTAATCCGCTTACATCCGTAATGCCTCTACGAATAGATCATTCATGGCTTCGTTTCGACTTTGTTAGTTGATCGGTGATTTATCACTCTGCGGGGATTGAACGGAACGGATTAGTAACTCGGGCAGTCGAACCGCTCGCAATTACTAAACAAATTAGTTACTAAACGACCGACTCGGACAGTTCAACGACTCGCAATTACTAACCAAATTAGTTACTAAACGACCGACTCGGACAGTCGAACGACTCGCGATTACTAACCGAATTAGTTACTAAACGACCGACTCGGGCAGTCGAACGACACCGACTCGGGCATTCGAACTACTCACGATTACTAACCAAATAAGTTACTAATGTGGTCTAGTCATTTGAATGGTTCGAATGATTTGTGTAGTCGAATTATTGGAATGAAACCATTCACAGTCGCGCATCTTTACGGCGGCTGCGCGAGTCGTGATGCAGGTTCAGTGAGGTGCACCGCAATAAGTGGCGATCACAAAGTCCTAGAATGGCCGCATTGATACCAAAGCCACTCACATCCAATAACATAAATATCCTATAGATCCTTGAGAAGGACATGCAAGTACCTAGCTACTTTCTGTAAAAAAAATGTTTGCAAAGTTGGAAATAAATAGTTTCATATTATATTTTGTAGCTCAAAGCAGGAGTCCAAATTGTTGAATTGCAATACACTAGCAGACTTGCATACGCAGAGGAAAAATTTGATGGACTTCAAACTTTTGAAAAAAGTACTGGGAATGGACTCATTTATTCTGCTAAAGGAAAACCTATTGCTGATAAGGTACGTACAATGCCCTTGAATGATATCGTGAATAGATTGGTTTCACTAGCCAAAAAAAGTTTTAGTAAAGCTCTGTATTGATTGTAGATAGACAACCATCACCAGCTATCTTACAGCTAGGAAAGTAACCAACTAGCAGCAGTACGCTGAAGAACTTTTGGCACGGTAGCTTTTTTGAAGCGATTGCAAAACTTTCTTACCACTTCGACCAAAATTTCGGTTGCACAATCTTTATTGCTTCTTATATTAGACAACGCAGATGCTGGATGCGACAAGCTGAAGACGGGGCGCTCTGGCGTTCATTAGGGGAGGCATATGTCCAGCAGTGGACTAATATAGGCTGATATTGATGTAATATATGTCTATCTATATATGTATATGTGTATATCCCATAGTAAAATGGCTTGATCTAAGAACGGATCTTTGTCTGCAAAATTTCAGCGTGAGTTGTTTTGGTATAGGTTTCGGCCAAACATATTCACAACCAGCAAAATACTCAAACAGCGAATATTTGACAGATTTTGAATAAAAACTGGAAAAAATCTATTAAGACGTGCGGAGGTTCCTATTGCTTTTATTAAAACAATGCCATGATAGAAACGCTTAACTTCATGGTCCAAAACGCAGAAGCCTGTTCCCTGGGCAGTGAATGCGTTAAACCTATTCACCAATATGAGACTTAGAATTTCACACTTACACTTAGAAACACTGATATTTGAAGATATTTTTCGACGAAATACGCTACCTATAAAAACATTTGTCTAACCAGACGGTGCACCGATTTCTGACTCTACAAAGGCGTAAGCAAGAGCAATCTTCAGCGCTATGTCTCCGCTACGTGCGAGCTAGGAATGCCGTCACCGAGCTCGAAGCCATTGTACGCAAACTGGAGATGCTTGGTCCAGGGCTCTACGTGGCTCAGTTTGAACAGCTCGATGTTGATAATCAAAACTTGATGACAAAGATTGAAGGTAAGAAGGAACTAACCCAATGTGAATAAAGCGCGCGCTCTAAGGGTCTCTACCTGTACCACAGTTATCATTTTTACATCATCATCATCATTATCAGCCTTTATCGACCCACTGCTAGGCATAATGATTTTTACATCAAGGAGTAAAATTTGTTTATATGAGTTTTTCACTGAGCAAGGGGTATCGCTGTTACAAGTGTGTACTTGCTCTTTGTAATGTTCAAGGCGTATTAAATAAGCAAACAAAATGGTATGATGATTATACGCTTTATAAGAGGCAGGTAAATGACGCCATTTGTGAATAGGATATGCATAGCATTTCGCGTTTAAAGGAGCGGGATAGAGCAGAGCGGCGTAAGCTCAAAAGTTTTTGCTGATTATCTTTTAATTAAGAATTTTTTTGCAAAAATAAGCCGGTGTTCTTTTATTTAATACAGCCATTAAAATAAAAAATTTTGTGATTGATAGTTTAGGATAAAAATTGTAAAAACTAAAAAAACAGATGGTACTTTGCACAGTTACTTCTGTTTTTTTTTTTTAATTTTCGAGCCAAAAGGGATCTGCCTTCTATCCCATAGATTATTGAGTATTTTGTAAGTTTTTTCAATAAAGATGACGGAGAAAAATTGTTTTAATGTAACCCAAATTTGCTCAATTCACACACTGGGCCTTCAACCTCCGTGGGGGTGTTTTTCTTTTATTCGGATAACAAACAATTTTACACAGTTTACAAAATAAACTCACACAATAACTTATAACCACTGATGTGCCCTTGAATTTAGAATTATAACCAGAATAGGAAGTAAGAAGAAGTATTTATTTATCTAGAAGTATGTTATTCTTTTCACTACGAATGGAAAATATATAATCATTTATTTATTTATTATATATCTCGGAGTGCCCTGACTTATGGGATTTTTTGAAATAGTGACGTCGGCCGAACTACCACCATCAGAGCTGGTGCCAGTAAGGCCAACGTCACCATTTTCACTAGGATCGCTCATCGCACTTAATTAAACATTTATTTTGCACTTCACTTTTATTTTACAATTTAAACTTTACGGGCTAAAATTAAAACTACTATAACTAGGCTCTACTCACAATACTCCGTTTTGTCGCACCAGACAACCTTCCTCGACCGAGGCTCGCAAAATAATGGCGCGCGCCGCCACCGCGCGCCGCCTTCTTTCGAAAACCACGTGTCACACAATATAACATTTTCAAAACAATTTTGATGTAATAAATCTTAACGTAATTTATGAAATTATTCCTAATCCATTGATTCGGCTTACAAATTAGTTTAAACATTAATAACTGTTGCTTGAACCGCGCGCCACCTGGTGCGCAAGTCCAACAACGACTTATGATTTGCAATACAAAGCACTGAAAATACTTTAAACCTTATCGCCTTGGCGTTATAAATTAACCTCGTAATTAAATAGCTATTTACAGATGTGAAAATCAATTGTAAAACAATAATCTTGATTAATTGTTCAAATTCGAACGTCGCCTGTACTTAGGTTTACAAGACTGTAAAAATCTGCTTAATTATTAAATTAAAATCAACAAATTAAGGAGCCTAGTATAAAATTAGCCTTAATTAATTAGCTTAATCATTAATTCAATTAATTTATTCCTTTTAAACGGTTCTGCGTCGTCACGGCCATACTGAGGGACGGTGCGCGCTCAGCACCTGTCGCGGTTTCTGAAAAGGAAAGTATTTCTCTGAGCTAGGTATCCATTCCCACACTAGCTGATACCTTGGTAAACATAGTTATGTTATAACTTGGAATGGTTTATCTGACTGATTGGATTATCTTAGCCACCAAGATATCAGCTTTGTGATTATTTTAACAAGTTGTAATAAGAGACAACAATCTAGAAATAGACAGGAAAGTAGGAGTTGAGGAAAGTGAGCAGTGTTTTATTATGCCCTCAGGGCGGTGCTTATATTGCACATGTTGTCTTTTAATGATTTTACTTTAAACCATGCTTATGCTTTTCGCAATGGCATGTTAATGTTTTTACTTTTAACTATGCTTATGCTTTTCGCAATGGCATGTTTTTTTTTTTTTTTTTTACTTTTAACTATGCTTATGCTTTTCGCAATGGCATGTTAATGTTTTTACTTTTAACTATGCTTATGCTTTTCGCAATGGCATGTTAATGTTTTTACTTTTAACCATGCTTATGCTTTTCGCAATGGCATGTTATATAAGGGATGATGATGTGGTCTGGGCGGTCCTGTTCGCCGTGGTCCACATGGGCTCTAAAGGAATGAGGAAGGACGACGCTGGGGTCTGGGCCTTATTTTATGACCGTGGTCCCCAGGGGCTCTGAAAATAGTTAAGTAATATAGCTCAAGGGAAGGTTTCGATGCTGTGGTCATGAGCGGTCCTGAGCGCCGTGGTCCACAGGGGATATTAGGAAATTTGAAAGGTCGATGCTGTGGTCTGGGTCTTATATTTATGACCGTGGTCCACAGAGGTTCTGAAAATGAACATGGCAGGAATGGACAAGGAAATAATTATATGAAAATGTTTAATGAATGCAACCTGTTTACAGTTTGCATGTTATTATTATTATTGTTATGTTTTTCTTATTTCCGAGCCATTTAGTGATATTTAAAATACCTAGGTACTTAAATAAGAACTGACCTTTTACTTTAAGCATCTATCCTTATGTAGTTTGGGTAGATGTAGAGGGCAATGGCTCGTTGCTTGTAGTCTGTTGTTGGTTGTCGTCGTCTACGGAGTCCGTCGTCACGGTCTGTTGGTCACCTGGCTGAGGCGCTCTACGCAGTTGTTCATGTGCTACCTTACGTGGACGCCCTCTGCCATTTACACGCTTTACCATGTAACGCTCATTCTCAAGAACTCTGCAGATCTCGTACGGTTCGCTATATTTGAGGTCTAGGGACGTTTGGTTACGAGGATTGTTCCTTATGAGTACATAGTCACCTCTTTGGAACGGACGTATCTTCGCTTTGGTTCTATCAAACCTTTGTTTGTCGTACTCAGCCGCGGTTAACATTTTCTGTCGTACTTGCTGTTCCAGAAGATCAAAATCTATAGACGCTTCATCGATGTTAACCAGCCTTAAGAGCTCCGGTGGTGCAGCATTCTGACGGCGTATCAGCAGAGTGAGGGGTGCAACACCTGTGACTCTATGGGGTGTACAGTTGAACGAGAGCTGCAACACTTCTAAGGCGGTTTGCCAGTTTTCGGTGCTATAGTTCTTTATCATAGTTAGGGCATTTTTTAGTGTGGCCATGACCCTTTCAACTTGTCCGTTTGCTCGGCTTACTCCTGGCGCTATCGAATGTATGTCTACTCCATGATAATCACAATAAGCTTTAAACTCGCCGAGAAATTCCCGTCCTCCGTCTACGACCACCTGCACTGGCGTTCCAAATAAGTGTACAACGCGTTTTAGTGCTGCAAGGCTGCTGCTTTGGCTTTTGTCGTTAGAATAGCTAAGAAGGACATACTTAGTAAATGCGTCTATTGTCACGATCACGTACTCGTCTTGTCCTTCCGCGTTTCTTGTACCAAGCTTGCCTGTGATGTCCATATGTATCACTTGAAAGGCTGCGGTTGGTTTTTCAATTGGGTGTAGTTGAGCTTGAACCGCACCCGATGGCCCTTTTGATGTTTTGCATATGACACAGTTATCTACAAATTTTCTAACGACTGAATTCATTTTATCAAACCAGTATGTTTCCTTAAGTTTTTGTAGAGTCTTCTCCCATCCAGGATGCTGCAGCGCCGTATGGAATGAGTTTATCAAGCTCCACTGGAATGATTTTGGAACAACAATCAATTTGCATGTACCTGTGATTGCGTCAGCTAGTGTTCTCTTAAGTACTCCATCTTCAAAGACGTATCCTGCGGCTGGACTGTCTCCGGTCATGCTGTCCAATAACAGGCGAAGCTCACCATCACGTCGCTGCTCTATTTGTAACCATTCCAAGTCCCTGACCATAATATTTACAGACATTTCAGATGAAGGATTTCTACTAAAGAAGTCAGCGTGTTGTAGTCGTTCTCCTTTACGGTACTCTACCTCAAACTCGTAATTCTGCAGAAAGGACCACCACCGATGGATGCGAGGGAGTAGGTCCTTTTTGTGCATAGATGCTTTCAAGGCGTTACAGTCAGTTATTACCTTGAATTTCCGGCCGTAAAGATAGTGCCGAAAGTGCTTTACAGCTCTCACCACCGCCAACGTCTCGAGCTCGTAGGAATGATAGCGGCTCTCGGCGTCGGTGGTGCGCTGGCTCATGTACGCGACTGGATGCTGGCGGCCGTCGATGATCTGCGTCAGCACCGCTCCGTAGCCGAGGCTGCTGGCATCCGTGAAGAGCTCAATCGGTGCGTTCTCCTGGAATAGGGTGAGGGTAGGCGCAGTAGACAAATGTTGTACAATATTATTACGGGCCTCTTCATGTCGATCGTTCCATTCCCACTTCGCATCCTTTTTTGTTAACTCGTATAACGGTACCATGACTCGAGCGAAATTGGGAATGAAACGTCTGAAGTAACCAGCCAAACCATTAAATTGACGTACTTGTTTAGTAGTCTTTGGGATTGGTGCTTTCGTTAAAGCCTCCACTTTTCCTGGGCTTGGGCTAACATGGCCGTCAGTTATAATGTTGCCCAGATATTCAATGGAGCCTTTAAAGAACGCAGTTTTCTCTACATTGATCGAAAAGCCTGCTTGCTGGAGAGCGATCAATATCCGTTCGATGTGAGAGAGCCCTTCCGAGAATTCCCTACATTTTGACAGGACATCATCAACGTACACCTGACAGACTTGTTCGGTTAACAAATGAGACAGGGCTCGGTTTATACAACGCTGGTACACAGCTACAGCGTTACATAAACCGAATGGGACAGTATTCCATTCGTATAAGCCATCGGGCGTAACGAAGGCACTTTTCTCAATAGATCCCTCGGCTATCGGGATCTGGTGGAAACCCGCCGCCATGTCAAATGTAGAGAAGTATTGACCACCCGCTAATTGATCTATTTGATCCGATATTATCGGCAACGGATAATGATCCCTGACCGTATTCCTATTTAGCTCACGGTAGTCTACACACATGCGATCTTTACCATTTTTCTTTTTTACAAGGATTATCGGACTGGAGAATGGTGATTTACTCTCCCGAATAATATTGTGATCTAACAAATCTCCCACAATATCGCGAACCTTTTCTCGCTCTACGGGGCTCAACCTATATGGCCTGCGCTCGACACACTTGTTAGGGTCTTTTAATCGTATCTCTAGTTCGCCGGTGTTGACCCGAGAGCTGGGATAGCCATGTATGAACAGATGTTCATACTTGTTTAATAATATTTTTAGTTCGCTGATTTGATCGGCATTTATTAGGTCACAATCTAAATTATCAAATTTTTGGCTTTGTGATTGCATGTGATAGACTGCCGCCGCCGGTTGGCAAATTAATGTTGCTCTTTTTGAGTCGACAACCACGCTCAAATTTGTGCCCTCGATGAGATTCATTCCTATCAAAATATCCGAACATATTTCATAATCTGGGACAACATGAAATTTAAGTTCTATGCGTATGTCATCGACAACACAAATCGTCACTAAAGTTGTTAGCGAAACCACCGTGAACTGTCCAATGCCCTTTAGGTATTTAACCATATGATATCGTTTACCGGGCAATTTTGCGGCTAGTGATTCGCGCATTACGGAACATTCCGCTCCACTGTCAAAAATCGCGGTTAATTTTAGGTCCCCGATAAGCACGGACATTGAATTTAATTTCGGAGATCCCAGACAGTTCACGTTGGAAATAACATCTCTCTGACGTTTGAAACACGATTCTATGGTATGACCTACTTTAGAACAATAGGTACAAGTTGGTTTGCTAGAATTTTGTGGCTTATTTTCAGTTTTAACATCTGATTTTGATTTTGTATCTTGGGGCCGCGTTGGAGCAGTGACTGTTTTATCGCGAAAATAACATTCAATCGTATCATGACCATGTTTTTTACATGTTTGACAGAATAGCGATGCTCTCTCGGTGAACCGTGACCGTTTCGCCGACCCCTGTTCTTTTGAGGAACTCGGGTATTGGCGCTTTGCTCGTCGTATTGTTGACGCCACTGAAATCAGCTCAGGCACCGAAAGAGCTTTCGCGTTTAGCAAGTCAATTCTTAACCGTTCGTCACCAATGCAACCAATCACTGCCTCAACTGCGTCCTTATCTGATAACCTTCCTTTTGTAACGCGTTTCCAGAATACCCATGCTTGCGACAGAAATTGCGCGATGTCTTTTGTGTTATCGTAAACGTGTTCTCTAAACTGCAAAATATCACGGGAATATCTATTCTCGGGTTCAAAAGTGGTTATTAAAACTTCACGCAATTCCGGCCACGTAGCAGTAGATACCAGCCAACTATCTACCCACAATTTTGCGCGACCTACTAGTAAACTTCCTACCTTCATTCTAACATCATAATCGCTCAAGTTATAGGTCTCCATAGCAGTGGTAACATGTTGACACCACTCCCTAACTCCTATATTAGTGTCAGGATCATATGACGGCAAATATATGTCGTTAATCCTAACCTTAGAATCAGGTTCCTTGACTGTACCCATGCGATCCGACACGTGTTTCATCATTTGCATGAGTTCCGAGAAAAATCCCATCGGCACTCCGCTAACAGAAGCGTTCGAAATCTCATTACTTTTATCAGATGGTCCAGCAGAAGGGGGTGTGAATCCCACTTCTGATCTCGGAGTGCCCTGACTTATGGGATTTTTTGAAATAGTGACGTCGGCCGAACTACCACCATCAGAGCTGGTGCCAGTAAGGCCAACGTCACCATTTTCACTAGGATCGCTCATCGCACTTAATTAAACATTTATTTTGCACTTCACTTTTATTTTACAATTTAAACTTTACGGGCTAAAATTAAAACTACTATAACTAGGCTCTACTCACAATACTCCGTTTTGTCGCACCAGACAACCTTCCTCGACCGAGGCTCGCAAAATAATGGCGCGCGCCGCCACCGCGCGCCGCCTTCTTTCGAAAACCACGTGTCACACAATATAACATTTTTAAAACAATTTTGATGTAATAAATCTTAACGTAATTTATGAAATTATTCCTAATCCATTGATTCGGCTTACAAATTAGTTTAAACATTAATAACTGTTGCTTGAACCGCGCGCCACCTGGTGCGCAAGTCCAACAACGACTTATGATTTGCAATACAAAGCACTGAAAATACTTTAAACCTTATCGCCTTGGCGTTATAAATTAACCTCGTAATTAAATAGCTATTTACAGATGTGAAAATCAATTGTAAAACAATAATCTTGATTAATTGTTCAAATTCGAACGTCGCCTGTACTTAGGTTTACAAGACTGTAAAAATCTGCTTAATTATTAAATTAAAATCAACAAATTAAGGAGCCTAGTATAAAATTAGCCTTAATTAATTAGCTTAATCATTAATTCAATTAATTTATTCCTTTTAAACGGTTCTGCGTCGTCATATATATTATATTTATCTATATCTTGCAATACGATTGCAAGTTAGCGATACTACAAGTTATATACTTGTAGATACCTAGATATACATAGTATAAGGATCAATCAAAAACAGCGCAAATTTTATTCTATAGGATTATTTTTGATTAACAGAGCGTGAGGATGAGCTTATCAAGAATCGCGCTAAGTGCACGGAGCACAATCAGATTTTAGCGCACATAAGAGAAAAGATGCATCACACGGAACAGGTGATTGACTCTGCTGAATGTGATCTTGGAGACGCTGAGATTGATTATACTGAGGTCCGAGAAGAACTAGGAGCGGCCAAGGTGATTTTTGTAAAATTCTTTAGTACAAATTTAGGTGAAAGCCATGTGAAAGCAAACATAAATAAAACGCAATAGTGCCTGTCGCTTGAATGGCTGCTAATGATTGTCCGTCAAAATACCAAAAAGAAAATAACTTCAGGGAATAGATAATAAATAGTGTATAAATTATGCTAAGTAATGTTACGTAATTGTCGCTTTTTCACTTAATCCGGCAAGGCCTACTTTGCTCAAAGAAATTTGTCAAAATGAAGGGTTAGGTAATAGATATTGAGGAAAGTATTTTAGGCGTTGCAAAAGTTACAATCAACGAAATCAAACGGTTAAACCTCTCATAACCCTTACATGGCCTCCACACTCCCTCGCAGCCCCTTGTGGCGGGGCGGCGTGCACCTGAAACTGCGGGTTGGAGGCTGGTCGGTACTGAATGTATCAAGTCACAAAAAATATCAGTCTTGAACTTGCAAAAATCAGACCACAATTAATCGCACAAAAAATTCTGCGACTAAGGACATCGCCTTCGCCGCGACATAGATCGCTAATATAGCTAAATGTTTTTTTCCTTTCAAAGATTCGTCGAGACAGATTGCGTTGGTCATTAGAAGCCGAGAGACTGAAAGCTGGGTTGCTGACAAGAAAAGATTTGTTGCGCGACTTTCAAAATGCCACCGACGAGGTGAGAAATACATAATGTATGATCTAAGTTTCCAAAAAAAAAAAAAATTCGACGGGACTTGAACCCTCGCCCCACCGGGATGGGAGAGATGGAGGTGTCTTTTATCCATCTAATAGGAAAGAAAAATGATTATATAAATAAGTAATCATGCAGCACTTTGCATTTATACGAGCATGAGTTACAAATAAAATAAAATAAAAATAATGCTGGATACATCACAGCATTATCTAGCCCGAAAATATGCAGAGCTTGTGTTATGAGTAACAACTAGATCACTGACACATAATACACTGCATACAGTCAGAACACTTGGATCAAATATCTGTAGATCCTATCAGCATTTAGTCCGTAATTGAAACCGCAACTTCCTGCGTCGGACCTCTTCTTTTCTGCATTACATCTGACGTCAACTCTGCTTAACTTAGGGCTAGATAATGCTGTGTGAATTGTCCAGCATTCGATATTTATTTATTTGTGAAATTATTTTTGTTCCGACTGAATTATGTCAAGGCAAATTGGTCACTTACCCATTATTATCTAATAATGAAAAACATTTTTTAGGTTGTAAAGCTCCGTGAACAAAAAACTATTCTTGAGGGCCAAATAGAAAAAACGCTGGAACATCTTCGAAGAGCACGTAAGCAGGTGCAAAAATGCCATAATGCCTGATAATTTTCTAAAATTGGCATCCATAATGGAGTCTCTTCTCACGTCGGCACCTCAACAATAGTGACTCGGTCCGAGTTGGTGCGATATTTCAGTGCATGAATATTGTAAGCAGCTGACAGTTTTGTCAACTTGTTAAGTGAATAGACTCCAAACACTTGTGATTATTTCTGATGAATTTATTATTTTAAAAAAATATCAAAAGGCATTTGTCATTTAATGTTTTATTGACACCTTTGCAGGTAACTGTTATTAATTATTAATCCAATATATTTTTCTGTTATTACGGTTTGTTTTTCTAACCCTCCTAAAGCGCCTTTACTTGCCAAGATGGTGGTAAGCGATGATTTATCTATCACCAACTGTTTTCGATTGGAGACTGAACTTTAAACTTTTTTGTTTAGGTAGAAAATTTAAATTTTAGTTACTGACTGGACCAGCAACCACCGAAACACAATATAAATAGATAAGTCAGTTTAAATTGCTGTAAAAATAATGAATCACCAATTCTACATTATATATACAGCCCAAAGAGTCAGCTCACATCGGTACGCGACGCAACGCTGTGCGCACTTTTTAGGAAAAGTAACTATTTTAGTACAGTCAAAAAGTTATACATTTAATTGCTACAAAAATGACGCGCGGCGGCGCGATACGCTGCGCGCGACGCATTGCGGCGTCGCATGGTGCATCATGAAAATGTTGGAAGTACAATTCGACAGACTAAAGTTATCGACATAGCTCTAAGAATTTGCAAGCTGAAGTGGAGACCGCAACTCGCCAAACGCAGTGTAGGACAACCCTCAGGCCAGGTGGAATGTCGATCTGCGAAAGACTGCAGGCAGATGCTGGATGCGGCAAGCTAAAGACAGGGCGCCATTAGAACTCAGTATTATAATGGCGCCTATTACACATCGCACCCACTTTTCAAATAAAACCGATCTAAACAAACAACGATTATTGAATGGAGGGGTACTATTATTCCCAATACCAAGTTTAAGAATTAAGACCTGGCGACTTCACAAACGTGTTTGTGATGATGGTCAGAACCTGCAGTTCACGTAGTGTTACTAATTTACCAATAACCCTTGCTTGGGAGCAAGGGCGTTTACCAGCGTCAGTGTGCCAGCTACTCTCGAACCACGTGGCCTAATGCGAGATGATGGTAAAAGGCCTGACGGTATGACTCTGATTCCTTGGAAGATATACCGTCCCTTTAGTTTGGGATGCTACGTGTGTAGATACCCTAGCACCTTCTCATCTTGCAGGGACATCAGTAAGGGCTGGCTCCGCAGCAACATCAGCGGAGTTCCTCAAACGGCGAAAATACGCTAGTCTTGACAGAGGTTACCTATTTGAGTCGTTTGGGATAGAAACCCTAGGTCCTTGGGGTCCTGAGGCACACGTTATCTATAAAGATCTTACAAAACTACTAAAAGAGTCCACAGGTGATCGGACTGCTGGTTTTTATTTCGGTCAACGAATTAGCATTGCCATTCAACGTGGCAATGCTGCCAGCATTCTGGGCACTCTGCCTTTTGGTGACGGCTTAGATTTTTAGAAAATAGATGTAAGTGTAAATATTAGTTGTAATTATTTTTTGCCAATATGTCATGTCAAGTTGGCATGTTATACTAGACTAGCACTTTCATGGCTGAAAACACAGAGTGCGATCTGCAAGTACGTGAAACGGCGGCGCGCCCCTGCGGGTCGCACCGCCGACGCTAGCAGTGATCGTGTTATTGATATCGAAAAACAATATATTATGAAAAATTATGACATGGATTTCGAATTTATTATTAATGTTGAGTTTGATTCCGTTGAAAGCAATTAGGTAGGTAATGAGTGAATAATTGTTTGATTACTTACCTACCTCTTTTTTGTATAAGATCGTCTCCCAATGACAACACCTTGGATGCCTTCTGCTTCCTACGTTCAACAGTTAATTCAGCAGTCCCGCCGGATATCGCGAGTTGCCATCACCATATAAATTGATGCCACCTAATCACACATACCTTACCTGTTTAAACTGATTTTTACTTTATTTTATAGCAAAGTATGTTCAGACATTGATCTGTAGGTTTTTAGGTAGTTACCTATATTTTTGAGTTTTTTTAGTCCCAATTATTTTTAATAGGCTATTTGACTACTATTATTTATTTGTATTGACGTATTATCTGGTAAAATATCATGCAAATGATACAATATTTCTTCAAGGCCCGTCGTATTAAATACGACGGGCCTTGAAGAAATATTGTATGCATTATTTTATTCAAACTTTAAAAATCGTTTTCACAGCAAAATTTGCTGTGAAAACGATTTTTAAAGTTTTTATTCAAACTTTAAAAATCGTTTTCACAGCAAAATTTGCTGTGAAAACGATTTTTAAAGTTTGAATAATGGCGCGCTAAAACGCTAATGGCTCTGGTGACATGATTCGATGACGTCACACCTTCGTTCGTCAACCAACACCACACCATGTCAACAACAAGTTTGTGTAGGAGTAATAGTTTTCTGTGAGTTTATGGGTCAACTCAAGTAAGTACTAATTAACTAAGTTTTAATCTGTACAAAATATTCCATGTCTACTAAATTGTCTTATTATAAAAGATTTTGATTAAAAAAAATATCTGTTATTTCCATCTTTCTCATATTATTATCACACAGAACATTGGCTTAACAAATAATCTTAAATTTAACCATCAAAAAATATCATTTTTTTTTTAATGATACCAAGAAGAACTTTGCCACCGCCTTTTCCGCAGGCTTCGCGATGCTGCTAATACATTGCATTTTTTGTAACTTGTGCGAAACATCGAAAGTAGATTTATTCGTGTCCAGGGTGTAAGTACTTATAACTGCGCGGTGCATTTGATTCTGCAGTTGGGAAAAAAAAATCGAGAAGGAGGCCAAGAGGAGGATCCGGTTAGGTTGGGCCGCGTCTGGCAAACTGCGTCGAGTCTTCTCGTCATCCATACCCCAATGCTTGAAAGCGAAAGTTTTCAATCAGTGCATTCTACCCATCATGACCTACGGAGCTGAGACGTGGACACTCACGGTAGGGCTGGTCCACCAGTTGAAAGTCGCCCAGCGAGCTATGAAGAGAGCTATGCTCGGAGTTTCTCTGAAGGATAGGATTCGTAACGAATACATCCGACAGAGAACCAAGGTAATCGACATAGCTCAAAGGATTAGTAAGCTGAAGTGACAGTGGGCTGGCTATATCTCGAGAAGAACTGACAACCGCTGGGGTAAACGTTTTCTTGAGTGGAGACCGCGACTCGCCCAACGTAGTGTAGGATGCCCTCCGACAAGGTGGGATGACGATTTGCGAAAGACTGCTGGCAGATGCTGGATGCGGCAAGCTGAAGACAGGGCGCTATGGCGCTCGTTAAGGGAGGCCTATGTAAAGCAGTGGACAAACATAGGCTGATGATGATGATGATAATGATGATGCATTTGTGTAAGTAGAAAATATCAATGTGGGTGTTGTATCAGTAATTCCCAAGCTTGGGGACTGCAGGCTCAAGGATTCGAAGGCAGATTTTAGTTTTCTTAATTCTTAATTCTTTATTGCAAATAAAACCTTATTTAAATCTTATTACAAGAGAGGTATCGCAAAGGCGAGCTTAAAAAAGATTTTTTTCAAAACAATTAGATTTTTGTAATTTTGTTATCATGCTTCCAAGCGTTGAAATATTATAAATTAAACATAATCTTATACATTATCACTTAAAAATATTTTATATTATTAGTTTATATTATTTATTTTATTTAGTATTTACCAAATTATACCTGAGCCGCAGTAGATATCTTAAAACATCTAGTGGTTTCAAAAAATACAACCGCGTCGCTATCAAAGTCGGTACATACATAATATCTTGACACCTGCATCAAGATTAAAAATACACCAAACTAGTCCACACTCAATGGCGGTAAAAATATATAATAAAATTCCAGACTAGATAAAAAGCTAAGAAAATAACAAAATATTTGAAATAAGATTAAAAGAGATGCTATTGAAAAAATGCTACTACGAGCTAAATGAATTCTTAAGTGATACTTTTGGTGACTTGTAATTGTAATTGAAATATAAACTTATAATAATATACCTTTCGTACATATTAAAAAAAGAAAGTAGAAATTGTCTGGCCGTCTCCCATTGCAACACCCTAAATGGTTACATACTCAATTTTGTTGTGACAAATTTACCATAATATAATGCAATAAATAAATGAAATGAAATGAAAAAATTAATGAAAAAAAATGGGCCTACACAGTAGGGTTACTGTGTATACACAAGACAAGGTAGGAGCAAAACGGGCGGTATTAGCACCAAGAGGTTTGAAATACTATTGGTCATAATAATTGATATGACAAAATTACCAATGCAGTATTCTAAATATTTATTAATAATAATTAATGTGATTAATAAAAATACATATATTAAAACATAGACAATTTAATAGGTTCCATATCACATCGTAACGAAAAAAATAGATAGGTACATTTTTTTTTGTCAATAATTGTAAAAATATCAAAAAACAATACTTAGTTACAAGTTCGTCAGTAATTTACAGGTAATTATGAATTACTCTGTTGATTACTCTGTGGATTACTCTGTGGATTACTCTGTGGATTACTCTGTGAATTACTCTGTGGATTACTCTGTGAATTACTCTGTGGATTACTCTGTGAATTACTCTGTGGATTACTCTGTGGAACAGTGGCGTTGGATCTCAGTGGACCATGTTTCCAATTCTTAGGATATCCGTATTGCCTCACATCATCCCACCATTGCTGATTGCCTTCCGCCCAGATGATGTATACTACGTTTGTGCCAACAAGTATAACAAAACATACCCAGAAGGCTAGTCGCCACTGAGCTAACGTGGACTGAAAAATAAACAGGGTATTTATTTTTACATGACTAAACAATTTTTATGTCATCCCGTCACAGTACCTACTTTACTGACACTTGATTTCAACAAAGGATTGACAAAATCACACAGGAAGACACCTGTACTGCTGTCATAAGAAGAACGGACGTAACTATGGTTTTTGCTCAAAATGAATGTGTTACAGATGTAAAATCAGCAAGAAAAATGCTATCTGGATACTGATGAGATTGATTATATAAAGATAGGTAATAACTCAGTGAAATATTGATTTTCAATATTCCGAAGTTAACTCCTTTCTTAGTTTGCTACTTTGAAAAGACTTTTGTGAAGACACTAAATCGGTTTTATTTATAAAGATATTTGGGTATTTTTGTATTAGTAACAGACCTTGCGAGGCGAGCCGTATGTATGGTGGCGGTTTGGTTTCTTCTAGATAATCTGATATTTTGTAGTAGGTAAGCCTTTTAGCACGGAAAGGTTTAGACAATGTTTGATTTTATTTACTGATAGATTTTGCAACTCACTAGGAATTTTGTTGTAGAAGCGTATACATTTCCCTTTAAAAGATACATTAATTTTGTGAAGCCTAGGTTGCGGGCAACCTTTCTGTGCAAAAATGCTTACTATAAAATATCAGTTTATCTAGAAGATAAAAAACCTTGGGTCAGGTTTTGCTCCAACTCGAAAAATAACAACTAACAGGCTAAAGGTTTCTTCGTCGCTTCTTTACTTTAGCTTACATACCGAAGCGATCGAAATCAAATATTACTTTATTTCCGTGTCAATGTTTTATTTTAAGAATTTGACCTTTTCTAAGTGTACATTTTTGTATTTATGGAAATAAAGATTTTTTAATTTGAATTGATTTGCAAGTAATCGATTAAAAATAAATTTTGTTCATTATGTTACCTTTACACTGTCTAGTACCCAAAGTTTCTCCTCGGATAAAATTGAAAACAAATAAAATTAACCAGTTTCTCAACACATAAACGCCAGTGAAGTGAAGTTATTAGCTCAAGCCAACTTGTGAAAGACCGATCTAGCGCCAAAATTGAGTATAAAACCAAAAATCTTGAAAAACAACGGCCCTTACCAAATCAGTGCAACTTTTGTTGAAGTGATTAAAATACATAAAAATAGGCCTCAATCAGTGTAATAACGATCATTGCGCAGTGCCCAGGTCATTTAAGGACTAGCAAATGACCATATTTGTTGCAAAAGAAGTAATAACCAAATAAATCTTATAAACTTTGACGCGTCATCGACCGTATATTTGGAAAAAGCGCCATCTTCGGGCAGAATATTGTACTACGTAATCTACACACAACAGCAAACAAAGGTCGCCACTATAACGACGGCGGCGGCGCGTGCTACGAAAATGGACAACCTAGAAAAAATGCTTCGGGAACTGAGGGCTGACATAAAGACAGACTTGGATCGATCTCTAGAAAGTCTGGAAAATAGAATCACAAGCACTATAAATGAAAACACCGACCAACAAATTTCAATTGTGCACGGAGAAATAGACAAAATCAAACAGATTTGCTCCGACCAAGACAAAAGATTATTAGAAGTTGAAAAGCAAATACGGATCCGAAATCTAATATTTTTCGCGGTAGAAGAGGGCGAAAAAACTTACGAGGACCTGGAAAAAACAATTTCAAAAATCATCAACGAAGACTTAAAAGTTTCATGCCACAAAAACGAGTTGGAATCTGTGAGAAGAATGGGGAAGAAAAATGACAATAAAACAAGACCCATAGTAGTAACATTTACTACATACGGAAAAAAAATTGCCATTCTTAGAAACAAAAAATACCTTACCGACCGCCCAGTATACCTCAAAGAAGATTATCCACAACAAATCCTGCAAATCAGAAAGAAACTCCAAGAGAAACTGCAAAAAGAAAGAGGGGAGGGGAAAGTAGCATATCTACGCTATGACAAACTGATAGTACGGGAGCCTACTACGAGTGAAGAATGCAATGTTCAACCACACAGAGCCCAAAACAACAAAAAACGGGAACTAAAAACAACCCCACCAAACCAGTCAGGCCAAAACTACCAAAACAGGGCCCTTGTGGGTACGCCTGTCAAATTACAGGCAGCCAAAAAATCAAAAGTGAAGAAAAACTTAACATCCAGAGGCCAGACCCCAATGACAAGCTACTTAAACAAATTAAGCAATACCCCGGCCTACACTACAGCTCAGTCATCAAACGAATCAGACGAATAGCAACGAATAAGACCTCTCCTCCACTCAAAAAATGATCCCGAAATATCTAGGAACCAAAAACTAGACAAGACCGAAACGAATAATGAAATAAATACTAAAGAACCTCCCCCAGTACGGCTAGTCACCGCGGGGGCAGTAGACTACCACCCTCCGAGAAAAAGTAAATACTACATAAACACATTCAATGTCAGATCACTCGCAAATGAAGCTAGAATCATAGAACTAGAGCATGCTTTATCATACATAAAATGGGACATACTAGGCATATCAGAAACAAGACGACAAGGACTTAAAATAGAAGACCGAGGTGAATATATCATCTATAATTATGGCCAAAAGCAAGGTGAGAGAGGAGTTGGATTCTTGGTCAAAAAACAAAATAACACAAAAGTATTGGACTTTTCTGCAATTTCTGAAAGAGTTGCTATACTGCAGACTTCAATAAATCACACCGAAATAACATTAATCCAAACATATGCACCTACCGGAAGAGCAAAGAAACATGAACTGGATGCATTCTACAACGACCTCCAAAAGGCAATAAGCAAGAGCACAAAAAATATAATTTTAATGGGAGATATGAATGCAAAAATTGGCAAACCAGAATCAAATGAAAACCTAATTATGGGAAAGCATGGCTACGGCATCAGAAACAAAAGAGGACAAGCATTTATAGAGTTCTGTATGCAACACAAATTGAAAATAACAAACACTTTATTCCAAAAACCCAAAAAACTCAGATGGACCTGGATGTCTCCCGATGGAAAATCGAAAAATGAAATTGATTTTATTGCCACAAATATGACAAAAAATGTATATAATACAAGTGTTCTGCATAGAATAAGTCACTCAAGTGACCACAGGATAGTGAGATTAACACTATCTCTCATAAGAAAAAAACAGTCACGGTCTAACTATGGCAAACTCCCTACACAGAATATTGACTGTAAAAAATTCAAAGAAAATCTTGAGACCTACATACACTCTGAAAATGAAACAGCCCAATCTCTTTATGACTGCCTAGAAAATAACATAATAAAGTGCTCAAAAAGCTCAAATTTAACAAAAAAGGATAACTACACAAGAAACATAGTAACAGATGAATTGATGTCATTAAAAAATCAAAGATTCAAGCTGAAATATAAAGAAAATAAAACAAAACAAGAAAAATTAGAACTTAGTAAGCTGTACAGACAAATAAACAAGAAGACTAAACAAAATATACAAAAATACAAAGAAAATACTCTGAAAAGTTTTATTGAAAGGACAGGAGAAATAAAAAAGGCTTACAAACAGCTGCAACGCAAAAAAGAGATGATGACTCATCTGTGTAATGCAGCAGGGGCTCTAGTTACAAACAGGAAGGACATACTGCTAATAGCTACTGAGTTCTATCAGAAACTCTACAGCAGCAGCGACTCTAACAACATTTCTGGGGGCTCATATGCCAACTCAATTAACTCAGACCCTGCACCACTTTTCCTAGAACAAGAAATAGAACTAACTATCAAAAAGTTAAAGACAGAAAAATGCCCTGGTCCCGACAAAATTACTAATGAGATGATTATAGCAGGCAAAAACAAACTAACCAAACCATTAACAATGTTATTTAACCTTATTTTACAGACAAAAAAAATACCAGAACAATGGACAGGTTCAGACATAGTACTGCTCTACAAAAAGGGCGACCCCAAACTCATAACCAATTACAGGCCAATAAGTCTCATGCCATGTCTCTACAAAGTTTTTTCAGCCACACTACTCCGAAGATTGATAAAAATTCTAGATGAGAGCCAACCAGTTAAACAGGCTGGTTTTCGAAGAACCTACTCCACAGTAGACCATATACATACACTGAAACAAATTGTCGAAAAGTACATAGAATACAACAAACCATTGTACATGATTGTGTTTCATAGATTACTGTAAAGCATTTGATTCAATAACACATACATCAATCTGGGAAGCTCTGGTAGAACAAGGCGTCAACACTGACTACATTGAGGTAATCCAAGAAATTTATAGTTGCAGCAAAGCCAGGGTAAAGATGGAGTCTGTGGGACCTACTTTTTCAATACAGTGCGGAGCCAAACAAGGCGACCCGCTCTCGCCGTATATTTTCATCGCAGTGCTAGAGAGCATCTTTCGAAGACTAGACTGGAACAAAAGAGGCATAAAGCTCGACGGAATGTACCTCTCGCACCTAAGGTTTGCAGACGACATTGTATTACTATCAGAAAACCCAACAAACCTTAAAGACATGATAGAATCACTGAGACTCCGAAGCAAGATAGCAGGCCTTGAAATGAACAAACAAAAAACCAAAGTTATGACTAACAATGACAGAATACCAATTGTGATAAACTCGATAAGCCTAGAGTATGTAGAGGACTACACCTATTTAGGTCACAACATATCTTTTAAACACAGTACCGAAAAAGAAATAACCATAAGAATTAAAAATACATGGAATAAGTACTGGGGAATGAAGGAAATATTTAAAAGTACTCTACCCATCGCTCTGAAATCTAAAGCAATGAACATATGCCTCGCACCCTGCCTCACATATGCTTGCCAAACCTGGCCACTTACTAAGACACAGCTTGATCGAATAGGAGTCTGTCAGAGAGGCATGGAGAGAAGCTTTATGGGAATACGATTAAAAGATAGGATCAGAAACGTAACCATTAGAAAGAAAACCAAGGTAAAGGATGTGGTACAGAAAATCCTAAAGCTCAAATGGCAATGGGCAGGCCATTTACAGCGACTCCCCCTTAACAGATGGTCACAAATAGCCACAAACTGGATCCCTCGAGAAGTCAAGCGCAGGCGAGGCCGACCAACAAAGAGGTGGTGTGACGACATTAGGGAAGTAGCGGGGAGCACCTGGACCAGAACAGCAAGGGACAGGATCAAATGGAAAAGCTTGGAGGAGGCTTTCACCGCCGAAGGCGGTCCTTACCGGACAAAAACTGCTCCGTGAATGTAAATATAGGTTATGTATGTATATTAAGACGTAATTTTAAGTAGGTACTATTATTTTCCATGTAGCTGGTAAGGAACAATAAAGCTCTTTTTATTTTATTTATTTATTTTATTATGTTACCTTTTTTAACGAGCCTCTGTTTGTGTTTTTGCTCACGTGGTGTGGTCCCCAAATTTAGCGTATCCCTTATCCTTATACTAGATTATACTAGACTAACACTTTCATGACTGAAAACAGAGAGTGCGATTTGCACCTCCCTGTCCCGGCGGCGCGCCCCTGCGGGTCGCACCGCCGCCGCTAGCAGTGATCGTGTTAAAGAAAATTGTAGGTATATCTATTGGTGAAATAATTGTCAAATCTCACACCATTAGTTCTGGAGATTAGCTCTATCATCTATCCTTCTGCAAACAAATACTACCATTCCATAACATAAACGTGTATAGATAGACTTGTCTTGTCTAATTTGTTTTAAAGAATTTCTTTAGTATTAGGGTCTGTCTCATAGTGTCCGAATAAACACTAACCGCCAGTTAAAATTAACGAGATCCTTTTCTGTCATATGGTCAAATAAGGAGACAGCATTACATTTAACTGACAGATACGTCTATCCGTCGGAGGTGTAACACTTACTGTCAGGAACTTTCTTATAAATATAAATAAATGTGTATTGTTTTTTGTTAGCAATCTTATCAGTTTTGGCAAGGAACGATTCAACCTGGAAAAAATTGGATGAAATAATCGAAAACAAATATATCGATATCCATAAATGTCGATAAAAAAATTTAGTCAACTTTTAGTATCTGTCAAGCGCTTGCCCCCTATATTCCCAGGTCTGGTAATAGGTATCTGGTAATTTGCGAAACAAAATCTGGGCATTATGCGTATCTGGTAATTTGCGAAACAAAATCTGGTCGTATGCGTATCTGGTAATTTGCGAAACAAAACCTGGTCGTATGCGTATCTGGTAATTTGCGTATCTGGTAATTTGCGAAATCCATTTCTGGCCATCCGCGTATAAGGTAATTTGCATTTCTGGTACTATGCGTCTGAACGGTATTTTAAATAATTCACGAACCTTAGTTATAGTATATCAAATCAGATAGTATGTAATTGTGTCAGTTTTTAATAAAGAAAGCAAAAATAATAGTGGCAGAAAATTAGTTCTTCAATAAAGGCTTTTCAAACTACATAGTTTTTGTTCTAATTACAAAACTAAAAGGTGAAAGGACGTAACTACATTTTACATAATTATGTTTTTTTTTAGATTAGTATGTTTTTATAAAATAATTTATTGGTATTTTTAAACAATGATTCATAAATGAAAAACCTATAAAATCACAACCTATAAAATCACAACCTATAAAATCACTTATCAGAATAATACTTTTTGCTTTTAGACATAATTCATGTTTTCACAGAATCGACTGACCTAGTTACTTCCTTTCTTCGTATGACAGTTGCAATATAAGCAGTGTTGTTGTTGCAAATTAGTGTTATTTTCTGCTTGTCTTATGTCCAAAGAAAAAGGAGAAATCACAAAGCACTGCATATACTTCGCCCACGATCTTATTCTCTTTTTGGCGAATACACGTCTATCAATTTTTCTTATTGTTGACAGGTGAGTGAATTAAAACTGAATGACACTGAAATATTTTATGGACATAGTTAGGGCACTTTTCAACCATTAGAGATGCAAAAGTCATTCATATCAAATATTTAAATAGTCCAGTTTTTTTTATCCCGTTATTAATGAACTTTTAATAACCACGACATTTTTAATACATCTAGGTATAGACTCTAAAACTATTAACACTATCATGGTTATTAACATTAAAGTCATTTACACCGGGATATTTACCGATCGACTGCAGGTGGAAGCTCCTATATAGGCCAAACGAAGCGCATTATTACCTGCAGAGTCAAGGAGCACATACGAGCGGTTAAGAATCTGGCAACTGAGAAGTCTGCCATAGCGGAGCATCTTCTCGAGTCTGGCCCAAACCACTGGATCGAGTTACACAATCCACAAGTAATTTCAGCAGAGCGTCATTACATACCAAGGCTGGTCAGTCGGAAATACTAGGAAAGTATTTCCGTTCATTGGTACAACGTTCCTTTTGAACTTCAAAATTGTTCAGAGGTTTTTGCTATTGGAAAATGACAATATTTTTTCAGAAAATTATGGTAGCGTTTCTAAAAGGTGCAAACGGTTTCAAACGAATTTTTTTAGCTTGAAACTTCAAAAGGATTCAAATGTCATCTTTTAGAAGTAGATAGGCACAGTTAATAATATGCTTTGATTTACCTAAAACCTTTTAAGTCAAATCTAGAAGTAAAAACCGGTATTATACGAACTCAAAAAAATGATTTAAAACTTTAAAATTGTTTAAAATATACCGTTCTTGAGAAGTCTCTGAATAATATGGTCAGATTATAATAGATCTCGAGCTTGCAAACATGATACAAATATAAAAAAAAAACTAAGTAAAATAATTATAAGCGGTTAATACAACACACGTGTTTTTTATTGCTGTTTTAATAGATAATGGGGTATTGTTTTTACTATTTAGAATAATATTTTATATTATTATTGTTCATATTTTTGTAATACTTTATCATCATCATCATCAGCTTTTGTTAGTGTACTGCTGGACTAAACAACTGAGGCCTTTCCTAATGAGCGCCATAGCGCCCTGTCCTCAGCTGACGCATCCAGAATGTCTTTCACATGTCCTAAAAAAACAGTATTTTTTTTGTTTGACACATTATTGTTATTTAAAGTTTGTTATTTTTCGGTATAACATCGTTTATTTTACGATATTTTTTTGCAAGAAATGGTTATTTAATAAAATATATATTAAATATATCTCGATTAATTTGGTTTTTTCGATTTCGATATTTTTCTAAGGGGACGGCGATTTGATTGTCATTCAAACTATCAAAAATTTAATAAGAGCGTGGACGGAGTATACTTGATTATAGGGAAGTTAGTCTTCAAAAATCTCGATTATCGATTAAGTAAATTTGTAAGACTCCTGAATTGTTTATAAATAATCAAGATTCACTTTCATCGTCCTAGCTTTGAAACTCGAGCAAGTTATTGAAAGTGACAAATACAATTTCTATACTACGGTCAAGGCACATTGATAGCAAATCGAAGGGCCATTACAAATTAGGTATTTTAGATAGATAAATATACTAGACAGAAGGGAAAGATAATTACATCTGGAGTCATCAATCCAATAACCCAAGGCGTGAGCATCCCAAACAAGGTTGACGTGGTGTTGACTAGTGAAGTAAGGGAACCAGCGTAATTTGGAGCTAAATCCAATGCATTTACCTGAAAAAAAAGTAGATTTGGAACCCATCAAATTATTTAAAAACATGTAAGCATCAATACTAATAAAGTTCTTTCAATTCAGTTGGTCGGTTGTGTACATATATTTTTGTTTGTTCGACGATTGCAACGAATTCATTTCCATTCGTCGCAGAAACGGATCAGATTTTTTTGTGAATTGTGTTTTATTGCAGCAATGTTCTTAAAATGTAAAGGGAAAAGAGATTTAAAATCCACATTTATTGATATTTGTTAAAATAGTGATAGTTGGTTTTTCGAACGCTTGTTATTTTTGACAATAGTTTAAACTTTCTATTAACCTCTAATGTGTGTAGGAGCCAAGATTGGGTTCGTAAAAGCTACAAAAAGAAGCTTACACACCCCTGTGTTCAAAGTTTGGTTTTGTATTTTTTACACTAAACTCTTATACAAAGCACTAATTGAAATAAGGTTAGTTGAAAGGATGGAAAGCAACATAGGTTACTTTTTATCCCTTAGTTAACAGTTCCTATGGGATATAAATAGCCTAAATCAACGCGTGCATAGCCGCGGACAGTTCTATATAATTTTAGACAGAGGCGCCATTGGGTAATGAAAACATGGTATCGGTGGAAGACTGAATTTCTTATGAATGCTCAATGTGTTTGGTCAATAAGGGTTTTTTATAACAGTAGTGTTGTGACTCTAAAGTGACTCTGTGTTCAAAGGCAATGGCCTGCTACATTGTAAGCAATTTAGGTTTACTTGCGGCAGGTCAACTACTGATGCCGGAAGAAATCGAAAGATGCTTTAGGTGTTTTTGCGACTTGTCAAAAGCATTCGATTGCGTATACAACGAAACATTAATGAGGAACTGCATCACTATGGAGTAATGGACACCTCTTTGGATCTTCTTACATGTTACTTGAGTGGTAGGATACAAAGAGTTGACACCTTCGGGGTCTGTAGTCACAATGGGTGTACTCGCAGGATTCTATCCTCAGTCGTTTTCTGTTTCTAGTTTACATTAACGATCTGCCGCATCTTGTTAAGAGTAATCAGAGAGATTGTATTATTTGCTGATGTCACTTAATTAATTTTTAAAGTGATGCTACAAAACATAAACTTCGTGAATGTAAAAAATGTTATATCAAGTAGTCCATTGATTAAGTGCCAATAACATTTTGCTCAACGAAACCAAATCTAAATATATTAGATTTATTTTCCCTAAAACAAACTAGACTGAGGTAAAAGATGAATCGGTAGATATTGTGGACAGGACCGTGTTCTTAAGAATCATCTTAGTTAGTAAACTTCAATGGGGCCCACACATAGAGAAGCAGTCGAAGATACTTAGTTCTGCAGCGCGTATGGATTTAAAAAAGTCCGTCATCTAACATACGTTTATACTTCTAGGCTAGTTTATTTCAGCTACTTCCATAATATGCAGATAATTTTAAAATATTGATTACTTTTATCAAGAGGGTATATAATATATTGGTATATAATATCATATCGGGTACTATCAGTTACGGTACTTATGTAATATGTAACAAAGTTTTGCGACGTGTTTAAGAGTCCTGTAAATGTCTAAAGGAAATAAAGCACTTTGAATTTTGAATTAAATTTTGTGATACTGATCTCTCAAAAGGATGATAAAACGTTGCTGAAGAACTTAGGTCCCATTCGCTTCTGAGCCATGTCTAATGGTGTTTCGTCGAGAGTCATGACCATCTTGTCCATAATGTCACATCTGATAAATAAATATTTAATAAATATATAGGTAATATAATAGTAATTGTAATTAATGTTGTCTGAAATAAACGAATTGAATTGAATAGTACATATCGCACCTTCGGGAACAAAGAGTCACTTCTGCATGTTTTTCAATTTTACAGGAAGACCATTTTAAAGATTTTGACGTATTTTTTTAATAACTCTTTGCTGTTTTAGATTATTCAGGCGTTTCTCAGTGTCTGAGATTGATTAGTTTTTCGTGGATAATCGTCACTAGTAAAAAAATAAATACAAGAAGACTTTTCTGAGAAACAAACCATAAGCTGAAGGAAGGGTACAAAAAGCGACTTTTTGTTACAAATAGCTAAATGTAGTATAGTATGCACAAATTACTTTTAAAATAATTATAAAATCATGCAAGTACGTATGTTTATGAATGGCTGAAGTAAATTTTTAGTATAGATGTATTTTATAGGAAACCAATATTAACTGTAAGAAGCAGAAAAAGTAGAATAATTGCTAAATTTAACAGTTAAATGGAGGATTATTAAATGAAATAGGTGACATTATTAAGTTTATTTATTTGAAATTCAAACAAATGGCACATAAATGAAATTAAAACAGTAAACATTACGAAATAAATTGCAAAAAATGGCTTTCAAGTTATACTTCCAACTGATAAAACCTTAGTATAAACTGAGTAAGTAGTAAAAATAACAACGTACGCTGTTCCGGTATCTAAAGTATAAAAGTTAAAGTTGTACTTAATATTTAAACCAAAACGGTCTCTAAAATACATGTCTTAAGTGCTTTGCATGTGAAATCTAAAGAAAAAGCTATGGAATTTGATGTATTTTTTTTATAGAGTGATTCAAGAGGTGTTCATATTATTTATAACACATGTATTATATGGTACTCGTGTAAAGCCGGGGCGGGTCGCTATAAAAGTATAAAATTAGACTTATCTTAAGAGCTAATTTTGTAATACTTAAAAATAAAGTTATTGATTCTGATTCTGACTGCGATAGGAACCGTTAACTTGAAGCCGCCACTGCGCCGGAGAATCCTACTCAAACTATGTTCAGTTAAGAGGGCGATTACTGCAAAAATAAAGCATTTGTGTATTTTTAAACACTTACTTTTATGGCACCTCATAAAATATTCACATCAATAAAAAATACGATAGGTAAGAAAAAAACCTGTAGAAGCCTAGTAATCAAATAGAATTTATGAAAATAAGATTAATTTAATCACAGTACTTTATTAGGAAAGAAAATTACAAACAAGTAATAAATATAAATTAAAACTAGTAGGTATTTACAATAAAATCAAAAATCAAAATCAAAAATTCTTTATTTCCATAAATACAAAAATGTATACTTAGAAAAAGTCAAATTCTTAAAATAAAACACTGACACGGAAATAAAGTGATGTTTTTGATTTCTGTCGCTTCGGTGTGTAGACTAAAGTAAAGAAGCGACGAAGAAACCTTTAGCCTGTTAGTTGTTATTTTTCGAGTTGGAGCAAAACCCGTCCCAAGCTTTTTTATCTTCTAAAAAATCTGATATTTTGTAGTAAGCCTTTTTGCACAGAAAAGTTTTGACAATTTGTTTGAATTTATTAATTGATAGATTTTGCAACTCACTAGGAGTTTTGTTGTAGAAGCGTATACATTGCCCTTTGAAAGATACATTTATCTTGTGAAGCCTGGTTGTGGGCACAGCGAGTTTATGTTTATTTCTAGTATTAATATTATGTATATCGCTATTTTTAGGAAAGCTTTTGATATTTTTATGAGTGTACAACAAGTTTTCATAAATATATTGACAGGGGACTGTCATTATGTTTATTTCTTTAAATTTATCACGTAGGGATTCTCTGGGACCCATATTATAGATAGCACGAACAGCCCTCTTCTGCAGCACAAATATGGTGTTAATATCTGCAGCGTTCCCCCACAGCAGTATACCATATGACATAATACTGTGGAAGTAGCTGAAATAAACAAGTCTAGATGTATCCGCGTCTGTAAGAAAACGGATTTTTTTGACTGCATACGCTGCAGAACTAAGTCTCTTCGATAACTTATCTATGTGTGGGCCCCATTGAAGTTTATTATCTAAAGTGATTCCTAAGAATACGGTACTTTTAACAATTTCTAACGTTTCTCCCTTTACGTTTACATCAGCCTTAACTTGTTTAACATTAGGTAGAATAAATCTAATACATTTTGTTTTGGTTTCGTTGAGCAAAAGATTATTGACACTAAACCAATGGACTACTTTTGAGATTGCATTATTCACATCGTCAAAATTTGTACTCTGTCGTTTCATTTTAAAAATTAAAGAAGTATCATCAGCAAACAGTACAATCTCGTGATTATTCTTTACAAGATGAGGCAGGTCGTTGATATAAACTAAAAATAAGAAAGGACCGAGGATAGAACCCTGCGGTACACCCATTGTAACTACAGACCCCGCAGACCGTTTCCCATTAATCTCAACTCTCTGTATCCTATCACTCAAGTAAGACGTAAGAAGATCCAAAGAGGAGTCCATTATTCCATAGTGATGTAGTTTCCTGATTAATGTTTCATGGTGTACGCAATCGAATGCTTTTGACAAGTCGCAAAAAACGCCTATAGCATCTTGCGACTTCTCCCAAGCATCAAATATATGCGATACTAACTCTACACCAGCATCAGTAGTTGACCTGCCGCGAGTAAACCCGAATTGTTTACAGTGTAGCAGGTCATTGCCATTGAAATGCCTGAGCATTTGATGTAAAATAAGTTTTTCAAAAACTTTGCTGAATGTAGGCAGTACTGATATTGGTCTAAAGTTAGTGGGGTCAGATCTACTACCCGATTTAAACAGTGGGACCACTTTACTACATTTCATTAGATCAGGAAATACGCCACAATCGATAGATTCGTTGAATATTAAAGCCAGATCTGGTGCAATGGTATCTATCAATGGTTTAATAATTCTAACGGAAATGCCCCAGAGGTCTGCAGTTTTCTTTCTAATTCTAATTCTTTCTAATAGAAACAATTATCTGCAAACTATTGCAAACAATCTACAGGTTGCTCAACTGATCCATATCAATACCAGTCGGAAGTGTGCCCAAGACACTGGCTGCATAATATATTAAGTTAATGTTATGTAATAAGGTTTATCTAATTTGAAAAAATACAAATTTCGTAAAACTGTATTATTTATTTATACTTGTATTACTCTCTAAATTATCAGCGTCAGTACAACAATATTGAACGAAATATCCAGCCAGACTGTAGAAGGGTTATTATCTGCTTACTACTTATTTTTGGAGTAAAAGTCAATTAAGTTTTAACTATGTATTAAATTACATCTCAGTAGTCAGTAGGTTCACTACAAGACTAATAAATAATAAATAGTTTTATTATAGTTATCGTTTAGATTTCATGCTTGTATTTAGAATATAACTCAAAGTAATATCATAAATATTAATATTAAGCAAAAACTTGATTTTAGAATAGAAATAGAATAGAAAGTATTTATTTGTAACCTTACCAACTAAAACAAACATGACTTAAAATAAAAGGACAAAGATTAACACTGACACTGATTTTAACACTTACGCCGCTTTCCTCTTTCCCCATTTGCGAAAAGGATAGGCATAGGATGTTGCGTCCATATATGCCTATCCTTTTCACAAAATAGCGTCATAGATTGTCCCTTTAATCCGCTCATTCAAGTATTAGGTAGGTACCTACTTACTTTCATGCCGGGGTAGAAGCCTGCCATTAGCGCCATCGATATTACGAAGTAGAAAATAGCCAGCATCCCATCACAGCCGGAGTATGACGCCAGGATAATGAATATAGCAGGGCCAGTAGCAGCTGAAAAATAATACTAATTTATATATACTATCTTATCCATCCACTCTCGATCTTTTCGCGTGAACTTCAGGATTTCTAAAGCCAGATTCTTACAATTTTATAATGCTATTTGTCTGCCTTCAACCGCGTAGAATCCGAAATTTTCTGGATTTTATTTATATTGCATGGAACCATTTTTTGCCTCACATCACGCATTTCCTCATACTATTATCCCTCATTCTCTAATAAAAAAATATAAAATCTCTAAAATCTATTCATCAATCACTTTGTCGTTAATCTAGTTTACTTCGTATCACAGTCCACTCTCATTGATTTAAATAATTTCAATATGAAGTTTGCAGAGCGATTCATGTACGTGGCGTTTGTCAAATCTTTATCTATATTTTACATGAAAAATATAGAGAAGTCTGTAAAACGACCATTTTTGAAAAATGATTGTTATTCGAAAAGGGGCCTACCTACCCTAGTGAAGGTATAAATAAATAATAAATATAATGCTGGACAATTCACACAGCATTATCTAGCCCGAAGCTCAGCAGATCACGATGACGGACAGACGAACAGACGGACGGACGGACGGTCGGACGGACGGACGGACAGATGGACCTTTTTTTCCTTTTGAGGTACGGAACCTTAAAAAACATGTATACTTGGTCACGGTCAGAGACAGCCCAAAAATTATAACTTTGGAACGGCCAACTTTCCTTTAAGTGACTCGAGAGCAGACGACGGTAAAGGAGACGGGCGCTCCCGTTTCGAAGAACATGCTCAACCCACTGCAGCATGTCGGTAACCTCATGAGAACCAGGAACACGTTATCGTACTGAATTCTGATAGACATACCAATAGTCGTGTATATAATTCTTCCTGTCTTGATCGAATGCCAATTCTTCTTAATACAAATGTCACATGTAAAACCAAAGACGAAAGCGAAGACCCACATGGCGATGTAAGGTAGAGTGTTCAGAATACCAGCTGTCTTGATGTCAAATTTAAGGACATCGTGGGTGTATTTTGGAAGATCTGTGACCATTGCGTAGTAGCCCCAGTCGTGACCAACCTGAAAAATGATCCTTGATAAACATAGGCTATAGAATATACCCTTGCGAAGCCGGGGCAAACCCTAGTCCGATATAAAAGCAAAATAACTTTCAAATTTGAATACCTGCAACTTCGTTTGCGATTGCCATACCAGCAGACTGATTATCAACATTTACGCATAGTTGTGAATAAGTCATGTAGATAAAGAGCGGGATTAAAGTTAAAGTTTTAATTTCAAGTGTTATTGGATATTTTTTGATATTTAATTTCCTTACTACAATATTTTGTACCTACTTTGTGGCTGGGAATTATGCTAAAACTTGACTAAAGATATGCGCAAGCGGATCGTGATGGGAAAGAACGCCATGTCACAGTTGGTTAGAGTATGGGCTGATAGAAACATCTCCCTTAAAACCAAACGTAATATAGTGAGCAGCCTAGTTTTTTCAATCTTCCTATATGGGGCAGAAACTTGAAGAAGAAGGCAGACCGAGCACGCATCGATGCCCTTGAGATGTGGTGCTGGCGCAAGATGCTTCTGATACCGTGGACTGCTCGCCGCACCAATATTTCCATTCTAAATGAGCTCAACATCAACATCAGGTTCTCCACCGTTTGTTCTTCAGAATCCTTGATTTCTTCGGACACATAGTTAGAAAAAACGGCAGCAACCTGGAAAGGCTCGTAGTCACCGACAAAGTGGACGGAAAACAACCGCGAGAACAAGCCCTATGCGTACGCTTGAAACCAGTATAAGCGACGCTATCCGCACTGCAGAAGACCGACCCCGATGGAGACTCATCGTGCATTCCAAGATCCTATATAATTTCTCGCCCCTCAGCACTGAGGATATTGACGCAAGGAGAAGGCCCAGACAGGGCATAAATGATTTTAGTGCCCATGGAATTAGGAAGATTTTACCATTATCCCACGACTGAAGTGGCAGTGAGCCAGCCACATCTTGTGATAAGCCGACAGGGTAAACGTATTCTTGAGTGGAGACCGCGACTCTGTAAATACTGTAGTTCGCCCTGCTGTGACCAGGTGGGACAAAGACCTGCGAAAGACTGCAGGCAGATTCTGGATGCGCCAAGTTGAAGACAGGTTGCTATGGCGTTCATTAGGAAAGGTTTATTTCCAGCAGTGTGCGAATACAGGCTGATGGTAATGAATCTTCCCTAATAAATAATTATTCGTAAAGATGGTCTACAAAATTTAATTTATCTATACACAAATTGAAACTTACGGCAGCCCAAACCAAAGCCCATACTGGGACTGATCGGAGTATGGCATTCCATGGCACAGGATCCCTTTGCCCGTGCTTAGCCCCTGTCACATGTTCTTGTAAGTAAAGCAGCTCTTTGGTTTTTATAAAAGGATGCATTTCTGGTGTGCTAAAGCAGAGCAGAGTCTAGAATTCAGATTATATTATTAAGTTTTATTTTTTGCTCATCATTTCTCTTTTTCTATGCTCTTCGGCATCAAATTGACCCAATTTTGACGAAATATTACATGAGAACTGAACTATATTTTCACTTATGTTAGACGGTGTCCAAATGCCTCAATAAAAAAGTACCTAAAAGAACCTTCTTAGGTGCTAAAAAACTGCCAAATATTTTTAACTTCAAATTTTATGATACAACTAGGGAGAGTTGTGTCCAGTCAATGAAAGATTGTGTGTGAATAAATCGAAAGCATAAAGTTTGTCTTCGGAACTTAGCTTGGACGTGTGTAAGGAGTTGTAAGGAGACGTATTAATAAAATATTTTTTAATCGGAGTACAGCCTTATGAGTGCGCCTTATGCCGGAAAAAATCAGTAAAAGCTCGCTTTCCTGATCTAATGAAATGTAGTATAGTGGTCCCACTGTTTAAATCGGGTAGTAGATCTGACCCCACTAACTTTAGACCAATATCAGTACTGCCTACATTCAAAAAAGATATCCCGCTAAAGCTAAAGACAATAAGGTGAAAGATGAAGTCACGTTTAGATTTATGTTTTCGAGTCGGGAATAAAAAAAAAACCGTGTTCTGTGATCAAAGCTAAACCCCCCTGAAAGTTTGGTTCTTCATTCTTGTTACACTCCGTATACAGGGTTTCCCATAATGACTGGATAACCTTGAAGATGCTTGTTGGATAGAATGGAGTTAAGGCCAAACAGAAACGAAAAAAAAAGTTACCCGTTTGGGACAGTAAAACACACAACAGACACACACACGACAGTAAAAAATAAAATTTACCTTAAATCTTATGCAAGTGTAAACGAGTTGAGAGACGAAGTTCAGAATACCATTTATAATATTCACCACAACACGTTAATAAAGGTTACAAAAAATGAAATTGTGAAAAGAATAAATTTGAGTATCCAAGAAAATGGAGCCCATTTCGAGCAACTAATTAGTTAGGTAGTTTACCCTTTTTGTAAATTATTAAAATAATTGAAGATTTAATGGTTTTCCTTTCATTAAATTTACCAAGTATGTTAGAGTGATTTCATTCTTATGATTAACCTTAACGATTTATGCAATAAAAGTACAGGGTGTATTTTTTACAGATTTTGGTCGGTTCGATTCCTGGGTGTGGCAAGTGAATTTTCGAAAACCTTTGAATGCAGTTTTTTTTCTTTTCAAAAATAAAGGAATGTTTCCTTGGAGTAAAATATGCTATCTGTATTATTTAGAGTACTTTCCATCCAGGTGAGCTTACAAAATTCCACCCTGTATATGGCGCCGATCTGAGAGCCTTTGCCCGACGCCCGACAACCTGCAACAGATGTCCAACCTGAAAGAACAGGCTCAAAACGCGACCACACCCGAAACCACACAGCGACCAACTACCCCAAAATTAAATGGGTAGTTTGTCAGGCAGGTCATTCAGGAACTGCCGCTAGATCATTTGCAACTTCTAGCTAAGATAAGCGTTAGTGAATTTTATCGCCACATAATATCATTCACGACCACTAGTGGCGTTTAATATAAAGAACTACACATTAAAATATGAGTTTTCGAATTTTGCATTTTTACGCTTACGGATTCGGTTGTTGATAGGTTTTAATTTTTAATAAAAAATACATGGTAGAAAATAAATGGAACTTTATCGTTTGTGTGAATTGTAAATGTTTTTTTCGATCAACGGTTGTGATAGCCAGTACCTAGGATACTTAGCCGTTTTTAATGTTTTCTATTCGTGATTAATTTCGTAAATTTTTAGAGTAAACATTTTGTAAAAAAAACTTATGCAGTTTTTATTTTCTCATAAATTGAGCCCATGACTAGTATCATGACTTTTCTTTTCCTCTTACTCTCATGCTTTCGGATTTCGACATCTGCTCTCTTGGGAATAATGTAAAAAGTGAATTATTGAACCAAAGTTGTAGAATATTTTATAAGTTTTTATTATGTACTCGTAGTATAATAAAATGTCCTTTATCGCATAGTTTAACGAGATCTAGGTAAACAAAAAACTAAAAAATGGTACGTTCTTTGTGCACAATTAGTCTAAAGAAAGTTCCGAAGTCAAACTATCTGCTTTTGATTTTTTTTCTGTTGATTCGATTTCCATCTACTCGCCCTTGTAGATAAATTATTAACTGGACTTTAAGGAGTAATGTAGCAAGTTGTGACAAAAAGTTGATAAAACGTGATGATCTGACTTACCCACATAATAAACCAGAGGACCCCAAATCCTCCAAAGAAGTAGAACACGGTAGACCAATCTCTATTATCAGCAAGCAGAATACCACACATGAAGGACCCAAAAATATTACCAATTTGAGCACCTCCGAATACCATTGCACCCTGGGTTGCACGCTCGTCCGGCGGCACCCAACGTGCCAGCATTATCATCAAAGCAGGCATGGTTGGACCCTAAAAACAAAAAATACATTAAATGGTCAATATGGCCTTGGGTTGAATCTTCATACGACTGAATTATATTCTAATTTTTGATTCATGATTAATTTCTTATGCATAGTATGCTAGCGTCATCTATATCTATATATATAAAAATCAATTGCTGTTCGTTAGTCTCGCTAAAACTCGACAACGGCTGAACGGATTTATCTTATCTTGGTCTTGAATTATTCGTGGAGGTCTAGGGAAGGTTTAAAAGGTGACAAAAATTCGAATAGGTACCCGTGCGAAGCCGGGGCGGACCGCTAGTATATATATAAAAATCAATTGCTGTTCGTTAGTCTCGCTAAAACTCGACAACGGCTGAACGGATTTATCTTATCTTGGTCTTGAATTATTCGTGGAGGTCTAGGGAAGGTTTAAAAGGTGACAAAAATTCGAATAGGTACCCGTGCGAAGCCGGGGCGGACCGCTAGTCTTCAATAAAAATAGCGAATATGCATCTGACTTAAAAATAGAGCAGTTTTTAGGGTTCCGTACCTAGAGGGTAAAACGGGACCTCTATTACTAAGACTCTGCTGTCCGTCCGTCTGTAACCAGGCTGTATCTCATGAACCGTGATATGATGTATTTCTGTTGCTCCTCTAATAAATCCCTCGATTGATCACAATTTTAAAGAAGAATCTGGTAAATCAACCCGCATGCCCAGCGAAGGGATTATGGGCATTAACCCCCCACGAGATACAAAATCAGGGGGAGGCCTGTGTTCAGCTGTGGACCATTATTGGCTGTTGAGGTGAGGAGGCTGGTAAATCAGTAATCATAAAGTTGTGTAGAAATTGATACCTACCAAATTCTAAACTTTGTCATAAAAAAATGTCACAGAACTATCGCCAGACCAAATATTTTTGAACCAGACATGATTCTTTGGGAATAACCTTACTAGCATAGTAAAATCAAATCGTTTTTGTCGACACCGCGGCATTCCAGCGCCTTGCCACGGCGTGCCGCGGTGCATCCCCCGCTTCTCTACCACCATCTCACCCCGCGGTATGTCACAACGCCGGCGTCCTCGGCAACCCGCGGCATGCCGTTGCCTAAAGCAGTACGCCTTGGCATCCCGCCGCGGAAGCCCGTGGCGCGTCTTTCAATGCCATGCTGCATTGAAATCCCTTTCGATGCAGGCATCATTTTAAAGCATAGCAATTTATTTTTATTTTTGTCGTATTTCTATATCGATACGTTTGAATGTCCATTGGTAAAAAATTAAGTCCCTTGCTATTCCGTCCCGGTCTGCGTTGGCCATATAGCGGCGTACCTTACATTCTCCGGACTTATGCTCGAGCATAGGTTCAGGCAAAAAACGCGGTTGTGTTTATTTGCTTGCAGATATATCTACTTTTTATATTTAAGATGTCTTGAAGCCTTCAGATTTTTTACTCTTGAGATTTGTGAAAATTGGCACAAATAAGAATCTCTACCAGTGTTCTCTGTCTCGGAATAAATATTTTGTCGAAATGAGCAGCGCGTTGTTATAAGGCTCATAGATGATGACTAGCTTATAGAGAATAACCTTCACATCCAAGAACAGACATGGTGAGTCGGCAGACTGTCAGTATTCTAGAAGTAGGTACTTACTCTAAACATTGTGATTATGCCCATGAAATACATGACCCTGTCCTTCCCCCTATTGTCAATATTTGATTTATACTCGTTATAACGACTGACGTGAAATGTGATGAAATTATAACTTTTTTATAGCTACTTCATCATCATCATCAGCCTATATTTGTCCACTGCTGGACATAGGCCTCCCCTAATGAGCGCCATAGCGCCCTGTCTTCAGCTACACTACGTTTGCCGAGTCGCGGTCTCCACTCAAGAACACGTTTACCCCAGCGGTTGTCGGTTCTTCTCGAGATATGGCCAGCCCACTGCCACTTCAGCTTGCTAATCCTTTGAGCTATATCGATAACCTTAGTTCTCTGTCGGATGTACTCGTTACGAATCCTATCCATCAGAGAAACTCCGAGCATAGCTCTCTCCATAGCTACTTACATTATTTTAATCATTTCACTAGACATGACACAAGTAAACCTACAATAATTGAAATGAATCAATATATTTCCAAAATAGTTTAGACCGTATTTCAGACATCATTCATTACATATCAAAGCTATTTATTTTATTATAAATACAAAACATACATAAAAAAAAAGTTTAAACATGTATTGAAAATAACTGGTCCATAGTTAATCAAAATAATTTAATATCTTATCGTAAAACTACTTTTACTTTATACATTTCAAAAATAAAACTATGAAATCGTTAAAATTGTTGGCAAAAATCACGAAATATCACAAGGGGGCAGTGGGGTGGATTAAATATGTACTAGAACAATAATGTATGTTTCTGGCATGACTAAAATATTCCTTTAATATTACTTTTATGCCAATAAAAAACAACCTTCAAGCTTTCTGTTTTGTCAATTTTATCATGGTCCGTAATTGCAGAATAAAATTTGATTATACCTTATTAATATGCTGTATTTAAAGATAATACTCTACAAATTTAAAGATTCTTCTTTGTACGTACCTAAATACGAAAACCTATAACCTAATACTAAATAAAAAATACACGTGGGTACAAAGGGGTTAAAAAATGATAAAAAATCATCACGTGATTAATGGGCGGCCTCCAAAGGTAAGAATTTTTCCAAGCAAAAAAATTGGAATAAGCGCCAAACGCTTTCTTTTTTAAAATTATGTTTTTGTGTCTGTTTGTTTTTTCCCTCGCACAAGTAATCCACTCATTATGTTACACTCTGTATAATAATTCCTTGTGAATAATTACCACCTCAACATTCTCTATACAAATAAATCAACAAAACCAGACCTCGAATGACGAAGATAACATAAACAAAAAAAAACATAAAGCCGATTTGAAAACAGCCTCCTTTTGATTTTCGACGGTTGAAAATTGACTTGGCTTTGTAGTTGCTTCTGTTCTTCCTCATCATCATCGTCCTATGTTAGGATGAACAAATTTTTATAGTATTTATTTTGTTTGAGACTTAAATTCTTCAAAAGTGTTCTTAGCTTTGTTTATTGAATACCGGCAAACGCATTCTTTAATGCTGTGATAGTCTTTAGTTAAGGCCTCGCCGGGGTTTTTTTCTTTGGATGTTTGCAAAAATTGGGTTGGCTTAGAGCGAATAAAAAAATTAAAACTTACTTCGCCCGCTCCTGCAAGAACTCGCAAGATAAAGAGCCCAGGTGCACCTGCTATTCTGATCACTGGTGGTGTCATAAACGTGCATATAGCAGTACTTAGAAGACCCAATCCAAGTGTATATTTGCCACTAAAAACTTCAGCTAGATGTGCACCAACGACTTGGGTGGAAGCGTAACCAAGGTAGAAACTAGCGAGAAGTAGTCCTTGAGTACTTTCACTCCATTCATACAACGCATACTGAAAAGAAAATTAATGCTATACACTTGCATTTGACTTTTTATAAGGCCAAGTAAGGTACTTGGAAAAAAAATTAATATTAAAAAAATCTAGTTTGAAATTTCCTTTATACTACACCTATTCGGAAAGTATATTAGTTCTTACTTGAAAAAAGGGAAGAAAGTACGTAAATCTATCAGATATTTTATTTTTTTTCATTCAAAATTCAAGGCGGTGTCGGAACAGGCGGATGGCAAAATTTAAAGTTTTTATCTCGAAGCCCACCAAAATGTTACTGGCCACTTGCATTTTTTTTTAAACTTAGCAGTATGTGCTTATTTCATTTGCCTCCTGAGTATTAAGAAAAATGATTTTTTATTTTCCTCATAGGTGTAGTATAAAGCACTGTGTATAACTCGGAAGAAAATGCGATTCCCAACTCGTGTGTATTGAGGCCTTCAGCTGCGGCTTCGGACCTCAAACTACACCCTCGTCGGAAATCGGTCATTTTCATCCCTCGATAAACAATTAACTTTCAACAAACAATAATTAATGCCGTGTGGTGCCGGCCTATAGAATAGTAACCACCCCAACTCTTCCCGTGGGTGTCGTAGGAGGCGACTAAGGGACACAAACCGGGGGGTGGGCAGCAGCGCCCCCTGCAGAACAATTCGACCACTGAACTGCGATCCCCAACCCGCATGCCCAGCGTGGGGATTATGGGCATTACCCCCCGATGATGCAAGGAACCAAAAAATGGCCCCCAGTTCCCGACCGCCTCGCTATTCCTGGCCATGGCAGCGGCCATGGTAACGGCTTGGCAGGGGGTGCTAGGAATCACCGGGCTACCTCAGGCTGCCACCAACAACTGACCCTGGCTACGTATAACGGACGCACTCTGAGGCTTGACCAACATCTAGCGCAGTTGGAAGTGGAGTTAGAGAACATTAAGTGGCATGTTCTGGGGTTATGTGAAGTCCGCAGAGAGGGAGAGGACACCGTAACCCTAGACTCGGGCCATCTTCTCTACTTTCGCGAGGGTGATAAAACATCCCAGGGTGGCGTAGGTTTCCTCGTCAATAAGGTCCTCTCTGGCAACGTCCAAGAAATCTCCAGTGTGTCGACCAGGGTAGCGTACCTGATCCTTCGGCTATCCAATAGGTATAGCATGAAGGTTATTCAGGTTTACGCACCGACCTCCGCACACTCGGATGATGAAGTGGAGGATATGTATGAAGACATATCCAAAGCCTTGCATAACACCACCAAGGCCCACTTCAACGTTGTTATGGGAGACTTTAACGGCAAGGTGGGAACCCAGAATGGCAATGAATCCCGAATAGGCCCGCATGGTTATGGAGTTAGAAATCACAGGGGGCAAATGCTTGTCAACTTCCTTGAGAAAGAGGGACTGTTCTTAATGAACTCCTTCTTTAAGAAGCAGCCTCAAAGGAAGTGGACATGGCGAAGCCCCGACACTGTGACTAAAAATGAGATCGACTTCATCATGACGGATAGCAAGCACATATTCAGAGATGTCTCAGTGATCAACAGGTTCAATACCGGATCTGATCACCGACTCCTCCGAGGCTCTCTGAATATCAACTTGAAGCTTGAAAGAAACCGTCTGATGAAGTCCACGCTCCGACCTAACCCAATCCAAATCATGGCGGGCACCGAAAAGTTCCAGCAGCTTCTCGGGGATAGGTTTGTTGCCTTGGAACCCACTCATGACGCTGACGAGACCCTGCACAATCTGGTCGAAACGCTGAGGCACGAAGGCATCAAGTTTTGTAAAAAGCAGCGCACTGGCAAGAAATCCAAACTCTCGGACGAGACTCTCGGGTTGATGACAAGAAGACGGGAAACCACCCAGGTGACTTCGTCAGAGAGGTCAGACCTGAACAAGCAAATTGCGAAGATGGTACGGCGCAACCTTCGGAGCTCCAACACACGCCTCATTAAAGAGGCAATAGAGCGAAACCGAGGGTCCAAAGTATTCACTCAGCAGCTTGGCAGGAGCCACCTGACGAAGCTTGAAACGCACGATGGGAGGACCGTATTGTCGAAGCCGGAGATCTCTGCTGAGATAGAGGATTTCTATGGCCGTTTATACGCTGCACATGCCCCTCGTGCCCAACGGGACGACCACGATTCACGAGCCACCCTGACACGCCACTACACCGACGAACTGCCAGACATCAGTCAAGACGAGATCGGGATTGCTCTGAGGCAGCTTAAAAATGGAAAAGCCCCCGGTGAAGACGGCATTACTTCAGAGCTTCTGAAGGCAGGAGGAGCCCCTGTTTTGCAGGAGCTTCAGAACCTGTTTAACACCGTTCTTCACAGTGGGAGAACTCCTAAGGCGTGGAGCGGGAGCCTGGTGGTGCTCTTTTTTAAGAAGGGAGATAAAACCCTTCTTAAAAACTATAGACCCATCACACTCCTGAGCCACGTCTATAAGCTTTTCTCACGAGTGGTCACGAATCGTCTCGCCAGGAGACTCGACGAGTTCCAGCCACCGGAACAGGCCGGGTTTCGCGGAGGATATAGCACCATAGACCACATACACACAGTGAGGCAGATTATACAGAAGTCCGAAGAGTATAATCAGCCCCTGTGTCTGGCCTTTGTGGACTATGAAAAGGCCTTTGACGCTGTCGAAACCTGGGCTGTTCTGGAATCCTTACAGCGTTGCCAAGTAGACTATCGTTATATCGAGGTGTTGAGATGTCTTTATGATGCCGCAACCATGAGTGTCCAAGTACAGGGCCAGCAGTCTAAACCTATCCAACTGCGCAGAGGAGTGAGACAGGGGGATGTTATATCTCCGAAACTGTTCACAAGCGCGTTGGAAGATGTGTTTAAGACGCTGGACTGGAATGGTAAGGGCATCAACATAAACGGCGATTACATCACACACCTGCGATTCGCGGATGACATAGTCTTGATGGCGGAGTCGCTGGAGGAGCTTAACCGGATGCTGGACGGCCTGGCTTCAGCCTCACGACGCATCGGTCTTGGCATGAACTTGGATAAAACCAAGGTCATGATCAATGGCCACATTGATCCGGGACCGGTCGTCGTAAATGGCCATCTTCTCGAAATTGTTTCCGAATACACTTACCTTGGGCAGATTCTGCAGTTGGGTAAAAACAATTTCGAGAAGGAGGCCAAGAGGAGGATCCAGCTAGGTTGGGCCGCGTTTGGCAAACTACGTCAAGTCTTCTCGTCATCCATACTGCAATGCTTGAAAACGAAAGTTTTCAATCAGTGCGTCCTACCCGTCATGACCTACGGAGCTGAGACGTGGTCACTCACGGTAGGGCTGGTCCACCAGTTTAAAGTCGCGCAGCGAGCTATGGAGAGAGCTATGCTCGGAGTTTCTCTGAAGGATAGGATTCGCAACGAATACATCCGACAGAGAACCAAGGTTATCGACATAGCTCATAGGATTAGCAAGCTGAAGTGGCAGTGAGCTGGCCATATTTCAAGAAGAACCGACAACCGCTGGGGTAAACGTGTTCTTGAGTGGAAACCGCGACTCGGAAAACGTAGTGTAGGACGCCCTCCGACCAGGTGGGATGACGATTTGCGAAAGACTGCTGGCAGATGCTGGATGCGGCAAGCTGAGGACAGGGCGCTATGGCGCTCATTAGGGGAGGCCTATGTCCAGCAGTGGACTGGTATATGCTGATGATGATGATGATGAAACAATAAACTCCATAAAATGGAAGTACATTTTAAATTCTTATTTAGCTAAATCCGCCTGTGCCACATATCCCAACTAATTTATCCCTACTGGTAGGGAAGAATGGATTTTTTTCCCACCAATTACTACTAGGGGGGAAGCGTGGATGTTTTAATCGTAGTACTCGCAGATAGTAGATTGATGTAACTTACTTCGCCTATTTTGTATTATATCGTTTATATAGATAGGTATATCAATATTATCCTACCCTTTTTGTGAGTATTTTTCAGTGGCCGAGAAGGAACTAGTATTTTCCACGTAGCTTTATGATGCATGAACTGCAACGATTGTACTTACTACCCTACATATGTACTTACTGGACTTGACGTAACCACGGCGCTAGGTTTGTTTAGATTACGGTTTGGACAAGCATCGGAATCTTTGTTACTGGGGACACCTGTACCACTATCCACCCTGGCCTTTTTGATAACTATCTGAGTGATGGCGAAATTCAAACAAACTCTCATCGTGTAAGCGTTGCAGACGCCTAATAGACCCATAATACCTAGGACGTACCGCTGGGGGATGAAACAACCTGGAACCAATTAACATTGCATTCTCAAATGAATGATTTTTAATACAGCGTTTGCAACCTAAACTATATACACAATATACCTATTGCATGAAACTATTTTATTTTTGGTAGTTTCACAGACAATCAAATAGTCATGTCTTAGTGCTTTACTTATTCGGTTTTTTTATGATAGTTTGGTGTGTGTTAGTTACCCCAGCAGAAAAGTATCTTCTAGAATAAAGTGAGTTACATATTGTGCATGTCCCCGTATTGGAATAAAACGCAAAATACGTTTTCTGCTAGGGTAACGTTCTTCCAGCAGGAAGATTTTAAATGAATGGCCCTAGACAAATTTAACTTATATGGGCAGATAGCTTATATTTGTGTATGAATGTGCGTTCGTGTGCGTAAGGTTTTTGAGATATTCAATTGCCTGCTGGGGGAACGTTTTACAAAATCTTGTTTCTCGGAAACTATTGAATGTGCATCTACAAAATATACATACATTTAGTAGACCGTAATTAGTGCTTATTTGTGACATAGTAAAATTTACAAAACTATATACAGTTTTTATGTAATCTTTTTAAAACCTAAAAAAAAATCTAGCTCTTTAATGGACAGACATACAGGTTCATTGTAAACGCTGTTGGGTTTTATTGTATTCGGCCGGCCGCGCCGATCGCAGAGCATTGCGCCATGCCATGTCTAATGCCATGTGTCATGCTATTTTTGTCGGGTATACTGGGTACTGATACGTCGTGCTATATTACGCGTTATGCAGTACCCACAGTACCTACACACCTCTAGAGTACCTACATAAAAGGATTGTGATTTAGAAATAATTGATTCAGTAAATAATAAATAATAATTATCTGACTCAACAGCGATTTCCCATAAACCTCCATAGAAAGGCATTCTCGGTGGTATGAAGTGAGTTTTTGTCCCATCGTTTGCCTCACTATACTAACATAATAACTCACTTACACTGTGAGGATTCTAGGTTAGTGGGACGTAGGCACCTTATAAGTTTTGCTCCATGGTGCGAAGCAAATTTATTTTGTGTACGTACTACAAATTTACGGTTTTGATTGGAATAAAGTTTGATGTGCTCATTGTGTTTTCCATAATTGGGTCTCTTCTAGAGCGAGGGCAAGTCGTTATAGACCAACAACCATGTCTGATTCATACACTTTGCATAATATTTTTACACCTATAATCATGCATAAAAACAGCGAGCTTTCTTCATTTGTGAGAAACCTTTTCAACACACAGCTTCATGTGTGTTACTAACTTTTTATATCCAAAGTTTCCCCCAATACGCTTGTCTTTCTATTCACTAGTCTTTATGGAACCTCTGCGGTTCAACCAAATGCTGGATTTCATCGTTCGTGGGGAATGGAATGACTTCCTCATTGTTTTCCTTCAACGATAACGATGGTACATCCTCCTCTCGTTCAGGTAAGGATATCAGTCCAGGCGGAGCCTAGTTTAGGTCTACACTATCATCGCTACCACATGGCTGAGCCTAATTAAGATCTAGAAGCGTTTGTTTTTAGAAATGTTGAGCAACTATTACAAAATGTATTACCTCAATACGCCAGAAGCTGCAGGGAAAGTCATGTCAGATGGGATTTGAGGCTATTGATAGCATTTACTATAAAAGCCTCGGGGACGAGGGGCGGATATTGATTCTGCAGCAAGTCGTCGCGTCGTGCTGAACGGAGTTCTCTTGTGTACTGTTGTATCACTTGGTTAAGTATCAGATAAGTAGTTAGTGTTACTGAATTTCTTATTGTTTGGGCTCGTTGATTTTCCTTTGTTTGAGTAAAATCTTTGTAGGCTATGAAAATCTTCGAATTGTTTGATAATATTAATACTATGCAGAGGTAATGGTTTAAAAAAATCTATCCATTCCAACCATCCATCCATCCATCGATTAAGCCATACCATAGGGCAAGACAACGCAAAATAACAATTAATATCATATTTAAATAAAATAATTATTTTAAAAACTTCACAGTATTAGCACACAACTACAGTATTAGTAAATTAGGCATATACATAACTACCTACTTTACTAATTTTTGCCTTGAGTACTGAAGCCGATGGTCTGAAAATAAAAGGTAATATGACGCGGTGTCAGACATCATCCAAGTACAGATGGCGATGTTACTTTACTTCGGTCATCACGTTTGATGCGTTATAGAACCGTAAATTTCACTAACATGTTCATATCATAGCCCATGACGCATGTCCTCCTCTAGCGCTTTAATGGGCAGTGAATATAGTATTTATTTTCTCCCAATTTTCCTCTCATTATTATGGCTAAAAAAACATTTTTTTTTGCATGGTGTCATAAATTATGACACTATGTAAAAACAAAAAAAAAATTGTTTTTGCTCATTGCCACAAGTAGGTGATTTGGAGTTACGCCCTTTGTATCGGAAACAGTCGACATCTTATAATTACTCCCTGAGTTTAACGCTTAAGAAACATTAAGAAAGAGACGTTATTAATACTTTGCGTGACCTATGTGAGATACGCCCTTTGTTGATGTCGAGAATTGAATTTTTTTTTTCACGTCGTAAATCACTTATTGTTTTGTTATTGTGTTTGACGCCAATTTATATAATATGAAATTTAAAATGTTTGTAATTAATACATCAAGTCATCTTTTGTGATATGAAAAAAAAATGTTTTACGACCTGATTTTGTAGGAAAATAATGATTAGCCAAAAAAATAAATTAGGTGGTAAGAACCACTTTTTTCGTCGTAGAGCAACTTTAGATCCACAGATCAAAAGAGCGTGAAAAATTATGCAAGGTTGCATCAAAAAGTCATTTTGCCCAAAATGGTGTTTACGCCCTTTGTATCGGAAACAGTCGACATGTTGAAATCCATCAGCCGTTCAGGCTGTAGGGCACGGGCGACGCGAGCGTGCCAAAGAAATCTCATACCACATACATACATACTCTTCAAGAAGATTTTCTGGCAGCGCAACATAAGGCAATGGACAGGCATAAAGATGGCAGAAGACCTACATATAGGCTAGCCCTGGATAAGGAAAATATCAAAAGGATGGAAGGGACAGAAGTGGGTTGAGTAACAAGATTCAGTTACAATACAATACAAAACTCTTTATTGTACACCACAAAAAAAAACAAGAAACAGACATAGACCTTAAACATAAAAGTACAATGGGCGGCCTTATCGCTTAGAAATGATTTCTTCCAGGCAACTTTTGGATGGAGATAAAATTGAAAAAATTAAGAAAGGCTGTATCATACATATATACATAATAATATATAATCATAATTTACAAAGATTATTTAGAAAGTAGATTTTTTATAAAATATAGAATGTATATGGGGAATAAATAAATACCAAGAACAAAAAATTATAAAAGTAGTACTTACCTACCTACCAATGTTCACTTTTTCGATAAATAAAAATCTTTGACGCGAGCTTTGAAGACAGGTAGTGATTCAGCTTTCCTAATGGACTCAGGCAGTGCGTTCCACAGCTTTACGGCCTGGATGGAGAAGGATTTGCCATAAAAAGTGGTTCGGTGGAGGGGCATGTTCAATACCAGATTTTCTGCTGACCGAAGGATGCGAGAAGGATGAGTATGGGAAGAATGGAGAAATTCGAAACGCTCCTTTAAATAGAGTGAAATGTGAGGGTTGAAGAGTATGTTATACAGTAGAGAAAGGATGTGAGAATCCCGGCGAAGACGGTCAGGGAGCCACTTGAGCTTTGTGCGGAGCTCCGAAATATGGCCATATTTGCGAAGCCCAAAAACGAATCGTATACAGACGTTTTGGATTCTTTTGAGCTTGTTAAGTTGCTCCTCAGTGAGGTCGAGGTAGCAGAAGTCAGCATAGTCAAGGATAGGATGCATGAGAGATTGAGCGAGGACAATTTTAGTGGCAGTAGGCAGAAAATTCCGAAGTGTTCTCTATGAGCCGGCGGAAGCAAAAATCTTACGACTTACAGCACTCATTTGTGAGGCCCAAGTCATGTCACAATCCATTAAAATTTCTAGATTTTTGACACTACTGCTAAGAGGAATCGTGACGCTGTTAAATTAAATATTGGGCAGCGTAGACCAATCAATTTTTACAGTAGTGCGTGAGCTGCCTATTACAATAGCCTGTGTTTTGCTTGGGTTAATCTGGAGACCGTAGGCCACGCTCCAGTCACGAATAATCGTAAGGTCACTATTCGTGCGGTGAATCGCACTAACCAGTTCTTGCAATGGGGCCTGAGTGTAAATCTGAAGATCGTATGCATGGAGATGGTAGGAAGAAGTTAATTGAAGAGAGATAGAATTTATAAATAGTGAAAATAATAGAGGAAATAATATGCCGCCTTGCGGCGCAGGTATTGCACCACGACGATAAAAAGTCATCAGTACGAATACGCTGCCGGCGCCCCTGCCAGATAAATGCGAAACCAGCCAGTCGCCGATGGAGATGTTAATAGAGCTAATTATGCGAAGGAGGATTTCGAAGTCAACAGTGTTAAAAGCATTGCTGAAGTCGAGTAGAGTCAGGATAAAGAGATGTCCGTTTCCCATGCCCGATCGGATATCATCAGTGATTTTGACGAGTGCGATAGCAGTACTGTGACTGTGATTTAGAAGATTATGAGAACATACATAGGAAGGAACTAAGTTAGCCATGATCAAGACGTTCAAGGAACTTTTTATAGTACCATAATAGTCATAATAATAATAGTCATTTATTGGTAATAAAAATACAAGTCAAGGATTTGTGTCTCTACCTACTTATATGTAAGGTAAGATAAAGTGATTAGAATTATTTAAATTATTGTTACATGCAAAATAAGGATTCAAAATCATAAAACCATATCTAGAATTAACTAACTAAGAATTAGTACATAGTAATCAATGAAGCTATCAAAACAGCCAGTTTTATTTTGGCACCGGCTTTGGCAACATTAACAGACATGGTAATGTAAGGATAACAAGGGATTTGAAGTAGGGTCTCGCTGAGTGGTCGCTTGGGATCCCTACGATTGCTCGTACGGCCCTTTTCAGCATCCGAAACGCGTGTTCCCAGTCGGCCGCGCGCGCCCACAGCTCGGCGCCGTATTGGAGCAAGGATTGGACCGTAGCAAAAAAGCAGGCACGAACCACATCAGCGGAGACCACTCGCGCCATCCGGCTCAGCGCATAACATGCACCCGCCAACGTTCCACACAGCTTGTGGATATGACTCGATGTGGATATGATTTGAAGTTTTGCTCAATAAGATCAGCGAAATAGGCAGGGAGTGTAATAATTGTAGGCGACATCAACATCAACTGTTTGAGGATTCCGAATAACGATGTTATAAATCTAGTCGACTTGATCTCGGTGCACGGAATGTACAATTTGGTTGACTTCCCTACGCGGGCTACGGCAACCACCTCAACCTGTTTAGATCACCTGTATAGCAATCTGACGGACGGTACAATCACGGTGGTTTCCGTGGTCACTAACATTAGTGATCATCTTGCGATAAAGGGCGAGATCACACGGGCGAGGACAAAACCACGGCAGAGTCATTCGTATGTTAGGAAATTTAGCAATGTTAACAAAACAAATTTTGTTGCATCAATAGACAGCGGCGACTCGAATGAATTATTATTAAAAAATAGGCTTAGTACTTCTGACATGATAAATTCAATTATAAATGTTATTCAAAACAAACTTAAAATATGTTTCCCCTTGAAAAAAACTTGTAATAAAAATTATCATTCATCTTGGATAAGCGCTGATGCCAAAAATTATAAATCATGATTATTTGACATAATTAAATTAAGTAAATTAGAACCCAATAATGAAACAATTCAATCTTTAATATTTGACATGCATAATTATTATGAATTTATTTTAAAATGTGATAAACGTGACTTTTATGAGTGTATCAAGTGTATGTTAGGATCAACTAATAATGCCTCAAAAGCCGTGTGGGGGATAATAAATAGAGAACGGGGTAGGAACAACTCTCCTAGAATCGATTTTACTGACATCGTTATAAAACCGGATGGATCAGAGTTTTCAAACAAAAAAGATCTGGTCAATACGATGAACGCCAGGTTTTTGAGCGCGGCGGACGCCTGTGGAATGCCTATCGCCAACGTCGCCGGTGTGCGCCGAGCCTTAGATTCGGTGCGTACGACTACGGACCGGTCATTACGACTACACAGCTGTTTAGTCCTGATGAAGTAGCGCGTATAGTGATGACTCGAATATCGCCTAAAGTCTAAGTACGGCCAATCAATGAAACTTCTTAGGTACCTATGCCATCATTCCTCTTGCACCAATACTTGCGCACGCAATTAATGCCAGCATCAGGGAGGGTTCCTATCCCAGCTCAATGAAGCTGAGTAAAGTTTCACCTTTATTCAAGGGTAAGGGAAAGAAAAGCAACATAGACGGATATTGGCCTGTCTCAATAATACCCGCAATAGCGAAGGTATTTGAGAACGACCTTAGCTCCCGTCTTGTTGCTTTACTCTCGGCTACGGAAGCCCTCTCTGACAGACAATATGCCTATCGCGAAGGTCGCTCGACAAAATCACTGGCGCGGGAGGTCATCCGATGCATAATGGCTGCCCGTGAGGCAAAGCAACAGGTCGCGGTTATCTGCTGCGACCTGTCAAAAGCCTTCGATGTTGCTGACCACAAAGTACTGGGAGTCAAACTAGCTCATTACGGCATCACTGCTATGGCTCATGATTTATTTTGTGATCTTATGCGAGACCGTTCGCAAGTAGTGTTGGGTAGCGGTGGGGAGGCAGTATCCGGCTAGGCTTCTAATTAGACCGAGGGCTGCAGTGGGCGAGTCATATCCACAAGCTGTGTGTCACCTTCAGCTTCTATGGCTTGCCCGTTAGCTATTCGATGAAAGGGCAATACTACTACTTCGACGAACCACCACTGCTCCCGGCGGCGACCGCAGCTCGCCGATCCGACGGAGCCCTAGTCATCGCGGCGGCGCGCCTGCTTGCGTCAGTTTGCTGAGCTCGCCGATACTGCAGATGCGTTGCCGCTAGCCGTCTGGCGTGGCTATATGAATGTAGCCGTCTCGTGTCCAGCATGATTTCACACCGTAGCGCTTCCTGGCCGCCATGAAAGCGAAATGTCTGGGCGTCGTCAAAAATTCGGACAGTGTGATATTGCTGCCCTTTAGTTTTGTTTTTGCAAACCAAACCTTATCCCGCATCGTTAAGTCACTGACTTTCACGAGAATAGGACGAGGCCTATCGCCCTGCATTGCACGACCCATACGATGGCACCTCCGAATGTGAGCCGTTGAGAACTCCGGCTAGCTCAGTTGCTTACTCAGAGTGGATGCTATTACCTCTGCTGTGTCTTCCTTGGGCCCCTCCGGTATGCCATGCACAAGCACTATCTTGCGGCGGCTCCGCATCTCTTGGTAGTCGGCATCACAGGCAAGCAACTCCACTTGCTGTTGAAGCGTCTTGAGGACACCCAATGTGAAGATTTTGAAGGCAGCATAATCTGCTGCGATGGCCTCCAGTGTAGTGGGTGAAGTAGACTTCTGCAAGGCACCCCAATGGCATCCTCAAACTGCCTCATCCGCTCATGTAGGGACTGGCTTGCATCAGACAAAAGTTGATGGCTGTCCATGGTGTTGTGCAGTGTTCCTAAGTGTTTTGTTGTGATGTGTAGCTTGGTTGTTTGAAGATATTGACTAAGGCATATGGAACACAAGGTACTTGATGAAGTTATGGCATTTGCTTCTTTACAAATTTATTTTAAAATAATAAATATTATAAGGAGCAGTTTCACAGAATTGTTTTCAAATCTACCCGCCTAGGAGAGAAAAAATAATAATTTGTCAGTTTGTCACTCTTTAGTTGTAGAATAAAACTCACATGATCGTATTGTTTTAACTATGGGGTTACTGCGCAATCCATGTCTTCTGCTCAGGTGGTCTGACATCTTTTCTTTTTAAAAAGCACTGCAGTTTTCTTGATTATTCTACAAATCAAAATAAAATATATGTTAATATTTTTTTATTTTCCTTATGGGAGATCTTTGCGGCATAAAAATCGACATACAGTGGCAAAGTAGTTCATTGGGTTTTTTAAATGATTTGTCATTGACACATCGTCATGTCCGTTGATGAAGATTATTATGTAGGTACCTACGTCCTTTTAGCAGAATTTCGGCCAGGGCAGCCAGGCCTTTCAGATTTCCTAACAGAACGGAGAAAATATTCAGCTAATTTGAATTTCGCGCATATCTGTTTTCGATTCCGAGCCTCGGTTTCATTCCGAGTTATTGTGAACAGCCCTGCAGGCGGCTTAACGTGTTTTCCGAGGCACGGTAGGTATACTCGTGCCTACTATGCAGTGAATGAAGTCAAAATGCTGAAAATGATATTCCACAACTTTAGAATACTTAAACTTACTAACTAAAATCCTAAACTTTCGATAATCATCAAGAAAGATTTTAAAAAAATAGTTTTCTTGCCTTAAAATTGATTTTCCGTACAGACAAAACCTGGGTTTTGGGCACTACTTCACCTTAACTTCAAACAAATAAACAAATCTTTCCTGTTTACAATATTAGTATAGATAACTTTATTTATCTAAGTTGCCAGTTGCCATAAACAGGTCAATAAATTCATATTTTTTGTAATATTTACCTATTTATTTTTATAAGCTGGTAATGGTTAACTCTATAGTCTCCTTGTGGACCAAAACTTATGGTCATGAAGACCATGAGTAGACCATTCGAATATTAGACGAACAAACTCTTGCCTGGCTCGATATAAGAAAACGATTACTCACTTTTAGTATGTAACATGGACATCTTGGTTGATAAAATACAATATTTGGTAAGCTTTTAAACTGCGATGCGTTTGGACAGTAATATTAAAAATTTATAAAATGAGCTAAACTCTTCTTATTTGGATATATTGATTAACTATGGAGTACGGGCATTTCTTTTTGATTTTGAGTAATTTGTGCAAACTAGATTATTAAATATTGTGTTTCTTTTGTAGTTATATAAAGATAAATGTCATAGTAACGACAGCAAACTTCATTTCTCAAAGTATGAAGTAGCTTTACAGCTTCTAGAAGAAAAATATTGCAAGAACACCAAAGAGATTTAATGCTTTGTTTGGAGACTGATCAAAGAGACTTTTTGCGCGAACGTGTTGCCGACACGGCACACCAACACAGGGATCCGCAGGTGCTGTGTCCTGTAGCAGTGATCGGACACAGTTTACCGGTCGCTTCTGGCACTTCTGGCCACTGGTACAATTCGCTCAGTACGATTGTAAGGAAATTTGTTTTTGGACACTTTTCCCTCTTAACAGGTCACAAATATGCGCAGGGAGTGAATGATTTCATATTGGTTCTATACGTATAGATTGTCTTACATTGGATATCTATGCCTAATAATATTAAACCCAACATCAACATCAAAAACAACTCTCCAGAAGCTGCAATGCAGCATCTGGCGAGCATTTATCATTACCTATCCTGAAATGGTGAAGTTGACATCTTATAGCACCATATAACTTCAATAAAGCTTCTGGGGAGTCGTTTTTTGCGAGCATTTATCATTACCTATCCTGAAATGGTGAAGTTGTCATCTTATAGCACCATAACTTCAATAACCATGAGGTCTACTTGAATGAAATCCGCCATCCGCTATTGAGCACATAAAACCGTTTGCGTAAGAGCCGAGACACGTCAAAAAGGGTGTTGGTGAGTCAAAGCAGCTTTTGGCAAGTTGTTTGTAAGTAGGGACTCCACAGGCCCCAAGCAATCCCTGGGAAGTTCCTGGTGGTTCCTGGTTCATCTCCGCTAGCGAAGTAGCATTCCTACAGAACCAGATCTAGCTTTCTTGTTTGTATTCATTGGCCGGTTTCAGTGTAGCCGCGATAGACGCATTTAGGATTTAGACTTGGGAGTGAAAGTGTCTAGTGGCGTAATAACGAAGAACACAATATTAAGTAAGTAGGTTCTCAAAATAGTGTCGTCGATTTAAAAGATAGATGTTGATGGAGTCGATAGGTAACACAGCTAGCTGTTGTAGCTAGGCCTGATGACATCTTATATGGGTTCTCTCCTTTCCCCTTCTATGGGTTCTATGGTCCCCATTTCTTTCTGGTTTATCTTTTTATTCAATGTTCAATATTATGAACTACCTCAGTTTCTGCCTAATATATTCCATGGAGACTGTCTATCTATCAGACTGTATTATTATACTTTATATTGTATACTGTATATTTATTTATCCACCGTAGGTACCTATTGATACACTTGATATCGTTAATATTTACAAAATTTGATTATATTATTGATTATAATTTATATAGGTTAACATGTTACATAGGTACTTAAATATAATTGACGACCTCAGTGGCGCAGCGGGCGAGAGTCTGCCTGCGACGCAAGAGGTTGCGGGTTCGATCCCCGCCTCGGAACAAATTTGTGTACGATCTGCAGAAATTTGTTCCGTTGGTCTGGGTGTTTTCTATGTATAATAAAAAATATTTATCTATGTAATGTATAATATTACGTATATCAGTTATCTAGTACCCATAACACAAGCTCTGCTTACCTTGGGGCTAGATAATGCTGTGTGAATTGTCCAGCATTATTATTTATTTATTTTATTTATTTATTTATAATTATTGTAAAAATAAACAAAAACAAAGATAGGTAAATAGCCTACAGTCAGATACTAATTGGTAGGAAAGTAAATTAATTAAAATAAATAAATTTCAAAGAGAAACTTAGCTGCTTAGGGGCATTGTCAAATTAAATAGGTTTTAAGAGGTGTCAGTGATGCCTTACTTGAACGAACAGCTTTTACAGTTTGTTTTTTTGCTCTAAAGTGCATACGATTTAAGTGATGAAAAATACCACATTGTATAAACAAATAACTAATAACTATCTTTACTACCTCTTTTTTTCATTATTATGTGTAGTTTTATAATAAATCACTTTAGAAAAACACTATAAAAAAGCAGGGCGTTTAAGCCTTTACACAAAATATATAACTCCTGATGAAAAAGAAAATACATGAACCGCTACTTCTACATCATATCTTTCTAATAAACATTCGTAATTTTTGTAGAATTCAATACAATAATAATAAATCCCAAAAAACTCATTTTTGTAAGGCGTTTTGCGAAGTAATTATAACTTGGTTAAAATTTTGCCACGCTAAATTCAACCCTATTGATCAAATATCCCTTTGTATATAACTGAAAATCGTTTCCACTAACGTCAGTCGGGGGCTAGCCGCCTCCATGGACGGACGCGGGGTCATGTTACTTTTTTCGCGATGACAGCTGGACACGCCTTACGAATTACGATTTTCGACAACTTTTGTTTTGCGGGTTCAATAGTTCATTTGTCATTGTAATAGAATATATATTGGATTGCACCTACGTTACAAGGATTTTGCAGTATTTTTATTCATTGACAGAGCTATCAATTTGGTAGAATGGATTTGTAGTAGTTAGATGAACATAAATAAATATTACTGAATGATAATTAAACACGGTCCAGATGTAGACTAGTATTATAATATCTGTATTACTCAAGATGTTGGGTACTTACTAGGTGACCGAGTTAGTTATTACAATACATCATCATCAGCCTATGTTAGACCACTACTAGTCATAGGCCAGTAATGAGCACCATTAGCACTATGTCTTCAGCATGACGCATCCAGCATCCGCCTGCAGTCTCATGGGTTGTCATGCCACCTGATCGGAAGACGTCCTACACTACGTTTACCGAGACATGATCTCCACCCAAGAACACGTTTATCCTAGCGGTTGTTAGTTCTTCGCGAGATATGGCCGGCCCACTGCCACTTCAGCTTGCTAATTCTTAGAGCTATGTCAATAACTTTGGTTCTCTGTCGGATGTAAGTATTCGTTACAAATCCTATCCTTCAGAGGAACTCCGAGCATAGCTCTTTCCATAGCTCGTGGCCAAGCCCTGTCGTGAGTGTCTAAGTCTCAATCAGCTCCGTATAGGTCATGACAGGTAGGACGCGCTGATAAAAAACCATATTATTTTTTTTACTATACATACGAGCGTTCCGTACATAACTATTTCGATTTAAGATAATACTTAAAAGTAAATACTTTCTTATTATCATTTTGATTAAGGTAGTACCCGAGCGCCACCACCTATTTAATTTATTATTATTTTTTTATTATATAGGAATTTACTAAAAAACCGTTGGTCCGTTGGTGATACCTACCATAAGGTTTTAAATACATCTGTTATACTTTTATTTTGTATAGTATCTATAGACAATTAGACAATAGGCACTTAGGCACTTGTATCCACCAAGAACACTTCGCATCTCTGCCAGAACTATAAAAAATCAATCCATTACAGACGAAGCTTACGTTAGGTACCACAAATTAGCCAATGGTTTTTTTGTAAATTCCCGTAGTAATAAAATAGGTTTCAATTGGAGTACAGCCTTAAGAGTCCGCCTAATGCCGGAAAAAATAAGTAGAAGCTCATAAGTAGATCTTTGAGCGCTGGTCTATAATTTTCGGTGGGATTTATTGAATTGTTAAAAATTTAAGCAAGAAATAGAAAATCTAAACGATTACTCAAATAACATGTTAGTCTGGCTCTGTAATTCGTAAAGAACTTATGTGGGTTTTTTATTTTTACAAATCAGTTAATTTTCATACTAGGCGTCCGCCCCGGCTTCGCACTATATAGGGTATATTCATTTGCCTATGTTCGTCAGGGATAATGTCGCATTTTAATAGTGAAAGATTTTTTAAATCGGCCCAGTAATTTTGGTGCCTATTCTTTTCAAACAAATCTTTCCTCCTTATAATATCACTAGCTGACCACTGACCAGCCAGCAATTTCATTCGCGTGAACTTTAATAATACCTACCTTATGTGTTGGTTTCCATGTTCAACGCCAAAGTTTTACAACCAATCCTTTACGATTTTAAAACTTTTTGAGAAAACATTCCTTAAAGTAAATTTCCAAAAATCCGTTCTTAGCCTACGTCCTAAAAGGAAACTCCGTGTAAAATTCAGCTTCATAGCTCTTGCCTTTGTTTTTAATTTTTTTGTAATCTATAACTCGGTGTTTGTTTTGGTTGTTTTAGTAACTGTTGTGTTCTTTTTATATTAGTATCATATCTGTTTAATTTACCAACTCATTTTATGTATGCATTACCTACCCTGTTTTAATTTTGCACGCACTTTGAGGCATAATGTAGTGAGACTATTTAATGTAAGACCTATGTACTGTACCTACATTTCAGCAAATAAATAATTGTGAATTGCAGTTTCAGAGATCTCTTGATATTTCACCCAGTTTTATGTTCTTTTTTATTTATATAGATTATATTATATATAGATAAATTCTATTTCATTACTCGGCTCCTACAGGCTTTTTCCCTACTTATCGTATTTTTTTATTCTGATCATTTACGTTCGTTACTGTAAAACTAAGTGTTTAAAAATACACCTTTTTCTAGATTTTGGCATTATTTTGACTCTCGCCACTCAAACTAAAATACCTATATTATCACATTCTTAAACAAAATTATTATAATTTATGCTAAAGCTATTTAATTTAAGCTGAAGTGGCAGTGGGTTGGCCATATTTCAAGAAGAACCGACAACCGCTGGGGTAAACGTGTTCTTGACTGGAGACCGCGACTCGGAAAACGTAGTGTAGGACGCCCTCCTACCAGGTGGGATGACGATTTGCGAAAGACTGCTGGCAGATGCTGGATGCGGCAAGCTGAAAACAGGGAGCTATGGCGCTCATTAGCCTATATAGCAGTGGACTGGTATAGGCTGATGATGATGATGATAATTTGTGAAAACGTATTACCTACTAAATATACTTTTTTGTAATCAAGGATAACTGCGATATGTCAGCGTTGGACTTTTTTTCAGTTTGAAAAGTTTGGCGCTGGTTAGCGATTTTCTGATTTTCAGTAAAAAGCTTTAACTCAGAAAACATTGGACGAGATGGACCTTGAATTTTTATTTTTTCTGAGTCGTAATTAATACAACTGTCTTCCGTTTTCGGCTTGCCTTTGAGTTTCGGGACACTCTATAAGTCCCTGGACACCGTTCTTCCCTATTTGTCGGTGCGTATTTAAACCCAAATAAAAATCGCCGTTCGCTCCGCCGTTAACACTCCGTTTGTTGTCTTTCTTGACTATCGACTTTTTCAAACCCCACGAATAATCTTAAATTATAACCCAACTGGTCACTAAAAACCGAAGAAAAAGCCTTTGGCAAAGCCCTTGGCTGTGACCTGCTAGGCCTTTAAGTAATATAAACCAGGGCCCCACAAATTCACGGTGCGCCCCTGCAAGTTTTATTTGAGTTCATTCAGTAGTATGTACTTTTGCCGTTATGCGTGGCCAAGATACAGACTTTTTTATGTACCTACAAAATAGCAAAGCCGCAGGCAAATGTTAGTTAGAAATACAATTAGTACCATGTGATTGTGCCAGCAATCAAAACAAAAGAAGTTTATCTGTTCTATAAACGATAAACTTTGCATAAGTCTACGTAAAAAATAAGTGCCCTCTGTCGACTACTTTTGGTAAAATTGACGTGCAATCTGACAGTCATAGTTCTTCACGGTCAAGCCTTAAATAAAGTTAAAAAAGAAAAAATAATAACGTACATAATGTCAAAGTAATAAAATTGCATGTCAAATAAGATTGCTTAGATGTACTAGTATAATATTAAAGCTATTGAGAATCTGCAAACAGTTGCCTAGTGGGTCGTAAACAAAAAACATACAGGCAACTACATACATGAGCTGTTTTTCCTCCCAAGGCCTCCGAAAGGGTTTAATAACTCTCGTGTATCTTTTAGATAGACAGTATTCATGGAATACTTAGACCTAAGCACCGATTCGCTGAATTTCAGCCCGATACGTTATGGCTTTGTGGTAGAATAAGTAACAAACATAGGTAACAAACATAGGTACCTAACATTCATCTTACAAATTTATAATATAGGGTTATAATGTGACGTCATCGTCATCATCAGCATCAGCCTATGTTAAGCATGTTATGTGCCTGCACTGCTAGGTACTCATTTTGTAGCGAATTCTAGGGAAGAGGGATAAATTATTACCTACAATTAATTATGTGGTAATTAATTTCAACACATGATCACTATTAGAATTAAAAAATAGAGTTAAGATACTATACTACGTACTTATCCAACTTTTATCATACTTTTAGCAAAAAGCTGAATAGAAGAAATCTATTCGAAGCGATAACTACTATCCATTTTACTTGTATTATAACAGATCGAAGGATCCTAGGATCTTTGGTTTTTAAAAATTCCTATAGGTATCTTATTTTATTTGGGATGTATAAAATAATTTTTAATTGTATTATAGCTTGTATTTTAATGTACTATTTTAAGAAGTAATTATTTATTTATCTAATAAGCTCTATTAATATTATTAATGTAATCTTCTATAAAAGTAAGCATAATATCTAAGTCAGTAGTCTTCGAATAGACTGGAAATGTATACTGTGTTACCCACATAGGTAGATAAGTTGGTAGTGATTCTATTGGCACAAAGCTTGAACTAAACTAAAGTATAAATGTTGCTGTCCCCTTTTTATCGATCCAAAAAACTGAGATGGCAACGAGTTTAGGATTTTTAGTTTAGGTTTTGTGCGAACACGTGTATAATCACTACCATTAGGCTGATAGTTTCCAAAAAAGAAATATAAAAAACCACAGTCTAAAAAACGTAAATACAGTTTTGATTCTCTGCTTGACATCAATTTTAAAGTTATTTTGTGCCTAATCCTACTTAGCCAGGTACAAAATATATGCCTACAAATACAAAATGCATAAAAACATACCTACCTATTTTTGACAAAGTACATACATACATACAACAACAATAGAAACATTTTATCAACAATGGGTTTCATAATTCTAAATAAAAATCAGCAGTTACAAAAATTTTTGGAGTACGAGAACTTTGAACATTATGGTCACATTTATTTCCACACTGACTAGTTATAGGTAGTAAAATAGTAATATTTATAGTTATTCTGTTAAGCCCACAAGGCCACAATAGACGGAGCTATAATATATATTAATATAAATCATAGCAAGCTATAATAACGGTATATTTTTATTAAATAATATTTTTATTTAATAACCATTAGATGCACACAAGTCTAACCTCATTATATCCGATGGATAGGCCATACCAGGTTGTCTGGCGGAGATCGCTCTTGAGCGATAAGACCGCCAATTGTCACTTATTGTTTATGTGTTTCATTTGTAAATTGTTTTTAGCTTCAGTGTGCAATAAAAGTATTTTCTATCTTTCTTTCTATCTATTTTCTATAGTAATCGGCGAGTGACCACAGACGCAGCTATTACTTATATTTTTAATACGTCACTAAAATAATAATATGTCTATAGATGTAGCACGGTATTTTTTTGTACCTCTATAGTAAGACATGATGTCCACAGAGCTAATGAGTGCAAAAATATATATTTATAAGCATAACCACCGTCCGTGGCAGCTCGATATACTGTATATACTACTATATTATATACTAAATATAGCTTACTATATTAATATATAGCTCCGTCTGGCTGTGGGCTTAATGGTGGCGGTGATGTAAATAACACTTTTTAAACTTTTGCGATTTGTTAACATAATATATTAAAGATTATTTATCGAATATTTATCGCGTTTCGCTTTCTTTTCCCAACGTTTCGACCGCGTTACAGTGATCGTGGTCACGGGGCGACAGGCATCAGTGCCACGATCGCTGTAACGCGGTTGAAACGTTGGGAAAAGAAAGCAAAAGGTACGCGATAAATATCCGATAAATAATCTTTAAGGTTATGTAAATGCAATCAAATGTAGACAACCAGAACGCCGCCTTTGGAATGAACATATTCCTCGTCTTACTATAATAATTGTCGTAGTTTGACGAATTCATTACGGATGATCAGGTGCTCGGAGGGATGCCGTATGCGCTTACCTAGAACCGCATTCACCCTGTACTTCCAACATTAATAAGAATCATAGTTAACCCACTTACACCCGTAATGAACATTCGTCGTCCTATGAAACTTTTCACTGGAAAACACTGGGCGGAATGAAAACAACAACTTTAGAATATTGCAGACATTTCTCATAACGACCGATGTGACGTGGTGGGCGAAGGTCTGCCTGCGACGCAGAAGGTTGCGGGTTCGATTCCCGCCTCGGGACAAATGTGTGTACGATCTGCAGACATTTGTTCAGGGTGTTCTGGTTGTTTTCTATGTATAATAAAAAAATATCTATCTATGTATTGTATTATGTTATGTATATCAGTTATCTAGTACCCATAACACAAGCTCTGCTTAGCTTGGGGCTAGATAATGCTGTGTGAATTGTTCAGCATTGTTTATTTATTATTTATTTATAACAAATGTTACTGTACACTTCATCACGCCCTGTAAATTAAATTAACTAATTCAACTCTTCCAACTTCTTATGGTCTGATAAGACGACGTTTTCAGGTTGCTCTGCATTCGTCTCGCGTATAAGCGGGCCATGCTTCCATCCTTCAGGATATCCGAATTGCCGCACGTCATCCCACCATTGCTGCTTGCCATCCGCCCAGATGATGTATACCACGTTTGTGCTGACAAGCACAGCGAAGCATACCCAGAAAGCATTTCGCCACTGCACTAACGTTGACTGAAAAATAAAATATGTTGAATTATTCGACAAAGATAATGAAATTTTTCTAAACTTAATTGGAATGGTTTTTTTTTCTAGGATTTGACAAGAAACTGAACAAAATTATAATACCATTATAAGGGTTAACTAAATACTTTATTATAATAATAAAATGAATTATAAAATTATTTCTCGTCCGTGACAGATTAAGGAGAAGATTGGAGATGAAGATTTTTGATAAAATAGGTTTATCACCATTTCATCGTTCATTTAGTTGTTTCAGCCTGAAGAAGTAACAAACATCCATCCATCCGGCCATCCCTTATTTCAGAAATTGTATTAAGTTATATGGTAGTGTTATTTTTTTCATTTATTTCTTAGTATTTTTTTATTAGTAGTAAAGAACCTCTGCAAAACACCCTCCGAAGTAATATCTATTGTAGTTCGAGCTACAGAGATAATACCTAAAAGCCTACAGAGGTACTGCGACAAACTAGACTCACACACTAACGTTTACAAAATGCAGAAACACACAATAACAATATTAAGGCGCATACCCCAACCAAACTAGCGCCGCCACCTACTTTATCTTATTATTCCGCTTAACAAAGGAAATCGCAAAAATCAATTGTACAGTTTGTGATACTTATTATAAGGCATTAAATAAAGCTTATAAGAGGTATTACAAACTGTGCGATGATTTTTTTAAATTTTAAGATAAATTTGGTGGCGGCGCCACTTTCGGTGGGGTATGCTCCTTAACTAAAGTTCTCGGGGGAGCAAGTAACAAGGAGAATCTGAGTAGTGAGTAACCTCTTCCTTGACGACGGGTTTTCAGAAAATCGGGGTTCATCGAATCGAGTAGGAATATTTTTCAAAGAAAACGTGCGATAGTCTGAGTTTTAGCCATCCTTTTAAAACTACTATTTAATTCTTAATTCTATAATGCACTAATAAAACATTATTTTAAACCTTATAACTAGAGAGGTATCGCAAAGGCGAGCTTAACCCTACAAAGACAAGTTTGCAAAACATATTTCCAATCTTATCAGAAAACAGAATTATACATTATTATGTTCTCTTATCGCTGATTGTGTATGTCTAGCTAGACTAGACATACACAATCAGCGAGAAATATGTTTTGAAGATGAAAGAAGGACGTATGATGAAATCCAAATCCATAGTGAATTCATTGTTGTTGAACAGGGAAACATGGTATGGATATAATGATGTCTTTGCTATTTAGGTACATGATAACCATCAAGGTTCAATTCAAAAATGTACTGACGAAAAAAATGGATAAGTAGCCTTGAAAGAAATATTAGATTTTTTAAATTTGGTTTCATGATTTTGTTGTGGTCGAGTTTCATCAATGCTCAGTAGACTAATTCTGTAAAGTTCGGAATTCGAACTCGAATTCATTCAAGTGACCGAATTCGATCGCTTTTTTGCAAAGATCCTAGTATCCTACGTTCCGTCTTTTTTGTAACATTTTATTTGACAAGTTATTAGAGTTTCAAGCATCGAGGAGATGATTTGTGAATTCCCTTACACAATAACAATTGTACGTGTTTAGCGTAAATGTGAAAATCAGACACAACTTAGAGGCTCTATATTATGTAGAGTCTCAGTGACGAGCATAAACTCGATAACGCTTGTAGATTCTACAATCATTACCAAGTTTTCCAAAGTACAAATACTTAAACTCACTTCAGCTGAGTGAGGTTCGAAATGAGTTTATAGAATGCGCCAATAAATAATGACATCACAAATCATTGGCTATATTTCTTCCAGTTGATAATTTATAGCTATTTCACAGATAGCTTATCTGTTCAACGAGCTACAACATGGTCTGTAAAGGACATACCTACAAGTACATAATTTCTATACGGTTCTATCAATACAACAATCTTACTTACATCTGGAGTCATCAACCCGATAAGGTAAGGTGTGATAATACCGGCGAATGTTGATGTGGTGTTGACGAGCGATGTGAGGGAACCCGCGTAGTTTGGAGCTAAGTCCAATGCATTCACCTAAAAATGAATAAGTTTTTCTCAAATTATGTTTTGACGGTCTCAGTGGCACGGTAGGCGCAGGTCTGCCTGCGACGCAGGAGGTTGCGGGTTCGATTCCCGCCTCGGAACAAATGTGTGTACGATCTGCAGACATTTGTTAAGAGTGTTCTGGTCGTTTTCTATGTATAATAAAAAATATCTATCTATGTATTGTATAATTATTGTATATCAGTTATCTAGTACCCGTAACACAAGGTCTGCTTAGCTTGGGGCTGCATAATGCTGCGTGAATTGTCCAGCATTATTTATTTTTTAATTACTACTAAGGTCTAAAAGTTAAGAGAAGAGTTTCTATATTTTGTAAAATCTCTGTTTGGGCCATTTTTACAATTCCTCACCCTTATCATCAACAGCCTATTGGTCCACTGCTGGACGCAGACCACCCGCCTGATTTTATATCTTATGGGGGGAAATGCCCTTAATCCCCACGCTGGGTATGCGGGTTGGGGATCGCAGGTCAGTAGTAGATCTATTCTGCAAGAGGCGATGCTGCCCGCGATGTATGTCCCTTAGTCGCCTTTTACGACACCCACGGGAAGAGTTGGGGTGGTGTAAATTCTAAGCCGGCACTACACGGTTCATTTATTCTCAGTAATTTTACAGTTCAATTTCAGTTTATTTATTCGTGTCATGGGTTTTCGTGGAACACTAATCAAGGAATTTGGAAGAAGCTGTTCTCCTGTAACAGTAGCTCTGTTATAGGACGACCTCTGTGGCGCGGTGGGCGAAGGTCTGCCTGCGACGCAGGAGGTTGCTGGTTCGATTCCCGCCTCGGGACAAATGTGTGTACGATCTGATCATTTGTTCAGGGTGTCCTGGTCGTTTTCTATGTACAATACTATCTATGTATTTTATTTTTGTACATCAGTTATCTAGTACCCGTAACACAAGCTCTGCTTACCTTGGGGCTAGATATTGCTGTGTGAATTGTTCAGCATTATTTATTTTATTTTATTTAACAGTTTCTTCCACATTGTAGCTACCACGGGAGACAGGAGATCTATCTTTATTTGTTACTAGTGATCCGCCCCGGCTTCGCACAGGTATAGGTATTCTAACCTATGTTCATCACGGATAATGTAGGATTGTGATGGTTAAAGAATTTTTCAAATCGGTCCAGTGGTTTTGGAGCCTATTCAATTCAACAAACAAACAAAAACATTTTGCTTCTTTATAATATTAAGACAAATAGTTTTGAAAAAACAATATGGTATTTGTTATTGAGCCTCAAATACTTAGATTAATAATTGGTGATGTTTTTAAGAGTCTTTTACATTTTTCTAGGCTAAAAGTAGCTCAATGTTATTCCAAATCTAGTGCTATTTATCTGCAAACTTATCAGCTCGATCCATAGCTCACAGTCAAACGATACAAACCTACTTGGTTTCAATGCTTCATCAAAAAGTTATGTACTCACCTTCATGCCTGGGTAGAAACCAGCCATCAGCGCCATTGATACCACGAAGTAAAATATGGCGAGGTTCCCGTCACAGCCGGAGTATGACGCCAGGATAATGCATATTGCAGGACCGGTTGCAGCTGAAAGAATCCATACATACTCAAATATTACCTCTTACGTAGAAAAATCTCTCAACCAACTTACAATAGGTTGCTTATCAGTGTTTTTTCACGGACATTGTATCAATATTTTCTTACTTGTTTTTCGTTAAAAGAAATTAACAAATTATGATGTTTGAAATTAAGAAGCGGAATTAACAAAGCGAGTTTACTGTACAGTGTTACACACATTTTTAGTGAATTTAAGCGTAATGCCCCCTCTGTAAGCCTCTGTGTGGTATATGTGTGAGCGTCATCCCATCTCTGTGTGAAATACGCGTTTACCTCACACCCCGTTTGAAAATCAGAGGGTGTTGTTCGGGTGAACTTTGGTATGGCAGTTCCCTTTTTTATGTTAGAAGAACCAATAATATACCTAGTTTCTATTCACCGTTTTTAGGGTTCTGTACCCAAAGGGTGAAAACGGGACCCTATTACTAAGCCTCAGCTGTCTGTCCGTTGCGCGTCATCAGTCCGTCAGCGGGCTGTATCTCATGAATCTTTTGGCGACTTAGGTCTATCAAGAAAAATTACTAGGTATGTCGAATTTGTTAAATTTAATTGTCAAAGGCTATTTATGCCGAGATATAGAAATGACGATATTTACAAATGTCAATATTATGTTAAAACGTCTATAACCCAGAAAGTATACGTATAGAAATGCCGATATTTAAAAATGTAAACTTATTATTTTGGCAAGATAATGATCCAGAACGTCTAAGTATAAAAGGAAGACAGTTGTTTTGATTTACATAATATGTATTTTTCTTGTCGATATAACAACTATTAATAATAATAAAACAATATTAAAATAAATACACAAAAACGTAAATATTTGACTATTTTTGTCGAGAACCATTATAGGCTGTTGAGATGAGATGAGATGATTTAATTGTAATTTACTTTGTTAAGGCTCATACCCCACCCAAAGTGGCGCCGCCACCTAATTTATATTATTATTCCGTTTAACAAAGAAATTTTCGAAAATCAATCTCGGGAACTGCAATAAGTAAAAAACGTAGAAATTTTGAGGGTGTTGAGTGATATACACCATAAAAATTTCAACTGTCTACCTAATATCCAATGTCCATACCAAGTTAAGAACTTTATTCGCAACAGGACCCCTCCGTATGCGAGTTGACTCGCACTTGGCAGGTTTTATTTGTATAAAACCGGCCAAGTGCGAGTCGGGCTCGCACACGATCTATAAAACGGCAAAAAAATCATGTCTGTCGTATAAGAGACCTTTAAAAATTTGTTTTACTTCAATTTAATTATTTATTTTCAAAATTAATTTGCGAATATAATATTCTGTGAATATTTCATCGTCTACCACTTGCCGTTATCGGCACGGCGACGACGTATAGATAAAATAAATAAATAATGCTGGACAATTCACACACACAGCATTATCTAGCCCCAAGTTAAGCAGAGCTTGTGTTTTGGGTACTAGATAACTGATATACATAATATAATACAATACATAGATAGATTTTTTATTATATTATTTAGAAAATGACCTGAGATGACGCAATCATATAGGTACATTTATAAATTTTTTTTTAAAAATAATTCACAAGAGTTTCTAATTTCTAGGTTACAATAATTAATAGTTTGTAGGTAATTTAAACAGATTTTCAATATTCCGTCTGTAACCCAGACTCTAAAAAATCAAAAAACAATTCGAACTTTAGATATTTCTATAAAACTAAACTTACCAATTGTCGTGTGAATAATTCTTCCTGTCTTGATCGAATGGTACTTTTTCTTGATGCAAAAGTCACAGATGAAGCCGAATATGAATGAAAAGATCCACATGGCGATGTAAGGTAAAGCGTTCAGAATACCAGCTGTCTTGATGTCAAATTTCAGGACATCGTGGGTGTATTTTGGAAGATCTGTGACCATTGTGTAGTAACCCCAGTCGTGACCGACCTGAAAAGTTGGAAATTTTTTTGTACGAGATGAGTCAAACCTTATGAATTTAAATAAATGTTTTTAATTAAGGTTCTTTTTTTTTTTTAATAACGGTCTTTATTTAGAAAGAAAATAACAATCAAATAACAAATTTAAATTAAAACTAGTATTTACAATAGAAACAATTAAGCTATCTGCAAACTGTTGCAAACAATCTACAGGTAGCTCAACTGATCCATATCAATACCAGTTGGAAGCGTGCCTAAGACACTGGCTGCATTGCCCCGCTGTATAGCAATGCTGATGCGCTGTGCCAGATACTCACCAGCTCTCGGGTCACGCGTCGCTTCGACCAGACGCTCAGATAATTTTTTGAAAACCAAAATATATTAAGGTTCTTAGAACCGTATGAATTTCATGATTTACGACGTTCCCACGGGAACGGAACTACGGGCGCCTCACAGTTTCACCCGAGTAGTTCCCGTTCCCGTGAAAATTCAGTGAAAAAATATAGCCCATGCTATTACAGACTATAACCTTTCTCTGTACCAAATTTCATCTGGATCCGTTCAGTCGTTCTGCCTTGATAGAGCAACAAACATCCATCTATCCATCCATTCAACTAAACTTTTGCATCTATAATAATATTGTGATTAAAACAGTTATGTTGTTAACATCAAACTGTCTTAAACTCTCTTTTTAAATCGTATAATAGCAATTAGTGAATATACGACGGATTTAAAGCAAGGCGCGAGAGCCATAGATGAAACACGAGCAAGTGAAGGATTCTAATAACTGAATCACGTCCATAGGTGTTTACACCGTGTTTGTGAATAAATAGGCTTTTAAGAGAGGGAATAATATAAATTCTCATCTGTAGGTACTCAATACAGTGTCTGATTTATGTATAAATGACGCTGACGAGATATGGATGGTAGTGACCATCTATGAGACACAAGCAATTCAATACTGTTATTCACACCCGCACACGCAATACCGTTTGTGGTTAGGCATGAATAGAATAATGGTAGTTTATTTATTAGTTTCTTTTAGTACGGCGCCAAAGGTCAGGTCTTTACCTATTTATTACCTACTTCGAGTCTGTCACAAGTGAATGACTTGATAAGAGTATCTGAAACGTATCGACCAGTTTTAAAATATTTTTTTTGAACCACCATTACCATATTTTTGTAGAAAAATATTTACTAAACTTCACGGGTCTTTTTTATCGGTTTTTTTTTCAGTTTTGTTTAAAAATATATTATATATAATTTAAAGTCAATCATGAAATTTTTCGGTAATGTTTATTTTACCCGTGACAGCGAATAAAAATAATAATAATGCTGGACAAGTCACAACTGATATACATATTGTGATACATAAAATACATAAATTTGTAGTTCTTTTTTTATTATACATATAAAACGACCAACTCCATGAAAAAATATCTACAGATCGTACAAACATTTGTCCCCGAAATCGGAATGAAACCCGCAAACTCCTGAATCGCAGGTGGATATTCGCCTACAGCGCTATAGAGTTCATCGAAGGTGTCATAATTTAAAGTGAGGTCGTTTGTTCGTTTGTAAACCTGGTTTTTTGTGAACATGTTAAATTTTCCTTCGTTTTTTACTAGCTTCCTGCCTGTGGCTTTCCACGCCTTGTTTAGGGTTATTTCTATATATCTTTCAAACATCCCATGGGAACTGATTTATGGCATAAAAAGTATGCCTACGTTACTCTAAATCCTTTCAACTAACTCTGTGCCAAAAATCAAATCTATTGGTTGCTTGCTTATTTATGGCGTGAACGAGGACCACCAAAAATACACTTTCGCATTTATTACATTAGTTAGGATTTAATTTGTTATAAACTTACTGCAGCACAAACTAGAGCCCAAGCTGGTGTTGATCTGATTATGGCCTTCCATGGCACTGGGTCCTTCTTGTTCGATGTTTCCGCCGTGGTCACGTTCTTGATCAGATAGCTCAACTCTGCCTTCTTTATAAATGGATGACTGCTCGGTGTGCTGTAGCAGAACATACTCTGAAATGAAGAATAGCGTGAACTTCAAAACCGGAAAACTTAATATAATAATAATATTTCTTGATATTGTACGAACTCTTTTTTAAGAAAGAAGATTACAATCAAATAAAAGAATTAAATTAAAACTAGTAATTTACAATAGAAATAATTGAGCTAACTGCAAACTGTTGTAAACAATCTACTGGTATCTCAACTGATTCATATCAATACCATATAGATACCAGTTGGTACCAGTTTGTATCAGCTTGGTACCAGTTTTATGAAGTTATTCCTGACTCGTCTCACTTTGTTCCGAATCCAGTGGGACGAGTCAAGAAACTCAAATTTTATGCTGAAAACGTTCCAGATTCGCTTCTTCATCAGCAAATAAATCGTACTAAAATGACAAAAATATTAAGCCTTTTGACCTATTTGTCAAAAGGCTTACTGCAAAATTGTAAGATTCTTTAAGTAAAAAAATATTTTAACGCGTTTTGCTCCAACTCAAAAATAACAGCTAAAAGATTTATGGTTTCTTTGTCGCTTCTTTACTTTATACTGATATTGGTAGTGATTCTGTAGGCATAAAACATAAACTAAATAATATTGCTATACCCTTTCTTTCGATCGAAAAAAAAGAGACGGCCTCAAATTTAGGCTAGTTTAGTTTAGGTTTTATACCAACAGAATCACTATCATTGTTAATTTTATAATATACTTTTGGTCGCAACGGCATCGCACGGATACATCCTATGGCCTATATTCATCACGAATGATGTAGGATTCTAACGGTAAAAGGATTTTTCAAATCGGTCTAGTTGTTTCGGAGCATAATTCAATTCAAACAAATGAACAAATCTTTCCTCTTTTATAGAAAAACAAACGCAATCATAGCCGAAGGTAAAATATGGTTTCAATGAAAACCTTATGTTTTTTGTAAATTAATCACGCTTGGTAACCGTGGCTTCTGTCTAAATATAGTAAGTAGTTCCACAATTTGCATAATAGAAGTAATCTTATCATAACCTATGAAGGTTATTTGCAGTAGGATATTTACATCAGTCAGTATCATGAATTTGATAAGAGTTCTTGCAATGAATACCACAAAATAACTATATATTAATAAATGAATAAATAATGCTGGACAACGCATACATACAATATCTATCCCCAAGCTAAACAAAGCTTGTGAGAGTACTAGATAACTGATAAACATAATCATAAATAGATATTTTTTATGATACATACATAGATAACGATCAAAACACTCAGAGCAAATATCTGATGGTAGTGAAAACATTTTGTCGGAAATGGAACCCGCAACCTCCTGTAACGCAGGCAGATCTTCGCCCACCACGCTACAAACGTCGTCAAAAATATTACTAAATGTTAATACTTCATTAATATTTCATGTCTGTTAGTTAGCTATATTTTTTGTTCGTATGTTTTCTTATTTTGTCTTTTATGTTCGTTCGTATTTCTGTTCATTTTTGTTTAACTTTAGGAATAATATTGTAACCACTTAGTTTCTTCTTAATACTATGTAATATATCATATATATATCTTAGATATGATAATGGTATAAAAAAATGCATCAACTACTTCGAAATATACATTGGCAATATAGGAATCTACATTCAGGGCTTCAGCAGCTTGCAGAGTTTGCTTGTGGACGTGTATTCACATTATATAGAATAGTGACGTGGATATTACGACGACCGATGTGGCGCGGTGGGCGAAGGTCTGCCTGCGACGCAGAAGGTTGCGGGTGCGATTCCCGCCTCGGGACACATGTGTGTACGATCTGCAGACATTTGTTCAGGGTGTTCTGGTCGTTTTCTATATATAATAAAAAATATCTATCTATGTATTATATTATATTATGTATATCAGTTATCTAGTACCCATAACACAAGCTCTGCTTGACTTGGGGCTAAATAATGCTGTGTGAATTATCCAGCATTATTTATTATTTATTTATTTATTATATTATAGGCTACAGGATTCAAAACAATACATTCTATCAAAATACCTGACTTCCGAAATTCCCTGGCTATTATATTTAGTAAACCTCTCAAAGATAATAAAAAGAATTTTAATAATCACATACCCACAAAATAAACCAGATGATTCCAAATCCCCCGAAGAAATAGAACACGTAAGCCCAATCTCTACCATCAGCTAGCAGAAAACCAGACATGTAGGATCCAAAGATGTTGCCAATCTGTGCTCCTCCGAAGACTAGAGCTCCTTGGAATGAACGCTCTTGAGGCGGCACCCATCGCGCCAGCATTATCATCAAGGCAGGCATGGTGGGACCCTAGAAAAATATATAAAACTCGGTTGGTATAGCTCATTGTTTGCTTTGACACGTTTCGACTACATCTATACTGCCTATACCTGTCCACTTCCAGGCGCGGACCTTCCCTTGCGATAGAATAATATCGGTGTTTGTAAGGAATAGCATAACTTTAAAATCAATCATTCCGAAACTAAAACCTAAATAAATTTCTATGCATTACAGCAGAATAAAATATTGTAAGACGATGCTTAAGACACTGGCGTCAAAAAAACACAAGTATTAACAGGCTACTTTTGAATTCTGCGGACCCTCTATCAATGGACCCTCAATTGTTTGTAAGCTATCAAAAACTTGTGAAATGATTGAAAAACAAAAAACTGGGCATAGATAATTAGTCTAGTAGCATACAGAAAAATATTATTCGATTCCTTCAATTCGATTCCAAGCCAAGGCGCGTTTAGTAATTGCGTAATTGCGTTTAGAAAACGTTGTGATGCGTTTGGGGCAAGGACTCTCCTATGTCCGAATAATCCCCAAGGAGTGGCACATCATGTGAAGCAAATATTATTCAACCAGATTCAATTCTGCTACCTGTTTCATTTTCTCATTGTTTGCTTTCACTCAAGTTTGTCATTATTATCTACGTTGAAATAAAATAAAATAAGCACAACATACTCGTGATAATGCTTTGGGTAATCATCAAACAATCTCGTGAAATGATAAACACAAATTTGGAAATGCTTAGGTAGGTATCAAATTATGCAATAACTACGGTATTGCAGTTCTGAAGTGGTTAGATATGAGTATTTACTATTGGCAAATACCTACCTATGAGCCTCTCAGAAATTGCTAGGAGTCGTTTGTTGTATTTGTCAAATAAGTAGCAAGATACTAGCAACATTTCATCATTCCTGTAAATTTGTACATGATAATAAGATTCTTCCAACTCAAATAAGGTTCGAAGTTAATCCGCTTACATCCGTAATGAATTCGTCAAACCACGATAGTTTTTATATTAGAATGATAATAAGAGAGAGGATTTCATATGATGTTAAATTTATATAAACTTTTAACTGCTTTGAAGCTATGTATTCGAGTATTTATTTTGCAATCCTAAAACGTACAAATGAGAGGTGTTAAAAATATCACCTAGGTGTAGGCTAGGTATTAAGACCTCTGTAAGGGTGTCATGCATCTTGAGAGGTAGACTTGCTAATCACATTAATTAAGTATCTCTAAACAACTAAAGTTCTTACTATAACTAAACTGAATTTTTATGAGAATTGCACAGAATTAATTGTCTAAAATCTAGCTTCACCTTAAGGTCAGTTCAAATTGAAATGTGACGTGACGCGATGCTGAAAATATAACTATGTTTACTACGCAAAATAAACAAAATTCAACAAGTGCAGTGCTGCGGGCAGTTTCCATATAAAGTCTTTTTTTTTTACATTTTGAATCTGAGTACGCGCACCATAGCACTATTAGGTTAAGTTCATTTGTTATATATTTATAAGTCTAATATTACTTTTCATGTTGTGCCAAGGAGGCGGGCGATGAGGCAGCTCCACAGTTTTCAACTTTTGCTGCTTCAATTCATTTGTAACTCACTCATTACACACACCTTACTCAAAATAAATTATTTAGTATTTTTTTTATAACTTAAATATTATAAATTTTATTCATGAATGTACCTACGCATTTATATAACAGCAAAAAAATAATTAATTATTAGGTTAAGTTTATATTTACAAAGAATGAGTTAAAAAAACCTAGAGCTCAAAAAAACCGGGAAACTTTTTTACTACCCTAAGCCAGAAGTTCCTGTTGAAGTAAATTAAATCATTCGTCATATTTTTTTGATTTGAACTATTTTTAAGAATATTGTGTAACATTAGGTACTAAAATATTATAAAGAATAAGCCACTGAGTTCTGCAACTCAGTTTTAAAAGTCAATGCATAGTTAGATAATAATATATGGATGCATTTATAACATACATGCAATGTTTACCCGACTGCGTGTGAATGAGGGTCATTACTTTTACTTTACGTAAGGACTTGGTAAAAACTTACTTCACCCATTCCTTGAAGAACTCGCAAAATAAACAGTCCAGGTGCACCGCCCAAATGGATCACAGGTGGCGTTAGCAACGTAAACAGAGCAGTACTTAAGAGACCCACTCCAAGCGTCCACTTTCCCCCAAACTTCTCTGCTGCATACCCACCAGCGACTTGCGTCGCTGCGTAACCTAAGTAGAAACCACTGAGAATGAGTCCTTGAGTTTTTTCGTCCCAGTCAAACATTGTATTCTGAAAACAAAATATTCAAAGTGTGTATAAAACTGAATTTTAGTAAGAATATTCTTACTAAGTGGGAATATCCAGGGGTAGGAGAACGGGATTAATACAATTACCCAATTTTTTATTTATTTTGGACAATAAATTAGCATTGTCATTCAACGTGGCAATGCTTCTAGCATTCTGAGCACTCTAACTTCTGGTGACGGCTTAGATTTTTAGAAAATAGATGTAAGTGTAAATATTAGTTTTGATTATTTTTTGCTATTACTAATTAGATTGTGGTCAAATGACAGTAAAATACATTAATAAATTATTGTTCTCGATGTCCAACTCATATCCCTCAATGGGGGACGCTTGGATTTTTATATAAAAAGTACCATTGTTCCCCAAAAATATAGACTTCTTAACCGATCAAAACAATAGTTCATATGAAATATGATATAATAGGTACATATGATAAGGTAGAGTTACTCTAAACTTGTCTAAAAATATTATACAATACAATAAAACTTGTACATCAGAAAAAAACATTACAAAAAACATTACATGAGACAAGTACAATGGGCTGCCTTATCGCTTAGAAGCAATCTCTTCCAGGCAACCTTTGGATAGAAAGATTATTCACTAGAACATCTACATTCCTTTGGTATTTTTCACGTTAGGGATAATTTAGGGAATCCTATTATAGAAATATGAGTAATATCCTAGATATTCTATCCTAGCTCGTAGACTGTACTAGTACTCGATATCGCTACCTTGACCCTTTACATGTATTGTACATTATTATTGAAATCTTCGTAGTACAGCAATAAAGGGCGAGTGAGATCATCGTAGTCATTTATTTCGTTTGTATTGAAATTTACTGTTGCAAATGTTTGTGTGGTATTCCTATCCTTTGTTCTAGGTAGAAGGATGCTAGGCTTAAAACTAATTTTTCCCTAATTTTAGTCCTATTTATTCAGTAAAATTTCACTCAGCGTAAATAATATCAAATAATCCAAGCTTTCGTAAAGAACGTAAAACACGCATTGGCGTTTTAGTAGTTTCACTTTAATGTACTTTGGACTTACTACTTAATAATCATCAAAGACTGCACCGGGAATAACTTTATTTAATCAAAATTTTGACGTAAGTACTTACGTCTAAATTTTGATTAATAAATTTATCATTAGATTAAATAAATTTAATCGAATGATCGATTAAAATTTAAATTCAAAATGTTTTATTTCCTTTAGAACTTCTAGGACTCTTGGATTTATTCCTGACTCGTCCCCCTTTGGTTCGAATCCGAGTAATACGAGTCAGGAAACTCAAACTTTATGCCGACAACGTTCCTAATTCGTCCCATTTTGATATTTCTGACAGAAAAGTAGCAAAAGTACTGTCGGCCGCACAGTTTTCTCATCGGTATTTGTTATGTGGCCAAATTCTTTTTAAACAAGTTTAAACTAGTGTTGCTCATTCTAAGGGAAAATGATACTTACTGTATTTATTGTAGTTGTGTTACTAGTGCTAGTAGTATTTTTGATAGGACAAGCATAAGGGTCTACAACGTGGACACCGTCAGTTTCATTCTTGTGAACCATCTGGGTGATGGCGAAATTCAAACAAACTCTCATTGTATAGGCATTGCAGACACCTAGTAGACCCATAACACCTAGGATGTACCGCTGGGGGATGAAGCAAGCTGAAAAAAAGCAATCTTTACTACTACCATCCATCTTGTCTCAATAATAAGGTCCCATCCCTCATCGTCATACAGTCAATCGCTGGGTAAAGACTAGAAGAATCCAGCATATGCCAGCAGTTTTTTGCTGGTTGTCATTCCACCTGGTCTAATGGCTGGCACCGCAGAACACGTTTACCCTACCGGTGGTGGTCGCGGTTCATCACGAGATATGGCCGACTCACTGCCATTTCAGCTAGCATTGCAGATGTGACTGACGTCACATCAATAATGCCTTCCCCGTGTGGTTCCGGCTTAGAATTTGCAGCACCACAACTTTTCCCGATGGTGTCGTAAGAGGCGACTAAGGGACATATACCGGGGGGCGAACAGCAGCACGTCTTGCAGAATAGATCTTCACCGAACTGCGATCCCCAACCCGCATGTCGGGATTACGGGCATTACCCTCATGAGATAAAAATCAGGGGGAGGCCTGCGTTTAACAGTGGATCGTTATAGGCTGTTGAGGAGGTGAGGAGGCCTTTCCTGTACAGCATCATAAAATATCTTTCAACGCGTGTGAATAGTTTCGGGATTATGGCATCCTCCGTGTCACTCATCTGCCTAATAACCCCATCCAGTTAAGTCGAAAACTATCCATCCTTTATTGATCATTTGGAAGCGTTTTCAATGCCTTTCGCATAACATTTAAATAACGAAAGACATTCAAAGGGCTTTCTAATGTATAGGAGTGGTTCGGTGGATCGTGCATTAACTTTAATCATTATTTTTACGACAAATGATGACGTTATCCATGTACCTAGTTCATTTGCGTTTTTATCACCTGTATAAACTATTAAGTACCTATCATTGGCATAAAATTAATACAACCTTAGTGATGAAATACTTCGGAATCATTTAGGATTATGGATTATGTTATTTTCCATGACACTAGTTCACTGCTAGACGCAGGCCTCCCCCAGATTTTTTTATGTCATGGGGGGTAATGCTCATAATCCACATCTCACAAGCCATGAGGGTTGGGGATCGTAGTTTGGCGGTAGATCTATTCTGCAAGAGGCGCTGCTGCTACCCGCCCCTCGGTCTATGTCCCTTAGTCGCCTCTTATAACACCCACGGGAAGAGTTGGGGTGGTGCAAGTTTTAAGCCGGCGGCACCTGGAACTCCATTGAGTTACAATAATTGTAAAATTTAAACCCTAAAACCCTAAAATTTTAAGAGTCTCCTGAGTAGGTGCTGTTTCTATTATGACCTAAGTAATAGATCGAATTTACGAGGTAAAACCATAAATCTCCTCTAGCTGCGACACAAGCCATCCCACACAAACTTTCTCAAGTACTGTGCCGAATAACTTTATGTAAAAACCCACGCTTTAAAGAAGGCGACGAAACCTTGAGTTTAACTTCATAACTCTACAGACCGTTCACCGTAAGATGTCCCCTGCCTTAGAAAGAATATTTCCCAAAGCAGGGCAATCTATCATTGAACGGTCAGTAACTATTAATTATCTACTACGGCTGGACAACTGAGAATATCCATAGACAAGCCAAAGGTAGGTAGTATATTTATGTATGTGTACGTAGTTATATTTAGATAAGATCTCAACTTTTGCTGATGTAGAGAATACAGTTCTCTCAGAATATAAGAGCTGACAGATCTATATTGGGTGGCCGTCAAGTTGTGCGACCATTGCATCGGAATCTGTCTCAGATTGACGCATCTAAAATCTGCCTGAAGTCTTTCGCAGAGCGTCATCCCACCTGACCGGAGGGCATCCTACACTACGCTTACCGAGTCGTGGTCACCATTAAATAGTAATACTTACATGATCGTAAAGCTCTAGTTAAAGCGTTGTCGTACTTTTGCGGCGTGGCTGTTTGCTGTCCGAGAAGCTTATGCGCTTGCATTTTCGTTGCTTCATTTTCTTCCATTGTCACTTTTCAACACTATGAAATGAAATGATTTGGTTAGCCTGATGATAAATGTAAGTGTAAATATTAGGTGTAATTATTTTTTGCTGTTAAATAACTGTCAGAGTTAGCCTGATAGTAACATACCTATATGAAAACACGCTGCTGTCATAGCAGAAAGTGTAATTTTTCTTTTTTAACTTGAAGCGGGATCTTTTCAGTTATCTGATTTTGTAGCCATAAACGAATCTGTGTGACTTGGCCAATAAACATACATAATATGTCATTTCAGTGTTTTCAGGCACAAAAACTCAAATATACGAAAACGAATATGAGACTTATTTGTAATTTTTTTGGATTATAATTTCTGTATATTAAATAAATAAAAATAATAAATAAATAATGCTGGACAATTCACACAGCATTATCTAGCCCCAAGGTAAGCAGAGCTTGTGTTATGGGTACTAGATAACTGATATACGTCATATTATACATTACATAGATAGATATTTTTTATTATACTTAGAAAACACCCAGACCAACGGAACAAATTTCTGCAGATCGTACACAAATTTGTTCCGAGGCGGGGATCGAACCCGCAACCTCTTGCGTCGCAGGCAGACTCTCGCCCGCTGCGCCACTGAGGTCGTCAAATATTAATCTCTCTACGATTTAAAATCAATTTATGCATGATTATCATGATCTATAAATATCACGATCATATACAAATATCGATAATACTTTACATTTTCACACAGCGGCTCAGAGAATGAAAATTTTAAATCAAAAGGGCTTTAGTTTGGATTAACGTTTAAATAACACCAACGGACTCAAAGACTTTAGAACCTCAAAAAATTTGCTGAATAAGAATTGTAATTACATAAAATCTTTAGAATCAAATAATAAATTTAAATTAAAACTAGTATTAACAATAGACACAATTGAGCTATCTGCAAACTAAAAAAAAATTAAATTAAATCGTAGTATCCGGAAAGATAAGCTATACTTATTTTGTGAGTATGTATGAAGTCTCCACATGAAAGTCACCGACACAGAGTGGCGGTTATGACATTTAACACTGCGCCAAATGCAAAAATGCAAAAATTACGCAAACTGAGTGTGTATTTTTAACACTTACATTTTATGGTAACGAACGTAAATTTTCAGATGAAAAAATACGGTAGGTTGGGAAAAAACTTGTAGAAGTCGAGTAATCGAATAGAATTTTTAAAAATGAACTGGTTTTTTAAATAAAATTAATACCGACTTTGCCTAAAAAATCTGTTTTAATTAAAATGCTCTATATTATCAGCTACAACAACACATTATTTTTACGAATTACATAGCCAGGCTAATGTTTTATTTATTTAATTGTGTAGTTATTCTATTTATTGCTTACATTTTGAATAAATAATAGAAAATGAACAAAAACTTGATTTTTGCCCCGATGTTGCTTTGCTCTGTCCCGCTCCTACGAACACGAAATTCTATGCCTATCCTTATCATACTTATTAGCATTAGGCCCGCTCTTACGTGCTTGTATCAGCCGACAGTGTTTTGTTAACTTGTCTTTAGCCCTTTGACTTGGTGTGCAATAGGGGTCTTCATTTGACTCCACCATAATTCGAAACTAATAAAATGTATTCTAAAGGTGTAAAATAATAAAAAGCATTCTGTTGGCATTCATACAAAACTGTACGGAACCTTATTCATATATTCATTCAGTCAATGTAACCATAGATAATTCAACTTGGTTCGCAGATCGCTTCTATATTTAACCGATGACTAAACAATACCATAACTGGAATTCGTTTAGGCATGCTTCTTTGTAAATAGTTTGGTTTAAATGTCTTAACGGTAGACGATTGTGTGTTTTCTTTATCATTATCATCAGCCTATATAACTGTTACTGTTACTGTGGATATGGGCTTCCCCTAATGGCATCATAGTGATGTTTAGTTTTATATATTTGAATTAAAACATTAATATAAATAAAAATTAGAACTATTTGCACTAATTTGTGACACGAATCAAATAACTAATTACCCATTCGAAATATTATATGTAATGTATGTTATTATTTAGTACTAGAACTTTCATTGCAAACTTAAAAGTCAGACTATTAGTAAAATATTTACGCTCTTACCTTATCATTTAATCGCCATAGGAGCAAAAACAAGTACACTTTTGTACATTTTCATTTTGGCCCTTATTAATATTGTTTGTTTACGTAAATTTATATCAAAAGTTACAAATAGTTTTAAAGAATATTTGGTCAAATGATAGAAGTGTAAGTGATAAGAATAAGGAATAATAATGTATCTTATCTATTCCTTGTATATATGGTTGGTTATGAGGTCAGTCGGTGCCTCTATGCGGACATAAATTACAATCTTGAGTCGCCAAGATAACAGAACCTCGAACTAGACCTTCTCAGATTAAATCTGTGGTATGTATTTAACCCACATGTCTTAATTTGTGGTAATTTTCTCGTAACTTTTAAAATCATAGAGGCTTATACAGACGGAAAGACAGTCATCTTAGTTTCAGGAATCATTGCACCATTGAAATATTTTAACTAACCTTTGGGTATGGAACCCTGTAAATGTGAATTCAAAACCCAAGGAAGGACCCAATAAAGGAAACAGTTACATAAGGTGCGTAGCTTTGATTTGATTTTTGTAATTTGTACCTAAATACTTGGCAAACAAATTACAAAATTGGAAAAAATAATAATTCCAAATACAAAATTGTTTTAAAATTAATATATACCAATAGTATGTTAAACTGATAGTGCGTCGGTATGGAACTTGAAGTTATTAAGTTCTATTTTTTTTTTTATAATCTCAAGATGTTATAGTCTCATATTTAAATTATTGTTATAAAAAAAACTTATAGCAAACACGATCTCACCTACCTATTTTTCACTAGGTATATAAACAAAACCAATACTATTTCCAGTTAACTGTAGTTCCTGTATCTAAGTATCAGTCAAAAATATCCTAAGTTTATTTGATGAAATCATTCTTACCTCTTTATTTCCGAACAAAACCACTAAAACACATACACCTAAACAAACACCACAAAAGCTAACCGTTCGCGTAAACGCGCGCGCCTACAGTGTCACTACCTATCTAATTCGCAACCGACAATTCATTTAAATATAATTATATACTAGGCTGACTTAGGCTTACGGAAACGCTCGGCTTATACCGATAATACTGGCAATTTTGTAAGCCGTGCGCTCGCGCCGTGGTATGGCGAATATTGTCGCAGCTAGCAAGTTGCTCGCAAAGCTGAGGTTGACGGCCTTGAGTTATATATTCATTAATATATACAACATGTGGATACGGCTAACGATACCTGTTGTGGGTTCAACGCTGATTATGCGAGTGGTACTGAGTTTAGAATTTGAATTATAATTGCAATATTAACTAATAATTTTATATAATAAATATTTAGGCGGCGCGATGGCTCAGCGTCAAAGCCTGTAAGATATAATTTTTTATTGATGATTTACAAACTATTTGTAAAGTACAACATGTTATATCTATTTTATAAATTAATTAATAAATAATGCTGGACAATTCACACAGCATTATCTAGCCCCAAGCTAAGCAGAGCTTTTATTTTATTAATTGCAACAGTATAGTCACATTTATACGACTAGAAACAACGTTAATATATACATATGTTTTAAGTTAATGTAATATATTCTAGATTTTCTACTATAGAGATAACAAAGCGACCTCGAACGAATATCATTGTGACGTTAGAATACAGAATGCGGTTTATTAAGAGTTTTAACAACGTTGAAAAGGCATAATAGGTGTCACTCTAAATATCAATAATGCATGTTAGGTGCTTGGATACTCGTTTTGTTTTTCTTTTCAAAATCCCGTCCGTAATGTCGCTTTAGCACAGCAGCGCGCCCCGCCCCATAAGTGGCCCAAGCCTCGTGCGACAACTTGTATACAGGACAGGTATCTAACCCACTTTAAGGATATATGCAAAATTTTAGGTTTGTTGCCAAGCTTAACGATTATATGCTTCGTGACTATGAATAATCTATTCATTTTCTAGGACATTCGTAACGCTTTTAAATTGAATTATATACTTTGTATTATTTAAAGAAGATGGCCAAGGTTCCATACATCTGCTGACACAATTTTTACCCGTGCATGACACAGGCCTTTCAAAATGAATAGATAAAAGATTCCGAAATCAGTAGAAAAACATTTTACAAGTTGTGAGAAAAGTATTATTTAGTGTAGAGTTAAAAGTTGTTTGTAGATTTTTATAAAATTCCTTAGACAAGGGAATTTTGCCTTACTGAGTTTTTTTTGCAGGTTTCCAATTTTGTAAGCAATCTTACTTGTAATTTGGAAAACTGACCCTTACTCATCGTAACAAGAATACTTTTTGCAACGAAAGTTGGAAATACGATGTGTTTTACTATTTCGGAATTTCATTGAAGTAGGCAAATTTTTTACTAGTTGGTAAAAAATTTGCTCACTCAGGAGACGATACATTTTTTGTACACCGCAGGTCAAACTTGTAGAAAAAAATAGCAACACACATTTTTGTCTTACAAACATTTTATCAAAGAGGAAATACAAATAAAGGAAATTCTCAATCTGTTCTTGTCATAGAAAAAAACAGATTGAGAATTTCCTAATAACCAAATTGAAAGAATGAACATCTATAATATAAAAATGAATCGCAAAATGTGTTGGTAAGCGCATAACTCAACAACGCCTGGACCAATTTGGCCAAATCTTTCTTTGTTGTGTTTGTTATTGTCAGGAGAAGGTTCTTATGAAAGAAAAAATTAAGAAAGTTGGAAACATAAATTTCCACGGGGGCGAAGCCGCGGTTCGCAGCTAGTTGGTAAAAAAATAGAAAATTTCCAAAAAAATTAAAATCTTTAGAATTTGTTTGGGTACAGTTTTTATTTGCTGAACAGTTATGATGCCACCTACTCGTAGGTAACGACTTGACCACTCTTCATACCACATCCTGTATATAGGACGACATCTAACTTCTTTTGAGGTATTTTTTTTATTAAGTTTAATGCAACGATTTCCATGGCAACATCCCACACAGAGGAGCTTAGTATGTAAGTGTAACTACAAGCTAACAAGACTATAAAACTACGACCTTCATAAAATCCCGTCTTACTGAACCTGTATAAAAGGCAGTTTTTTACGTCTTAACTAAATTAGAACTACAAAAAAATGCCGGAATCGTAAATCTCGATTCTTGACGTTCCACATAGGGCCTCTTTGTTATAAAGCACCTACTTATGTCGTCTGACATGCGTCTGACCAATTTTGTTAATTGCAAAATAAGTTCATAAAAATTTACAATCTAATTATATTATCAAAGTTATTTTAATCTTTGTTTGTAGTGTCTACGAATTGATTGAGTGCTTGCCCTTGGCTTACTTCATTAACAACCTAGGTCTCTTCAAGACAAGAGAAATGATTGAAATTTGTCTGCTAGAATTTTGTGATGCATCGCCGGCCACATCTTCACTTTCCGCCAGGCGAAAATGTCATCAACATTATTTCCAACCGCGTCTTTTCTGTTTCTGGACGTAGTCAAGTCACTCTTGAATGCCATAAAAAATAAAAGGAGTAAGTCCTTTACCTTGACAGTCGAATTTTTAAGAAGTGACTACGTCCAAGGCCTTCAAGACATGCAGTTAGAAAAATGGGACTAAAAAGCGAATATTCTCTTTTTTTTTGACTGGCGCGGGGTTTAGCTAAATCGACAAGAGAGGTCTGACAATAAATAAATAATTCTGGACAATCCATATAGCTATGACAGCACGATGTGTAGGTAAAAATGACTGAAAAGCGAATGTTATGTTTTTTTATCATTTTGTGACTATTATAGTCATATAGGTATTGATGACTACATTTCATCATTGTGTGACTGTGACTGAGCCAAGAACGATTTCGTTGCTTTAATTACTAACTAACTACTATTATAGTCATAAAATGATGATATCTGATCATCATTATCTGACTAAATAATAGTCACAAAGTGATAAAAAGCTAAATAATTGCTTTTAAGTCTCCTTTTTTTACCTACACATTAATGGTTTTCAATTCATTTTTATTTAAAAGTAGTACCTATGTTACTTTGCTTATATTGTTTAATTGATGTTTTCTTTACCAGCTCGTAGCTAAAGAAGCTCGCACATTTTGAATCAGCCTGTACATGATAAACTACAATTAAACTTTATCAATTAACATTTGGCTTAGTTATCATTCTGCTGTAGACAAACGGTGACCCTGCCCCGCTACAGTCATGTTCGCTGGCAAACAGAGCGCAACGCTTCCCACGGATATAACGTAAATTAGCAGTCACGTTAGGTAGATCTTCTTCATTCACAAGCACACTTTAAGGTAGTACAGTAAAACATTTTTTAAATTAATTATATTTTTTTAAGATTGGTCTTTGCCCTGCAGTGGGACAAGCTGGACTATATTATTATATAGCTACCCGCCAAGGTTTCAACTGTTGTTACTATAGATAGAGTATAGAGTTCAGACTCTATTTTCTTTCAAACATGTTATGTATTTTTAATCTAATTCTAATTTTAAGTGGAGGGACTGGGATCTAAACTGACATCTCGCATTGGAGTGTATTGTGCTTATTCCCCCTGCCTAACAAGGCCCTAACCAGCCCAGCTCCTTGCGCCGGTAGGTACTCCTACTGGAGCAGGACTTTTTGAAATTAACAGCTTCGTTTCAGCCTCTATGAGACTTTTCAATCCCGTCCTTCTCTGTGGCCGTGCAGTGTTATTCATCTGGTAATTAAATAGACCGAGGCATAAGTAAGACATTATAAGTAAGAAATATAAAATCAACACTTTTACGAATACGTTTAAGCCGCCGTCCTACCACTGCGCACGCTCTGCATAGTTGGTGTGTTTTTTCTTCTACGACGCTGATTACATTTTGTTAGAACTTATCGAAGAAGGTCTTGCGCGGAATTGTTACTAAATATTTTCATCTTTATATTTTGCAATGGATTTCCGCAAAGCAACGCCTGAATCTATTTTTTATTTTTTAAAAAAATTGACAATTAATGAAATGATATAGTTATTTTGTAACTCATATTTTTTTTATTATTTATAAAATAACTATATAAAAATAATTGTAAAATATAGTGTGATTAGTAAATGATTGTTAATTTTGTTGATTTTTTAGTTAATTGTAAAATAGTGATTATTGTGATAGATATTTTATGTTTACCTTTTTATGTGGCTGTTGTACCTTAGAAGCCTTAGTTTTATATAGAGAATTAGTGTAAAGAAGTCCTGATTAGATGATTGAAGAATTGAAGATTTATTGTAAAAATGTGATGATTACACTGTGATAAAAAGTATTTGAATACTGTACTTAAGATATTATTTACTAGAAAACTAATTGCGTATGATGCTGTGATTACTCACTGTTTTTCTTACGATTATTATTTGATTTACAAATTTGCGTAGTGATTATTTTACGAAAAACGACTCTATACAACTACGAAAAATGTTATTAACAATAAACCAGAACTTGATTTGCTCAAAAGAGTTGGTTTTTTTATTTCCGAATATTCCTACTTATACTCAACTATGTAAATAGTAAATAGTGAGATTTAATTTTTCCATAGTAAAAAAGTCAGGTTTATTTTAATCAAGTCAATGGGGTGAAAATTCCCATCCACCCCATTGACTTTTGTAATGGGGTGGATGGGAATTTTTTCTCCCAACCACCCCATTGATGGGGAAGTCAATGGGGTGGTTGGGAATATATCATTTTACCTGCTTCAGATCGTTTGTCACCAGGGTCTACGTTCCACTGCAGCACACACTAAACACGCAAGCTGTGCACGACCACGCTGCAATTTTCAACTGCGTGGGTTTATTTGTTTGATAAAGTGGGTCTAGGTTATCGGTTCTACTAGTACCTAACTACCGCGTGCATAGCGTTAACGCGTTGATCTACGTGGAAGCTTTATTCGAACAAGCCACGCGTGTACCAATGACGCCATCAATCTCGTATTTGTCACAGCAATCGAGGACGTAATCACTTACCTCAACCTCAACAGCCCATAATGGTCCAAAGCTGGAGGCAGGCCTCCTCCTAATTTTTAACTTATGAGTGGCAATGCAAATAATCCCCACGCTGGGCATGCGGGTTGGGGGTCGCAGTGCAGTGGTAGATATATTCTGCAAGAGACGCTGCCGCTCGCCCCCGGTGTATGTCCCTTAGTCGCCTCTTACGATACTCACGAGCAGAGTTGGGCTGGTACAAATTCTAGAAGCTGAACACACGTGCCACGTGCGTAGCCTCTCCGTGCGAGGTGGTGGGGCAGCGGCTTTATATAGCTACGTAAACAATTTTAGACACACATACTTTCTAGGTACCTACCTATAGGCCTGGTTTCCGTCAACATCACATCAATGTGCAAATTATATGATTAAATTTAAAAGCCATTTATCCATTCAAACAGTGTTTTATATATTTACATATTGGTATTTATCAGTAAGGTTAAATTTGTACCACCTACTTGATATTCTATACTATCGGGCTTGACGCTAGACGTGATATACTAATCCATTCGAGTTAGATAGTGATAGACAATAAATTATAGATAACTAGTTTCTGCCCACGGATTCGCACGCGTTGTATCTATGGAAACGTTGAAAGCTTATTTTCTATCCCATGGAAACTCTCTTCATCATCAACTGTCTTAATTGATTGGCATTATTGTTTGATTCCAGGCTTAGCTTTAGAACTACATCTTTGCAAAGTTTTGATCCGATGCGTTGAGTAATTTTGGCGTGAAGAATTAACTACTCCATCCATCTAAACATACAAACTCGCATTTATAAATTATGTGTGATGTGAAACTTTACGATGGAAAAAATTTAAAAAAAGATTTTTTTTTTGGATATAGTAACTGATATAAATCAAAGAGAAGAGGAGATACAGATCCGAGTCCAAACGCGCTTTGATGCACAGTGGCTTTACATCAAGTGTTAGTGTCCTGTTCATGATGACAAGGATTACGAAGCCTGAAATTTACAAAACTGTGATAAAACATAAACAGTGTATAAACAAAATGATAAACAGTGAAAAAATTTGCGCTAATGCAAGAAAAGTGCTGGTGGCCAAAAGAAAGATAATACTGAACAATTTTGGGATCCACCCAGCGGGAAGATAACCGATAAAGACTTCGAAAAATAATGAAATAGAAGATCTAGTGTCCGAGCCAAAAACATCATAGGAGAAACCAAATCGGGATCGGGCAACCAGCCGAGCGTACATGCGTCTCCAAAGTTTACGAAGGCCATTGGTCGTCCGAGGTATCGCTGGAGCGACGAAGGTGATAAAAACCTATATGAATTTCATACAACTTGAGTTCTCTGGTGTTAGAGTCCAATATCTACTTTGGGACATTACGCCACGCCAGTAAGTAGTAAGTATCTGAAGGTCGACGGCAAGTAAGTAAGATTTCGTTAATTGAGTCGGTGTTTGTTTAAAAATATTCCACATTAAGTTTGGCTAGTGCATAGGTAAGGTTAGAGGGAGATTGAGCCAAGTCCTATAATAATGAAATGTATAAAAAGAAAAAAAATACAGATATTATTATCATTTTTTATTATTTCTTATTTGGTAACAATCTATAGATCACAAAGTTTTTGTAGGCTTAATAATAATATTAAGCTATCTTAATCTCTAATTTTCTTCTTTAATTTTTAAAATATTTACTTCACAATCGCTTTAAATAATATTGAATTCATTAGGTTTCCTTATAGTATTTAAAAACTATACTCTAGGTTTCTCATAACAAATATAAAATTCAATTAAATTATTGGAACATTGAAATAAAATTGATAATTTAAGATATAAAAGTACAGACAAAGAAAACATTTCAAATTTATATTATATTAAAAACAAAAAATAATTTAATAATTTATTGTTTTACAAAAACTAAAAAAATACTTCTAGTTTCTTAATATTTACACTGTTTATTAAGATTTTTTATGGGACCACCTCAAGACCAACACACTAATATTATGCGAAGTATATATTACTAGCACTCCGTCCCGGATTTGCACGGATATATTCTATCATAAAGCCTATGTACATCAGGGATAATGTAGGATTCTAATGGTGAAAGAATTTTTCAAATCAGTCCAGTAGTTTCGGAGCCTATTCAATTCAAACAAATAAACAAACAAATCTTTCATCTGTATAATATTAGTATAGACAAATAAAATACGAAATGTTTTATGTATGGATGTTTGTTATCTCTTCATGTACAAACTACTAAACTAATCAGGCTGAAATTTTATACAGATAGTTTAAGATCTGCAATAAAACATAGGCATATTTATATTTCATAATCAATGCATGTGAAGCCACGGGCAGAAGCTAAACATCGAGCAAATTCATTTTTAAATTGGTTAAAATAGGAAAAAGTTAGGGTCAGCTCAAAAAAGGGTCAGCGATAAAAATATAAATTTATTTACTACGCGAAATTAAACAATTTTTTTTGTCATAATACGTACTTGTCTACACGCCGCATGTCACAGGGTACGCTTTTTATGATAGTGATTCAAAGTTTTATTTACTAAACAAAAAGAAACAAATTTTATTGACATAATCTAAAAACTCCACGCGGCGCCACGCTGCGTCTCGAGATGCGTCGCCATCAAATGACGTCACATCTTCGTTTGAGCTATAAAGATGAATTTTTATGTAAAGATTCCCAGAGCGATTAGATCAAACCCACGATTCGCGTCCACTGGATCGGAATCGGGGCGTACTCAGTGTATAAGGCTTCTGTATTTACATTATGCCGATAAACCTAATGTAATCTTTGTTGCAGGCGTCCATAGACTGCGGTAACCGCTGTCCATCAGGTGGGCCGCAATCTTGTTTGTCACCTTAATGGTATAAAAAAATGCATCAACTACTTCGAAATATACATTGGCAATATAGGAATCTACATTCAGGGCATCAGCAGCTTGCAGAGTTTGCTTGTGGACGTGTATTCACATTATATAGAATAGTGACGTGGATATTCATGACGTCATCGGCAGAAATACCGGTCTCTGGCATTAGTTTATACAGATTCAGCAGGTTTCAGAGAACCTCGTGTTGAGAGTTCTCGTGCCTATCGAGAGCACTGTACCACAGAAAATTTATACAAATCAATAAATATCTTCGCTTCTTACACTCCAATTCCGACATAGCGCTTTGCTTTACAGAGTCGTCAAGTTGATATAAACACTGTCGCCTGCATTTAATATTCAGTGAAAAATTTTGAAGTTTATGATTCATACACTGAATGTTCGCACCAACCTGCCGCCGGCTGTATTGATGATATTCATTCGACAACGGTGTCAATACCATCTAAATAATAATACATCTACAGCCTTAAGGTACTGATTCACTGCTGGACAGGCATCATCCTGATAAGTGCCTTTGACTTTTAACATATAAGGTATAAAGCCAATAATTCCCACGCTGGATGCGCGGGTTAGGAATAGCAGGTTGGTGGTAGGATTGTTCTGAAGCGCTGCCGCCCGCCCAGCGGTAGATATCCTTTAGTCGCCTTACGACACCCTCGGAAAGAGTTGGTGAGGTGGAAGTTCTAAGCCGGCAACACAGCGGTAATACTAAGACTTATTTTCAGCTTCGACTTTCTTGTTCATCTCTTTATCTTCAGCAGCCATTCTTAGTGGTCCATGTTTCCAACCATCTGGGTAGCCGTATTGCCTCACGTCGTCCCACCACTGTCTTTTCCCATCTGCCCAGAAGATGTAGATGACGTTTGTGCCGACGAGCACCGCGAAACAAACCCAGAAGGCTATCCGCCATTGGAATAGTGTTGACTGGAACAATAACTTGTTTTTAGCATTTCATCAATTTAAGAACCCCGAGTCCATTTGACTATAATGTAGAGACGTGATCGTGACGTCTCATTTTTGTTTGGGATTTATATAATATATATATATACTCTTGAATTTCAATGTAGTAAATAAATGAAAGCTACTTCTAAATTGTATGCAATAATCTGCAGTTAGTTCAACTGCTTTAAATGTTAATAGTTACTACGTAATGTTATTTTATTTATATTTTAATGTTATTTTTATTGCTAAAAAAGTTACTATGTAAAGGATTTAAGTAACAGGTCAAAAGCCCAGAACATATCCGAAGCAGTCAGAGCTTGCAGATCATATCTGGGCATATTTGGGCTAAGCATATCTGTAAGCAAACCTTTTTACTATTAGCCAAACACAGGAATTGTTCTCTAGGCTAGAAAAGACAATAATGTCACCGCATCGTCATACATAGCATACATGATTAAAGTTGAAGGACTGAATTACAAATGATTTACGTGCGACGGAATTTTTCTTCCTATACCTACAAAAAGTTGAGAGGTGTCAAGGGACACCCGGATGGAACGAAGTTCCTTTCTATAAGAGAGAGAGAGACAGACAGACAGAGAAACATGCGCACGACGCACGGCTTACAATAGCTTACTATAGCAAAAAGTGTCGTTACAACTTTTCGTGAGAATTTTTTCCATCCAGCCCCCTTTCACAACGCGCGATAAGGAACTTAGTTCCAACAATCCAACAGCTTGCCCTACTGAGGTAGATGAAATATGAAAACCCAGTATTATTTATTTATCTAATTGTTCATAATAGGTAGAAACAATAAAGTCATATGTAGATCATAAAATAGATTAGAAGTGACCATGCTTAATATTAGTTGGAATACTTTGTAGTTCAATATTTCAATTGAGGTCAAGTGGTTCTTTCCGACATACTAAAAATGAGCAGCGTTTTAATCACCAATTAGAAAAATAGGAGTGGTATGTACTTCCTAATGTATAATACGCCATGCTATTATGGAAGGGTTCCATAGGAAGAAGACTCAAGGTTAATGGTATGTAATGAATGTTACTGTCACACAACGTAATTAGTTCTGACCACAGAAGGTCGACTTATTGGTGTCATTTAAAAGATAATCGAATGGGTAAAACGTTTACGACCTCAGTGGCGCAGCGGGCGAGAGTCTGCCTGCGACGCAAGAGGTTGCGGGTTCGATCCCCGCCTCGGAACAAATTTGTGTACGATCTGCAGAAATTTGTTCCGTTGGTCTGGGTGTTTTCTATGTATAATAAAAAATATATATCTATGTAATTTATAATATTACGTATATCAGTTATCTAGTACCCATAACACAAGCTCTGCTTACCTTGGGGCTAGATAATGCTGTGTGAATTGTCCAGCTTTATTTATTTATTTATTTTCTGTTTTGTCAACAATGTATAATCCTAATTAAACTAAGTTGAATTTTCATTTTTGTTTGCACAAGTTTAAATTTTGACTGAAATGCAGAATATTTTATTTCGACTAATTTATCAGATGTTTGACATAATGGGGGGGGGGGGGGTGGCTATTTCCAGCAGTGGACGTGTAGGTATGGGCTGATAATGATAGTGAATATCTTGTTCCGTATTTACAGAACTTGTCACGGCTCTGCGCAAACTGTGTGCGTTATTACAAGTCGTAAACAATTTCGAGTGTCATTTTTGTAAGGTTCTATTTATTGATGGAGGAGGCGACGGACCTGATTGAAGGTTAGTAAACATAAACGTTGGAGTTAAATAATGACAAAACACGATAGATACACTTATCAATAAGTAAATTTTAGAAGTCATCAGTCAATCACCCAAAAAGGTGAACAATACATCGATGTCACGTCATCTTGATCATACCCCACCCAAACTAGCGCCGCCGCCACCAACTTTATGTTATTATTCCGTTTAACAAAGGAATTTTCAAAAGTCCATCTTCCAGTTTGTGATACCTATCATAAGCTTTTTTTTAATAGTTTTATTCTATTTAGTTTAGGCAGAGATACGAAGTTGCCAAAAATAAAATCTATTTTCTATGTATGCGACTAACGAAGAGACGACGGAACGTCACCGTTGACGTAACGGTAGAATAACGGCGTTAATTGTACATCCTGAGCGACAGCGCACAACGTATGGCGGATTGCGGAGCAGTTATACACGTCGATACCAGCTGTCCTTGTTGCACGCGGGTAAGCGTTATGCGTTAATGTGTTTAGTGTATCGTTTATGTTAGTTTGGTTTTGATGATGTCGTAATCAAAACTCAGGAGCCGTCACTCAGGAGGCACACTTAGGCCAAATTTTCGCGTTTTTAAATTCGCTTGAAAGTCGATGCAGCAGTTTAAATATTATTGTTTTATTTAAAGCTATATTTTTATTAAATATTATTGTTTTATTTAAAGCCATATTTTTATTAAAGTTTGTGTTATTTTTTAATAATTAGGTTAGCATTTGTATCTTGCTACCCAAATTTCCACCACGGCGTCCAGTGTCAAAGGAGTCCAGCCAGGTGCGCAGGCGCAGGATTGTAACACCGCCCACTTCCTGACTCCAAGGTGTTACTGAGAATTAGTTAGCTTTACTTAATCAATAATAGAAGAGTATACTTACATCAGGCGTCAACAATCCTATGAGGTAAGGTGTGATAATGCCAGATATCGTTGAGGTACCGTTGATCATAGCTGTCAAGGATCCAGCGTAGTTTGGTGCCAAGTCCAGCGCGTTTACCTGTACCAAATTAATGCATTACAATTCAGAGGAGTTTGTCCACAAGTGGTGACCAGGCCTATTATTAATAATCAAAGACAGCAAATAAATTAGCGTTGAGAACCTATTAACTGCTACACCCGTGGCAACACCCAGTCCTCACGCGATTACTGGTAACCTTCAATGTGTAAAAGCTCTAATAGGAGCGGCAAAAGAGGGGAGTGTAACTTAAAAATAGTTACAGTAAATTTTGTTCTTTGAGGCTGTTAGTATTTTCTTACGCTTCCCTCTCGCCACTCGCATAAGACTGAGGCGACACGAGAGTAATTTTTAGATTTTTTATTTTGCATAGTCGGAGTCACGTAAAGTGAGTTGCTTCATACAAAAGACTTGTTGGTCGATGAGGTATGAGGGTCTTGTGACTTTTTTGTAGCTGCAAGTTTAAAGTTGTGGGAAAATCTTGTTGATGTGCCTTCCTAACCATAAATTTTCATGATATCAGCGATGATTTAGCTTCATATTTGTTTGCAAAGTTACAGTATTATGTCTTTATCATGATATCTCTCGATTCAAAATATGTGTAGCTGCAACAAGTGACTGCAGGTTGCTAACAGTACGGTTGAGAAAGGTATTAGAAATGGATGATGAAATGGTGATAGAAGTCGGGAACATACCGAAACACTAAATGCTCCAGTTACGCCCCGACATTTTAACGAATGATTAGAGATCTAGGGTTAAAAAATCTGACCTTCATCCCACTGTAGTAGCCTCCCATGAGAGCCATGGAGGCGATGAAGTAAGCCACAGCAGCAAGACGGTCGCAGCCGGAATACGAAGCAAGGATAATGCAGATGGCCGGCCCCGTTGCAGCTGTAACATAATACTACGAATTAGTGTACATACATGATGATCTCGTTAGAGTTTTACATGGGATATGAAAACTATAAAAGTTTCCATATAGTTTCCATCAATTAAGCATAAGATATATTCTTCTCCTTGCAGCTAACGGAACTGTGTGGTGCTGGCTTAGAATTTTTTTATTAACTCCTCCCATGGGTGTCGTAAGAGGCGACTAAGGGACATACACCGGGGGCGGGCAGCAGCGCCTTTGCGGCAGAATAGATCTACCACCGAACTGCGATCCCCAACCAGCACGCCCAGTGTTGAGATAATGGGCATTTTCCTCATGAGATAAAAGTCAATAATCATCTATCAGGGAGAGGCCTGTGTCCAGCAGTGGACCATTATAATGCTGTTGAGGTTGAGCTAACAGATACTAAGTGAAATATTGCCATAGTTTGACGGTCATCCAATTGATTCATACAAAACCGACGATAGTTTTCGAATGAGGTGTAATAGTTTGTTGCATTTTGGTATTACTACTTTAGGAGTCGGATTTATAGACGTAAATAAATCCCCTTAAATGAAAGAGACCTAAGTATATGTGCTTTCTGGTACGGTTAAGGAAAACCTTCGTTATCATCTGGGGAATCGGCAAAAGTAAGAAGCTTTCAGCTCTTAGCCCCGTTAAAATACCTATATTTTAACGGGAAAAGGACTAGAAAAACACACCTTTTTTCGAAAATATTAATGAAAATTATCACATTGATCCTTAATATGGAAAGTATTCAATATGAAAAATATAGCAATTTTCTTTCATTCTCAATAATTTATTTATTTGCAAAGCTTGATCCCATACAGCAACTGAGTACGTTTTCACATAGAAAGAGGGCATGACTCTTTTGAAGACTTTCTGTAACTGTCATGATTATATGAATTTAATATGTAAGATAAGAAATGGAACTCCTCCTCAACAGCCTATAATGGTCCACTGTTGATCGCAGCCCTCCCCCTAATTATTCGCCTTATTGGCTTTTATCTCATGGGGGGGTAGTGCCTTTAATGTTGAGGAGAGAGCTGTCCTTAGAGTTTCTAGGTACGTATCCGAATTGCCGAAATCCTTAGAAGAACCAAAGTCATCGGCATAGCTCACAGAATGAGGATACTAATGTGGCAGTGGCGGCAGTGGCTGCAGTTCATGTTGCTAGCAGAACTGATGACCGCTGGAGAGTAAAGTTTCACAAGTGGTGACCGCGATGCAAACGGAATGATGAGAGACCATCCACTCGATGGACCAGCTGTCGCAGGGAGTCTATGGATGTAGGCGGGTCAGGACCGCTTATTGTGTTATCGTACGGGAAGGCCTATGCTAAGCTGTGACTTAGAGGGCAGATACGATGATGATGAACAGTAATTATTCGTACCTATAGTAGTGTGTATAATCCGCCCAGTCTTGATGGAATGCCACTTCCTTTTCACGCAGAAATCACAAGCCCATCCAAACAGAAACGAGCTGATCCACATAGCCAGGTACGGTATTGCTGTCAGCGTCCCCGTGGTAGCGATGTTGAACTTGAGGACATCTGTCATGTACTTCGGAAGGTCGGTGACCATAGTATAATAGCCCCAGTCATGGCCAACCTGGAAGGTACGAGAAAAGTACAAATTACTAAACTTACTTTCAATAAATAAGAAAAACAAAGGCAATTTTTTTTGTGGTTTAATAATATATAGGTATTTGAATTCGGATATCGACAATCACATGCCTCATTTAAACATATAATGCGAATGATTTCCTGTTGTGAAAAAAAATTACAGAACAGATCTGGCTTAAATTTTGAACCGATGTTGTTCTAGACCCGAGCTAAAATTTTGACTTATCTATAGATTCCGAAAACCGAACTCGCAGGAAGAATCCAGTATTACACGTTAACTGATGATAGTTTTGATCACCCGATTATTTTTCAACTAGCTTATGCCTTATATGCCCGTTTTTTTGGAATAAAAAGTACGAACCTTTGTTATTTATTACAGTCCATATCCGTTCACCCGTTCTGACGTGATTAAGTAACAAACACCCATCAATCCATCCATCTATCTGAACTTTCGCATTTATAATTTATTTGTGATAATATGGATGTTGTAGGAACCTCACGTAAAATTAAGAGTAGGCACCTAATAATGTTCTTTTCACTTTTATTTAAACTTGCTTAAAAAGCTCAGTCAAGGTTACAGCTTGTCGAAAAAACCAGTTCCTCCCAATGTCACGCTATTCCATAAAAAAATGTTTATCTTCGTATTCTCAGTCCTTACAACACATTTTTATGATTGTTAGTGTAAAGGAGGTCAACAATCGTTGCGCAGTAAATGAAGTGGTCGATAAGATACACACTTAAACTAAGCAAATAGTGTTTGCTAACAAAGGTAATTATTATTAATATTTATATTAATATATAGAATTTAATGATGTACAGTTATTGCTAAGGCTTAGACTATACATTACACTTTAAGTGTGCGATCTATGACGTCGTTTTGTAAAAATAGGACCGAGCAGATCAACGTCAGTGCAAAAATCAAGGTTTTGCATATTATTTATTTATTATTCAAAATTTAAGCATTAAATAAAAAAGACTAAAAAATTACTTATTTAAAACATTAGTCTGGGCTATGCAGTTCGTAAAAACTAATGTGGTATTGTAGTTGATAATTTGGAGCATTTCAATGCAGACCGTTTTTTAAAGAGAAATTTTTATTTTTTATAATAGATGCCAGTTTATTTTGATAAATTCTATTCAATTCCTCGACTTCTACAGTTTTTTTCCCTACCTATCGTAATTTTTTTATCTGAAATTTACATTCGTTACTATTTTCCCAAGTGTTAAAAAATACATTTTGCTTGATTTTTGCATTAGGCGCAATCTTATTTAGGAAGGTTTCTCATTTCTATAATCTCGAGTCATATAAAGTGGCCAGGTCCTATCGGAGGCATGCGTGAAGCTGAAACCAACAGCACAGCAGTCCAACATTAAAGCAAATGCGTTGGATACGTAACTTGCCAAGATTGAACATAAAAATTAAAGAACTTGAGAAATTAAAATTACGAACTGATATGAAACATGGAACCTATTTATAAGATCTCAGCTGTTTCATCGATGAAGCCACTATTTGAACTTGGCTGGTTATAACATAAATTTGTATTTTGACTTCATAAGTCATATAAGACTTACCGCAGCAAACAATAAGGCCCAAGCGGGTACAGATCTTACTATAGCCTTCCATGGCACAGGATCTCTGACCCGCTTGGTGTCAGAACTGGTGACTGTCTCATTCAGGTACTTCAACTCCTCGTCGGATATGTAAGGGTGGGTGTTTGGAGTGCTGTAGCATAGGAGGCTCTGAAATGACGTCAGAACTATTATACAGACAATTGTAATAGGTGGCGCTAATGGCGCTACATTCCGTAAGAATTCCGAGAGAAATTTTTGAGCCGGTGAGAAGTGATTTCGTGGCTGTGTTGGTTAGAGCACGGGTGTGCTCTAACTGTGTTGGTTAGAGCACTACTGAGGGTGGAGCGCGGGTTCAAGGTCCGCCGAAATCGAATTTATTTGTGAACTTATTTAATTTTTTATTTTACAACCACTGTAGGTATCTCATATTATTATACCTAATGTTTCTTTTTTGGAACACTTTGGGCTGAAGCGAGTGGGACGAACACAGAACACCTCAAAATCATCTAGATTTTCTATGGGAAAAGAAAGGATTTTACCATACCCTACAACTGGATGTTAATTTTAGAATAGTTTTAAAGTGTCCTTTAATACCGTTACTTTGAGATAGGTACTTAAGATTGGATCAAATTGCCTGTGGATGATGAATTGCTCATACAACCGTACTACCAAAATGATTTGTAATAATAGGATATTTCCACCATATGTTATTTTTTGTATTCTTATAGTATTTATCTAAATCCCTGGTAGTTTTTTATGTCATAATCCTCACCCGTAATGAAATGTAAGCAAATCGCATTTTGCATATTTTTACGTCGAAAATGATGTAGTCCTCCTATTTGTTTTGTATTAAATACAATAAAATCTTACTTTTTTTTAATTATGAGCACAGTTTGTTCAAGTGACCATTTAACAACTCTATGTTAAAATACCTACAAAAAGTTTTCAATCATTTCTTGTGGTATTTTGATATTACCGAACATAATAACATTACGAATTGAAGTTGCGAGCAGCGGTCGCTGAATCCTTAAGCTCTATTTGCTTATCTACTGGTGGTTTAGCTATTATAGCGCTGTCCAGAAAAAACGAGTACATGCACACATTACTCACCCAAGCCAAAAACCACAGTATTCCAAAGCAGCCGAAAAAGTAGAACACGTTTGCCCAGTCCCCATCGCCTGCCATCAAGAATCCTGACATAAAAGATCCGAAAATGTTTCCGATCTGTGCTCCTCCAAAGACCAGGGCTCCTTGGCGGGAGCGCTCGTGTGGAGGGACCCAGCGTGCGAGGACTATCATCAGCGCTGGCATTGTTGGACCCTGTAAGGAATTACAACATAATGGATAATGGATGAAATTTGACGACCTCTTCGGCGCGGTGGGCGAAGGTCCGCCTGCGACGCAAAAGGTTGCGGGTTCGATTCCCGCCTTGGGACAAATATTTGTTCGATCTGCAGGTATTTGTTCCGAGTGTTCAGGTCGTTTTCTATGCATAATAAAAATATATATCTATGTAATGTATTGTATTATGTATGTATATCAGTTATCTAGTACCCATAACACAAGCTCTGCTTAGCTTGGAGCTAGATAAAGCTGTGTGAATTGTCCAGCATTATTTATTTATTTCCTCCACATGAGTGAAGCACGGGATATGGAAAATATTACCCGCTCCTTGACAGCGTTGAGTGGATTTTGGTGCAGTTTCCTCTAACATTTTGGTAGGTAATCTACTGTACACGAATAATTTTTTTAACTTACGTAAGTAGAACTTATTGTAATACCTATGATCTTTTAGCAAGTATTTATTGCGTTTATTTGTGTATTTTTCCCCGACGTTTCAACAAGTTTACACGATGTTGTAAAGTATTTTCTTTCTAATACTCAAAAATCAACTGTACCCTAAGTCCGAATAAATACAAACACAAATAACATTCGATAAAAGTAATCGAGATCCATTGATGTCTAACATAAAAAAGATTTGAATGATAGTAAACGCAAACGAGCTGTAGCAAAAAAAATACGACAATTACGTCTCATTTTCCTTTTCGTATTCGTGCGCTCGTATACGTCAATGCACCGAAGTTGTAATTCTGCATGTCAAATCTTACATAGATCCGTTTTTGCTTTCAAAATTAAGAAAATTGTTGTGTGATCGTATTTTAATTCTATGATTGACGTGATTGGGTTAAACTCTGTGCATTCATAGATCGCAAGGTAATAACTTATATTCGATGGAAGTACCGAGTGTAATGTTCTGCCGTGTGTTCTTATTTTTTATTAAAATATTTTTATGACCGCTATGTTGGTAGTGCTCTATCTACATACTATATTATTATAACAAACACGACTGAAACGAATACATCCGACAGAGAACCAAGGTTATCGACATAGCTCAAAGGATTAGCAAGCTGAAGTGGCATTGGGTTGGCCATATCTCGAGAAGAACTGACAACCGCTGGGGTAAACGTGTTCTTTAGTAGATACCGCAACTCGGCGAACGTAGTGTAGGACGCCTTTTGCAAAGTCTTTTGCCATATTTGCAAAAGACTGCTCGCAGATGCTGGATGCGGCAAGCTGAAGACAGGGCGCTATGACACTTGTTAGGGAGGCCTATGTTCAGCAGTGGATTGATATAGGCTGATGATGATGATGAAACATGACTGCCGGTGTAATGTCAAAATACAAAAAATCATTTGAAAACTATGTTTGTTAGAAACTATTAGATCGTTGCCATTCTACGACAATAATTCCTCTTAATCCGGTAGGGACGCTAAGTGTGTAGGAAGGACTCTAAAACGATGAAAGTATTCGTAAGATAAAGCGCACAGCCCATACTAAACACTCTGAGTAACAGACCGCGTTAAGGTAAGTGTGCGGCAAACTCGTGTTATGTAAATTACCTAACCAAAAATACCTGATATATTACCAGTGCCTATTCCTTTCCTTTCACTTGTTCATGTAATGTTAGTAATGTCAAATTCTTAGATCAAGGTCATATATCAGATGCCATATATCAAGGCTTTCACGGGAGTAGCGACGTAGTGGGTGTTACCTATCTATTTTAAACCGAATAAAAAAAAGAGAAGGTTTTGTGATTGGCTGTACCTTACCGGTTTTTTTTTTATTTTACTTTTTATCTGTTTTTTAGTTCGTCGATTTTTCCGTTAATTTTGGATCGATATTAATGTTTTTTTTTTTAATAGAATGATCACAAGATGCTGGGAATCTTATTCCCGAGGGGTATTTGTTGCGAAAAACTTAAAAAATCGTGTAATTACTAAGATAACGAAATCGTAAGTTTTTTTTTTCAAAACCATCAAATTATTATGTGCTGGACCCAGGACCCTATATTGATTAATCAGAGGTACGTAGATAGCAAATCATCACATCACGTATATAGAAATTCATAAATATGATTCAAATCTGTTTACTATCTACCGAGAAGTATCTAATATACATTATGTAAAATAAATTTATTAGTTTTCCGTTTCCCAGTAACAATCTCACGATACCACAATAAAAACAGTAATTTACATGTTATTTATTTTATTGTTCTCGTGGCTTGATGCATTTTGAAATAAACATTACCTATTTCAAATTGATAGGTAAAAACCCTATCTAGTTGCAGAGCAAGTCCCGATAGGGTCGTAATTTTTTTAGTTTATAAATTCTTAGGCAATACATATATAGATAGAAATGATATAATGCACACGGCGTTTATAGAGCAAGAGCCCACGAGGGCCAGACCTTCGTTATTTTTTAAAAGCTGAAAAATTTTCTGTGTATTTCCCCTATACAGGTAAGAACCACCAGGGACTATATAGTTTGGGTTGTGGTTACTTGGGCAGGTAACAAGTAGTAAAGGTGTACAAAATAGTACCTTATTATCAGTGATTTTATGTTAAAGGCACATCTTTGACAATTTAACCGGCTGTTATTGCGTCAAAGAGGCACATAGATAAAGACAGATATTTTATTTGCGTATTAAGCATATACATAAAAAACAACTGTAAACAACCAACGAAAACAAACAAAACTACAAGTAGTCTATGTGTGCGTAATATTTTTCTTACGATTTTCAGCCTATAAACCATTGATAATAAGGAAAAGGTCTGCTTTACAAAACAATAGAATCTAAGCTTTTTATACATAAAATTGGAATTCAACTTAAATCCCCTTTTCAACTTTAATCCAATGTGTATCCCGACACAATCAACACTTTCTTCCATTCAATGTAAATCTGGATATAGCCTCATAGAGTCCACAGGTGATCGGAATGCTGGCCTTTATTTCGGTCAACGAATTAGCTTGATGTATTCCCGTTTCGTCGCGTCCCGTTCCGTAGCGAATTTTATTACATACAAATTTTTATGCGAATCATTCCCGTCGCGTAGCGATCTGCTGAGGTACATTGTCATTGAACGTGGCAGCTGCCAGCATTCTAGGCACTCTGCTTTCTGGTGATGGCTTCAATTATTTGGCAATAGGTTTATACTCTAGTTGTAAATGTTTTATTTTCTTTGTTTTATTTTGCTAGCTGCGCCCCGCGGCTTCGCCAACATGGAAATTTATGTGTCAAATGGTGAGATAATCATAACCAGACGCCGTGCTCACCGCTTAGGTAACATCGGTTTAATTATGTGGTGGGGAGGGGACGTTGAGTGAATGTGCGAATCAGGGTATTTTTATAGAAATTTCATAAATTTATTCCACACCTTCCAGGACAGTTTTGTAAAAAATATACGTGATTAATACTTTGTAGTTTTATTTATAGCAAGTTTTGAGTGGATCAAACCATGAATAATAATTTTCCAGATAAACTTTACCACCATTTTTTATCCCCTCAGAGGTTAATTTACAAAAATTTGGTTAGCCTATGTGTTATTCTAGAACCTAAACTATTTACACACCAAATTTCATCTAAATAAGTTAAGTAGTTACAGAGATACTCGGTAACCAACAGGCACACAGATTTCACATTTATTATATTAGTAGGTTAAAATAGGATTGTAATGTTGATAAATAAAGTTTGTAATGTAGATCGCAGCCGATGCTGTTAGAAAATTTAAACATTCAAAATATAAAAAGAAAAGGTTGGTTTGCAGGTCTCGACAGAGCCTACGCATTTGCTCCCCTTGGAGTCGAGACCCTAGGTCCGTGGGGTACCGAGGCTCTCCGGGTTTTCAAACCCGAGAGCTGGTGAGCATCTGGCACAGCGCATCAGCATTGCCATACAGCGGGGCAATGCAGCCTGTGTCTTGGCCACGCTTCCGACTAGTATTGATATGGATCAGTTGAGCTACCTGTAGATTGTTTGCAACAGTTTGCAGATAGCTCAATTGTTTCTATTGTAAATACTAGTTTTAATTGAATTCTATTTTTGGATTGTAATTTTCTTTGTTAATAAAGTAACGTCTTTGTACCTAAAAAAACAAGAACATAATTATTTTACCTCGCCCATGCCTTGCAAGACACGAAGTATGAACAGCCATGTCGCACCCCCTGCTTTCACTACAATCGGAGTCAGCAACGTAAAGACAGCAGTGCTCAGCAGTCCGATGCCTAGGGTCCACTTGCCTCCATACCTCTCTGCCAAGTAGCCCCCAGGGATGTGAGTTAAAGCATATCCGTAATAGAAACCGCTCAGGATTAGTCCTTGGGTTGACTCCGACCAGTCGAAAATCGCGTGCTGGAATAATAGGAATTTTGTTTGAAATTATTTTAAATTATAGTGTAATAAAATTAAGGTCGTATTTTAGAACGAATCTTATCGCATTTCTAAATGCCCGTTATCTAACGCTATTGCCACATTACAAAAAGATTAGATTGCTTTGAAAAGAAAACTAGTTGAAGTCCAAGTGCGAAGAGCTTTAGCGCCATCATATTATACAAACATTCATACATTGAAGTGTCGCACCAACCCACTAGTCTGTATCCCTGAATTTGGTGTGTAGACTCCATACATCTCAAGCCAACAACTCGTTACCATAATATTTATTATGATTATTATGAATAGATACAGTTTCTTGACTTTTTCAAAAACACGGTATCAAAGCAATATACCTACTATTTTGAGCCCATTGTCTTATCCATTTCAATAGGCTAAGGATAAGCGTGACGAAATTAATTTATATGTAAAAATTCTAAGCGAATAAAATAGCGTAGCAAAATGTTAGTGCAAAATTGAAATTGTGTGTCCGTCGCCGCCGGATCGTATAATCGTGGGCAAGGTATATTATTGATTTTCGAATAATCTATATTTCAACTTCATTTTTTTTTAAATTTAATGTATAAATTAAAGTTTGTATGTATGATAGGAAAAACTGTCGAGACTATATTATATAGTTGTTTAAGACCTACCGTGTACGTATTCAATTTTATTAAGGATGGCATTCGTTCCTTACGGCTACAGGATAGAAGGTTTTATGTCAAGTGGCCGCAAAATTCAAACTTGGGTACCTTAGTACCCACGTTGCTTTTGCGCCCTTTTTAAGCTGGGTATTTTTCTACCCAGGGCGTGTTTACCGGTTAGACAATTGTTGGATACATATTATTTATTTATTATTATTTGTATACCTTTATATTCCCCTTCCCTACCCGTTGCAATTGTCAATGAGCTTCTCCTGGCTATGTTGTGCATTGGGAGTAAAAGACCATAGACTTCTTCTATGGCTTGTCCTTTAATAATTGTAAGTTTACTCCAGGTTATGTTGGAAACATAAAGAACTTTGAACTCTTCAAGATTATTAAGAAAAAGTCTTAAGGGCGCTGCAAAAAAAATCTTGATTTTTACAGCTCTTGCTATTGATTTCCTATATCCAGTGATTTCCCAAGAACTGAAGAGGTAAAACACTATTTGGACCCTGACCTATTTTTTGCCAAGCCTTTTGAATTAATTTGACCTACACAAGTCTTTTGCGACTAACTCATTGCTACGCAAAACCAGCAACTCTTTGTCTGCAAATTAATGATCTCTTACTCATTAATACTGTCTGTTAAACTACACGCGTTTCAAAACTTAATTGATTGCTTATTTAAATGGTTGTTATTTGTCTTAATGGTTTTTAGGGTTTCAAACATCGGTTTTGAAACCCTTATGGTCTCGCTCTGTCCGTCCCCGCTCTTTCTTGAATATCTCAGTAACTACTGCAGCTATTAACTTGAAATTTGAAACAATGATACATTTCGTGCGCCATTACTGATTTTAAGAAAAAAATATATAAATAAATGAAAAATGAAAATGAATATGTTCAGTACAAATTTTGATGTTGAAATTTCAAAAGAGACCTAGGAAGACAAATGGGGTATCAAATGAAAGGTATCGTTTTGTACATTTCAAAACACTTTTTGAAATTTCTGTAAATTTCATACTTTTTGAAATATTTCAAAAAAAGTCGAAAAATTGACCATACCCCCCCCCCCTATCTCCGAAGATTGCACACCGATCCACGTACAATGTATTAGGCGTTTGTAGATATCAATCTATATTTTACAGGAAAAATATAGAGAAGTCGGTAATAATAATAGTTTTTGCAAAATGGTCAAAAAGGAGGGGATTTTTTTTTTCAAAAGTAGGGGTACCTACCCAAGTGGGATATCAAATGAAAGGTATCGTTTTGACCATTTCAAAACACTTTTTGAAATTTCTGTAAGTTTCATACTTTTTGAAATATTTCAAAAAAAGACGAAAAATTGACCATTCCCCCCCCCCTAGCTCCGAAGATTGCAGACCGATCCATGTACAATGTATGAGGCGTTTGTAGACATCGATCTATATTTTACAGGAAAAATATAGAGAAGTCTGTAATAATAATAGTTTTTGAAAAATGGTCAAAAAGGGGGGGAATTTTTTTTCAAAAGGAGGGGTACCTGCCTATGTGGGGTATCAAATGAAAGGTATCGTTTTGGCCTTTTTAAAACACTTTTTGAAATTTCTGTAAGTTTCATACTTTTTGAAATATTTCAAAAATAGTCGAAAAATTGACCTTTCCCCCCCCCCTATCTCCGAAGATTGCAGACCGATCCACGTACAATGTATGAGGCGTTTGTAGATATCGATCTATATTTTACAGGAAAAATATAGAGAAGTCTGTAATAATAATAGTTTTTGAAAAATGGTCAAAAAGGGGGGGATTTTTTTTTCAAAAGGGGGGGTACCTACCTATGTGGGGTATCAAATGAAAGATATCGTTTTGACCATTTCAAAACACTTTTTGAAATTTCTGTGAGTTTCATACTTTTTGAAATATTTCAAAAAAAGACGAAAAATTGACCATTCCCCCCCCCTAGCTCCGAAGATTGCAGACCGATCCATGTACAATGTACTAGGCGTTTGTAGATTATCAATCTATATTTTACAGGAAAAATATAGAGAAGTCTGTAATAATAATAGTTTTTGAAAAATGGTCAAAAAGGGGGGGAATTTTTTTTCAAAAGGAGGGGTACCTGCCTATGTGGGGTATCAAATGAAAGGTATCGTTTTGGCCTTTTTAAAACACTTTTTGAAATTTCTGTAAGTTTCATACTTTTTGAAATATTTCAAAAATAGTCGAAAAATTTACCTTTCCCCCCCCCCTATCTCCGAAGATTGCAGACCGATCCACGTACAATGTATGAGGCGTTTGTAGATATCGATCTATATTTTACAGGAAAAATATAGAGAAGTCTGTAATAATAATAGTTTTTGAAAAATGGTCAAAAAGGGGGGGATTTTTTTTTCAAAAGGGGGGGTACCTACCTATGTGGGGTATCAAATGAAAGGTATCGTTTTGACCATTTCAAAACACTTTTTGAAATTTCTGTGAGTTTCATACTTTTTGAAATATTTCAAAAAAAGACGAAAAATTGACCATTCCCCCCCCCTAGCTCCGAAGATTGCAGACCGATCCATGTACAATGTACTAGGCGTTTGTAGATATCAATCTATATTTTACAGGAAAAATATAGAGAAGTCTGTAATAATAATAGTTTTTGAAAAATGGTCAAAAAGGGGGGGAATTTTTTTTCAAAAGGAGGGGTACCTGCCTATGTGGGGTATCAAATGAAAGTTATTGTTTTGACCATTTCAAAACACTTTTTGAAATTTCTGTAAGTTTCATACTTTTTGAAATATTTCAAAAATAGTCGAAAAATTTACCTTTCCCCCCCCCCCTATCTCCGAAGATTGCAGACCGATCCACGTACAATGTACTAGGCGTTTGTAGATATCGATCTATATTTTACAGGAAAAATATAGAGAAGTCTGTAATAATAATAGTTTTTGAAAAATGGTCAAAAAGGGGGGGAATTTTTTTTCAAAAGGGGGGGTACCTACCTATGTGGGGTATCAAATAAAAGGTATCGTTTTGACCATTTAAAACACTTTTTGAAATTTCTGTGAGTTTCATACTTTTTGAAATATTTCAAAAATAGTCGAAAAATTGACCTTTCCCCCCCCCCTATCTCCGAAGATTGCAGACCGATCCACGTACAATGTATTAGGCGTTTGTAGATATCAATCTATATTTTACAGGAAAAATATAGAGAAGTCTGTAATAATAATAGTTTTTGAAAAATGGTCAAAAAAGGGGATTTTTTTTCAAAAGGGGGTACCTACCCATGTGGGGTATCAAATGAAAGGTATCGTTTCGGCCTTTTTAAAACATTTTTTGAAATTTCTGTAACTTTCATACTTTTTAAAATATTTCAGAAAATTGATTGTCCAAATAATTGGCAAATGTTTGAAACCCTCGGCGCGCGAGTTACACTCGCACTTGGCGAATCTTGTTTTAAGGTTGCATGGTGCTCACACGTTCAACGACACTGCGGCGCAACACAAAAATTAGCATTATTCTATCATTTAAAGTGACGGAATAAAATCAGGCAGGCCTCACTTGAAGCAAGTATGTCACTTTAAAATTTATGTAAATGTAACTTTATGTCCATTTTTAGAGTTCCGTACCTCAAAAAGAAAAAAAGGAGCCCCTATAGGTTCACTTTGTTGTCCGTCTGTCAACCCTCTTTTCTTAGAAACGCGTGGAGTTGTCGAGTTGAAATTTACACTATATACTCAAATTCGTAACTTCTTAGAGCCGCAATATAAATCAAACTTCTAAGTCAGCGCAATCCAAAGTTAAAGACGTATGCGCAAATATTTTGAAAATTCCTTTGGAATCACATGCACACATAACCAATAGGGTACTTCCCTTTGACCTAGAGTCATGAAATTTGGCAAGAAGCAAGGTCTTATAGCACAACTAAAGGAAAAAATCTGAAAACTGATTTTTTTTAGAAAAAATGTAAGATTTTTTTATCTTGCTAGTGACCAACATTTGTAAGGCACTACTTTCCGTTGAACTAGAATCATGCTATTTGGCAAATACAAGAACACACACTACAATTTCTTAATTTTACGGTTTTATTAAATACTAATTTTTGTTTCGCACGGCATTGGGGTTGGACTTGTTCAGCCTAATTTTAAAAGTAACTCAAAATACTCACCGGTTTCAAACTGACAGTCCCATTCACCAATATCATACTATCGTCTGGACAAGCATCAGGGTCTTCATAGTGTGAGTCGGAGTCCTTATTGTCATAAACCATCTGCGTGACAGCGAGGTTGAGGCAGACGCGCATGGTATACGCATTGCAAACCGCCAGCAGGCCCATGATGCCCAATACATACCGCTGGGGAATTATGAAAACTGGAGAAAGGTGATGTCATTATTCATTTACACTTTTGCACTTCATCATGTCCAGTAGGACTAATATAGGCTGATAAGGATGGCGATGATGATTTTGAAATAATAATAATAATAAAACGTATATTTCAGACGTTCTTACTTAGTACATTAAAATATTGAAATATTGGTACAATAGTAGTGTTGACCGATTTCACCATGCATGTAGGCGGCGTATTATAGAATCTAGACAGTAAAATACAAAAATTCTTTATTGTACACCAGAAAATAACATTGCATAGAGACATAACATAAGTACAACGGCCTTATCGCTTAGAAACGATCTCTTCGAAATCTATCTACCTAGTTCGCGCAATTAAATACTATATTACATTTTTAAATCCTACTAATATTGAAATGGGAAAAGTTTTTACTCATCACAAAAACTGCCGAATTGATCGGGCTGAAATTTGCAATGACAAACTTGTGTGCCTGGAATAACATATAGGCTACTATTATACCGAAAAAATGCGAACGAAGCCGGCAGCAGCGGACTAATATAGGCTGATGAGAACAACGATGATGATATTGAAATGTATGTAGACGGCGCATTATAGAATCTATCAACCCAGTTCGCGCAACATTGTATTAAATTTTAATTCCTACTAATATTAAAAAGGCCAACGTTTTTACTAAAACATCACTAAAACTGCCGAATGGATCGGTCTGAAATTTGCAATGATAAATTGATGATAAATTGAAGATTATGTGGAGAAAGATGATGTCATTGATTCATTATTCTTCTTGATTAAATTTTTTGCCCATAATTAATTATAATTACGAATTACGAGTAAGTAGAAACCCAATTCGCACTTTCGCAGTATTTTCAAATCAGATAATATTTGTGACTCGTATTGGTAATATTATAAGATGACCTCTGTGGCGCCGCATGCAACGCAGGAGGTTGCGAGTTCGATTCCCACCTCGGGACAAATGTTTGTACGATCTGTCTGTCTGTCTATGCTTCGTGTCCTTTCTAAGGTTGTCTGGAAGAGATCGTTCTTGGCGATAAGGACGCCCATTGTGCAACTCTGTTTACTATCTTTTTCTGTATTTTTTTGTATTGTACGAGTATCAGTAAATATTTTTTTCCGGATGTTCTAATCGTTTTTTTTTAATAATAAAAAACATCTATTTGTGTATTTTATTGTGTTTATCAGTCATCTAGTACCCATAACACAAGCTCTGCTTAGTTTGGGGCCAGTTAATGATAAATGAAATATACAGCATTTTTTTTGCTTATTGTTTTAAAACAATGAGCGTACAAAAAAATGCTGTAGTAATAATTATTACTACAGCATAGAATGACTATGGCTCGGATTGGTGGATAGGTAATTAAGTTTAGAAAACTTGATGTACCATCTGTCGTTCTATTTTATTGTATTCACAACACAACCATTTTTGTTTACTTCATAATGTATTGAAATGATAAACCATGCTCTTGTTATCCTTCGTCATCCTTATACAGAAATCTTTTGTTGATCTTCCTTATTGCAGGATAAATGATACAAAATATGACGTGACTTATTTTCGAAAGTAGACTTACGTTTTGACAATGTTTTCCGCCATCTCGGTATCATTGCAAGGTCTGGCGGTTACTATAATACCTGAAATATAAAAACTAAAGATATAATCACATCACAATAGATCTGCTATTTCTGTTAGAGCACTACGCTGAACCAAGACCTATTAGACATACCTATGTACACATGCTATATGTATATCTACCAGCACATGGATGAGCTGCTTAGTAGCCACTGTTTATAAGTGTGTTTTTATTCTTTTAGACTGTATTTAACAATCTAATTTATGTAGTTTCTCTGTGTATCCCTGGTATTTTTTATTTATTTGATGTACATTTATTTATAGTTATTGTACATACATACTTTTTGTGTGTACTTTCTACTATGTAATAAATTATTTCATTTAATTTTTTTATTTACATCAGTACATATACGTCCAGTTCACAGCTGATCATGCCTCCCACAAACCATAGGGCCACAATAACCACACTGCGCAAGGGGAAAAAAGAACAGTCCAGAGTGTCATCCATCACCCAGAAGAAAATCCTACATATCCTAGCAGCATGGTACTGCTCTGTGTTTCCCATCCCTTATCAAAAATTTGCCTTCCTCAGCCTCTGCCGTAATTTGTGCCCAGAATGTGCAGAAAAGAGAAGGACCGAGCTGGGGGGTAGCAGCCCGGCAATGATAATGAGATGATGATGAGTCTGTTATGTGATGTGGCAAGCCCTAAAAGGGGGAGAGTGTTCGGGATTTGTTGAAGCTTCTGCTACCTGATTAGCTCATTTCTCACAGTTTCTGCAAGATTGGCAGGAACAAGGCTAGAGTTCCTAACAGCTGCAAAAGGCCACAACTTCAGGGCTATAAGCGAAATAACGTTGTCAAGCAAAATTTTAACAACTCGCGATGAGTTTCTGTCGTAGCTGATCTTCAGTAGGTACTATCTTTTAGATTACAAATAAGTACATAAATAGCCATGTGCCTACTTATGTACTTAGGTATAATCTAAAAGATAGTACTGAAGATCTTCATGTGTCAATAGTAGTTATCAAGAATCATCAACACTGTTTGTTTTGTATCGCGATAAGAATTATATTTTGTAGGACGAAGTATTTAGATAGAAGCGAGTCGTAAAAAGAAGAAATTTGACATTAAAAACCCACCAAGTGCGAGTGAACTCTTATACGGAGAGTTCCGTACATAATAATTTCCTAACGGAACTGTAATAACTGAAATAGCGAAAAGCCATCATGACACGTTCTCATATCAAGTACCGACCGCACCCGACGTTGCTCGGTACTCAAACTAATATGAACATTAGACCCATCCATTATTAAATTTATTTATTTTTATTATTTGTTGTTATGGTGGCAATAGTGATCTACACCCTGACAAATTTCCAACTGTGTATTACAGTCGGTTCATGAGAGCCTCGACAAAAATAGAGCAAAAATATTACGTTTTTTTTGTATGTTTATAATTTTATAATTTTAATGTTTATTTAGTTTTAAAATTTGTTGTTATAGCCGTAAGAGAAATATGTACTTTGTGAATATTTCAACTGTCTTCCTACAAGTCATGAGATACAGCCCGCAGACGGACAGACGCACTGACAGCGGAGGCTTTGTGGGGGACCCTGTTGATGCCGTTTTCACCCTTTAGGCACGGAACCCTAAAAAACTACACACCCACTTCAACAATAAGTAGGTACTTACATCGTCATGATGTTATGGTTACTCAGATTTACACAGCTATGTGCATATTCTAAAACGGAGTATAAGCGAAATTCGAAAAAGAAAAATTTAAATGTTCATTATTATTCCTTGCCTTACATCAAAATATATAAATTATGAAGCTATTTTAAGTAAATTTAGTGTGCAGTTAGTGCATACGGCTTTATTTAATACTAGCGGTCCCCCCCAGCTTCGCACGGGTATATTCTATAACATATGTTACTCTGTGATAACGTAGCTTTCTAACGACAAAAGAATTTTTAAAATCGGTCTAATAGTTGTTAAGTTTATTCATTACATACAAAAATGCAAATCTTTCCTCTTTATAATAATAGTGTAGATTTAGATTCTAAACTTGACATTAGCTGAAGTCCAAATCCTGGACCTCTACGTTTACTACGCTAACTCATAAATGGGCATAAATAATCAATCATACAAGCAAACTTCTTGGGAACCAGACTAATGCGAATGCACTACAGAATGCCGAAACCTTAAATGCATTTAATTCACTAACCAAGTCTTTATAAATGTTATGATAATAATAGCTGTACCTCTGAAAATTATAACTTCTGAGTTTTTTAATTTTGTTTGAAAAACACACTTTTATATCCCAGTAATCACTTATATGTAGGTATATTTTCATACTATTGTTCAAAATTTAAGATAATTTAACGTTAGCTTGATAAGTACTACTATATAAAGAACCAAAAAAAGGAGGTCCCCAAGATACAGGTTTATCCTAGTTTGGGGATCAAAGATTGTATTAATTGTAAGTCTTAATTCTTTTTTAATAAACGTTATTATTATAGTAATGATATTTTCTAAGTTTTTAATTCTTCTCCTTTATCTTTATCTAGAGACCATCTGCTCAATTCGTCCACCTTGTCATGTAGTTAGACAATTTGCTTTTTTTTTTTTTTTTTTAATCATATTTATTGTAAGAACCTTTATAATTAAATACAGACAATTTGCTTGTTCCGCCAAGTTAATTTTAAACTAATGTCATTAGCAATAAGAAATAGTAAGGTCATGATCAAGTTATGCCGAGGCCGCTTGGTCAATTGAAACGGTTTACGGTTCAATAGCCTATACATACTTGCCTATACACAAACATAAATAATAAAATATCAAAAACCCTAGAGCACAGAGGACCCGAATTTCTCTTATTTAATAGCTTCACCATAAGATGGTATAATCTTAGAATGACACATTTTGGCATTTTACCTTGACAGATTGAAGAACGCGTTTCATAGTGTCAAGGTTAAAACGTGGTTAAAACTATTCAGTCCGTGCAAATAAGTATCTTAAATCAGTTTATCTATAGATGATTTTGCGATTGTAAAGTTTATTTATTTATTATTTATTTATTAACACTTTATTGTACCAAAAAAAAGAGAAAATACATGAATAACATAAAATCTTATATCTAAATATAAATTTACAGTACAAAAGGCGGCCTTATCGCTGAGAGCGATTTCTCCCAGGCAACCTTAGGATGGACAAAAAGATATAAGATAAAGTTTTCATAGAAAAACGATTGGCTAGTAGAATTTGGCCCCAGTTTAACTGTGAACCATCATAACATTTGAACGACTTCATCAATTTTCTTTATTCATAACTAAAAACACTCGATAAACTAACCTTTTACTTAAAATTTTCATCCAAATCAGTTTATGTCACAGAAAGCAGGAGTATATGTCACAGACATAAAGTTATACTTATCACTATACCTACATATCAGGGGGTACAAGGGAGACTCCAAGATCTTGTCTCCCAAGCCAACCTAACCTGCACGTGGTGTACCCTGCTAGATAACGAACTAGGCTCTGGTGAAAATATCAACATTCTTCATAATTAACTTGATAACTCATATTTTACTATTATTTTCCATTACTTGACACTGGCAGAAAAGAGTCCAACCAGACATATATTGCCATTAACTAAGAATCATCATCACCTACATATCAGCCCACACACGTCCAAATAGCGGTCCTGAGCCGTACATCGACTCCACCGACCGCACCAAAGTCGTCGGTCCATGGAGTAGATGGTCTTCCAAATAACACAGAATGATTGGCCGAATGATATACCTAGGAAATGCAGGAGCGGGTACCAATGTAATAATTCTAAACTACACTTTCTATGGTGAAGCATCACGGTTCGTAAGTTCATCATCATCATCATCAGCCTTTTTCAGTCCACTGCTGGACATAGGCCTCCCCTAATGATCGCCATAGCGCCCTGTCTTCAGCTTGCCGCATCCAGCATCTGCCAGCAGTCTTTCGCAAATCGTCATCCCACCTGGTCGGAGGGCGTCCTACACTACGTTTGCCGAGTCGCGGTCTCCACTCAAGAACACGTTTACCCCAGCGGTTGTCGGTTCTTCTCGAGATATGGCCAGCCCACTGCCACTGTTCGTAAGTTATTAAAACAAAATTGCGTTGGTAATACTGATCAGATAGCTTTAAAAAATAGTCTGACTTATATCCTTTTAGTAAGATATCACTTACGCATATCATTGCTCGATTGTGAACAAAAAAACGGGTTTATATGAGCAGTATCCGAAAAATATTATTAAAAGATATCTTTAAGAAAGAAAATTACAATCACATAATAGAGTTAAATTAATACTAGTATTTACAATAGACACAATTGAGCTATCTGCAAACTGTTGCAAACAATCTACAGGTAGCTCAACTGATCCATATCAATACCAAATATAATTTTATTAAAAGTAAAATAAAACTTTTGAACTTGACAAAAACCATAACAATTTTCTGTATGGCAAATGTGGTTTAAAATTATTACATTGGTACCATTGATAAGCTCCTGAAACCCCGATATCGTTCCACCAAACATCTTAGACATATGAATAACACCCATAAATTTTGTAGGAGATTAAAAATATTCATAAATATAATTTTGAACTTCATTTATTAATTACAAACACAAATTATTGTGTTGAAATCAATAGGACTTACCGGTGGTGAAGGTCCAGTCTCTACTGGACCTTCACCACCGGTAGAACAACCGGTAGACAAAGACAAGTCTGTCCTTCTGTCACAAATCGCATCGCCAAAAACACTATTTGCTCTCTCTTATCTAACAAATATAATTATTACGTTCTGGCTGAGTTTAGATACGGTGGTTTAAAGATTTTGCACAAGCACCTTGTTCAACTTGACCCGTAGCACAAATTGAGAGGTTAGCATTTACAAATTATTATAGAATTATGGTAATTTTTAATTGTACCGAAGAATACAGCAGCTGTTACGATCGGGTAATCACAAGGAATTTACAACATCAACTGGCTATAACCAGATTTAACTGGTTGTCTAAACTTCTGTAGACTAAGGTCAAAAGATTATTGTCATAATAACTGTCATGGTAATGTTTTTTACATTGGTAGTACAACTGGTTTTTAGCAATAAGTTTTATGAACTTATTTCATTTCTTATAGTTTTATTAGTTTTGCTAAATTTTGCGGCTTCTCTTTGTAGTAAAAATCAAACAAATGTTACAATGAGAAACGACAAACCTAAAAGAATAAAAAATACTTAAGACTAGCAATAAAAGTCTGCAACCTGCTCATTATATAGATTTGTAGAGTTATATAAAGTTGTTTTGACGACCGATGTGGCGCGGTGGGCGAAGGTCTGCCTGCGACGCAGAAGGTTGCGGGTTCGATTCCCGCCTCGGGACAAATGTGTGTACGATCTGCAGACATTTTGTTCAGGGTGTTCTGGTCGTTTTCTATATATAATAAAAAATATCTATCTATGTATTGTATAATATTATGTATTTCAGTTTAAGGCGATTTTATTACTTTAGATCTCATTTAATGACGATTTTGTTTTTGAAAAACTAATCGATGGAAACTGCTATTTCTTATCAGAAAATGTATGCAAATTTCATTAAAATCGGGGACGTGGTTTCCAAATGAATCGGAAAGTAAGTTGGTATGGGGGCTCAGAGGTTCGCACCCACAGTATGCACTTTAAAACAGCACTAACTCAAATGGTTTATTTTTTTTAAGCTATTTACTATATCTGTTTTGTCGAGATGCTGAATAGCCTCGAAAAACATTATAAACACACAATTAATATAGAATCTATTAGAATATTGTAAAAAATAAGGTTAAAAATCCTCAATTTAGGTTTGCTTTTCTATACTTAAACAAATTCTTTCGAGAAAATACTATCGCTCTGTCTTGACCGTCTTTTGTTTTTTAGGAAAAATTTGAACACAATGTATGACCTAATAAAATCTTATAACATTATAGGCTATAATTATTTCTAGTACCTAATATCTAAAATTAGAGCTACCAGGTAACAAAATGGCTGCTCTGTAAAATACCTGTTATATTTACGTACTTGAGGAAAATTTCAAATGACATTATAAAACTTTTTATCTGCACCTACGTGGCAATAACTCGAGTTATATTATTGGAGTTATCTTTAAATACAAAGTGGAAGGATGTTAATTTCCCTCGTTTTTGATTACCGAGTAAGCGAGGTCTGTAAGCGAGGTAAGTATTATAGTTACCTACATTTTTTAAGCAAGTAGGTAGTACTGGTACTTTAGCATCCCTGAGTGTTTCAATTGACCCCAGTCTCCCTAATCTGAGAATGTGATGTGTACGAAAAATTATGTTTAAAAAATTTAAAAGGTTAAGAATGGCTTCTTCGTCATCAATATACCTAACGTTAATATACTGCTAAACAACCCTACCCCCTGAGTCGGTATTAATGGCAAATGGCTTACAGAATTTTAATGTCTACCTACATACCTACTTGGTTACATAACTCATGAAGGCTATTTTCAAAGAGTAGCTTGACTTGACAGGAATAAGTGGCTGTAGTCATACTATCTTAAGCTCAGATATAAAAACGGATAAGTTAGTATAATATCAATGACCTCATATAAAAAGAAAATGTTCTTACTTGCGAAAATAACAAAAGACAAAGAATGATAAAAACCGTTATAACTAAGGTACCTATATAACGTTTGCATGGAATAAGTAAAACTTCTTTTTAAAACATTTTTCAATGAATACTGTCAAATAGATAAAGACTGAGCTGTTTTGATTATGTCAAAATAAAACTGAATGGCATGGCAACAGAGCAAAACTCAACGAAACCTGTAAATTAAATTAGATTCAGTACCTATGTAGATGTCACCACCGGATCGTAAAATTAGTTCGTTTGTTGAATCGATAAGTCGATTGCAAAATGAACGCTGATTTGTTGACAATACATAATATACCTATACCTTTGTCAACAATCGACAGAGGAAGTAGACTGCATTACGCTGTTTTGCAGCAGTAGTCTATAAGTCTATGTCTATAAGATACACTGTTAGTGGTTTGCTACTATAATGCGTATCAATTTCTAATTTCAAAAATTCTAAGAAATCTAATCATCATCGTCATCCTATATACTAGTCCACTGCTGGACATAGGCCTCCCCTAATGAGCGCCATAGCGCCCTGTCTTCAGCTTGCCGCATCCAGCATCTGAAAGCAGTCTTTCGCAAATCGTCATCCCACCTGGTCGGAGGGCGTCCTACACTACGTTTGCCGAGTCGCGGTCTCCACTCTAGAACACGTTTACCCCAGCGTTTGTCAAAATCTAATAACGTCTCAAATTTTTTTAACTTCGACTTGATTTGAACCCGCTACCCTCTCTCAGCACGGTATGCAAAATATGATGAAAAAAATGAAGACGATTTAGAAAATTTAATATATTAAAATAAAATAAAATATGAGGGTTTGCGAGTTAATTATCTTCTTTAAAACCATAAAAGTTCAAGATCAGTTACATCCGTTCTCTTTTATTTTTCAAAAACAACTAAACAAAACCACCATGGATATTTTTAAGACAAACACACTTATGTATGTACATATGTATGTATATTTACATATTTCAGTAATCACCGTACACGATTAAATACAAAACGAGTTTGTAAGCCGGTGAATATTCAATGTCTGTAAGTTCGTAATTACGATATCTCACCGGTGCAGACTGCGTATCTAAGTTGTGCCTTGACGAATGCACATTTCATACAATATTTGTCTTTATTGCAATTAAAAATGCTGATTTCATAATATCCTGTGGCAATCTTTCCCTCCATAACATGACGACCTCTGTGGCGCGGTGGGCGAAGGTCTGCCTGCGACGCAGAAGGTTGCGGGTTCGAATCCCGCCTCGGAACAAATGTGTGTAATATGTAATATCTGCAGACATTTGTTCAGGGTGTTCTGGTCGTTTTCTGGTTAAAGACATTTATTTCTCGTAAAGAATATTACATTTACCTACATGAGAACCAATCTTAAATTCTAAAATATTATCTATGTATAATGTATATCATGTTTTCTATGTATAGTAAAAAATATCTATCTATGTATTGTGTTATATTATGTATATCAGTTATCTAGTACCCATAACACAAGCTCTGCTTAGCTTGGGGCTAGATAATGCTGTGTGAATTGTCCAACATTATTTATTTACATAAAATGTGCAATAAAGATGAAACTAGCATAAAGAAAATTCATTCCATTCATTAATTAGGTAGCAGGTACTTCTATTACTAATTCATATTTATACTACCAGCTGCCCGCGGTTTCTCACTTTTCAGTAGCTTATGTGCGTTCTTTGTATTTATCTAACATTTACCTCCCTGCCAAATTTCATTAAGATCTGTTCAGCCGTTTAGGCGTAAAAAGCAGACAGACAGACAGAGTTACTTTCGAATTTATTATTATCCGTATAGATTTTATAGTATAGAAGAAGACATCTTCTATAATATAAAAATGAATCGCAAAATGTGTTGGTAAGCGCATAACTCAACAACGCCTGGACCAATTTGGCCAAATCTTTTTTTAAAATGTTCGTTGAAGTTCAAGGATGGTTTTTACGGCGAGAAAAATATAGAAAAATAGAATTATTGCTGGAAAAACCCTAAAAATAGCCCTTCTTTTTCCCATACAAATGATTTGTAACTAAAACGTAGTCAATTTGAGCTTTATTGCTAAAATAACTACCCGTGCGAAGCCGGGGCGGACCGCTAGTAAGTTAATATATTTATTCCTTTATTATTACTGGCTATGGCTATGGATTACAAAATAAGCACATAGACAAGTCAAATTTTATACAAGAAATTGTTAGTTTTTTTTCAGTTTCCGCTTTTAGTTTTTTGCTTATATCTCATTCAGGGGAAAGATCTTTTACCATGGTATTTGTCTCCTAACTAGTCCAAACAAAGTTCCGCAGGCAAACTATTTGCTTTCGACCTTTCTATCTACAATCGTTCGTCCGGTTATTGACTGGACTATTTTGATTTTATTCCTTATCAAAATGCATCGAATGAATCGCGAAATAAATATATTTGATTTGACCAGCTGCTCACCAACCGCTAGATTTTTACTTCCATTTTCGCTGGTTACCAAAAACTCACCCTACGAATGATAAGTTTAAAATAATATACTAATTATAAACATACTATATTTACTCAAGTGTAACAACAGCTGGGCTCTTGTTATTCGTTTATTTTGACGACCTCAGTGGCGCAGCGGGCGAGAGTCTTGCGGGTTCGATCCCCGCCTCGGAACAAATTTGTGTACGATCTGCAGAAATTTGTTCCGTTGGTCTGGGTGTTTTCTATGTATAATAAAAAATATCTATCTATGTAATGTATAATATTACGTATATCAGTTATCTAGTACCCATAACACAAGCTCTGCTTACCTTGGGGCTAGATAATGCTGTGTGAATTGTCCAGCATTATTATTATTATTATTATTATATATTTTAGTTTTGTTCTAGGCGTTTCGCAAAAATTTATAGGAGGTACCTACCTGGCTATACCTAACTTGTTACAAAAACATTGTATGATATAAATCCTGAAAAAGTTTCAATATCAAAATTTCAATGACACAATGATAATAGAAATCTAACTCCTGATTTATTTTGAGTTATCCTAAACCTAATCCTAAACGTTACGAAGTAAAACTAACTCATTAGCAGAAGTTCTATTCACACACAGACAGCTAACAAGAAACATTATTTATTTAACAGCTAAAAATAATTACAACAAATATTCACACTTACCTACATCAGCTATTTTACTAATAAGATATTATTATTTAATCAATTTTCTTAACAAACAAATTTAAAAAAGAAGGAGGTTTTGTTTTTGGCCGTATGTATGTACGTTTTTTTTGTTTATGAATTCTCGTCGATATTTTCGATCGATCTATAATAGTTATATATGGATCAATTTTGATGATTCTTTTGCTATCTTACCTTTAAAGAATGTTCATGGATTGGTCTGATAATTATATTATTCCCACGGGATAAGTATATGTCCCGCGTAGTTAGTACATAAATAATCACAAAATATATATTTTTGAGTATCGCCATGGAACACCTATACGGTACCTAAGGAGTGTGCTACTTATCAGCTCTTCGTTAAAAGATAGCATTTTAAGCACTGCATGAAAGTATTTTAGCCTTAATTAACTCATAAAACATTGAATAATATGCTACAACTATTTTCCTTTACGGCTTACCATCTAAACAAATTATCTATCCAGCAATAAGTATTATCTACTCTAATTCTTTATCTATAAATAAATAATTTATTTATTTATAAGGTCTATGACCTAAACACTATTACACGAATTAAAATTTGTAAGTAGAAGAAGAAGCGAATAATTAGAATAGGTATAAGAAGTATATAGATCAGTTGAGCTACCTGTAGATTGTTTGCAACAGTTTGCAGTTAGCTCAATTGTTTCTATTGTAAATACTAGTTTTAATTTAATTCTATTATTTGATTGTAATTTTCTTTCTTAATAAAGATCATAATTTATATTTATTAGTATAGGTATATAAAGAAACTTACAAATTAAAAAATCCTTAATGAATATATTTTTTTGCAAATTTATTGTGTTCCATCCACTTGAAATATCACTTTATTTACAAGGTGACACCGAAGCGAGTGACTGGCGAGAGTGAAGGCTCTACTACTGAGGTGCGCATACGCAGGTACCGTAGATCATGACCGTCACAGTACGCCCGGAGCGGTCGTCTGATTAAAATATCAATAGGCAATTAAGACATTCTGAGGAAACTGTATGGAGTACAGTCAACTGTCGAAATCTATCGTATGACGTAGGTATATGCGTAGTGGAATAAAAGCAGCTGCAGGATACCCCAGCAGAGCCTGAGAAGCCCTCAGGTCTGGAAAACTGGAATGGAACTGGAGACCAAATTCCATTTAGGCCAAGTATTCCTGTAGCGTCGTCTCCATCTGTAAGCACCACCGCGCGTCTACCAATACGCCGCACTCGTGCATTTTGCAAGTATTAAACTAACTATAAAAATCACTACGATTAAGAAAATTATTTTTTTAAGACTTTAATTAAGTGCAAAAAAAATGTAAAATATCAGTAGTACTACAGTCATAATATATTGAAAACACATTACAAATAGGGTAACTTTGGGATTTCTTTCTATCGAGTCATTAGTTCTTGTATCTAACTGAATGTATTGTGACTTTAAATATACTAGATTATATAAATAGAAGCTTAAGCGAATGTTTACACATTTTCAAACACTATTTTGCTCTCTGTTGTCACAGGTAATCTAAAAAAAATGCGGCCTTTTCTGTACCTAGCTTTATTACTCATTTCACCATAGCAATGACACATGATAGCATTTTGCCTTTGATGAAACAAAGTAAGTACCATTTTGACGCGTCCCTACACTGTAGGAGATGTAGGGACGCGTGCCAAAATTGTCAAGGATGAAATCAATCTCTGAATCTCTAGCATCGCACGCTCTATCTATAGTTTCTTACATCTATGGATGATTCTGCCACGATACTATTGTCATTGTAAAGTGATTGGTTCGCAAAATTCGACCCCGAGCTAGATCCATAAAAAGTTTTAATAGGGCCCGGGTCGGTTGTCAAATTTTGAGATACTGGGGCCAATAGTATAGGTTTTATTTGGCCCAGCGAAGCTTGTTTTTGGCTTCTTTGTCTTTGAATCAAGATCATTATAGAATTTTCTTAAAAATTTACCTACTCGTTGCTGTGTTCAAAATGAAAGTATGTTGATAAAGCAAAGAAACAGCCTAATCAAAACTAATATTATTCTTGACGAATTGCTATCGTATTTTTAATAGGTACATACAACTATTAACACTCCGACGCGATACCACGTACAACGTTGATAGTGCTTCCCCTAAACAAGGAGTGTTTTGCCTTAATTACCACGTTTGGCAGACAGATCTGTGATCGCAGTAGACGTGTTAAAATACACAGAAGAAAGCAGCTGCCCTTCTTCTCATAGGTGAGTTCCCATAGTCGCCTCTTACGACACCCACGGGGTGAGTTAAATGGCTCGATTCTAACGTCGTCGCCGTTACCACTACGAAATAAATAGTTAAAAACTAAGGAATAACATTTTTACTGTTTTGCTTAGACGACATATTCAAAAAGTTATAAGTTAAGTTATTGGCCATTACTCTTTTGGCTTATTCTTTGTATTATAAGAAATAGCAGATACTTGAGGTTTTTTCCTCAGTAGTATGTATTACTAGTATGGTATATGTAGGTAGGTATTATTAACCCTTTATAAAATTAAATTTATTACCCAACATGGCTATCATCATAATAATATGTAACAAACAATCTATCATGAATTTTATTAACTCATTGTTTGCCGCTCAGCACGGATAGGCAACAACTCAAAATATATAAAGAAACCTACGAACACAAGATAGTTAAGGTTTATTTTATAACTGGAATAATCTCGGAAAATTCTTATAAATTTCTTATTATTATCATTAGAAAAAAGCCTAAGTGTTAGTGCACATGAAAACTACAAAATATAAAACAATCTATCAACCATATCAATCATAAAGCCCACTACAAACGGAGCTACATTTTCTATAGTAATCGGCGAGTGACCACAAATGCAGCTATAAAAAAATATTTTTATTAAGTCACCATAATATGTCGACAGATATAGCACGATATATTTTGGTATATCAAGACATGACGGCCGCAGAACGAGTACAGAAATATTTATTATATCATAGCCACCGTCTGTGGTAGCTTGATATACCGTAATGACGGTTCCCCGAGTGAAACTAGCGCCGCCACCTATTTTATCTTATTATTTCGTTGAACAAAGGTAATTTCAAAATATTCAATGGGCTTTTTTTAAAATGCCTTTATAATATTAAATTTTTGTATAGTTTAGGCAGAGATAAGATACGAAGTTGCACTTTGTGGCCACCAAACTCTATTTCGCATGTCTGCTCTAAGGCGCATACCCCACCCAAAGTGGCGCCGCCACCTAATTTATGAAATAATAAGATAAAATAGGTGGCGGCGCTAGTTTCGCTCAGAGAACCGCCGATTTTTGTTATAGTCCTGCGGGTAATGGGAGTGGGCCTCTCTAAGAAAAGATATAAGTTCCCAAATTTATTTATTTTTTATTTCCATTCATCCCGCCAAAATAGAAAATTTTTGGAAACTTATTTTATTATTATCTTATCTATTGTGGGCACTCTGGTGATAAAAGCTTTTAGTGTTCATATTAAATTCAAAAGTTTTATTATCAAATTAATTCAGCAATGCAAAGTAATTTTGCTCAATCATTAGAAACCGGTGAATGGTCGTGGACTGGATGCACTATTTTCTTCTCAATTCTGTCATTTCTTCTTTTTAACGGTCCATGCTTCCACCCAGAAGGGTAGCCATATTTGTCGACATCGTCCCACCATTGTTGCTCTCCTGAACCCCATATCACGTAGACGAAATTAGTCCCGACGAGCACAGCGAATACGAGCCAAAATGCTATGCGCCACTGCTCGACTGTTTGCTAAAACATAAAAATAAGTTTTAAATAAATAAATAATTTTTATTTCTGTAACAAGTTTTTATCTTATACAGGGTTATTGGTAAATTAGTAACACTACGCGAACTGCAGTTTCTGCCCATCATCACAAACACGTTTGTGAAGACGACAGGTCTTACATAAATATGATTTCCTAGTTTTTATGCCAAAGTTTATTGTGCTTTTATTAGATAGACCAAATAATAATTGGCGGCCTGATTTTAATTTTTCCGTTAAGCCGAAAACACCATCTTTTGTTGTATGAGAAGGTGTTTACGTTTTCATGATAATATTTTTTTATTTTTACCACTATTGCCAGTCGCATTATTCTACGTCCAAGGTAAGGAGAAATCAAGAAACAGTAAATTTCTAATTAATTCACAATAAAAAGATATTTATCGCCATGAACCAAAAACCTATAAAGTTAACTTAGAATCATGATTTTGGCTTTTTTTAGGTGCTGGTACAAAATTACCGAACGATATCACTCAGCTGCAAGGCTAGTTGATGCTGTGTGGTTGGCCAGCATTATTGAATTATTTCCTGATCCAGCTTTCGACTGGATTTTTTCGATTCTTTGGGAAGACTGTATCTTTATTTATGCTTCCTTTAGAGAAAGGCTTTTATATGGACCACATTGCTAATGGACAACTTAACTCAAAGCACTTGAAGGAAATCTGCAGATTAGCCAATTCTGCACGTTTTTCCATTAGTGGATTTTTGTATATACAAATTAAAGATAACGTAAGGCCAAAGCTTCCAGTGTTTTATAGGTACCGATACTACGCATTATCTTACGAATACTACCATCGATTTCAAGTCCTTCCTTAATATTTAGCGCCTTGCAGCGCCTCTATCGGATCAAGAGGAACTATTTATCGTAGTATGACAACGATGCAAAGTTTTTTAATAACTCGATGAGTCTTAGAATGATTTTGCGTGATCTGTTGTACTTAGACGTTACAGCGGCAGTCACGTTTGGGGCCCTGAGCACTACCAACATAGCTTGGTCATATAAGTGCCTTCAATTGATGCATAAGAATACACTGGAAAACATTTCACTCTTTACTTGCACCAGATCTAAGTCTTTCTCTTACGATCTATTACCGAACCAATTCAAACTCAAACAATGACGATTTTGGGTTTGAATTGGTTCGCTCCTATGAGCGAACCAAGCGTGTTTTATATATATATATATAAAACACGCGCACTTAACAATGCTATTGATTTCGAAGGCAAAAAATAATCTATGTGTGAGTTGACATGCATAATTATAACGACAGTGCTTTAACGCATACAATTGCATGAATATGAATAGGAAAATGAGACGAATTCTTTTGGCTACACATTGTTTCTGTCTAGTCCCATTGTAAGCCCTCAATGTTACAATGTAAGACATCAATGGTTTTAGATTAGTTTTATCGAATATTTTTTTTCTATTAGCTCGGACTAAGTGTACCGAGGATGGTACCCGCTAAGTTTATCCCTCGCCTTTAGCTGCTAGTAAATAGGTTTATTTTATGTATGTTAGATTAAGGTATATATATATGGGCCGTAGTTTTTAAGTATTTTACATCCTGTACTAGACTAATGTTGCCTGAAATAAATGATTTTATTTATTCATTTAGCTTAACTTTCGAAAAGGACCTCTGTTTAGCTTCAGCACCAGGCATGCCTTCAAAAGCAACGGCTCTTTATGTCCCGAGATCATGGAAATGTGAAACGTATATTAATAATAATGTTGGAAAATTCACACAGCATCATCTAGCTTCTATATAATGAGGTTTATGATGATACAATTCATATAATAGTTTTAATTAAACATAGAAAATACCCAAAGCATATTATTAATATAATGTATACAAAAACTTTATTAGGAAAGAAAATTACAATTTACTAATAAATTTAAATTAAAACTAGTATTTACAATGGCAACAATGAGCTATCTGCAAACAATCTAAAGGCGGCTCAACTGATCCATATCAATACCAATCAGAAGCGTGCACTGGCTGCATTGCCCCGCTGCTGTATGGCAATTCTGATGTGCTGTGTACTAATATTATAAATGCGAAAGTGAGCATGTGAATGTGTTTGTTTGTTTATCCTTCCCTCACGCAATAACCAAGCAACCAATCGTCTTGATCTTCGGCATAAAGTTAATTGAAAGGATGGAGTAACATAAGCTTTTTTTCTTTTAAAATACTTACATCAGGCGTTAACAATCCAATTAAATAAGGAGTCACTACCCCGGACAAAGCTGCTATCCCATTCACGAAAGCAGAGCAAGTGCCGGCATAGTTTGGGGCTATATCCATAGCGTTGATCTTTACAGAACTGTAGAATCCTCCCATAAAAGCCATGGAGGCTATGAACAATCCAACTGCCTCCATTCTGTTGCAGCCAGAATACGAGGCAAGAATTATAAAAACTGCGGGCACGGTAGACGCTGTGGAGGAAAAAAGTGACCTTAGCCGTGAACTGATCGTGATCGAGTTAAGTAATCATAATAAACAATAGACTGATAGGGCACGTTCACAGAAATTATATTAAATACTAGCGGTCCGCCCCGGCTTCGCACGGGTACCTATTCGAATTTTTCTCACCTTTTAAACCTTCCCTAGACCTCCACGAATAATTCAAGACCAAGATAAGATAAATCCGTTCAGCCGTTCTCGAGTTTTAGCGAGACTAACGAACAGCAATTGATTTTTATATATATAGATATACCGAAGTTGTGAATGGGCAAATTTGGGTGACATTCAAACAATTTTTCTCCGTCATCTTTATCGATAAAGCTATGAAAAAAATATTTAATAATATATGGGAGACAAGGCAGATCCCCTTTTTTATGTCTTAAATAGAAAATAATCAGCAAAAACTTGATTTCTGAGCTGATGCCGCTCTGCTCTGTCCCGCACCTTTCTATGCTTATCCTATTTAGGTACAAAATGGCGTCATACCTGCCTCTTAAGAATCGACCACCTACTCAACCCATGGTTATTCTAAGTAAGAGTCTTAGTTTCTAACCTAGCTAGAGGACAGGCAGCAACTTCCGTTAAGTTTGTAACCTCAACTACCATCATCAATCCGCCTGCTAAGCATGGTTATTATGGCAAAATCCCTCCTTATTTTGGGGGAGACCAGTATAGCAGTAGACACACTAAGGAGGTTGCTAGGCACAGTGTGAATGTGGATGTACTTCAGAAACTCGTTCGTTGCAGACTAATTTGGCGTTTATGAACCCCGTAAGCCTAGAATAATAGCTGTCTAGGTTAAAATAGATAAAACTGCTATCGAACGAATTCAACTGCAATATTAACACATTGTATGACCTATTTTCTGTTGTAACAAATCGATATATCCTTATCTACATCTAAGCCTGTCCAAACGTTGATAGCTAATAAGAAATTTTACAAGACATAGGCTTTAGACCATTTATAAAATCTTGTCTATTTAATTTGTTTGGGAAAAGATTCAAGTACTGAAGAAAATTCCAAAAGCCACAATCATGATATTTTGTTACCTTGGCTTCACTTTGTAAATGAATTGTTTATGTTTGTAACTCCTTAAATTTATCGCGTTGTGTGAGTAGCGCCTTACAGTTTGCAGGTCATCGATCAAACCACGGATAGTTTTAAGGAAATTGCCTGGAGCGTGCAGGAAAAGATTTTCCGGATTCGTTTGAATTAACTAAATAATATCCGTGACCAAAGTTTGACTGCTGAACATTTTGATTGGAGATTTCTGTTATCCTACTTGGAATTGGGTGTTAGTAGATTATTTTCTGTTATTATTTTTGAATTATTTTGGGAAATGCTGAGAATGTCACAAGTATTATGGATAGGTACGGAATGCTGGTACATGTTAGGTTATCCATATTACGGAACGTACCGTGAACCGAAACGTAACGTACGTGTGTACTATGCAAAGAATCTTTGCTTATGAGAAATACTTTTAGATTTCAGATTTCGCTTACAAAATAAGCACTTTCTAAACTTACTTAGATAGGTTATTTAATGTAGAAGTCAACATTTTCTTTTATATCTTTCTTAAAATTTATACTATAAAACATAAAAAATAAGGTGATTTTCTCTTCACTTCAATTTTTTTTACTTGAGTACTTATGTTTTGTTGTTTATAGTGACTGAGTGTTTATAGTACTCGTAAATGGCAAAATATGAAATGCATTTTTCTCGTAAAAGGATTTTTTCAATACAAAATATTTTTGAAAGGCAAGATTATCTTTGGGTCGCTGAGTTACAAGTGTAAGTAATATATTTTATATCTTTTTACAATTTAGATATTTATATTTTCGCTTTTCTAGCTCTTCAGTTTGTCTCCTACAATAACAAAATTTTAAGCTAACGACTAGCTTGTCAAATTTTAATGATACTCACAAATGGTAGTGTAGATTTTCCTTCCAGTAGTAATGCTGTGCCACTTCATTTTAACACACATATCGCAGAGACCAGCGAATATGAAAGAGCAAATATACATGGCGATGTATGGCAGAGCTGACATTAGGCCTGTTTCTTTTATGTTGAACTTAAGCACGTCTGAGAAGTATTTAGGGAGGTCTGTGATCATCGTAAAGTAGCCCCAATCGTGTCCAACCTGAAAAAAAAGTTCAGTACGTAGAGTCATTAAAAGATCAAAATAAGAACCGATGCTGTGTTTGGGTTTCAAGATTGGTATCGGTTTCATGTTCGTAAAAAACAGAAAGGTTTTTAGTTTTAACTGTCGAAAATGAGAAGAGAAGGAGGTTCTATGTTCGGCTGTATTTTCTTTTTGTAGTGCTGTGTTTTTTTTGTGTTTCTTCGTCCATTATTCTGTCAATTGTCGTGAACCGATTTGAAAACATATGTATTTCGCTTATGTATGAAGAATGATCTCCAGGTAGTTCAAAAAAATCTCTAGGAACTAGATTTTTTTCCAAAAAACTTAAAAAAACAGTGTAAATACTTTAAAAAGAAATTTGATGTCGTTTTTCAAGATAAATAAATTATATAATTAGGTGAAGGTAGTAGTAATTTACAAGTGCAATGATTTCCGTCTGAATTAACAAAAAATGCCGTGTGGCTTAGAATTTGCACCACCCCAACTCTTTCCGTGGGTGTCGTAAAAGGCGACTAAGGGACATACACCGGTGGGTGGGCAGCAGCGCCTCTTGCAGCATCGATCTACCACCGAAGCGTATGCCCAGCTTGGGGATTATGAGCATTACCCCTCATGAGATAAAAAAACCAGGAGAAAGCCTGCGTCCAGTAGTGGACCATTAAAGGCTGTTGGGGTTGAGGTAAAAAAAAATAAAAGACAGACATAGGTACTTACAAACTATTAACTAGCTTCTAAGAAAATACGAAAACGTATTTTCATCGTTCGTTTGTTTGTTAGTGTTTTTTAAGTGGATAATCAATATCAAGAAGTTTTGGGTGATATTGTCTGGAATCAAAATATGTAGGTAGGGGAAACCCGTACAAAACCGTATACCGGGGTAAAACCGTACAGTAGATCTATTCACGTCAATCATTCAAATTTCGCGCGCCTAAGCCGCTCACTGGAGTCGACCAATCAGAGCGTTTTGTCAGCAAACACTGATCGCGACAACGTCGCGCTTTACGAAAATATTGGATTTTATTGTTTTTTGGTGGTCCTGATGTAATTTCTGTTAAAGTTCAAGCAATTGTTGTAAAGTTTACGTGAACTGCAGGTAAGTAGCTCATTAACTATATTAAAGGTTGTCTATTTACACGTAATTTATAATATTTGTGCCGGCAAATTTACCTTGTATGTATAATAGTATGTGCGAAGTGTTGACAAACTTAGCCGTGGGTCAAAACCGTACGGGGTAAAACCGGCTATATACGTTTTGGACCCGAATGGAAGTTAAAATTAAAGTTTCACTTTAATTTCCTTGCATTTTGTTTGCAGATGCAACCTAAGATTAATCTGAAAATGTCGGTTCAAAAGAAAAAACAAAAAATTGTGACCAATGATAACATATGCTTGTACTGCCTTGAAGAATACGGTACAAGTCGTATAGATGAAGGTTGGGTGCAATGTATAGTTTGCAAGGGGTGGGCTCATGAAGGCTGTACAGGCTACAATTCAGAGGAGCTGGATGATTTTTCATGCAGAGGGTGTATCGCTAAAACATAGCTTCGGGGGCAATATCGTATATAGTATACGGTTTTACCCAGGTGTTGGGGCAAAACCGTAAATAGTAGAAGTTTGCCATTTTTCTGTTATTTTTTTTAAATTTCTTATTATAAGTAATATGTGTACGTAATTGTGTACCTAGATAGATATTCTGATAATAAATGTTGATTTCGTACATTTGTGTTTAAAAATCAACGTTCTACGGACTTAAATCCTTAGCTATACGGCCTTGACCCGGTCTCCCCTACTATTGTTAGGTACCTTATCTCCTATGCATTTCTACTCTCCTAGTACTTTGCGTGAGATAGTTAAAAAATTCTTCGGAAACAAGGGTAATCAAGATTGCTTGATTATTATTCCCAATAAGGTTTGCTGGAAGAGAACTCTTTTTAGGGTAAAGCTCGTTTTTGTCATATTTTTCAAGTTTAATGTTTCATGTATGTGTTTTGTTTTTTTTCTCGTGCAATAAATACGAATACAAATTATTTTATTGCACGAGAAGTGTGCGTCCGACAGTACTTTTGCTACTTTTCTGTTAGAAATCTCAAATTGGAGCAAACAGGAACGCTTTCAGCATAAAAATTGAGTTTCTCGACTCGATTGACTGGATTGGGACCAATGTGGGACGAGTCAGGATTAACTCAAAATAACGTCTTAAAAATAAGATATTATCTTCTGTTCTGTAGTAGGTCAATGAGTGGCATAATAAGAAACTTACAGCTGCTAAAATTAAGACCCACAAAGGTGGCGATCTAAGCAACGCCTTGAATGGCACGGGATCTAATTTCTTGTGTAGCCCTGAAGCGACCACGTTCTCATTGAGGAAATTCTTTTCCTTCTCTGATATGAATGGATGAAGGTTTGGGGTGCTGTAGCACAGTAACACCTGAAAAAGTAATTAAAAACTCAATTCACCTTTTTTAAAACCCCTGCTAAACTACAACAAGCAAATTACAAACAGATTTTGTTTGAGTTCACACAGTCACAAAAACACTCGACAAAACCCATAAATATTTTCCCATAGAAGATACTTACTGCCCTAGTAACCGCACACATATTGTTAGAAACAAATTGAGCGTCGCCCCAAGATTCCATAAACAAGCTATTAAAATTAATAATAAAAAAGTCTTACCCAGAAAAAAAACCATATAACTCCAAGACCGCCAAAGAAGTAAAACACATACGCCCAATCTCCTCCGTCGTGCAAAATCAAGCCAGAGATGTATGGTCCAAATATATTTCCTATTTGTGCTCCCCCAAAGATCATTGCTCCGAACCTAGAGCGTTCGGCCGGTGGAACCCATCTGGCTATGAGAAGCACGAAGGCTGGTGTAACTGGGCCCTGGATAAATATAAAAATACAAAAAAACACCTAACATTTATAAATCATGGATCATTTTAGACTGATTAAACATTTTTAGACGTGGTATGTATGGGGATTATGGGCACTACCCCCCTATGTCCAGCAATGGACTAATGTAGACTGATGATGATAATGTAGAAATCATCAGCTGGACAATTTCATACTCCATTATCTAGCCCCGAAATAAGCAGAGTGATTTGCGCTATATTGACTGCTCTTGTAAAGCACAAGACAAACCAATATTTGCACATCACACAAATATTTGTCTTGCCGCGGCAGTCGAACGAACTTTTGCGTCTCACGTGGTTCGTCGCCCACTGCACCACATACAGTGGGGTCAATATAAAACTATAGGTACCTCACATCTTAACTATGATGAAAATCACATGAAGTTAAAATACGTTTTGAAGTACCTCACCAGCACCTTCAATAACTCGAATGATGAACAGCCCCGTAGCTCCTCCGTAGGTGACAGCCAATGGCGTGAGAGTTGTTGCCATCGATGTAACCAGCAGACCAATCCCAAGCGTCCATTTCCCTCCAAACTTTTCCGCGAGCAGACCGCCGGGCAAGTGAGTCAGGACGTATCCATAGTAGAAAGCGCTGAGGAGGAACCCTTGAGTGGCTTCGTCCCAATCGTAGCGTTCTCTACCCTATAAGAATATTTTTGAATATTTTTGCACATGCGTATATTAGCCGAGTTATGGCTAGTCTTTTAAATAAATAAATAATGCTGGACAATTCACACAGCATCATCTAGCCCCAAGCTAAGCAGAGCTTGTGTTATGGGTACTAGATAACTGATATACATAATATAATACAATACATAGATATTTTTTTATTATACATATATAGAAAACGATCAGAACACCCAACCAACAAATGTCTGCAGATCGTAAACACATTTGTCCCGAGGCGGGAATCGAACCCGCAACCTCCTGCGTCGCAGGCAGACCTTAGCCCACCGCGCCACATCGGTCGTCATCGCTTTTATCGGTTATTTATTTATTTGAATGAATTCTTTATTAATGGTAACGTGTCTGGTTAGACAATTGTACCAGTGTAAGGTAATGGAAAATAATTATAAATTGTACGAGTTAATAAATTACGAAGATTGTATGACATTATTATTATTTATTTAAGACCAAACAAATATACACAAACGACGTTGGCAATAATTTGGTCAACATTGTCATTCATAGTTTGCAGGTGTATATTTATAACATTATGCATTATGCAATATGCATATTTATAATAATATAATAAATATATATATATTTATATTTATGCAATATGCATATTTATAACATTGACTTTAAGGATAACTCTTTGATCTAGACCGTCTGCCAGCTACTATAAAAAAAGAACGACAGCAAAAGCAGAGACAATGAATCTGTCACTCAGTATTACTTTGGTAAAGTATTGCACAATTTTTATAAAATCCAACTTCTTGATTAATTTGTTGTTTTATGGTTTTACCAGGTGGTTGTTCATGTTTGCTTGTAAATATATTGATATAGTGATTCTAAAGCTGTTAAATAGTAAATGTATACCAGATTCCGCAAATGATTGGTTTCTTTAACCTGCTTCAGACCCTCCAACCTTACCAATTTAGTTCAAAGAGTTCAGATTACTGTTTCTTCGGAGCCGTGTAAAAATACTTATATTAAAATCATGTCATCGACGATGTCCTTTTGTTTTTTAGTGTGTATTTATTATTATAACAGTAACCGCCTTATGACGGTCACTATGTGTGGCATCCTCAATGAAACGTTTAAGCATAAAAGTTCATAAGCTGATTGGTTTTAAGTATATAATATATTGTATTCAAAATTTATGTTTAAAACCTTCTAAAACATTCTTTCTTTCTTGTATCTAAAATATCTTGTAGTATTCTCCTTATACATAGTTTTATCTCCAGTGTTTTTTACCTCGAACACAGCAGAAGACTCTGTCATAACACTTGTATTGCTCGGTATTGTTGTATCAGGGCAAGTCTCTCCCACTATGCTCTCTGAAGTCTCTGGATGGAGAACCATCTGTGTGATAGTCATGCTGAGGCAAACTCGCATGGTAAACGAGTTTGCTAGGGCAAAAAGCCCTAGGATGCCGAGGATGTACCTCTGGGGCACAATCAGCGCTGAAAAGATATTAAAATAAAGTTCTAAGGCACATTAATACATTGACACTTCCACAAAACACAATAATGTGCATTGGAATATTGGGCATAAGCTCGTTATCTTTAGATACATTTTACAGTGACAAAATGGATTCCCACAAACATCAAACATTTTATTGTTCCGGGAGCTGTCTTTCATCTGATACCAATATAAAATGCATATAAATGTTAGAGAAGCCCATAATCCATATTTTTTTTGCGGTGGTGCTTTTTAGGTTTGCGACCGTAGTCTACTTTTTTGGCAGTAGTCAATGAAAATCTTTCAAAAACTCATCAATTAGGACGTCTTTAGATCTGAGTTCCGTTTAGGTATTCAACTATAACCCTCTCATCCGCAATGATCAGCTATCTCAACAGTTGCTAATCAACGTTATTTCTCACTCTGAATTTATGTGTATTTTAAGACTCTGTTTTAAGAATAAAGGATATAATCAGGCCGGCATCGGATATACTGGTAGCATCAACCGGATTTTAGTATTCTTTGTTTGGTTTGCCATAGAAGTGCGTACATTTATCCGCACTACACTGAGCGGACGCATCATTGTCAGCAATGCCAGCTATCCGTTTAGTACGGATGACGTCATTCGGATTGCCAATCAGTTAACGCACTCGCACGCCGTCCACTTTTCCTTCCCACCCACGATCCGGGCCATCAGGTTGTCATTCTCATTCGTACAAAATGAGTACGCAGGCTACGAATATCCTGATGTCAATGTTGAAAACTCGTTTGCGGATATCAAGTCGGCAATCCGTTTGCTGCGGTTACAGTGGACGCACCACCCGGGATTACGCTCGAAAAATCTGTCTGATGCAATTAGTGCGGAGCGTCCGATGCCGCCCTGTTGCCGATAGCCTTAACAAAAACCAGCAAACTTCATGCAACCTAATTATTACGCAAAAATTAAGGAACCTTACATAATACCGTACATAGGTAACAACAAAGTTCACAAAAACCAAGACATTGTCAAAGAGAATGACATCTTAATAATTAAACGAAACTTACCCTTGTTCAAGCATAACCTCCATCCTTTTAATACCATCACAATCACTTCACTTTTGTTTTTACAGCATGACAATAAATTGTTTTGAAAAGTGAATTCTGAATTTCCTAAAGTCAGTAGTCTCAAGTAGAGATAACAAAATCTTCAATGCTCTCCACCTGTCTGAGATAAATAAACGTAAGTGGGTACTTAGTAAGATTGTCACGTGCGAAGTTGTTAAGAAAATGGATTCCGTAGATATTTTAGAGGTACCTCATGAAATATTCTTTTAAATTATTAGATTTTTTTATTGTTCATGCGTCTGTAGTAAAGTGTGTCTTAATATTTTTCAACTAAAAGGTAAACAAGGAGAAGTTTTTGCAGGCGTTCTTTCGGGATGTTATCTATATCCGTCCCATGTCTTTATGAATATAATATATTATATTATTCGAAAATGAGTATAGGTGAAACAAATAGATCACGCACAGTTGGGAAACTATAGGCCGCCTTGCCTGTAGGTTTCCACTAACTGCGAGTGATCTAGGGCTAAAAAAATTATAATGAGGAAGAAAAAACTATATAAGTTAGATAAGAACAAAGAATCATCAACTATGTTTTAGCCTAATAAGAACGTGACCTATCTCGAGGCAAATGTAACACTAATAATATTTGCTTGCTTCAAAAACACTTGAAAACTGTCACACCTGGTTTTTAATGACGTTTACAGAAGTGTGCTTTAATATATAACGGTATAAAACAAATCAACCATGATGTTACTAAATTAATTTTTCTTAACAAGAAGGACAGATTCCTTCTTGTTATGAAAATTTAATTTAGTTTTTAGTTTTAACTTAGACTCTTCTTAAGGTAAATTGCTTGACATGGCGGTCTGCGTCTGCTAGATCTAAGACGTTGCTTAAATTATAGTAAACGAGGTATATCTAGATCTCTAGAGTTTATAGACTAGACCACTTGTAGTGGAATAGGCATCTTCAGAGAAATATATTTTGACATATATGGGTGTCTCATTATGGACGCCTTTCACCCCTCTATGTTAAATTTAAAAGTACGCGTGAACAAGCTGTTTTTTCGAACTTCTTAGATAGACACGCAATTTGCCTATACATTTAAGTACGACCACAATGGACGTTCTGTTTCTCATGAAATCAGCTATTACATGATAGAACGTGTTACCACTACCATCCAGTCCAGCATTATTTCTATTTTTTTTAATAGTTTAAAACTTTATTAAGAAAGAAAATTACAATCAAATAATAGAAATAAAATAAAACTAGTATTTACAATATAAATAATTGAGCTAACTGCAGATTATTTATTTATTTGTAAAAATACTCGAAAACGATCCTCGACTAAAAGTGCGAACTGACTTACCTAGTCATTGAAGATTTTTTTACAAAAAATTATGTGTACCTGCTATATAAATCTTTAACTGCTAGGTAACGCTAAAGTTTGCTGCAGAACCCTAAAACTAAAGTAACATCAAACACATGCCAAAGATAAGGCACTCCTTGATAAAATGTCAATGAAGATCTAATCTCTTATCATAAAATTCTGCTACCCTCCTTTTCTCACCAAGATCATAGATAAACCACAAACACGGAAAAATAAATGATATTTCTTGAAGGTTTAATTTTATGTGGAGGTTTATTTACTTTCTGCGGTATGGCTGGAGGGTCTCTACAAAAACTGGCCAGGAGCGTAGGACATACTAATTTATAGTGCACAAGACTAACCCCCAAATACTCAAACGCTTTTCAGATTTAAGCACGTCTCAAGTAGCGATTTTTTGACAGTTTTCAATGAAAATCTGTCAAAAATTCGATGATGCGATTGAGTATTCGGGGGTAAGTGTGCGTGCAAATACATGTGCCTTTCTAGTTTTTTGCTATCATAATCCAATGGGATAACCGAATAGACAACAAAGGTCACCAATGCTCAACACTACTCGCAAAAACTAGTGTCTCTGGGCAGGGCACATAGCCCGAATAAATATTTAAAAATAATAATAAAAATTAATATTGCTAGATAATTCACACAGCATTACCTAGCCCCTTAGACAATTTAACCCGCTCCTAGCCCCAAGCTAAACAGAGCTTGTGTTATGGGTACTAGATAACTGATATACATAATATATTACAATAAATATATAGATAATTTTTATTATACATAGAAAACGACCTAAACACCCTAAACAAATGTTTGCAGATCGTACACAAATTTGTCCCGAGGCGGGAATCGAACCCATAATAAAAAATAAATATTGCTGGACAATTCACATAGCATTATCTAGCCCCAAGCTAAGCAGAGCTTGTGTTATGGGTACTAGATAACTGGTATATTACAATAAATATATTAGATATTTTTTATTATACATAGAAAACGACCAGAACAACCTAAAGAAATGTCTGCAGATCGTACACACATTTGTCCCGAGGCGGGAATCGATCCCGCAACCTCCTGCGTCGCATGCAGACCTTCGCCCACCGCGCCACAGAGATCGTCAAATTGTCCAATGACAGAAAATCGGTGGGTTCACCAGCTAACGACCTGGTCCTGGCCAGGTCGTAAAACAGGTCAGAAAACAGGCTACACAAACAGAGACAGACATACGAGGTTCGGTGAGCAGATGACATAATTTAAGTGGCTGGCAAGCACTGGGTGAACACAAGCTAAAGATAGAGACACCTGGAAATCTCTTGAGGCCCTCTGGAGGCCTTCATTTCAACTAGAGGGATTCTTGAGAAAAGGACTTGATATTAATACTTAAGTTGATAAAACTTATACTATAGTATTTTCAAGTTTATTTGTACCATATTTAGTTTTGTGAATTAAAAAACTTTTATTTTATTATTTATTTAGTAAGCGTACCAGCACAGATGCACTTTCTATTTCCTCAATATCATAATCCGATGGGACAACAAAAAAAAAGTATTTTTAGCCCTACACACCAAACCTTCCCACAACACCTTTTAAACGGGTTATTCCAAACGGATCATAATGATTCCTCTGGTTGCATCTGATCATATAAAAGGCCCCAAGGGATCATGGATCCATTTCAACTGCATTACCAAATGTTGTCCAAACGAATCATGATAAATATTTTTGAGTATATTTTTTTGCGCAATAACAAGTTTTTTCTATACGACTACTTTGTACTGTAGTTATTGTATAGTTATTGCATAGTAGCTACTCTAAGTACTAAGTTGATACCTACATTTTACTAAAAGTATACAAATTGTAGAGCATCATAAACATACATTTCTATGTATTTTATGCTTTTAACACGTGTAAAAGTAAGTTATGTTCTTATCGTAAGGTAACGATAACCTTTTCTTATTATATTAAAATTTTACATTTACTATATCTTCCCCTTACGAAAGCCCAATCACGTGTTTGAAATAATTAACAAGTGATTATCAAACAAACAATTACATAAGTACCTGCTTAAAGATAGCGATTAAAGTAATATCAATAAATAATATTACAATCAACGACTCAAAGAGTGTTTGTTTATGGACGTTTTATATAAGTATGATATAATTCTAACTCAATCGCTGATGTAGGAAATAGAACCAATGGAAACAAAGAACCGAAAAATAACATTTAAACATTTTATTCTATAATTTATTTATATTAATAGTATCAGGTGGGTGGTAATTTCTTTTCATTTCTTTTCTTTGTTCTCTTTGTTTTCTTCTTTGGTGGGTTCTTCTGAGTCTCGACTATTCGTTGGCAGAGGTCCGTGGTTCCAGCTTGTCGGGTATCCATGTCTTTTGACGTCGTCCCACCTGCAATGGATATGGTAGTTAGAATCATTCACACAACATTTTATTATTTATTTATTCCTACAGTTCGTAGCTTTTTTTGCATAATATCTTTATTTATGTAACGGAATTTTCTTTGCAAACAAATAACACCAAAATGACTAAGATTTCAGAGCGACATTTTGTTTTTATTTTATAAAACATCAAAACGTGCAATAGAGCTTCAGCCAAGTTGGGAATTGTTTATACAGTAAAGATACTAGTGACTGAAAACAAGCGCTCTTTTACAAACTGCTTTTTGTGTAATAGCAACAAGCTGAGTAACGACTTGTTAGACCGACACACACACCCGCGCTTTTCTACTTGTTGAGTGGGCTACTTAGTACCAGTACCAACCCAATGGTCATGTGGTTGGTATCTAAATAATTAATCCTTGTTTTCTTAGTATACTTCATATCTAGTAGGTACTAAATAAGTAGTCTTATGTTTATATTTATGTACTAAAGTTTAATTTGTGTGTTGTGTTGTGTATTATAAATGTTTTTCTTCTTCTTCATTTTTTTCTTCTTCTTCTACCTCGCCGAGATAAATACAGAAATAAATAATGAATTAAAAAAAATGTATTATATTATAAATATTGAGAGGAAAAAATTCCCGAAAATAAATATTGAGTCGCGATCTTACCATAGCTGGTTGCCTTGTGCGAAGATGAGGTAGATGACGTTTGTAAAAACTAAGACGCCGAGGCATACCCAGAATGCCACTCTCCATTGTCTAAGCGTGGACTGAAAACATACATTTTGTTATGATTTCCACACTTCTTAATGGTGTATTGATATTCAGTTCTAAATTCAGTACAATAACTAGAATATTAAAAGATACCGGTGACACTGGTAATTGTTTTACACAAATTACTCTGTATGTAGATAAAAACCAATTGGTTACACTTTAAAGAAATATTTTAAGTACACTTTATTTATAAATTGTCTTTGTCAGATCCAAAATTCTCGGGTGTTTGATTCTTGAATATGGTGTTGGTTGGTAGCTAGGTAGGTACACTTGTAATTATCATTGTATGCATGCATCATTAAATTTTCGTTTTCATTGCGAAATTCTGTTAAAAGTAAGTAGGAGATAAATAAACTTACATCTGGCGTCAACATTCCAATCAAGTATGGCGATATGATCCCAGATACCGCAGCTATGCCGTTGACCATAGCCGTTGTCGTGCCAGCATAGTTCGGTGATATATCCAGGGGGTTGATCTTCATGCCGCTGTAGTATGCCCCCATGAGGGTCATTGCAATGATGAACCACATGACAGCCAATGTTGTGTCACAGCCGGAGTATGATGCCATGAGGATGCAGATACCAGGACCCGTGGCAGCTGGGAAGATCATAAGTTTCTGAGTGAAGTAGGAAGCACGCAACGCAGAGTAAAGCATTGAATTTTAAGCATACATATAACATGGTAAATTTTGTACTTCAATGGAGCGAAAAAACAAAAATTACCACGTATTGTATGATGGAATAGAGAAATATTTGTACCAACAATGGCATGGATCAAAGATTTTTGTTTTTTGTACGGTAACAGTTTTTGCTCTCAGCTTAGTTAATTATTTTTTTTAGGCTAGGGACCTCTCTAGCGTTAGAAAAACTTTAAAAAACTTTTGTTTATACGTATGGAAATGTAAAGATACAGAAAACGTTCTCAAAACCTGATAACGTTTTCCTAGAGGGAGAGATAAAAATCGGTGAAATCTACTCGTATCGAATAAGTTATTTGTAGTATTGTTTATTTGTAGGTAGTATCAAGATTTTTATGTAGAATTAAATAAATAATAACTCTTTGGTCTCTTAGCAAAGAGAATGGAAGTGCTTCCATCATCGCTACGCTAATAAATCTTGAGCGTAGCGATTGGACACGTTTTAATAAGTATTTAAAATTGATTTAGCTTTTTGTTTTTTTTTTTTAAATAGGTACTGAAAAGAATTTATTTTTAACTTTTCGTTTTATTTCATTTTATTCTTTGTACCCAAAAAGACCTACTTATCGACGGCTAAAGGGCATAAGCGGTATTTTTACAAAATGTTATGGTACCCATCTTAGTTAAAAATTGTCGCTCTATTGAATGCTTTTACTCCCATGGAGCCACAATGACTATTGTCGCATTGGCCCATGTAAGAAACTGTTTTCGTTAACGTTTTCGTTTACTGACGTAGTATCCGGGCGCTTACAACCTTTGACTATTAGCATATTTTAAAATCTTTAGGTTGTTCGGTAAAATCGTGAACCATTTTCTATGAACTTATGATTAAATCAACTTAGATTCATTTGTATTTTAGGAGCATTTGAGAAAAGCAGATTTTAGCACAAAATCTTGTATTCAGCTTTAGCATATACATACATTATATTATGCATAAAGCAATAAATATTGCTATTTGCATATATGCTTTCTAACCGAAACTATTCGAAACAACCGGATAATCCGAAATAATTTAATATCCGTATCCGTAACCGATATTATAATATAACAATGTCCGTTTCCATAATAATAGTATAATAATAATGCTGGACAATTCACACAGCATCTGTACCCATAACCGAAATAGCACATCCGTTACATCCCCGGTTTATATCCTATTATGTTTCAACCATCGCATCGGTAGGTAGACTGTTTTCACCCTAAGATGTCCCCTGCTGATGGGAATTGTTACCAGACAGTGGACATCTTACACAGAAGAGTCTGTAAATATTACTTTTATAACGCGTATTGCCACAATACGTTTTATAAAAGTCAGAAAAAAACCTTATTGAAACGAAGTTTCTACTTGTGACTAATCTTTCAAATTGAAGGTTTGCCAAACAAAGGATGGAAAACAGGTACCTACATAACTGTGATTTCGACAACAGTTTTGATGTCACCGTCATTACAACGGAATGATAAAGGCCGTTCACGCCTTCACTGATAAAAGTGTTTGGTATGAGGGCTTAGGTATTCACTTACTTAGATTTCATTGTTATTCCCTCTTACAATGTTTGCTGACTACTCAACTTTATTGCAAAACCATTTCTGTTTCCGCCTATTTGTAAAGTGGTCGCTTTCAGGTGATTCCGGTACAAATAACTCATTCTCTCTGAAATTAACCATGTTGGCTTATAGGTCGACCATTCGCCTTCTTTAATTGCCTACCTACGTTCTTAGGTAGGTACTTCATTTAAAGAGGGCGAATGGTCGAGTCTACCTTAGAACGTAGGTACTTCATTTAAAGAAGGCGAATGATCGACCTGTAAGCCAACTTGTTTCCTGTTATTCCGCCATCGTCAAGTTATTTATCTTTACCTGCTGATAACAATTTCTTGTTATTGCGTCATTATTAGCAATTGTCTGATGCTGTGCAGAAGATCTCCGATAAACGGCATAGTTCCCTATTTCTTAAGCCACACTTTGCATGACGATCGCCGATTTAATTGTCACTATCTGTAATCTTCGCGTCAAGGAGTCGATCAATGGAAGCATAGAGTCGCTAGAAGTGGCACCGCCGTATGTGGGAGGTCCAGCAGTGGACGTGTATGTAGGGCCTGATATGATGGTGATGAATGTAATAGGAAAAGTAAGTTCTGTGTCCATGTATACTGACTATAACAAAATAAATAAAACCGAGTGCGAGAAGACTCGTACATTGAGGGTTTTGTATCACATAACAATTTCGCAAAACTACCCTAAAAACATTTTACTTTCTTTTTTTTATAATCGGTATGTACGTTGTACCTTCGTTAATAAATTATTTTATTTTATTTTATGCTATAGCGGGAATAGTTAGAGAAGTTCAACTGAGTATTGCGGTTCAAATGATACACAGCCTTAACAAAGGTAGTAAAATAATAACCTAAAAATCAAGTTATTTATATAGAAGCCCCTTAATTTTTTTCTCTTGTGAAGGACTCAAAAAGATTCTGCATATTGGACGGAGTAAAGCTGGCTAGCAGAACAAAACCATGCACTATGGACCAATCCGAGTCTCAATGCGCACAATGGAGTACACACACCAGAAGACAAGGGTATTGTTAAGTAGTTTTGGAGATCAAATGTAGATAATAATAAATTAGACATTTCTCAAACTTTCGACCCTAAAGTATTAGTGGGAATTATCTAATTGTAGGCGAAACATAATGTAGAGACACTTATGTTGTAACCCATCATCGGGTTTCTGAGTTAGAGTTCATTTCATGACACTACCACCAACAACGTCTATATAACTTACCAATAGTAGTGTATATTTTCCTGGCGGTCGTGATACTGTGAATTTTCTTCTTGATGCAGAAATCACAGACAAGGCCGAAGAAGAAGGAAGCGATCCACATCGCAACGTACGGCAATGAAGAGAGCGTTCCCGTAGCCTTGATGTTGAACTTCAGCACGTCTGTCATGTACTTCGGAAGGTCGGTGATCATAGTGAAGTATCCCCAGTCATGACCGATCTGAATTATGGTAAATAATTTAAAGTGAATTATGTACTATTCAAGCGCATTACGCACAAGCGGTTAGTCGCGGGGGCGGTGGTTGATATATTTTGTTTGCTATATTATCTAATTTTGGTGAACCGCGTAGGCAGCCAACCGATAGAGCGTAATGGGGCTAAGAGATACGTTTCTGAGACGAACTTGCAAAAGGAGCCAAAGATTACGGATTTGAGAATTGTTTTACGTTCTTCTGCGGAACAGAAAGTTTAGGGTCTATCAGGGTTGATGGATTTGATAGAATACATTTTTTTTAATAAAAGCTATTGCTATTCAGTTTTTTTGATAACTTTGGACCTTAATCGAATCCACAGCTTATATGAATTCATTCCGATCTCTGAGCGTTGAATTATCGAGTAAAAGTAAACATAGCTAGAGGTTTAATCATCTTACTAATAATAACGGAAATGGAAAGTTTGGATTGATGGATGAATGTTTGTTACTGATTCACACCAAAACTACTGAATGGGCTGAAATGGCATCGATGTATGTACATAGGTATAGACCTGAAAAAGCACATCGGATCTCTTTTTTCAAAATCAGTAAGTATTAATGGGGCAAGAATAACCTTTAAGCTTTTCCATAGACACAACACCTGCAAAGCCATAGGTAGAAACTAGTAAGTTAATATCTACCTTTTAGGTACTACATATTTCTAAGACAGTACTTACACCAGCGATGATGAGAGCCCATAACGGAACTGATCTCAACAGTGCTTTCCAAGGAGTGGGGTCCAGCTTGTCTTTCTTAGTATGAATCAGTGAGTCTACATTTTCATTCAAGAACTTCTTTTCTGAATCTGAGATGAATGGATGAGTGTTCGGTGTACTGTAGCAGATAACCGTCTGTAAAAATAATATTTGAGTCCATTAACCGGGCAGTATTTTTCGATATAGCGTATTTTCGAGATCGTACGGTCTACAGTTTTTCGAAGTAATGCTTTAGGTATTCCGTTATCCGGCTTCATGTACTTTTTGTATACCGAATACCGTTCTCTGATATATCGAGTCCGGTGTTCAGTTACGTAGAACAGTCAGGATTTTGAATGTCGTACGGAATACCGGAACTCTAAATAAAAAGGGCTGTGATGAATTCGTTTGCGGATAATACGTGACTTCTTGAAATTAAGTGCCAAAAATTCAAAATTAACAGGAAAATTTGTTGCAGTTTAAAGTCAGTTTTACTTAACATTTTACACTCTTAACAGGAAAATTTAAAGCAATGACGGAAACTACCACAAAACCTTACCCATATCAAAAACCAGATCATTCCAAGACCTCCAAACATGTAGAACACGTTTTCCCAACTGCCTTCATGCATTATCAACCCTGAGAAGAAAGCACCAGCAATGTTTCCAATCTGCGCTCCTCCAAAGACAATGGCCCCGATTCTCGCCCTTTCTTCTTTAGGTGCCCATTTCGAAAGCATCGACATAAGGCCTGGCATTGTTGGTCCCTGAAACATAAATTTCATTTCAATGAATGTTGATGAAACCAGGGCAAATATAAATAATTCAACTTTTTGGCACAGATTAATTTAAATTACTACTTAATTTAAAGACTATTCTTTTTACTTGTGTAAGAAGAGTTGATAGGATCATTTGATATGTATCAAACATCACTTAGAATTGGTTTCTTGACTTAGCTCAGATCAGATATAATTTTAAGCAACCGTCGTTATCATCAAGATCAACATTGGACAGATTAAGTATACTTACCCTTGACAAATACTTGAAACTGGTAAAAAACAAACAGCAAATTCAAATAAGTATTATCAAAGACTCACCTCCCCAAGGCCTTCGATAACTCTCAAAATAAACAGAGCTGTTGCGCCACCAAGTTTGACAGTAATTGGAGTGATGAGTGTACAAAGTGCAGTTGACAGGAGACCCAATCCGAGGACCCATTTGCCCCCAAATCTCTCTGCTAACATCCCCCCAGGGATGTGCGTAAGAATGTAGCCATAGTAAAAGGAACCTAATAAGATGCCTTGAGTCATCTCGCTCCATTCGAATAGCACTACCTGCGAAAGGGATACAGTTAATCTAGTAGCAGATCTAGTAGTAGATTGATTCTAGAGGTACTAATTTAAATACCCTGTTTTTATTATTACATCATGCATTGTAATAATAAAAAAACATGCACTTAAATGCAAAAAAAAATATGGGTTTCTTTGACGCGGGCAAAATTTATTAACGCCATGTAGTTTTGTGGCAACGTAATGTTTTATTTTTCAGTACTGTATTATTTTCTATTTTCATTGTCATCAATTAGCATTTTTCTCTACAACAAACCTTACAATGTATGTTTATAAACATATGTATACAAATATGCAATATATGAAGTTTTATGATAAAATGCTTTTAAAACAAGGTAAAGATAAAATAACTCGTATAATTTATAAAATCTAGGTGCAATAAAGATGATTCTTAAAGATATCGGAAACCTAATACCTCCTTGTATCAAAATTTACGCTTCGTCGAGGATTCAATAAACTCATTAAAATTGAAATTTGGATGGTTCAATACTAAGGCTATATTGGTTTGGAAAATTTCCAAAATTTTATGACTCGATTACCTACAATCGACTAAAAGAATTTGTAAATTTATTTTATTGTTCGTGGTTTTTATATAATTATGTCGCAATAGCTGTCAATTTATAAACTTCGACTAAAAGTACGTGTAGACGGACTATTGGCAGAAGTTAATAAGGTACAATCACGACAAAATATTCTAATTGAATAATGAGCTTGTTTAGCTGTTTTGGATCTAGAAATACTTTAGTATTAAACCTTCTTAACGGGAATAAAAACAAACACCTAAGAAATTATTTCAAAATGGTGCCAACCTGGCAAGCCCCCGGGGCCACGCGAACGCTAAATGAATAAGCAGTTAAAAAAATAAATAGATGTACTCACATCGTCTCCTGGGAGTTCTAATAATTCAGTCGAATTATTAGAACTCGTGTTACTTTGGACGATGGCGTTCAGATCAACACAAATTAACTCATCGTATGATCCAGACTCGTCAGCCGATGAGGAACTCCTTTTTACCATCTGAGTTATGGCCAAGTTGAGGCATACTCGCATCGTGTATGCATTAGCTATAGCCAGGGCCCCCATTATAGCCAGCACATACCGCTGGGGTATTATAAACACTGGAACAAACACGGAAATCAATTGGGAACAAAGTATATACATGAAATATTCCCAAGCAATGTCTCCTCCATATAAAGATATGGACATTGCTTGGGAATCCAAAGCTTTCTCTGGATGCGAGCAGCACATGATCTTTGGGAAGGCCCAGCAGTAGATCGATCGATTCGTGTGATTATGATAAGTTATCAATAAATATATCCAGGAGTGGGGCGGGTCATGGTGAGCATCAAAACTCAAAGTGTTTTATTTCCTTTATACCTTACAGGAGTCTTGGACACGTGCCATCATTCTCTCATCACAAAAGACCTTTTAGTTCATCATCATCTTAATAATAGTCCACTGCTGGACAAAGGCCTACTGTAATAAACGTCTTAACTCCCTGATTTAAATTTGTGTTGTTACGTTTAACGTTATTTGTTGTGACGTGTTGTACATACGAGTACAATTTTGAAAACTGCTGAAGGAGGGATTCTTTATTGATTTTTATTGACAATTCTGTATAATTGGCAGATTTTGACTTAGATTAGGTATGTGATATGATTGTGTTTAATGTTTAGGGATAATTAATAGAATATGACGTACCTAACTTACTATATTTATAATTTGTGTAATATGCTTAAGTTCGTTCAAATTATTAAATTAAATTACGTTGAGAATAATCGAACAAAATGACATGACGGCATATGATACCATTCACGTGGACGTACCTTAGCAATAATAAATAGTATAATGTGAAATTCACCTCACAGATATAATTGCTTCAATATGGACATAGGGTCGGTTTATAATTTGAGTAAAGGTTTTCGTTTTCAGATAGTACGTAATGGTCTATCGTTCGAGAAGAAATGAGTAAGAAACGGTATATTTATTAAGGATTTTTGTTACAGTGCTTACCCGCACTCTGGTCATCTCTAAGAAATGAAATAAGTTCCCAAAAATTTTCGACTTCGGCGGGACTCGAACCCGCGTCCCACCCTTAGTACGGGTGTGCTCTAACCAACTAAGCCACGAAGTCTCTGTCGGTTCTCGTCGAAAATCTTAGGGACCTCTTACAGACTGTAGCGCCGGTGACTCCACCTACAGAGAAAACAATTTAAGTTTCCAATGTTCAAAGACTAAAGTTACATTTAGTTCGTTTGACTAGAGGTGTATATATATTTCCATTTTAATCTACAACTGCAGGTACTTACTTTTTATTCATAATGAGTACAGACAAAGTTAAATAATTTTAAAACTAACTCTTTTTTTGTTTATAAATATCAAGAATACGTTTATCAAACCAAAGAACTGTATCAATACAATAAATGATGAAATTTCTATTGTTTGATGGATTTTGTTAATAATGTAATAAATTTTTTTCAACAAATTTTTACTTCAATGTGCCAACTACGAAGCTGGTTTGTGTTTAAAGAGCACTATGGAAGTTAAGTTAGTGCTCACATTTCCAATGAATTCGTCAACGATGGTTTTAAGTAAAGAGAATTACAAGGCTCTTTCTTAAATTACAAGGTATTAAACATTATCCTTATTCATACTTTTTATATTGTAATTTATTGAAGGACTCGCACGCGTTGTTTCTATGGAAACGTTTAAAAGGTATTTATCTCCCATGGGAACTGTTTTATGGGATAAAAAGTACCTAGCTTGAGTTAGATTCCAGGCTTATAGTTTATTCAAAATGGCGATGCTCTACGAAACCTAGGTACCCATTTTGTTTTATTATGATAGATGATATAAAATATTTCTTTAAGTGTCATAATATTATTTCCTACGAGCCACATTGGCACCTTCTTCATAGAAAATAAAATAGGTCCATTTCAGATATTTATAATCTACTCTAGTAGCCTAGTTTCTTTTATATACTAATTCTTCGCCTATCTTTCGCTTACCGTATTGATGACGTAATAAATTTGTACATTCAAAAAGACCAGTAAGTTAATAATATTACGGAGGATATAAACACGGTCGAAAATAAGGAAAATCACGATTTAAATTTATCTTATGTCGATTAACGTTCTTTATTAACAAAGAAAATTACATAAAGGAAACAAAATTAGAATTATTATTCACAATTGCAAAAATTAAGTTACCTGCAGATTGTTGCAAATAATCTACAGGTAGCTCGACTGATCCATATCCATATATATAAATATTTAAATAGCATGTGAGCATTTTATCTTATGTATACTTAGGTAAAACAAATATGCATAAACTTTGGAATTATTGTTAATCATTAAATAATTCGTTTTGATAATTATTCTGAGACTGAAAAATAACATAATATTAAAACAAATATGTTACCAATGCTTGTTATTTGTTATGATATACTGACTATTGAGTCCACATGTGATCGGAATGCTGGTTTTCATTTCGGTTAACGAATTAGCATTGCCATTCAACGTGGCAATGCTGCCAGCATTCTAGGTACTCTGCCTTCTAGTGACGGCTTAGATTTTTAGAAAATAGATGTAAGTGTAAATATTAGTTGTAATTATTGTTTGCTGTTAAATAAATGAGTCCTTACTGAATGGAATATTTAGGTACCTACTTATTTATTCCATTATATAGTTTATCTAGGCAGATATACTCGATATATATATAGATATAGATAGGTATCTATATTACAATTATATCTGTCTGTTTCCTATTCACTCCTTAACGGCTGAAAAGGACTTAATGAAAAAATCACTTTGTTCCAGTGTTGCAGTCTAATTTAAAAAAATAAACCTTTTCTATTAGTAGATTTTAGTATTACTTTAAGATTTTTTTTTATTATGTGTTTGGAATAACAAAGACATGGTATTTCTGGAAGAGACATAGACTCCGTTTTATTAATTTTTATGATTTTCTCAGTATTTTGGACTAAGTAGAACATAATTTTGTATTTGTTTAACACCTACTGATAATTCCAATTAAATTCTTAGACTAAGTTTTAAGATGAACCTACTAGGATTCTAAAATACTGATTGACGTTTTGGAATGTATGTTATTCTGTAAGTCAAGTGTGTAAACAAATAAATGAATAATAATGAACCAGGCACTGTTCTTATAAAGTTGTTTTAAGAAAATATTTTTTTTATCTTAAAATAATTTAAAATTAACTACAATATTGTTTACTTACACTTGGACAGTACGAGTCTCCATCCTGCAAGCATGATTCCAAATTCCTTTAGATCACTTAAAATTGCACATTTGCTCCAAACGACACAACCTTCTCTTACGGAACCTTATCATAAAAACGGCCTGCGACGCCTGAGTGAGGCACTTTTATTGAAGCTGTACTGATTACAGCGCGGATCTGTCCTGAACTAGAGGTAAGCCATTTGTTGCAGGTAGCAGGTTCAAAATATTTGCGTTTGCGGTTTGACCACAATCACACCTGATGGTAAGTGAAGATGTGGCCAACGATGGATATCGAAGATTCACTTTTGTCTTGAGAAGACCTAGGTTTCCATTCCAAACGGTGCCAACAAGGGTTTTCTTAGAAATGCCCTTTTCAGAAATACTTTTCTAAGACGCTGTATGACTGTCTGTCTGTCCGTCTTTTAGCAGGCGGTATCATTAACCGTAATAGGTAGGCTTAGTAAATTTTGACAGTGTATTTGTGCAATCGTTATAAACATAAACAATAAAACTTAAATTAATAATTAAAGCACACGCGTATGATATGTATTTGTTCTTTTATATAGATACTAGATGCTGCTTGCGGCTTCACACGCGCTTTTCAAGTAGCCTAATTCCGTCCCGGATATCATAGACCTGCCAAATTTCATAGAGATGTGTTCAGCCGTTTATGTGTGAAAAGTTAACACACAGACAGAGTTGCTTTTGAATTTATAGTATTAGATATGGATACATACAAAAAAGTGTTTTTATTGTGTTCTGTATTTATGCCACATTTTAACAATCGCTGGATCTCTTTTGTGTACAAGGAATAAGGAAAACGATATTTATGCAAGTTACGTGCTTTTTTGATAAATAACGGGTGCCAAGGTATGAAAAATTATAAGAAAATTGTAGCAAAACAGATATATAATCATGCTTTTCAACGTCTTTTGAAAATATAAGGAAGAAATCTTTGGGATTTTTCAGATTTGGGCGATAAGACAGAAGCGGCTAGTAGCTAGTAGATAGCTCTGGAAATTTTAACTCAAGTAAAAAACTGACTTACCTCAATGTTTTCTTTTCCCAGAATAGCCGAAGTTTGTCTCTTATCATCTTTGTTTTGTAATTTCTTTGCTGTGTACCTATTACATATACAATGACAACAGACTGAAAATATTGATAACCTCTTAATTTTATTTCTCCCTGGAAAACTATAGCTGATGGTGACAAGGACTTTAGCGATTCAGATTAACAGACTAATTTCAACATCAACATAAATAATATTCTCCTGTGTATTAAGATTGGGTACGTTCATAATATTTATTTTATTATTGAGTTAACGTTTAGTTCCAACGATTGTATAAAATGAATAAATGGTATGAAAACTATAAAATTGTTTGATTCTACCTTTACTTTATTAGTTATTCCTAAGATAATATGCTAGTATGCAAATTACATTGCCTTCATGTTCAAAATAGACTAATTTGTAGACAATTGTTTTTCCGGCCTATTACAACTTATTCATTCGTGAAAGTCATCTACATTTTAATTCGTCCGTAATTGTTAATTAGTCTGTTACATTTTAATAAGTTGTCAATAGATACATGAGTGAGTAGGTCTTCTATACCCTTTGCGAGATATCAGTCCACATCGTAATTATCTATAAAATAAGATTCTAGTAAAACGAAGGTCTATTGATTATAGAAGTAATAAAAGTCTTTTTATAGAAGAGATCATAATTTGAAAGAATTTAGTAGATTTATTCCTTCTCATAAATCTTATCTCATATTTTCAGAAATGTAGTTACATTTCTGTCCAATTCAGTTGAATTAGACTGTTTTGAAAAATTAAATATATATATGTGTTTTAGATATTGTGTTTTAAGTAGTATTGTCGAGCGTGTTCGATTACATTGTTGTTTAATGTTGTATTTTTCAACTGGGACGGTACCGGTACCCATAGCCAAAAAATATGTTGGTGTAGTTTCTTTTTTGAAACATCAGCGCCTTTTTAAATAAAAACATTTCGTATAAACAAATATTTTGTCAAGCGTTAGTAGCGCTTGTGAATAAAATTGGTAATTTCATTTTTTTTATGCCAATCAACTCAGTCCTTCGTAAGCATCGTTTTATTGTACGGAGTGAAATAAATTTGAGCAGCGGTAGTTAGTCTAATTTTTTTTTTACTCATTTTTATTTTTTTCACATACAACAGGATAAAGCAAAATTCTTCCACATAGCATTAGATTCTCATTGCTCATTTAAAAAGATCCGTCAAGTGCGAGTGTGACAAATGTTCGAAACACTCGCGCGCCGAATGTTTCGAACATTTTTGTCGCTACATTATTAGAAAATACAGGCTTCTCTAAATCCTAATAAGTTAAGGCTTTAATATAATGGCTGTATGTGCTTCAAAAACCAACGATTAGAGGTATAATATAAAACAACTAACGGGTATTTATTGAATTTTTATACTTATTTTTGCAGTTAAGGGCTTATACAACCTCATTTTTGAAAATCACAGACATGATTTCGCGTTCATAAGAGGAAGACAGGGCATAGTAACGCAAGCTCAAAAATCAAGTTTTAGGTTATTATCTATTAATTAAGACTTTATTTAAAAAAAAACAAAACATATCAAATGTTTTTCATACTTAGTTCTATTACTATGTTTATTCTCAAGATCTTAACTTCTGTATTTATTAAGAAATTAAGGTTTTAGTAAAAATTTAGAGGTAACTTTGCGATGTTTTCCATCGAAATTTTAATGTACTTAATCGTCTTTTTGAAACATGATTGATAGAGTAAATCCTGAACTGTACCATGTATACATTACGTTTCTTTCAAACCATTTTGTTTTTCTCATTAATAGTGTTTTGCAGTCTTATTCCTATCCAAATATGTTAAAAAATTCACGTGTAACTCCACTATATAAAGGCAAGGGGGAATTGTCTGACTTAAAGAACTATCGCCCCATAACAATTGTACCTACGTTATCCAAGCTGATAGAGTCAATCATGTCCGAATCAATAATGAAGCATCTACAACACAACCAGCTCTTATCTGACTATCAACATGCGTACAGATCCGGCAAATCAACAACGTCAGCAACCCTGAAAGTCATTTCTACCATAAACAAATGCCTAGAGAACAAAAAGCAAGTAGCAGGCATCTTTTTAGACCTCTCTAAAGCTTTTGATTATGTTACCCATCAATTACTATAAGAAAAGATCAAGGTCTATGGGATTCAAGGCAGTAGTCACAATCTAATAAAATCTTTTCTAGAAGGCAGGGAACAGACTATAGAAATTAAAACGAATGACAAACGGTTTCGATCAAAGCCGCAATGCGTAAGTATAGGAGTCCCCACAGGGGTCGTCGCTTGGAAATACTCTCTTTTGATTTTTTTTGAATGACATTGCCTTTGTAAATATCTCAGGGTAGATTATACAGTATGCTGACGATACGACCATAGTCGTTTCATCTGATAATATGGACGGACTATTGAGTACTATTGGTGACACAATGAATGTTTTGGGAAATTGGTTCGCAATGAATGGACTTATGATAAACGAGGACAAAAATAGTGTTATGATCTTTAATGCAGTGTCTGCTAAACGACCATCACTAAATATCCCTTTGAAAAGTGGGAGATTAATATGTAGTACTCAATTGACAAAACTGCTAGGTTTCGAACTAGATCCGGCCCTAACTTGGAAAAATCATATTGACTCTACCTGTACAAAAACGGCTAAAGGCATAAATGCTCTAAAACAACTGCGTCCTATGACATCCCAATTAAATCTCAAAGACATTTACCACTCATACATACACTCTATAATTAGTTATGGCATTATATTATGGGTAAACTCTAGCGAATGTGAAAGAGTCTTAAAGATGCAGAAACGTGCAATTAGGGTACTAGTTAACGCCAAATTTAAAGATTCTTGTAGAAAACATTTCAAAACTCTAAACATACTAACCTCGGCATCATTGTACATCTATGAGATATTAAAATTTGTAATACAAAACATGTCACAATTTAATTTAATGGGAAGCCAAAGCAAATACAGTAACAGGCACCAAATGTGTTTACAATTAACTTCTCATAGACTCAGATACAACCGCAAGTAATTGAAACTTTTCAACAAACTTCCATTGTGTATTAGAACCATAACCTGTTAAAAGTCATTTTTAATTAATGTGAAACTTCTTTTGATACATAAAACCATATACTCTGTAAGCGAATTCCTAGAAAATGACTATAAACAATTTGTAATTCCAAAGACGAACCTCTTAGTCGATAGTTAGGATTAGTCATTTATTTAATTTATACGTATGTTTACTTGACGAGAAACTGATAACAGCTTAACATTGTTAAACGTTGTTATTATGTATTTCTTTTTCAATAAATAATTTCATTTCATTTCATTTCAAAGTTAAATATTTAGTAGTTTGGCAGATAACAATCAAATAACAAATTTAAATTAAAACTAGTATTTACAATAGAAACAATTAAGCTATCTGCAAACTGTTGCAAACAATCTACAGGTAGCTCAACTGATCCATATCAATACCAGTTGGAAGCGTGCCTAAGACACTGGCTGCATTTCCCCGCAGCAATGCTGATGCGCTGTGCCAGATACTCACCAGCTCTCGGGTCACGCGTCGCTTCGACCAGACGCTCAGATAATTTTTTGAAAACCCGGAGAGCCTCGGTACCCCACGGACCTAGGGTCTCGACTCCAAGGGGAGCAAATGTGTAGGCTCTGTCGAGACCTGCATATTTGCGCCTCTTGAGATCTTCGGCTAAATCTGCCACCGCAGCAGCCTTCACGGAAGTCCTAGGAAGATGGGAAGGCGCGAGTGTGTCGACACATGTAGCGTCCCACACAATAGGCCTCCCCAACTCCCATGGGACTAGAGTCATGCCGTCAGGCCTCTTACCATCGTCACGCAACAGACCATTCGGTTCGAGAATAGCTGGTACGTTAGCGTTGGTAAAGGCCCGCCGGATGATGTCGGAAGATATTTCGAACTGACGGAGTTGATTTGAGGTAGTTTAGGCCCTTAACTTGTGGCCACGGGACACTCAGTCATTCCGTGATCACCGCAGAAACAGGTAGGTAATAACAATAAAAGTGACAGTCACTTTTGTCACTCTTAAGGTGCATAATTATTTATCTAAATACCTACAGCTAGGGAGGGAGATATTGGTACATACTGATAAGCAGTTATATCTAGATTCTTATGTATGTATCAGAGGAAAATTGAAAGTGAAGTCTGCTTACGATAGTGATAACCTTCAAGATAAAACTTTTGATGATAAGTAATCCGCTTGAACACCCATGATGCTGAGGGCCGACTGTTGCCATAATAAAATACATGACTATCGTTCTCAGTACGTTATTTCTTATGATCAAATAATCCAGTTATTTGGACCAACTGTTTAATTTTCTGCTTAATAACATACGCGCAAAAAAAAGATAGAAAAGAAACACGCCTACTACACAGGGACAACTGCAACTCTAGTAACCTGTAGTTACAGAGCTAAGGAATGTGAATTAGATAAAAAAACAGGCGCGTTCAAATCTTTTGTACGCTACGCTAGTCTCGCGTAACGTCGTACCACGCTCTACAAAGTTTGCTACCATAACTACTTAGGTAATTTTTCTTGTTGTCAGTGATTTTTTTGATAAAAAAACAATGAGCAAAGTCGAGGTTTGCTTTTCAGACTTACCATTTTAGCTTTTGTTTGTTAGTAAATAGTTTGACTATACCAAGGTTATAGCAAGGTTCCTAACAAAATAACTACACACGTGCTTTAAAGCTTTAAACTGGAATCGTTTTATTGCGAGTTGATCAAGACAAATTTTTACAACTACTGTACAATGAACTAAGGATTGTAGTACATCATTTGAAAAGTAATTTTGTTACCTATCAAATTCTTTTGATATCATCATTATCATTATCAGCTTATGGTAGTCCCCTGCTAGACATTATGGCTATGCTAATGAGCGCCCTAGCCCCCTGTCTTCAGTTTGCCGCATTCAGCATCTACCAGTAGTCTTTCGCAAATCGTCATCCCACCTGGTCGGAGGGCGTCCTATACTAAATTTGCTGAGTCGCGGTCTCCGCTCAAGGACAATTTGATACCATAACCAACAATTATTCACGTTGTGCCATGGAATGTTAAAACAAAACAACATATTTTTTTACAGTTTGAGGACACAATACCTACGGAATTCTTGAAAGCTACTATAGAGAACTAACAAGTATCCATACAATATCAAATGATATACTACATTCGAAAGTTTTTGAAGTGTTTAAAAGTTTTCAATAGTTAATACAAATTGTATTGTTAAAATTCACATCGTTTAACAAAATTTAGTTATGTAATGTAGATAAAAACGAATTAAATTAATTAAAATTATTATATTGAAATAAAATAAAGAATGGAAACACAATAAATTATAAATTCGCAGTTATAAATTGGAAGTTCGTTCGCTGAATAGAAATTCTGCTCGACAACCCAACGTTTCAACCACATTTTAAAGCGTTGTTGACTGCCATCAGCTTTGACGGAGTCTGGTAGTTTATTGTAAACTGCTGTACCCATAACATGAGTTGACTTTGAGGTCTTCGTAAGGGAGCGGGCGATAATAGCAAGCTTGCCTGCGTTTCGCATCCCGTACGAGAGTGCGGCATTTCTCCGTGAATTCAAAGCAATTCAAAATTCAAAGTGCTTTATTTCCTTTAGACCTTACAGGACTCTTAGACACGTCACAAAACTCAGATTACCTACATAAAACTAGGAAATAAAGCGATCACTTTGGTTTTTTGTCAACTTCAAACATTTTAAGAAAAATTAAAGAAGCGTACACGTAACCCTTGTTAGAATGTTAGTTTTAGAGCTGGAGCAAAACTCGTTCCAAGCTTTTTTATGTTCTAGATAATCTGATTTTATAGAAGAATTATTTAAAATTATTTTATTAATTATTTTATAGAAGAAGATAGGAATTTTACATAGAATATTTTTAAAAATTTGTTTGAATTCGAAATTCGTTCAGGTTTAAACGTACATACAGTGCCATTTACATTATCACAATGCAGGGCAGTTTAATTAACCCTAGCTCCTTGAAATGTGGTCTAACGGAGATGTCACGTCAGATGTTAACCAGGGTGTGATGACTTGTTTCTGCATACGGAAGACTCGTTTCCAGTCAGCAGCTCACCACCATAGCTACGAGGGGCGAAAAGGTTCGTTTCCAGCCGGTTGTAATCGACGGGAAAACAGAAGGGAGTGTTTCAAATCTAAGCGGTACAATGAAGGTGGAGGAAAACCGCTTAGTGCAAGTGGGCGGTATATCTACCAAATAGGAGTGGTAATAAATAATAATAAATAATGGTTGGACAATTCACACAGCATTATCTAACCCAAGCTAAGCAAAGCCTGTTTTATGGGTAATAGATAACTGGTATACATAATACAATACATAGATAGATATTTTTTATTATACATTGTTTAGCATAAGTAATGTGTAATCTAAGCCTAAGTCTTAGAAACCTGACATGTAACATCCTTGTTATTAATAAAGAACTATTGAACTATTGAAAACGACCAGAACACCCGGAACAAATACTGTGAGAGTGGAAAGGGGATAATGGAATCAAGTAATGTAGTTCCTGTGAGCATTCTCCGAAATGTATCCTATAAAAGATCGACTAGTGTCTCAGCAACGAAGAATCAGCTGCTTACGTAGTCCTGGAAAGCAAGAGAGTTATGGCGGAACGACAAGAAATCCTTGACCACCCATTTCACCGTCAATTTTCTCCGTCAAGCCTGTGAACGTCCCAGGAAGATTTTGAACTTCTAGACGGAATTAGGCTGGCTACACTAGCAGCACAAAACCATGCACAATGGACCAACCTGAGTCTCAGCGCGGAATAAAGAGTACACACAACATAACATAATCTTTATTTATAAAAGAGAAGAGAAAACTGGGTGACATATCAAGAGATCTCTAAAACTACAAGAGCTATGAACCTGATATTTTGGTTGGCAGTTTTCTTTTAGGCGTAGGCACCGGCTAAGAACGGATTTTTGCAAATACGTATTCTAACGTAGGTAGTTAAAATGGGAGTCAAATGTAATTTTTATAAATAACTTCAGAACTACGTTACTATTACCCCGTCAAAATTTGTAGCGTAGAAAGATGAATTTAAATAAACGGACACGTGTTGCAAGGTTTTTTGAAATTCACACCCTAGGTCAATGATGTAGAGTTAAATTTTGGCGACTCACTAACATTTCACGAAACCTCAGGAACTGGAAGAGCTACGAAACTGAAATTTCCATGGAGATTTCTTTTAAGGCAGCCGTAGCTAAGAAGGGATTTTTGGAAATTCGTATTTAAAAGTAGTTGGTTATATAACTTTACTGATTTCTGAAGTCCACGTGAATGAAATTGCAGGCGGGTCAGCTAGGATAACATAAGTAAACGAAAACATTGTTACAGCTTGTGACATTCGTTCTATAACTAACTATAAACAAATGATTGATATTCCATAATCAATCAAGTCAACCGCCGCTATTTCACAATATTGTTCAATAGATTATGCGACCAGACTCGAGTTTGCAATACAATTCATATTGTTTACGTAAATACAAGACCCGCCGTGGGCCTTATCACTTCTCCAAAATATGAGACATTAGATCACTTCGTCATAAAGTTTCTGACATACCAGTTTTTTTGTCAATCCTCAGAATCCTCACGTGCCAAATGCGTACATGCGCTTTTAGCGTTGTCATTTATCGATGTTTTGCGCACTTTAGTTTGTCTTTGAAGAAACGATAAAAATCTTTGCTCAGAATGTGAGATAAAATATACCTTACCTACCTAAATATAACTTATGTACCAAATGCTCAAACAATATCACTTTTACCAGTTCGCTTCTCAAACCTACAACCGACCCTATCCCGCATGTATTAATCTGGGATTGGATCTCGTGGGTTCTATCGGTGACTTAGAGTTTCTCAAAGGGTTTCCTGGTTCTTGGGAAGGCATCAAATTGAGTCCCAGGCGGGTGGCGTGCGGTGATAAGCATGTCGGTAGACGTAAGTACTCCTGACAGTGGGAGTGGGAGGGACCTTTGCAGATTCATGACTAAGTATAACAACTAGACAGGCAGAGTCACCTTTGGGATCAGCAGCAACTAAAAGGCAAATTCAAAACAACAGCACTAAAACTATGAACGCCATGAGCCTCAGAACGTAGAATGCCACTCCACGAGGACAGGAGTCCCGAACATTAGTGGAAGTCCTAATTGAGCCGATTATCTGCTCAAAACATCTGTCATAGACACTGAACTCACTAAGCTCAGCATCATGATAGCAACACTTTATTAAACCCGATTGCCTGATGAAGGATCAACAAAAACAACGTCACTTTTTTTTGGAAGAGAAAATACGCTGCTGTTCGCCGCAAATATTTCTCTTTTTTTGGCTTTGGGATCCGAAACGAGTTGCTCAATTCCATCAAAGGTCCTCGTGACATCTCAGAGCGTATCATGGTGTTACGCATAAGTACAAGCAGCAGTTGGATTACCTTAATATTCGTATTTGCACCTACACTCATCCTCTCAAAGGCTATGGACCTCTTGAACAAAACACATGCCAGCCCACGAGGAATAGCTTATTGTTAGGTTTCACTCCTACGGCTGCCACTTGAGTACCTTTTCTCTCCGGGGCGTTTATCAAATCTACCAGCTATATGACGTGCCCACTGCCACTTCAGCTTACTAATTTTGAGAGCTATTTCGGTGTTTTGGCTCTTCTACGAATTTCCGTACATATAATAAATAATAATAATAAATAATGCTGGACAATTCACACAGCATTATCTAGCCCCAAGCTAAGCAGAGCTTGTGTTATGGGTACTAGATAACTGATATACATAATACAATACATTACACAGATAGATATTTTTTATTATACATAGTAAACGACCAGAACACCCGGAACAAATACCTGCAGATCGTACAAATATTTGTCCCAGAGCGGGAATCGAACCCGCAACCTCTTGCGTCGTAGGCGGACCTTCGCCCACCGCGCCACAGAGGTCGTCAAAAATAAAAATATAAAGGATGTATGATGTGTTAACTTCCAGACTGCAATTCCAGCTCACATTGTTTTGCGATCTATCTACCTACGACTGCACTGAGTGAAATTGCACTGCAGCGGAACTCTGTGGCACGATGCGTTCAAAATATTCTTTGTATGAAACAAAGATCCTAGGATTCTACGTTCCGTAGGTATGAAATCGTATGATAGAACACACTACGCGTAAGTGGAACTTTTTGGTCAGCTGGTTAATTAACAACGCACAATGCCGCGCCGCGTAGTTCCACGGACGCGTAGTGCGTTTGCTCCTTTAACGCATTAGAAATTAAACAAGGAATATGATAATAAGGTTTCATTTTCGATTAATACTAGTTTACAATAAGATTACGTTATTTTAATCATTACAGTAATATTAGGGTATGTTCACAATGTACAATTATTTAAGGTATTTATAGACAGGGTAGGTATTGCTAGCTTACCTCTTGGCCAAAATTACTTATAACGAAATTGGAAGTAGAAAAAACCAGCCAGTTTTAACAGTCATTCATCATATGCATTGTTTTTAGTTAAGCTATAAACGTATTGAATGTGCTTGTATATAGAACCCCACAATACTCGAACGCATATTAGATTTAAGCCGGCTTAAGCTGATCGGTGCTTTATGACAATTGTTTCTAAGCAAAATCGCCAGTATTGACAAATCTCGAGTCGCGATTTATTGAATTTTTTTAATAGAAATCTGTTAAAGAGAGCTCAAATCTAATTTGCGTATATATTGAGATCTGCATTGCTGAAACTTGAATAAAAGTTGAAATTTTGTTTGATTTTTTTGTAATAATCACACCTAGAAATAAATTCTAAGAATTGATTATAGTACTTATCGTATAAATCAACGATGATAATATTTCTACTCTGTACTAGAATACGTTGACCATTCGCGTTTTCGGATGTAAAAATCAATGGCTATGAAGTTTCCGACGATTTTTAGGTATTTCCATAGAGCTATGAAACTATGCTTAGAACATCGCCGTAGATCTGGCAAATAAATTCTCAACAACGAAATCAAAATATTGGGTTTTTTTGACCGTCATAAAAATTTTGTTGGGAAATGCTTCAATATCCACCCTGTTCAGTAATATATGTCTTAGAATTATGCTTGAAAACAGTCCTTCCAGCCGTGAGGCAAAAGGGCACTTTGAGTTAACTCCTGTTAAGTTATGAATAGAGAGAAAATAATCGAGAATTATTTTTACAGAGTAATACTTTATGTACAATACTTAAATACACTTTACAAATCATCATTTGATTAAAAAAAATCATTTTTTTTATTATTTATCTCAGAAATTATACCTATTCAAATCGTTTTTTTTTTCCTCTTTCTTTTTGATAACTTGCTGACAGTCTTAACAAAATGAAGTTATTATTTTTCATTAGTACCGGCAAGCGCATTAAAAGAATGCAGTTTAAAACAATGAAACGAAAAAAAAAATAAGATTAAGTTTTTTAAATACGTAGGAATCTTTCGTACTAATGCTTTGAACTAAACAAAACAGTAGGTACCTATTTAATTGTAGACACGCTCATCAGAACTTTCGTGTTTTCATTACCATTACTGGTTTTACATATTGCCGTATTTATAGTCACCTTCTGCTAAGAGGTATCTAAAGAATAATTCCCTAATAAAAGCGTTGTAAAAGAGTACCCTACGATACGTTATTCTTGATTTTGTGCGAGTAACAACGACTACTGATTTGCTGAGCTTTTTTTTGATATTGTTTATTTATTATAACCGAATGCCTCTGTCTGATCTTTTTATATACCTACGATACGATAGCCAATTGAATGAATAATTTGCGGACAACTGATAAACTAGATAATTATTTTTGCAACGTATACAAAATATTACACTTATGAGCGAATACAAAATTTATTGCTTAATCTTTAAGGATTCACAAGATCAGATAAAAACTAGAATATATTGGAATCGCTTTGTTTTTAGAATATTACATGAATAACTCTGTCATATATTACGACAGTAATATTCTATTTAAGGAGGCTTACTATAAATATAAGTCAAGAATGGGCAGTGGTTATCAGACCATAAAATTATCTAATTATTAATTAAATGTTATTGCCATCAAATATTTAATAAAACTGGAATAATAAAAAATACAACACTGTTTAATATTATTTAGAATTTTAGATTGTTACGTTTATCTATCTCTGCATCTCGATTAAGTTTCCCTTAAATTAATTAACAAAATAGGTGACTGTTTATATTCACTCTTGAGTCTTATTTACATTGCGTCGATACTAAAAATATATGACCTACTTAAATTTACACTCTGATTATTTTTAAATTCGTAAAAAATCATGATAAATTTGCGATTGCAGTAAATGACTGAGAAAATTTAACTGCCACAAATTCGAAAATAGTAAATAATACAAGTACCTAAATACAAGTTTTTTTTATAATCGCTAGCATTGTTATATAAATTAATATTGTATATGACTACGCAGATATAAAAAATTGACAAAAATAAATTTGTGAGAGACTTACAGATTAGAATTCGTTAGCCTACAGTGAAAGTAATCTGATATCAAGTATATTGTACATTATTTAGTAATATACTAAATTATGTACACTTTGACACAATTACGGGAAAATGCCGGCATAAACGCTCAAAATACACTTGTTATACACAAGATTTTAATAATTGTTGCGAAATTACTTTAATCTATTTAGAAACGAAGATAAAAAAATCATCCCATTTAACTTCCCGTAAAATGTTAATCATCACACGTAAAAACTTATTAATCATGTGTAATTTATAATTATTTTACAAACTATTTACATTTAATATAACCGTGTCCGCAAGAATTACTTTTGGATTTAGCACATTTAATTTTATCGTCATACTTTAGTTCATTGGGTTGAAATTAATATTGAAACCATCAACTTCTATTTTATTTGTCCCTTTATTTTCAAAACATTACGAAAAACTCGTAAAGAGTCCATCCTTACGATAAAATAACGGAATAAGAAGAAACTTAAGGTTATTTGATATGAGGCTTCGTGCATTTTGCAGAGGAGGAACTTATCGTTAATTTCCATAATAAATCCAACCCATTTAAAACTAGTTCCAGTTAAAACGTTCATTAAAAATAACACGTATAACAACTTCAACACGCAACGATTGATTTAAATAATCGTTTAACAAAAAATATTTTACACTTTACGAGTCTGTATTATTATATTTATTATAATAGAGCGTGCATTATTATGTACACCAAATAAATGATGACGTCACGATTAAGATGAACACAGCTACAAAACATTGAGTAATACAGGCACAATTCATAAGTCGGTACAATGTATTTGGCAGGTAACATTATTCCTGCACAAAAGTTTTTGTTTCACAGTTTCGTGGGTTATAGCTGTGTTGTGACGTGATCGGAAAAGAGTTACGCGGGTCGGCGGCAGGGGGGCGCGCGAACTGGGGGGCACTGGGTCTGGGGACACGGGGGGCGGAGGGGCGGCGGCGGCGGGGGCGCCCGGGCCGCGCGCCGTCATACCCCGTCCATCTGTCTCACTCGCACATCCTGGGACGCACACATATCTGGCGCGAAAGGCAAACACGTAAACAGCTGGCACGTTTCGCACTCGTACGCAGGCGCGACGTAAAACAACGCGACCAGCGCGCACATCATAGTACCCGCGGAAATCATACACACCCAAACTAACACTATCTTCCTCCGCCTATCGTACGGCCCGAACGTTATGAACGGCATTAGCGCGTACGATAGGAGGAAGCCGAACACAAAACCGAAAAAATGGGCAAAGTTGTCTATCCATGGGAGAAGGCCGAGTGTGAACAAGGTTAGCGCGACACCCACTAGTTTGTACATCGCCCAAAACGGATGTTTTAGGATGTGCCATGCACCGATCACTTCCACCATGAGGCACGCTAGAAGCCCGAAGTGTGATCCAGCTGGACCCACCTGGAAACCGATAAACGAAGGTGTAAGATAGTAACAATCACGGTCAGATCATGAACATGGTTGAAGTTGCAAAAACTAATTTTTCACAAAGAAGAAGCAAAAACTATTTTTTTTTCTTCGTAGTGTCTATATTATCAGCCCATTGGATAGACCCCGCTCTCACGTCTAAGTTCCCCACACACTCATGAACAGTCTTTGCAACGCCAGCGTACAGCGAAAAGGAAAAGACTAGTCACTGAAATAAAGGCTCAAAAATGGCTAAAATCATGGTCTGGCGATGCCACTAGACTAAGTGCTAATCAAATAGAACCATTTTCTTCAGATCTCTCATGAGCAGCTATTGCATGCAACGCCAGGTTACCAAGCAAATACAAGCTCAGTTAAATAAGTCTCACCTGAGCTCTACAAGGCTCGAAAATAGCTTATGCCATTCTCATGAACAGCTATTGCAATGACAGCGTTGGAACGTATGACAAGCGAAGACTACCATAAACGAATTAGGATTCTCACCTCAGCTCTATAAGGCTCAAAAATGGCTGACGCCATGTTCCCAATGAAGCCGCTGCCAAGGTAGACGACCGCTCTTCGAACAGGGCCGGTAATTTTCTCTAGGTCTCTCATGAACAGCCATTGCAATACCAGCGTTGTAATATGTGACAAGCGAAGATGAACATAATGGAGTTAAGATTCTCACCTCAGCTCTATAAGGCTCAAAAATGGCTGACGCCATGTTCCCAATGACGCCGCTGCCAAGGTAAACGACCGCTATTCGAACAGGGCCGGCCATTTTCTCCAGGTCTCTCATGAACAGCCATTGCAACGCCAGCGTCGTGGCTAAGTGGAGGAGGCCGGCATGTACGAATAGCGATGTCCACGCGCGGTAGAGTTGGTCTGGCCGACGTCGCCGCATGAACGGTAACATGCCGCAGACGTCGTCTAGGCATGACACCTGAAATGAAATTATACACATAGGATAAGATAAGAATACAGACTCTGCAGTTGTAAAAACAATTTCAAGAAGGAGGCCAACAGGAGGATCCAGCTAGGTTGGGCTGCGTTCGGCAAACTACGTCGAGTCTTCTGGTCATCCATACCGCAATGCTTGAAAACGGAAAACGTAAGTTTTCAATCCGTGCGCCCTACCCGTCATGACCTACGGAACTGAGACGTGGATACTCACGGTAGGGCAGTTTAAAGTCGCCCAGCGAGCTATGGAGAGAGTTATGCTCGGAATTTCTCTGAAGGATATGATTCGCAACGAATACATCCGACAAAGAACAAAGGTTATCGACATAGCTCAGGGGATTAGCAAGCTGAAGTGGCAGTGGACTGGTCATATCATGAGAAGAACCAAACGTGGGATGACGACTTGCGAAATTTGAGAAACTGCTGGCATATGCTGGATGCGGCAAGCTGAAAACATTGCTTTAACCATTCACCAGCTAACCGTTCAGCTTTAACAATTCAAGAAATCGTAATGTTCTCTTGTGTCGTAATCACGCACTGTCCACTATCGCCTTTACAGCGCCGATGGCCAATGACCTCGGCAATATGCTCTGCCACGCGGGCAGTTTACCCCGCCGCGACGGAAGCGTTCGGAATTACACTTCTTGTAGATCGGTCTTCCCTTATTTTAATGTCAATAAATTACACACCTGTGAACACAGCGACGCCTCTTCGTGAAAATGCCCCTTCACGAAATCACAATGTTCTCTCGTTGTAATCGCACACTGCCCATGGACGCCGATACAGCACGGATGGCCGATGACCTCGCAGGCCATATGTTCCGCCGCGTGGCCCGCCCGCCCCACCGCGGCGGAACCGTCGAGGACAGACTTCCTGCAGATCGGCCATTTAGTAATGTCATCCGGCCATTCGTGAGGCGCTATTGAGCGGGGCGCTTCGCAAAATCTGGAATAGCAGAAGAGAGATGGAGTTAAAAAAGGCTGAAAAATCAGGAACATTGTCATCATATTATCAGCCGAACAGCTTTAGATGACGTACAATATGGTCGCAATAAAGAAACTTGAAACTTGATAGGTCTCCCCCGCCGTGACAGTCGCTCGCTGCATAAGAATCGACGACCACTCAACCAGTTGATTTCGTAATAGGCTATTAAGATGGTTCGACGCGGGTTGGGTTTTTGATTTTTTCTACCTACCACAAGCAGCAAAACGAGATTATTTCATTTAAATACGCTCCGCTGCGTGACGTCACCAGCTTGCAAGGCAAAGCTCACCATCTCCGCTTCGATCACAAAAATAAATTGAGACTTCAATGTGGCTTCAATCTTTCTTTGTTTGTTTGCATAAAAATCTGATACGTCTTCACTTGGTGCTTGTCCACTGAAGCTGAGTGGAGTTGAGATGTGTGAATAACGACATTCTATTGGTTGTTTTAATACATCTCTTCCTTTTTTTGAAATTCCATTTGTTCTTCGAAATGAAAAATTGAGGCGGCGCTAGTTTGGGTCGGGGTATCGCCTTAATTAATTAACATTCAAAAATACACTTACTTTGGATCTAATCCACAAACCGACCCTGATATTCGGCCCCCAGGACCCGATTCACCTGAAGACCACTTTTTCCACGTTGATATTGTGTTCTGAAATAAAAAGAAATTGTATAGGTAACCACTCGTTCGTACAATCAATAAAAAATTCTAAACAATTCATACAGTACGTGGGCTTACCTTAAACTTACCTTAAACAAACTTAATTGAAAGCGAAAGTACTGTCTGTCTGTTACTTTTTTTACGCCTAAACAGCAGAAGATCCGTTTTGCATCGTAGTGGAATTTTGGTATCAAGGGGACGGACTATTTTTATCCTACTTTCCATCCCGGAAAAGAGCGTACAAAGCTTTGGGAAGGAGCTAGTTGAACATAAACCAGACTCGCGCTCTAAGATTAGTTACTAAATGATACAAACATCAATTTATTTCTTATGGTTTAATTGGGTTTTCTTTGTATAGTGGTCATATAGTAACACGTGTTCTGTGAAAAGGCATCACATGTCTCAAATCAGAAATCAATGACGTCTTTTACTTTAGGCTTACAAAGTTAGCTTAATAAATAAATAATGCTGGACAATTCACACAGCATTAGCTAAGCAGAACTTGTGTTATGGGTACTAGATAACTAATATTCATAATACATTACATAGATAGATATTCTTTATTATACCTACATAGAAAACGACCAGAACTCCCGGAACAAATACCTGCAGATCATACAAATATTTGCCCCAAGGCGAGAATCGAACCCAATAACTAATAACAATAAAATAACAACAACTATAAAATAACAACCCAATAAGTATTAAAATTCAAAATTGTAAGCGCTTTATTTCGTTTAAACCCTACAGGACTCTTGGACACGTCACAAAGCTCAGATTGCAGAAGTAAAACTAGGAAATAAAGTAAGTGATCACGTAATATTTTTTTCCACTTCAATCTTATTAAGGTTAAGTAAAAAAAGCGAAAAAGAAACCTTTGACTTGTTAGAATGTTAGTTTTGGATTTGGAGCAAAAGTTTTGAACGAAATTATCACACTAATTATGAAAAAGGTAGTCAAAATTAATACAATATTATAATCAAAAAAGCTAATATGATAACTACAGTAACAAACAGACAGACGGCGTGGTCTTACCTATTTTATAGTAGGTACGTTGGCACCATTTATGTACAGAATGACAAAAGTTTCTTTTTTTATTTATTTTCACGTAGGATTAGCCTTTTGGATTTAGATTTGTGCTTTTTGCTCTTTACTTGTATTAAACACAACACAGAAAGCGCTAATATTAAAAACCTCGGTCGTAATATTTTATAACTAAGCTTACCTTCGGTATTAATCCTCTTATCTGTTTGTGGGCATGCGCATAAAATTTTAATTATAATAAAATAAACAGTTTCAACATAGCGACGGAATAATAATAATCAGAAATTGTACATTTGAAAGCACCCTAAAATTATGTCAGAAGGGCGCAGCCGCCAGTATAAAGTCTGTGTGTGAGAAAGTGTATTTTTTACACAGTTTACCTTCAAGAAATACATAACTGGGAGTATAACAAAGTGGTAATCAAATTGCAATCAATTGTCAATCTACAATCTTAACCTCAGTAGATACCGCGTAACATGGATATACCAACATATTTCGCTACGTATGCTATCACTCAGTATAAGTTTATGTCAACCGCATCATACATCGAAAACATCCTCAACACGCAAGATCATTCTCCACAAGACGAAATCAATATAGTTTCTTGTCAATCTAAAATTCAGAAGCCTGAAATAATGAGCCTTTAGGTTTTTTGTATTGTAGTGCGTGCGCCTCAAACTGGGGCAATTTTGAAGAAAAAAAAACGATATTGTCCCAAAATATTTCGCCTTTGACGGGACTGGACGCGTTGTCAATTACGAAATGATATCAAGTGGCTTAAGAGTCGTAAAGTCTGGGACTTCCATCAAACTCAAGTGCCGATTAGGTCAAGCTACAGGGAAAACATTGCTTTATCCAAACCTGCTCAATGACTAAAGTTATTTCTTCCGTTGATTCTGTTGACGTGGGTCATAAAAAACAAAACACTGTTGCAGAATATCAGGCAATGAAATAGGTATGTGTGACGTCACCGTTCACCGTATTGTAATGATGCTTTAGCGGGATTTTTTTAAAGGAAGAAAGATTAAAAATTATTTCTTAGACACGACTCACAAACATAATAGGTTTTATGATTTATTACTTTCTTATTTTGTTTTAATTGAAAGAACAGAAGCACTTTGAGTTGAAAAACCGAACGGTGACGTCATAGAACCAGGGCATCATTATTATAACCCGGAATTACGTCGAAGCCCGCGCTTTATTCACGTCGCGCATCATGCAAGAGCGTACTTGGCCCTGGAATTTTGACGTAAAGAGTGAGAGGAATGGAGACGAAAACGTAAGAGAAAAAAATACTAAAACTCACAGAACAATCAGCCTTAGAAGACTGCACACAGCCCGAGTCATCGTTCCGTATACAGCATGCGGTGTCCCGCTCCCGCCTCGCGGAGGCAGCTATAGCCCGCGCTATTCTCACGTCCCGCCTCATGCAAGGCGCGAACTTGGCCCCCAAATGAATAAGATCCGCCGCCCGCGGCCCCAGCCAGAATGATGCAGGTTCCTCCCATTCAACCTTGAAAAGAACATACAGTTTTATGAAAACCTGTGTTAAAATTCTCGATAATTTTTAGAATTATACTTTAAGACTATCATGGTTATCATTACTTATTATCACTAAAGTTGGGACTGCGCCGAAATATTGGAAAACTCAAAATAACACAAATCATGGTAAATAGTCCGGTATCCTCATATACATCTTATCGACTCTAATCAGCATCATCATTAGCCTAATTAGTCCACAGCTGGACATAGGACTACCCAAATGAATGCTATAGCGTCCTGTTTCGGCCTTAAAAGAAGTGAATTGTAGTAAGTACCAGTGCGGGGTCTGCGTCTTATTCGGTAATTACTTCAATGACAAAATATACCTACTTATGTAATTGAATAATAGATTAGTTAGGTATCATCACGATTCCTGGAAATATGATAGTGATCTTCAAAAGAGTTTAGATCTTTATGTTTTCTCTACTATCGTAAACTCTTCATTCATAAACAAAAGAACGTGGAGCTAGAGATATTGCTCAACAACAGTTTAAAAAAAAACTTAATTTCTTTAACAAAATTGATAACGTTCTTTTTGGTGCACGCAAATAAACGTCGACATAAAATGTTACGGGTCTCATCTTCGCTACCCCTAAAATTACAAATTTCATCAGCGTCATTTGCTATGAAATTTACGAAAGCGGTTCCAGAAAGGACTTTATGTCATTCCTTTCTGAAACCGCTTTCGTAAATCTTTTACTTTTCCATACCAAATGTTGGGATCATCCTGACTAGGATATAGTCCTAACTCAGAATTTTTGTAGGTATCACCCAGTTAAAGTAAATCTTTTCATAGATTTTCGTACATTAGGAATTTTTAAATAAATGTCAAAGCAAATGTATTGAATGTGGTTTTATTTCCCAATTTCTAAAAACGAGGAGCTGTTTTAAGTAAGAGTTCACCAATTTCTCCGTCATTAGTGTGCCAATTTTGATAATTCATACGCTTTTGTAAAAATAATGTTGTGGGTGTTTTTTTTTCCAAAGCTTCTGCTTCTTAAGAGAATTCGAAATCGGTTTATAGTTTTTGTAAAATACATCAATAGGTATATTTTTGAATAAACTTCATACGTCTGAATATAACCATCGTCACCGACGCAGACACCCTTAATGCTCTAAGCTAGCACGGCAAGTCGTAATTTGCGTTTAGAGACCACAAAAACGAAAACTTCGTTTCTTGTCCAAATGAGGTAAAGCTTTTAGTCAGAACACGTTTTGTCTGATTTTATTTCTGCGGTTAATAATGCACAGTATTTGCTGTGAGAATGAGCAAATGCAAGTTTTTGCTGTGTTTAGTACTTTTTACTTTATTATTGCCTTAAAATATGAATATTAATTTGAACATGGCCCCTCTTATGAAATGTTGATCAGTTATAGATCTATGCTTGAGTGCCTTTTAAGCCATAGAAAATCGTTTCTCAAGCATAGATTGATAGCTGAGTTAGCTCTTATAATACAGGCCTTAGTTAGGTACCCGAGTCACCTAAAAACTCAAAACGTTTAGTTTTCACAGGATCTACAAGCACAGCTGGATTAAAAAGAATTTCCACCCCAACTTACTTGAAGGTAATGAAACTTTTTTTTTAAGAACTTTCGCTGTTTCATCATCACGTGGTGTGGCTATCTCGTGACTACGGCTACTGCAAGGCTATGGAAACGTTGAGAAACATAAAAGATGGCGCCATAAATACCCGTTAATTCCATAATAACCCGATGTAATCTCTGTTTCGCTTGACACATGTCGAAAAATTATGACGCACAACTAAAACCTTAATTTTATGGACTATCGGAATCAAAGAAGATTGATATTGAAGACTATAAATATCATGATCAGTTGAGCTACCTGTAGATTGTTTGCAACAGTCTGCAGCTAGTTCAATTGTTTCATTTGAAATACATACTAGTTTGAATTTAATTTTATTAAGTATTTGATTGTTATTTTCTTTTTCCTCCAACTGTTTTCTCTTATCTTAGTTTATGAAAAAATATTTTAAGGAATAAGAGTAATTTTGGACCTACAGACAAACTTCCAGGAAAAATAACAAAGGCACACTTATGATCATGATCAGCTATGTTCGTTTACTTAGATAGGAACGCATATCGATGATAACTCAAGCGCAAAATGCGAACATAAGAACAAAGCTTTCGCATTCACAAACTCCACGAAAGTTATAAAGGTAACTACCTACATATACCTACATACTCATTGTAATACCACTAAAACGACACAAAGTAAGAGTATTAAGAGAGCGCTATGTAGGTCGCACTGCCTTTGTGAAACCTTCCTTTTGTATAGTTTTTGCTGCTTAGAGCAGTCTCATGATGAGCCATATTTTAGTAGAACGACCGCAAAGGGTCAGCTGTATAAATTATTGGGTCAACGTACGTTTTGTAGTACATAAATATGTTGTTTCTGCCAAATCTTTGGGTCTGAATAGGCTGTTTGCAGATTTACGATTTTTGATTATGGATTGTAGAGTTCGTAAACCTTTCGTATAAAAAGAGTAAAGCTTGAATGATCTCGTAGATAGTTATATTTTAGTACCAGCTGCTGTCCGTGGCTTCGTAAGTGTTATTAGGTTATTTCTATCCCATGGAAACTGATTTATGGGGAAAAATGTAGCATTATTACTACTAACAACTCACTGAATTTTTTGCATAGAGTTGAAAGGATGGCGTTTCAACTCTATGCAAAAAATTAAGTCGATAGCTTAGTTAGGCCGTGAAGGAAGGACAAACAAACAAACACTTTTGGCAGTTTCGGTATTCGTAATATAAATATAGATAATTTGAGCATAGTTGTATTGAGGTCCTCGCTTTATCGCTTTTTCGCCAAACTAAGACTTAGTATTGGCATTTCAAGAACGCAAATCACGACAAAATTTACCAACGTTATGTTTCCAGGGCAGCTTTTACGCTCTTAAGTCTCATTATCAAAATTCACCTCACCTCACCACAACAGCCTATAATGGTCCGCTACTGGACGCAAGACTTCCCTGATTTTTTCATCATCCCCTATGATGTAGTGCCCATAATCCATACGCACGGTATTTGGGTTGGAAAATACTTTCGCGCGTTGCATACTCATGAGATCAATGAATAAACTCACCTGCTGTAAACTCAAACTCTTCACCAACACCTGCCCCGAGTGCGTATGCCGCCCAAAGCCGACCGGTCCGAAGCCGTAACACAGGAGAGAGAGAAGCAGCACCATTGTTTGCACCGTGCTGACCCACCACGTGAAGTAAGGCCTGTAGTCGGTCAGCTCGTCGAGTTGTCGTGCTACCTCCTCTTGATGTGTTACTGACTTTCGAAGTGATCGCCTGGAAATGGAAAAATATTGTCAAAAAGTGATTTACCCAAACATGAGTTACAATTATTATATAATCCTGCCAAAATCGATTTTTTTTGGGACCTATTTAATTTGCGCACTTTCTTACGCAATATAACAAAAAAACCTTAGAATTATTATATAGTCACTGGTTAGGGTTTATAAATTCATAATAATTACAAACTGGTAGGTAGGCTTAACTTTCTGATTTCTAACTTGGTTGTTGTCATGATTGCTGCCAATAAATCAGTATTTATCAACAAAATGATATGGGTTAAAGTTTTACCAATAACCTATTTTTTTGCTTTTGCTGTGTTTTTATTGGTTAACAAAATAAATGCATTTTTACTGTTTTACAATTAGGATTATGACAAGCTATCTTTACTGAATAAAAAGGAAGGTCTTCTTATAAGGCATGTCCCGGGCTAAAAACAGCGCAAAGAACCTTGAGGCCCCATGAGAGTTAATAGAGTCTCTGTGCTGTATAATATACCTAAAGAGACGAAGGCACAGCCCGAATATGACCTCCATCAACTGTTTATAAGAGTAAAACATTAAAAGAAAATCAAAATTAATATAGACTGGTTTTTACCCACAGACCTCAATGATTACCGCCAACCAACTCTCAATAACACTGAACTAGAAAATTTGCTTTAATTTGGCGTTAGTAATTAAACTACCATGACAATGGTATCTACTTCCGCAAAGCAAATTCATACAAACACGAAAATATTACCAACCAAGAATAGGCTATGATTTGTGATACAAAATACCATTGATATTGCAACACATCTAAGAGATACGGATACTGGATATCCGAGGGAAGGCAATAACGCTTCATACCATAAATAAAACCCTTGTCACTCCCGGGGCTTTAATTCAATACCCATTACAGGAACTTTTAAACAAAGTTCGCGTAAACAACGTTATATTACCGGAGGTAGGGATGATAGGCGAGTTGGAAAAGCCGGTTATCTATAATAGTTATTAACAAATTTAATGAAGTTTGATTGGCATTATCCAATCTGATTTACTACACCCATTAAAACTGTTTGTGATAAATATAATGGCACAATAGAAGGCAGAGCTATGTTTAGCAGTAGGTAGAAAATGTCTGATGATGATTAAGCCATTATAAATAAGTATATAATCATTACCTTGTTCGCATCATCAGAGCAAGAATTAGCTGAACTGATCAGGAGAGTAGAGCGGGAAAACTGTTTGGTTTCGATGAACAAAGCAAACAAGCCAATGAGGCACTTTTCCGGGGGAGGCCTGCGTTCAGCAGATGACCAATAATTATAATGCTGGACAATTCACACAGCATTATCTAGCCCCAAGATAAGCAGAGCTTGTGTTATGGGTACTAGATAACTGATATACATAATATAATACAATACATAGATAGATATTTTTATTATATAAATAGAAAACGACCAGAACACCCTGAACAAATGTCTGCAAATAGTACACACATTTTTCCCGAGGCGAGAATCAAACCCGCAACCTTCTGCGTCGCAGGCAGACCTTCGTCCACCGCGCCACATCGGTCGTCACCAATATAGGCTGTTGAGGTGAAGTGAGGAGAACAAAGCAAGGACTAAAGCTATGCATATACATAGATAGAGCGGAACAACTCAAAACACCGACGAGCTGTCAGGCCTAGAGTTCCCGAATAGTTCATTTGCCAAGGGTCAATGATCAGTAACCAGGGAAGATGGATCAAGGAAATTAGAAGACATATTTAAATAGTCAAAGTTTCAATGAACAAGATGACAAGCATCTGGCAGGATTTAAAAGACTGCAACGTAACTAAAACGAGACTATTGCGAAAGCTGGCATTCTCTATCTTTTTGTATACCTCCGAGTCCTGGGCGATCCGGGTAGCAGATAGGAAAAATATGCCTTTGAAATGTGGTGCAGGAAGAGAATACTGGGGAAACCCTCGATAACAAAAAAAAAAACAATATTTCGATTCTCAAGTAGCTGGACATTAAAACGAGGCTCTCTACCATCAGCCACCAGCGTGTTCTCAGCTACTTTGTTGTGTTTGTGATAAAACTACGACAACCTGATAAACTAGTTGTGGTGGGCAAAGTGAAAAAAGACTACGAAGACGATCACCTAGCCGCTGGTCTGACATAGTAAAGGAGATGACGTGGCTCCCAGTGACTACTGCTCTCAGACAAGCCGAAGATAGAGAGGCGTGGAAGCAGCTGGTCAACTCGACGAAGACTATAAAGTATCAGATAGGTATATAAAAGATAAAAAGCTTGTTACGGGTTTTGCTCCAACTCTAAATAGCAACTAATGTGCTAAAGGTTTCTTTGTGAGAAATTGAGAAAACTTACGAGAAATAATAGTTGTATTTAAAATAGACGAAATGAACAAGAACTGCTGAATAGTGAACATATTCCAATTTTGTATGCATCTTTAAAATGAATTTCGAGGAATATGGTAATTTCTAGTAAGTAGTTAGTTATTCTTTATTCTACCCTAGACAACAATCCCCGTCCTCGCCCTGCAGAGATATGCCGGTAACCGGTTTTCAAAAAGTCGGTTGTCACCTGAAAGTTTACCTGCCCAGGCATAAAATATTGCCGGATTAGATGCACGGCACTTCAGCGTTATTTTAATCCTTTTAACTACTACGTAAGTAAGATTCATTAGAGTTGTTGTCCAGATTGTTTGTTACTTAGCCATAGACAAACATAATTCTTAACTTTTATATCTAACAAGTTTCTACCCGCAGGTCCACACGCTTTTTTTTCGAGGTTAAATTTAGCCATTGTCTTGCCACGAGATAACATTTACCTAAAAAATATAAACGCCTATTTCTTTTTGGAAATCCTGCAGGATTATAGGAACTAGGAAATTTCCTGGCAATTTTGCTTCTATATTATAATTAGTATAGCGAAAATAAAATCACGTTAAAAAGTCTTGAAGTGTAGAGTCGTGGTTTCAAATAGCACGTAATCAACATAATTTGTTACCAACTAACCAAACAAGCACTCACGCAAATAACTTACTTAATTAAGCTTCAAATTGAGGGGAAACCCTAAAAGCGTGGTAAAAGCTCAACTCATAGGTTAATAACCGATGACGAATTATTAAGCACCGAACAATAATTTCGGGGAATTAGTTAAACTGTTTTATGAAGTCAACCGTGGTATATCTAGGTAATAGGGATTGTGCCAGTTTTAAAAAATCGCCTAAATTATTTATTTACCGAATTTATTAGTCTGGCTTTGAACGTGGAACATCAAAAATTAAAAAAAAAGCGATTATATTATATACATTAAAAGAATAGCCACGAATAATTTACCGAATACCTATAAATTACAAAACACATCATATTTTTTATTTTCATCGAGATTAATTATTATTTTGATAGAATATAACTACGACACCAACCAGAGAATACCAAGTTGTGACGTCATGCCATTACAATATTATGTAATGTATTGTATAGGCACAGAATAATCACAGGAATAACTATGGTAAAGTCTGACTTTTTTCAGTCAATAGCTTTCTTTGTTTCTTGACCATATTGTCAATACTAGTCCCAATTTGTTTTTAATATTTTTGTAAAACGTATTTTTTTATTAAATACGTTTATGTTTGGGAGCCCCTTTTATTTTAATTATCTTTTTATTATTATTTGTTGTTTTAGCGGTAAGAATGTTTGGCGCGATAGAGTCATAAGCATTCGAACAAACCTTTGCATTTTTAAAGAGTGATGGAAACCTACTCGATGTGCATCGTTTAAAGAAACAGGGCATAACTAGGGCAATAAAATAAAAATGTTATATCGAGCGGGTTTGCGACCTCTTTACGCGAATTAATTATTACTGAGCCGGTCGATGCAAGTCAATGGCCGCCTCGTGTCCAATGCTGTTTCAGAGTTATTAATAAACTACGTACAAAAGGATTGAAAGTAAAAATTTGTAAGTAAAAAGTTTTGGCAAAACGTCGTTACGTCTCTAGATTTAGTCGGTTAGTGTTGTTTTAGAATTAAGCTGCTCGAGGCTTTTGCTGGGGCAGCTATTGTTTTGAAGAGAGAGAAGAGAGGTCAAACTCTATGGCTTCCAATCAGGTAAAGGCTCCATTATTGTATTATTTATGCTTACAATCACATGTTTGCAAATTTTTACACAGCATTATTGTTATCTGTTAAATTTTTTTTTTTAAATACGCCCTGTACAATATTTACGTAACTGTTTATTACGGAAGAGCGGAACCCTCTAATACAGGTATCTTTTTACTTAAAAGAGGGTCCCAAACCTATGAAATGTTTATAAATTTAAGTTTACTGAATAAAATATTTGTATTGTATTTGTATTTGTTATTATGCCCATCTGATGTAAGAGGGACTGGAAAAATAAGCTTTATTTTTCCAGCAGTAGGACACAATACAAGACAATTACTCTTTATTGCACACCAAATAAAACAGATACACAGAACAGGAAAGAACTTATACAGACTACGTTGTACAATGTGCGGCCTAATCGCTTCGAGCGATCTCTGCCAGAGAGACTCATGTTACACCGATGTGGATTCAGATTTCAGTTATTTACCACTAACAGCTGCCCACGGCGTCGTACGCGCTTTTCAAGAAGCCTATGTCCAAGGGATACCCAATTTTAATAAAGATTCATTCAGCCGGGTAGGATTTCTGATGATTAAAAGAAGACTTACCGAAAAAACCTCCCAACAACGCCCATCCCGAACTGCCTCCGGTTGGAGTTGTCCGCTAATGGCTCCAGCATTGGAGTGTGTATCCTGGCGCCCCCTGCATTCCAGGATACACTCCGCTCTGGTCTTCGGTACTCAACGCCCCCGATTGGTGATCTTGCCCTGCAATGGACAACATAGAAAAATAATCAGTATAAGTCGTGTAGATAAAGATTGTGTTTGAATATGTCATATTATTCCGTTAGATCCTATTTGACAACTATGATTAAAGAGACATGACATTTTCAATCACATTCGTTATCTACTTCATTTATAAATAATATTAACTCTCAGCATCATCTGACCCTAAATTAAGGACGCATTTACACAGCATCCGTTTTACAGGTAACGTTTTTTTTGTGAAGGCGTATGTAGGTAGTTGTAGGAGCGAGTTCACACACCCGACAGTATTCCGAATCACGTAAATGATCGTTTCCAGTAGCGAAGGATCCGTAAAAAACGGTCCTGTAAAAACGGGTGCGTTGTGTGAATATGCCCTTATCTCTGATAAAGCCATATTCACACAACGGATCATTTTCTGTAAACGTGCCCTTGTTAGAGCTTCTGATTAGAATAGAATAGAAAATACTTTATTGTACAAATTTATTGCACAAAATCTGTAGGTACATAGGCGAGCATAATGCTAGATAGCATTCTCTATCTGCTAACCTTAGGGTAGTCTGGACTACAATTTTATTATAGTAGGTAGTGCTATACTTATGCAACTAAGACCAGAAACAAATTCTTACCTGCAGATCATAAAAACAATAACTAAACAAGATCCGTCAAGTGCGAGTGTAACTCACGCGCCGAGGGTTTCGAACATTTACAAATTAAATGGACAGTAAATTTTTGGGTTTTTCGAATGAAAATATTTTGAAAAGTATGAAACCTACAGAAATTTAGAAAACTGTTTCTAATTCTCAAAACAATGTCTTTCAATTGATACTCCATTCATGTCGGCAGGCTGAAAGGGGGGGGGGTGGTCTTTCGAAAAAAAAACCCTTTTGGACCATATACAAAATGACAATTTTTTTAAAATATGGTCTATTTAATATTGTCTCCTACGACCATTTTCCGGTTATTACACCGGTTGAAGCATCTGCCCCGTCCAAATAACCCACCCTGTATAGGCAGAATAAAACCCAGTCAGTATTTTATAGCACTATGCATTGGCTAAGTGATACACTGGTTTACAGATAAAGATTAGCGAGTGTTCATTTGAAATTCACCAGGTTATTCAACCATTCATCAACTCCTACTGAGGCCATCTCTCGAAATAACCCCAATTTGTGCTGAGCAAAGGAGTAAATAGATATAAGTAATAACTTAGAACGCTGACATAAATTAAGTATGCAAGCTCACTTTATGTTAATGTGGACTAAAATTGCTAACTGAGTGAAAATAGAAGCAGCCAGTGAATTTGTAAATGGCTTTGAATGGCCACGGTCTTCTAAAGCAGTGCGCTTGATATTCGTTCTTAGGCAGGTCTTAAATATTAAAAGTTTTAAATTAATTATATCGAATTGCAATATTATGTGGTATTAAAATTATTTTGTTCAATTAAGTATTGATATACGACCGTGGCGTAGGTGCATATCTCCTTTACGGCATGGTAATCTATAAGTGGTAAAATTCGTGAATTGTACGTTTGTAAGGTTGTAGTGAGTAATACGGGGCGGGCCACTAGTAAAAAACGAAAGTACAAAACAGTGTATATTTTAAAACAAAAAAAAACAAAGGAAGTGCAGGTTCTAAGTCCGGCTGTAGTATGTATTTTTTATGTTTGTTTGTCGATTTCCCCTTCAATTAGAAAACTATTTTTGAATGTAGAATGATCCCGAGGTGACCCTATAAAAATTTTATTTTATTTCCGAGAGATAAGTATTTATCCCAAAAAACTTAAAAAACCGTGTAAATACTAAGAAATTTGAAGTTGGTTTTTTTATTTTTTGTAAACAGGCAAATTATGAAAATAAAAAATAATGCTGGACAATTCACACAGCATTATGTAGCCCCAAGCTAAGCAGAGCTTGTGTTATGGGTACTAGATAACTGATATACATAATACAATACATTACATAGATAGATATTTTTTTATTATTCATAGAAAACGAGCAGAACACCCGGAACAAATAACTACAGATCGTACAAATATTCGTCCCAAGGCGGGAATCGAACCCGCAACCTCCTGCGTCGCAGACCTTCGCCAACCGCGCCACAGAGGTCGTCTTAGTTGGTAAATTTCTAAGACAATTTTTATGATTAAATAAAATAAAATCAAAGTATGCTGGAAAAGCCACACAGCATTGTCTAGCCCCAAGCTACGCAGAGTTTTTGTTATGGCTACTAGATAACTCATATATTTAATTCAATTGTGAATATTTTATTCTGTTTAATATATTCACATTATAGATAATACGATAATTGATACAGCAAGTGTTCTGCGATAATCATTATTTCCATGCTATGCAGCGCTTTAGTATACGGTTTGCCTTAGCGACCACAAAGCATTTGAAGCGCCAACTCGGGTCATCTTTGAGTCATATAAATAAAATAAAAATAAATAATGCTGGGCAATTCACACAGCGTTATCTAGCTCCAAGCTAATCGGAGCTTGTGTTATGGGTACTTGATAACTGATATACATAATACATAGATATTTTTATATAATACATATAAAACGACCAGTATCTATTTAGATTACCAGTCCTGCTATAAACCGTCCCAACATAGACAAACTACTTTTACCACCACATTACTTACCGACTCGTATTATGACAGAGTTGCAATTTTACGCATTTTTGTACTTTAACCTTCCCTACAGATGAAGAGCTGTGTGGCGGGCCGAGCGAAGGTCCGCCTGCGACGCAGGAGGCTGCGAGTTCGATTACCGCTCTGGGACAAATGTATGTAGGATCTGCAAATATTTGTTCCGGGTGTTCTATGTATTATCTATATACCTACTATAAAAAGGTTTACAAATAGTAATAATTATCAACAAAATAAACAGGGTGGTATTGATTTTGTCCTCTTAATTTTTTTGTCCACTAGTGAAAGAAGTAGAAAATAAATCACTAGTAAGTGTATATATGATTTATAAGTGTAAATGAGTTATTTGTGTTCATTTTGACCGATCAATACTTCATTGCAATTTTTTTAAACTAGGATTTTTGGTGGGGCTCGTATTACTTTTTATTCCGGGTACAAACTAAACTAGCGAGAGCAAGCGACGGCTAACGAAACGAACTAAAGCAAAATAACCATTGTGGATGTCATTGCGATAGCAAGCGAGCACAAACAAGGGCCTTATTTCGCTTTCGACCGTGATCCAGCGGCGGTACATCAAAGAAAAATGGAATAAACATACCGATCGGCGAATCCCCGTTTGAATTCGCTCGCTCTCGCTTGCTTGGTCTGTACCCACCATAAGAACACTTAGACTTTACCCTATGCCTATTTAGTGGCACCGAGTGACTGGATCCAGCTACTATCCTCGTCTAAACCGTAAAGACAGTGAGCCCAAACAAACAAGCTAAACAATTATGCACGCCACATAAACAGACGGCCAAACGGGCTATTGTTAGTAGAAAAATACGCATGAATAAAATACTGGTAAACAATGTTTGTCGTACGAGTGTGTTCCTGCTTCGGCAATATGAAAATGAAGGCTTTACGAAAAATGTTAGAAGTTACGGTGACCTATTTCATGGAAACTTCAACGATGGATCTTTGTTCAACCTAAATACCCTAATTGTATGCGTTTTCGTAGAATCCACTTAAGGAAACGCACCAATATTTAGTAGCTAAGTTATTTTATGGCTAGCGCGATTTTTTTTCACCTCTCGTCAAACGAAGTAAATGTAACTTTAGTCTTTGTACAGGTGTATATAACTGTATTATAGTGCTAACGCACTATAATACAAAAACCTTACAATACTCTTAATCATTGCACACGCACTATCAGTAAGCTATGGACAAGAAAACCAAAGGCTGGGCGTGGCCAGCAGATGGCTAAAGTGCACTGATGACGATGATGGAAATGGTCTTTACCCCTTCGCAGAGTCTGTGACGTCCCTTTCGACCAGATGCGTAAGCGAAGACGTCGTTGGCGGCGCGAAGAACACGTCTATCGACATCGCGCCATAGCGTCTAAGTCTATTAGTTACTCTAAGATACATATATCGTAAGCCTTACCCTTTCGCAGAGTCCGTGACGTCCCCCTCGTCCGGATGCGTAAGCGGCGACGTCGTCGGCGGCGGCGCGAAGAACACGTCGTCGACTTCAACGTCGTCTTGCGGCGACATCGCGCTGCCGCGAAACGACCGCGACCACTGCGCTGAGGTCGACTGCCGTGACTTTCTTGTCACCGCCTGTAGGATATACAAAACAATCAAATATCACATAAGAAATAAAAATACTCAGAACTATCGTAGTTTGGCGAATTCATTACGGATGTAAACGGGTTAACTGGTGTTCTTCCAACACACATAAGGTTCGTAGTTAACCCGTTTACATTCGTAATGAAAAATACTCGATTTAAAAAGCGTGGCTTTTTAACTTTTTTCACAGAATGAGGGTGCAAAGGCTTTTAAAATGTAGCTTAGACTTTAGAGCAGTCTTAGAATTCAGTCGGGTATTTTGACACCTCATTTACCAAAATCAGTTCATTAGCCAGGAGTTTGCGGTTTCGATTCTTGCCTCGAGACAAAGATTTGTACAATCTGCAGATATTTGTTCAATGTGCCCTGGTCGTTCTTTATGTATAATAGAGATTATCTATCTATGTATTGTAATACCTATATTACGTATATCACTTTTAGCACCCATAACACAAGCACTGCTTAGCTTGGGGCTAAATAATACTGTATGAATTGGCCAGCATTCTTAATTTATTTATACTCTTACGGGTAAAAAAGTGTTAATAATACTAAGAATAAATACAACAAATCTCAGCTGGAAAGGTCTCCCCGTCAGTTCAGTTTTCTGGCGTTGATCGCGCACAAACATTGATCTATTTTCGTTATCAAATTTTACCAAATTCGCTTTCAGTAAACATTAATAAATTTTAATACAATACCAGACAGTTAGACTAGATGTCGTGGCTAGACTGATAAGTAAAGAAATGCGTAGGCGAAAATACGGATTTAACGTACAAAGAAAATAACTCGAGTTAAGTAACATGAGTGTATTCTACACATAGGTAGGCTTTCTTTTAAACGGTTTTAAATGTGTTTAATAGCCATGAGTAAAAGCAAGTATAAAATAAAAGCGAACTCGCTATAAACATAAAAGCGCAGTTAAAATAAAAATACGATTCAATACAAACACGTCCAATACAGAACCAATGAGGCTGAGAGCCAAAATATATCTTGGACCTGACTCTGGGGAACGATTTCGATACACATTAAAATTATTGTTGTAGTCATAACTTGCACGGAGCGCAACAGCAGGATTTTAATGCCACAGCATCCGTTGAGTGTAGGCCATTTTCAAAGTAACTGTTATAAATTTTTATTATTGATATTTAAAATAAAAAATATGATGCTGGACAATCCATACTTCATCATCTGGGGCTAGATGAAGCTAAGCGAACCTGGTGTTATGAGTACTAGATGACTGATACAACAGCTAACAGTTATACATAGACTAGAATACCCGGAACACGCCGCACAAATATTACAAAGTATTGTACAAAGATTTTCTAAGCTCACATCTAAAAACATTTAGTTTTTCACGCGTCACACACCACAGACAGAAGCAGAACATCTTCTCCATTAAAGAATAAGTAAGGGTCGTTTAATTCTCTTAAATAGGAGAAATAAACGACTCTTAAGTACGTACGTTAGGTACTCTTACAAAAAAAAATACAAAAATATTTATTACTTTAACTTAATGTACAATAATATAACAGTGTTTGAGATTCCCTTTTAAGTAAAATAAATACTTGTGTTAGGAAATCTCGCTCTTCTAAAACAAAAAATAGGTATATGAAATGTAGATCAAGTAACATAATTAAGTTATAAATAAAGAAGGTACTTATTATTATTTAAAGGTTAGTTAAGCTGAGCGTTAAGATTAACAATCAAAATTAAAATTTAAGGTATACATACAAATGAATTAAAACATGAGCGATGTAGGGGTGTGTGTATGTGTGTGAGAGGGTGTGTGTGTGTGAGTGTATGTGTGTGGGGGGGGGTGTGTGTGTGTGTACGGTACTCTTACATCAGAAAATATAAAAAAGTTAACAGAAATGGCCCCTCAGAGAATTGCGCTTTTACTTATAATAATATTATGTCAATTATAGGCAATGAGTATGAATTGCCTACTTAGAGTTGACAGATTTTGATGATCTGATCACAGACTAGTAATATACACCGGGACAACATCGTTTAAGTTAAAGTCAGCAAAGTTCGCTGATACCCAAATTCTCGACTAAAACTTATAAATATTCCGGATCCGAGAAGAAATTAAATAAGTTTTCAATTTCCCGCCGAAGTCACAATTTTTGGGACCTTATTTAATTTCTTATATACTAGTACCATCTCGTGGTTTCAGTCGCATAGTTCCCGTTCCCGTAAGAATTCCGGGATAAAACATAGCCGATATCACTCCCTGAAAAGTAAGCTTTCTAATGTAGAAAGAATTTGTTAAATGTTTGAATGAATGTTTATTTATTTATTATGTATAGGTTTGTATTGGTGCTCACGTCGTACATACATAAAGATACATTGCATTTGGATCACTTCTTATACCTAATCAGTCTAGTAGTTTTTAAGTTTATTTGTGATAAACAAAAATACAAATCTTTCCTTTTTATAATATTAATGTAGATTAAACACCCAGAGTGTGAGGGCTTACGCATAAATATAAACCAAATCCTACATCATCTACAAATAGTAAACTATTTGAGAGACAGTCTTTCTAGCCTTTGTCTCTCAGAATCGAGGCCCTGAACATTACTCTTCTAGATATCGTTAGAGAAAAAACACGACAGAAGGTTTCTCGCTGCGGAAGCAGTAGTATTTCGTCGTCGTGGCTAGTTCCTTCCTCCGATATAGCTTAGCGGAACTTACACACACAGTGATAAAAGAAAAGCTAGTTCAACTCTACTACGCAAACTTAAATATAATTTTAATCCCGATGCAAATAGAGGTGTTAGAATTTATTATCTGCAACCATTTTGACGAAAAAATAACCTTTTTGTCAAGTGATAGGTAGATAGATAGATAATTTAGTAAAAATTCGTTACATAACATGGTTAGTAGTGTCTTAAAGCTAAGTTTGGTTTGTCTAGGCACTGTGGTCCTTTAATTTACTTAAAAGTTAGTTTGTAAATGTTGATAATATGTATTTTCTTATATTTTGATACCAGCACTCGTTTTGCACGCGCTTTTCTTGGATATAAGCAGCTTCGTCCGGGTTTCTATCTACTTCCGCACCCAATTTCATCATGTTTTTCGTTCGTTCAATCGCAGTGTGCTGAAATTTTTGACACAGAGACTTTCCGATCACACTAATTTTATAAATGAAAAAACCCGTCCAACTCCCAGTTAATTTCAAACTGTTTTGTTTTTTCTAATTTAGTGATAAAATACCCTCGGAAATATTTTTTTTATGGGACCACCGTAAGTTTGTCTTCTATACAGCTGCAAAAAAATAGTCTCACCATTCTGCAGACGTATAGAGAATCAGATGTTCGCTCCCAGCTGGCAAACCACGAACCGGCACGATTATTTATGACGTCATAACGGTCGAGTCGATCCCGAAAGACATCGCTTTTATAATTTATCGCGCGGAAATATCTTAGCCTAATTCGTCCCTCGTATATTATAATAAAAATTTCCAGGGGCTAAGGGTCCCCGACGTAAAACGTGTAGTCGATCGTGGGATGTACCGGAACAGAATTTTTATTCTGTCGGGGTTTTTATTGGATGATAAGTTGGCCTGGCATGGTATTAGGTTTGGCTGGAGATGGGGTTCAAATAAGTTTAATAACTTTTTATACATTAGAGTATTTTTATAACTAGTCGTTGTTATTTACTTGAGTAAGTGTCAATGATTTATTAATTAATGATTATACCTCTTTGCGTTTAGGTTTTTCTTGCCTAGTGCCACACAGTTGCCATTGCGGTGAAACCGTTGATAAGTTCAGTCACCATGCACTGGCATGTGTCTCTAGTGCAGGACGTGTGTCCCGCCATGGTTCAATTAATGACATCATCCGTCGGGCTTTTACCAGCGTCAGTGTGGCAGCTACTCTCGAACCACGTGGCCTAATGCGAGATGATGGTAAAAGGCTTGACGGTATGACTCTGATTCATTGGAAGATAGTCGGCCTTTAGTTTGGGATGCTACGTGTGTAGATACCCTAGCACCCTCTCATCTTCAGGAATATCAGTAAGGGCCGGCTCCGCAGCAACATCAGCGGAGTTCCTCAAACGGCGAAAATACGCTAATTTTGACAGAGGTTACCTATTTGAGCCATGAGGGGTGGAAACCCTAGGGCCTTGGGTATTGGGGCACACGTTTTCCATAAAGATCTTACAAAACTACTAATAGAGTCCACGGGTGATCGGAATGCTGGTTTTTATTTCGATCAACGAATTAGCATTGCCATTCAACGTGGCAATGCTGCCAGCATTCTGGGCACTCTGCCTTCTGGTGACGGCTTAGATTTTTAGAAAATAGATGTAAGTGTAAATTATTAGTTGTAATAATTTTTTGCTGTTAAATAAATGTCGATGACTGATATACAAAATAACTTTTGGAGATAAAAATTAATATTTATATGATCGTCTGGTCGATTATGGGCGTTACTTCGGCTCATCGGCTTTTATGTCCTGGGGGGAAATCCCATTGGTTCACCCTACGGGCAGCTACCGACGTGTTCGCACTGAAGATCTAACGCACGTGATTATCATCATCTGTAGACCTGCAGCGCGAATCGGCGCCCATCTTGTTTACTGCACCGGAACGACTCCCGCTCTTCCTAAGGCCAGTGGTTTACTTTATGCATGTTAACTTATACCCACCGCGATTCGGATACGACTCTAGACAAAATTTACGACCTTGAGATTATATAACTTGTTAGATACTTTAGTAGCCTATTGAGTTGCAGCTTATTTTGAAGAATAATTACAACTAATATTTACACTTACATCTATTTTCTAAAAATCTAAGCCGTCACCAGAAGGAAGAGTGCCCAGAATGCTGGCAGCATTGCCACGTTGAATGGCAATGCTAATTCGTTGACTGAAATAAAAACCAGCATTCCGATCACCTGTGGACTGTATTAGTAGTTTTGTAGTTATGTAGAACTCATTTAGTATAATGCTATGTGACTTAAAACTTTCGCGATTTGATAACATATTTAAGATTATTTATCGGGTATTTATCGCGTACCTTTTGCTTTCTTTTCCCCAACGTTTCAACCGCGTTTCAGCGATCGTGGTCACGGGGCGACTCAAAAAAAAAACCCGATAAATAATCTTAGCTATGTGACTTGTTAGATTAAATAATATTGTAATTGTTCTTCTTGTTTTCTTCGTACCTATTTGAAGTCTAGGAAAAAAAAGTAGAACTGTTTCATTGGCCCGGTGGTATTTATTGTTCTACAGGAGGCGCTGCTGCCCGCCCCCGGTTTATGTCCTTTAGTCGCCTCTTACGACACCCGCGGGAAAAGTTGGGGTGGTGCAAATTCTAAGCCGGCACCACACGGCTGGCACGTATTATAAAAGTCTAATTTATCTATTTTTGCTAGAGTAACGCTTTTCTAACGTCACTCAAGCATAGATCAATAAGGGGCACGCTTATATAAAACGGGCCTAAGTCCTTGCGCTTTGCTTTTTTTACTTATCATCATCATCATCAGCCTCTATTTGTCCACTGTTGGATATAGCCTCCCCTAATGAGCGCCATAGCGACCTGTCTCAGCTTGCCAAATCCAGCATCTGCCAGCAGTATTTCGCAATAGTCATCCCATCTGGTCGGAGGGCGTCTCACACTACGTTTGCCGTGTCAAGGTCTTCACTCAAGAACACGTTTACCCCAGCGGTTGAGGGTTCTTCTCGAGATCAGCCCACAGCCACTTTAGATTGCTAATTTTAAAATTCTTTGAGCTATGTCGATAACCTAGGTTCTCTGTCGGATGTATTGCGAAACTCCGAGCATAACTCTCTCCATAGCTCGCTGGGCGACTTTAAACTGGTGGACCAGCCTAACTGTGAGTGTCCACGTCTCAGCTCCATAGGTCATGACCGGTAGGACGCACTGATTGAAAACTTTCGTTTTCAAGCATTGCGGTATTTTTTACTTGTTAAGAAATAACAATGAAGAACGTAATCAACGAATTTCTATTCTCCAAATCTTTGTTAGGCTTTTACAAACCTGCCTGCCCTCATTAAAATGTTGTGAGAGGCCTTGTTGCCAGGCCAAATTTCTGACTGTAATGAATTCGCAAACATTTGAGGATAATCTCATATTTAACTTATATCTATTTAAATAAAATATCACGGCTCCAATAAGTTACAAACTTAAGTATATGATGAGAATTTCTCCACTCGTTTCTGAGAGAAAAAGATTGACAGACGACGGACTGACGGACAGACGGACAACAAAGTGATCCTACAAGGTTACCTTTTTTTATTTTGAGGTACGGAACGCTAAAAAGCAAGCAACGTACAAAATTTCATAACCATGGAGAGCTTATTTTAGGATGTTTTCTGCATATTTTCACAACACATTGAAGTATGTTACAAATAATGCCAAAAAATAGTGATGTTTTTTTAAATCTATTTTTTGGTACTAGACCTACACGAAAAATAGTTATATTGCGACTGTCCTCGGATTTCAGGTGAACGTCAAGTGCTTTTAGCGTACTCGTTAAACATCCACCAACTTTAGCTGCTGTTTACCTAACTTTAAATGGGTAGAAACTAGGTTAGCAGCTAACTATGCCACCTGTGGCCAGAGATCTGTTTATAACATCACGGGACAGAAACGGAATCCTGATTGACTTTAGGCACTGTACGAACAAATTCCCGGTTGGTCCCATGGGGTAAGTTCACGAAACCATGAAACCGTTGAAACTATTTAGTTATTGTGATTGTATTAAAAATATATCAAATCTTAAATATAGTTTTTGGTTCTTCTTTATATACTTTCATAAGTAAAAGAATTTATGAAAACAAATGCTCATGCTGCAACACAGCAGCAACAAAGCATGCTACTAAATAAAATTACCCTAGAAACAACAACAAAACTAAAAAGTCCACAAAACAAAATTCTTCCCACGCAGTAGCTTCATACCAAACACCAGACGTATTATTAGTATTTAGGACTTCGATTTATTTAAGCCAACGAATGCTCAGTGCTACGTCAGCTACGCTGTAGCGAGCTACGGCACCGAAGCAACAAACAAACATGTTTACGAAATAAATAAGTATTTTATGTAGTTATATGTAAGTAGCAATGACCCACTCACACCAAACTGCACATCCCATCATATAGATTACGAAAGGTAGGGAAATCGTTTATGGGCAATTGTGTACGCTTGTATAACAAGCTTCCATCTGAAGCAACTGAGCTCCCAATTCGTAAGTTTAAACAATACATAAAACGAA